>CM069456.1:1189556-1897002 GCA_035610835.1 Ophiura sarsii
CCTTGGATCATCTAATATTGCTGGTTACTAGACCTACGTTTATTGACAATTGTAAAATCTACTGGCAATGCAGTTTCCATAGCAACCACTATTTATGTCTAAATTTTACTCCCTTTTGACCTATTTTTTGACGTTTTTGGAGGCCATTTTAAGTCTGTTGCCATGGCAAAAGCGCACCATTAACGTTCGAAATTTAATTTAAAACATGGTTTATCATTTCTCAATATTTACAATATATTTTTTAATAAAAGGAAAAAGTGGAATTTTAACCAAATTTGTGAAAAAATTGCCAAAAAAGTTGTGATTAACCTTTTTGCTCTAAACAAACATTAATTTGTATTTTTAATTTTTCCCATGTTAAATTTAAGTGTTGACGACCCATTGAAACACATCGAAGGTCAACTTAACATCCGATTTGGCAAGGATGTCCACCTAGGATGTATACTACAGACATCAAGGAACATTTTGGTATATGACTCCCTGTGCCCGCAGACCGGGACCGAAAAACCATGCGCGCTCCCCACCTATCTACTAAGCTGTGCTAATCCTCCGAGAAGATTAGTGTTAGAGTCTATCTATATAGAAATGAGGAGTTTTGACAATCTTGGGCGCGCACATTTTATACCACCTGGATATGCTGATCCATTAACCCAAGTATTTCAATGTGTGGGTATGTAGTAGGGCGGGGCGTAAATAGGGAAGGTATTTTGTTCAAATCGGCCATGGTCAAAATGTATTCCACTTGACCCCACATGATCAAATATGCACTTTAAAAAAAATCGGAGGGGGTCTTCAGACCCCACCACTACCCTTTATCCCCCTATAGGGGAATACATGGTAAAGTTGCCAAATTGGTGAAGCAAAATTAGGTTTCGACGTAGAACAAATTGGTACATATTTTTTCAGCTTAATGCATTTCTATAAGGTACCCATAATGACATACTAAAAGTGTGAAAATATCAGAGTGTTTGAAATATGATAATTTGCATAAACTTAAAATGGCCGATAATTTGAGCATTTTCATTGTTTTGGACTTATTTCTTATCTTAGATAGTTGTTATGGCACTTTATATAGCTTCAGCATATATTTTATGAATGTATAACGTCTCAAAGGACATACAGAGACATATCTGCCCTAATATGTGTATCTTAAATTGCATAAATAAAAAATGGCTGCCAAAATTCTCAAATTAGCGGCCATTTTAAGTTTATGCAAATTAGGCATATTTCTACCACTCTGATATTTTCGGACTTTTAGAATGTCATTATGGGGACCTAATAGAAATGCATTGTGCTGAAAAAAATATGTTTCAATCTGTTTTAGGTCGAAACATAATTTTGCTACACCAATATGGCAATTTTACCATGTATTCCCCTATAGGGGGATTAAGGGTAGTGGTGGGGTCTGAAGACCCCCTCCGATTTTTTTATAAAGTGCATATTTAATCATGTGGGGGCAAGTGGAATACACTTTGACCATGGCCGATTTGAACAAAATACCTTCCCTATTTACGCCCCGCCCTAGTATGTAGTGTTCTGTGTCGTCCTGTGTCAAAACACAAAAGTGGTAGGGGTTGCAGGTCACGTGATATCGTAAGCCTGAAATCCCCCAGCACCTCTGCGTCTTGGCACGAGACGAAAGAGAATGCGCAAACGCAACGCAGCAGATAATTATTACTCACGATTGCTGGTTATGATTATTGGAGTAGGCTATGACGTCACTGCACATGGGTATAATAATAATAAACAGGCATTTAAAAGACGCATTTCAAACCGCAAGGAAACACAATGCGCCGCACAAAGATAAAATCAATAAAAATTTAAAATTTAAAAATTTAAATTAATTAAACATTTAAAAATTTAAAATTTAAAATTTAAAATTAAGAATACGCACAATCTGTACAATCATAAAATACCATAACAAATTAACAATTTACAAAATTTACAATTTACAAAATATATACACGAGTAAAAGGCAAACACAATTGAAGCGCAAAAGTCAATATAGATACAGAATTGCCAAATTACGAACGAGTGAAAAGACAATACATGGGTATTGTTAATAGGTAGATTATTTAATATGAGCGCTGCAATGATAACTGTATTAGGTTTATTAATGCAATTACCATAATTGAACGCCATACTTGAACGATATCACTAAGAATGTCACGCTGTAAATGTTGGTATTATAACCGCGTCATTTCTATTCAAAAAAGCATTATCCATTTCAAACAAGGCTTATAATAAAATTGATTTCAATACAAATGTATATGTGCTAATTTTATTTTGCAAAATATGCGTCGATGCTGGTCAGTAACAGCCAATAACGACCCAAACAAGAAAATAAATGTGCTCTGTTCCCAAGCTAATTGTAGCAAACCAAAGCCACGTCGTGTATGACATCAGTACCAATAAGAGCGTCCTCAACTGACGACGAGTAACTACGTCAAGCACGGCAATCGAACTTATAGATCCAGTTTGATATCGAAAGGCTTGGAGTAGCGTGAACACACATAAAGGCTTGGAGTAGCGTCAACACACATAGTGCGGAATTTCTATAGTGCGGTATTTCTATTGTGGATACATAAACGTGGATTGATTTACACAATAAAAGACATTGTAGTTTCAAACGGACATGTTTTCGTCTTCATTTTCAGGTCTGGCTCGGGTTGTACTACTTATATGCCTTTTGCTAGCCACTTTAACACACCCTACTTACAGTACAAATCATTGTAAAGGGAGGTTACCAAAGTTTTGTTTTCTGCATCCTGGAAAGAGAAATTCACAACTTCAGACGACAGCAGATACAGACCAAAGTGAAGAACAGATACTATTGGACAACATGCAATTATCAGATCCATCAATAAGGACTATGGATGCTATACTTTCTTTGCTACTTGCTCCTCCGGTAAATGAAGGTAAGTCGCTATATAATTCCCGAGGCGTTCCGTGCGAAGATAACTGTAGTCCTTGTTAGACCAGACACCAGCAAAATTATCGAATCAGACTATAACGTTAAAGGTTCAGTCACACAGAAGACAGCTCCCGACCCAACCTCTTCCCAACTACACAAGACCACAATTTTTTTTCAAAATCGGTTGAAATCTTATTCAAACTTGCGCAATTTACATTTTGGACCCCGACCAGGGATGAGTAGGGATGATTAGTATGCGATATTCCCCGCCTTCAACAAGACATAAGATGCTGAATCGCCTACCAGTAGGCGACAGCATCATGAAATCAACAAGATTTCAGCCGATTTTGAAAAAATGGTGGTCTTGTGTAGTTGGGAAGAGGTTGGGTCGGGAGCTGTCTTTTGTGTGACTGAACCTTTACTAATACACTTGTTTAATGTACTTGCATCCTTGCCGATTGGATGACAGGAAGAAAATAATGTAAGAAATGACTGGACTACTCCCTACAAATCCAGCGACATTTCTCTAAGTGACGAGAATAGGCAATCGTGATTCGAACTGAATTCACCACGTTTAGACGTGTCCAACTGCCCCATTGTCTTACATCTTGTTTTAGACACACACTCAGAAAACTTACTAAATTTCCGTGATACACGGTTATATCATTGCTGCGTACAATTTTGACATCACACAATTTATAAAGATTAACAACGGTGGTGTCGATGGAAGAGTTCGATCAAAGAGACGTGGATATAAAGCCGGTATTCTATAGCGAAAAACAGGGAAGGGCTCATCCAGACCATTTAATGCTCCGGATACAAATTTCGCTTTCATAAGAGGAATTTGGTATAGAATATAAAACCCAATGATTAAACGTCCATTCACTTTTATTTCATTCCAAATTAATTAGAAGAAGGGGTTGTCAGTCGTTAGCCATGGCAATTGGTTTATTCTTTGCCTGTACGTTTGTGAAATCTGTTATATGCATGGCACAAACTTAGTACATTGTCAACTCAAGTCGGTTCTTATTAAAAGACCTCTACTGCTTTGTTTTCATGAGACATTGCAGATAAACCATAGCATGATTGTTTAGATAAGTTATTTCTAAGTTTAATTTCATGTGCGGAGGTTTCACAATGTATCCAAAGTCTTCTTTATCAACATGATAATCAATCATTTTGTTCACAAGACGAAAGCGCGGGTTTCTGATATAATCATTTTGTTGAAACTGAATAACAATACTTCATCGCGATTTCTTTTTTCATTCCGATTTTACACCACCGGAGATATCCAAATGTAATATGCCGATAGTGTTTGTCAAATGTTGTTTCATTAGATAAGAGGTATATGTCTAACATAAGAGACTGACAGTTAACCCCCTAGGCACTGCCAGCCTATCTTACAGTGGTTCTGATTGGTTTATTGCAAGATATACTCATTTGAATAGCCAATTAAAATGCAGCTTGTAAAATATTTCACTCCAATCTTTATCAGGGATGCAACTATTGTAAAAATGTCTATGATTGGTGCAATAAATGATGTATCTGTCTTTCTGACCAATCGGCCGGTAGTTCTCAAGGGGTTAAGCAAAAAAGCTCAGTGAATATTGATAGTGTTGATAACCTGTGGCTCACAGGGTGTCCCCCCATACATGTGTCAAGTATCTTACTGACTGAATTCGTTATAAACTCACGTAATTTCTTTACAAACTCATGTCGGTACTGTCAGCCCAACTATTACAAATAATTGTAGCGAGTGATGTTGGTGGTTTTTGTACAAACCGTAACTTTTTAGTAATATTTGAATGCATTGTTTAGTAAAGTACATACTTTCATGACATTTACGTTGTTACCTTATATCACTTTATGGTACAATTTTAGTTTGCAAGTTTATATTGAGATGTTATTCAGAGCGTTTTTAAGAACTGATTAATCAATTCACACTAGCTTACTCCTCTTTTGCATGTGATAAATTCAATAAATATTACTCGATTAAGTTAGGTTTCAGATTAGGAATGTCGGTGACCCCAAAAAGGCCACTGTATCTTATGAGTCTCCAAGCCACCTAAGTCTCCAAGCAACGAGGTTATGATGTATGCAAATTATATTTTATTCTCCAATAAAACCAGGCATCAACATTCTCAAATCTCTCTATTTTTGCATTCATCACAGCTGTTAAAATGTTATCAATGCAAATCTAGGAACAAAGTAGTACATATCACTTTACTATTATCTAATTGTGTAAAATGAACTGGGCTAAAGAAAATGTTTTAGTAATACGCAATCGTTACGTCGGTTTGGGCGTCATATCTGTTCATCAAATTCAGAGATAAAACACATATGGTCGTTGACTAAGTAAGGCAACCCTAAGTATGTCTTTTAGCCATATTTGTTCAAGGTACAATTATTACTCAAAACATTTTACTTACTTAACGTAAACGAGACAACGTAAAAGCCGCGTCATTTAAGCTCAGAAACATTGGTAAAGATTTGCAAATATCTCACTCAACAAGCGACATAACAATTGCTTCATGCATTTGTATCATCTAGTTTGGATATGTGTATTGCTATTATATGTTTGGTCTTCCACGTAATCAAATTCGCAGATTGCAACTGAAACAGAATGTGACCGCCAGAATCATCACCCGTACCAAACCTTCTGATCACATCACACCTGTTCTATTTGATTTGCACTGGCTTTCACATAGCAGCCCTTTTATGGCAAAAGAATGTATCTTTTATGTAGTTTTCTAATGATATACTTCCTTTTAACATGGATTGTGTTAACTTGGTTCAATAATCCTCACTTAGGAAAAGGTTGCAACTTGTAAAGACAATAAAAGTAATATATTGCCTTTTACCACTACATGATTTATGGAGAAAAAAGCTAACTTTGATCAAAAGGAAGTATACTGTTAGAAAACTTCATATAAGATACATTCTTTTGCCATAAAAGGGCTGATAGTGTCCGGATGCAATACAAGTTGATGCTTTTAACACACTGAGCTGTAAATGATTCTGCTCCACCATATATCGCTGGTCTTATTGCATTCCATAATCCATCTCGTTCTGGTCTCCGCTCTGCCAAGAAAGCACTCTTATAACTGGAACCTAAATCATTATTTATTTTTAAATTTATTTATGCAACTGGCTAACAACATCAAAATATAAACAACACATATAAAGGAGGTCTGCTGAGCAGCCAGGGAGGACTGAAAGCACAAGAAAGTACTATCACCACAGGGTGCAGTGCTCCCAACTCAGCAGAGCTCTACAAACACCAGAAAATAAAACATACACAGGTATAAATATAAATAGACAACAAAATAAAAATTACAATAAAGGCAACACACTATACATCATTTTCCTTATAGTGACGCTTAAGATGGGTTTTAAAAACTGGTTTGCTAGATGTGGTGAGAGAGTCTCTAATTGATGATGGAATAGAAGACCATAGAATTGGGAAATTAACCAAGAGACAACATTTGTAGGCGTTGGTCTTAGGAGTGATATATTGTTTGAATGCTAGCTCATTGTATCTAGGATTTATCCGCCACCTGCAAAAATAAATACACTGGCATTAGTCAAACAAGTACACGCAAATGAAACGGAAAGGTAAGTCCTTCTGGTTTTCAAGGTTATGAGATCTAAAGTTTTGAGTCGGGGAGAGCGGGGCTCTTGTGGGGATCAGGCTTTCTCTGTTACTGCCCCTCAACAGGCTTTCTCTGTTACTGCCCCTCATATATGAAACACCCTCCCCAAGTACATCCGTATTATCCCTTCAATTAGATCTTTCAAATCTAAACTCAAGAAACACTTTTTCAAAATAGTATATGATTAGGTTATTAATATTATTGTATGATTTAGCTCTGCCACATTTTGTGTATTATTCACATGTTTGATGATATTTGTTTGTATCTTTTAAGTATTTATATTGTTTTTTTCTTGTTCATTTTCTTGTATCCTGCTGGTTTTTGTTGCTCTGTACGCGCCATGGGCGTTCTTTCATTATTATTATTATTAGTAGTATTACTATTATACTATTGATAAATGATACTTACCTTTTCATCTGTTTGAAAATAGTTCTGCGTACACGTACACAATAGTTCATATTACCGTAGGGAAGAGCGGGGCGTGTACGCCCTCGGAGCTGGTTCGCCACCACGTGATTTTTATCATTGTAGCCACTGGATGAAATTACCTTATATCAATCTTTCACACAATGTCAATATGTCCATTCAATCTTTAAAATTTACGTCTCTAGTCCACTCTTAATGAAAATAGGGCGAACACGCCCCGCTCTCCCCTACTTGTATTCTAATACCCACTGTGTAAAACGAATTAGGCTGATAAAATGTAGTAGTGATATGCAAATTGTAGTGATATGCAAATTGCAGTGATATGCAAATTGCAGTGATATGCAAATTGCAGTGATATGCAAATTGCAGTGATATGCAAATTGTAGTGATATGCAAATTGTAGTGATATGCAAATTGTAGTGATATACAAATTGTTCAAATTCTGGTGATGCAAAAAGGCTTTGTTTTGTGCAAATACTTGACGGATAGATTCCTTTGGTGCGTGACATGACTGATTATTTTCAAATCAGAAGTATCTGTCAAAACATGCTCACACATTTTCGCAAATTACTCATATAGTTTTCTGATATATTCAATCTCACACTATGCAAAAGAACTTTCATTTGATTGTCAAAGTCATCAGTCATTCCTATTATATACGATATTGTTGATATTGTTTGCAATACTTGGGATTACTTTTTGATTGGATTGTGTGTCTGTGATTGATTATTTTTGAAAATAAATATATGATATTATTTCCGAACACACACTGATATCCGGTGATGCATAAGTTAGTTTCATGCTTGTAGAATATAGCATTTATCCAGCCAACCTTTATCAAGTATAAAACAAATTTCTAGTGTATTACATTTGTGAGCTCTGTATGATTATTTTTATTCGAAGTACAAACTTATTCTATGAGAGCATTTTCAATTAAACCAGTTCTGATTAAACAGACAATATCACTAATAAAACTTTGCTATCGATATAGAGCAAAACATTGATCCCGTATCCATTAAAGTTCACCTAATACTTAGTTATGTTGGTTTAAATGCCGCAACAAATAACGAGAGAAAAATTGCACCAGAATTGAGTCACTATGGGATATACTAGTAACTGCTTCAAATAGCACACAGTGGACAAAGCAAATTGATGATATCCCATAGAAAACCTTATATTGTGCAACTCTGTTGCAGTGGCGTAGCTAGGTGGGAGGGGGGGGGGGGGGGGGGGGGGGGGGGGGGGGGGGGGGGGGGGGGGGGGGGGGTGAAGTCACAAAAATTCGCACGGTAACAAAATTTCGCACGGACACAAAGTTTCCCAGTCAAAAAAGCACTATAGTCAACAAAGTTTGGCCAATCCTCAGGGTTTTAAGCAGTTTTTTAACAAAAATGGTCATTTATTTTTAAAAACCAAGCTAAAATGGTCATTTTTAAATGGTTACCCCGCATATAAACACTATATCCAAAGAGAGGGGCGGGGGCACAAAGGGGGGCGGGGGCACAAAAACGTTCTGTCAGGGGGGGCAACTGCCCCCCTGCCCCCCCCCCCCCCCCCCCCCCCCTGAGCTACGCCACTGCTCTGTTGTCATTAAACGTGATTATTGAAGTCATCATTAATTATCCAAAGTATCAATTTGAAATTTATGAATGAGGTATTAAACTGCGGAGAAGAAGTTTGCTCATTTGATGTATATCTCATATCTTTGGTACCGATTATTGATTTTTAATTATCCAACCTCAAAGCACCTGGTCTGGAACTGTTTGTGTTAAGATTTTGATTGGGGAAAAGCGTACATTAGGTCCATACCAGTATCGTCCAATACTGGAACATACAAGTTGCCAGTATCGCTCGACACTGGTCCGGTTGATACAGGAACACCAAATTGTGATCCAGTATTGAGCGATACTGGAACGTATTTATGTTCCAGTATCGGGCAGTAGTGATTTATTCCAGTATTGAACTATACTGGTACCTAATTGTGTTCCAGTATCACATTTTTTATGTGCCAGTATCGTCTGATTGAAACACTGGTGTATAAGACAGCACGGAATTAACTAAGCACAATATCCTTTTTTGACGGATTAAAGGATAATACACCTTTATTTCGTAATCGGGTCTTGACACTAGACTAACTAATGAATGTCTTACACCAAGGATATACCGACTTTTTACCAGTATCGAACGACTGGATGTTCCTGAATCGAACGATACTGATCATTCTTTAGTATCAGACGATATTAGAATAGTCCAGAATCTGGGAGCTAAAGTACGCTTATTCCTAGCATATGGAAATGAAAGAGCTGATAGACTTTGCCCTTTTTCGATCGGTGCAAAAATCTAAGCTATTCCTTTAATTTAAAGGGGCACTGAGAAATTGCCGCGAAAAATGAAACTTGAAAAATTGTTTTAATAGATATTTGTACGTAGGCATCCCGAATGATAATACTTTTTGGGAAAATGGTTTAGAATAATGACCCTAGATAGATATTCGGTTGAAGCAATGTATGTGGCAAGTTTTGCTGAAAATTACGATGTGATCTACGAGGGTCATTCAATAAGCTCATGGGATTTGTCATGATTATTGTTCTGAATCATGGCTACACATATATAATACTTGATATCTGTTTTACGATACGTAAAATATTCTTAAGTGTATGTAAAATCACAAAATACTATGTAGCTTTTTTCTACCATGCCTGTCACTTCTCCAATAATTCCGCTAACGGTCAGCCCGCGGCCAGCAAAATTCGAATGACATAGCTTGAACAGGAGTATCACGACATGCAATGAACTGGTAATTATGTTGTGGTCGATACGTAAATTCATGAATTAAAACTGCACGTCACAAAAACTTCTGTCACAAAAACTGAACTGTCCAGAAGCATCTACAGATTATATTCTTTAAAAACAAATGATTTGAAATACATTTTGCATAATTTTACGTACCTTTGAGCCATTATCTTCGCTCGGTTATCGGGAGTCAACAATCGCTTCCAAGTACTGAACAAAATGGCAGCTGCAACATTCTCTTTTCGAACACAGCATCGCGGCGCTAAAAAGTTAGTTGACAAACTAGTCGCCAACAACTTCTACGAACGAACATATGTTAGTCGCGTTCAGTATTTGTATTCTAGTTCGATTGGTTAAACGAATATTTAATGCTAAACTTAGTTTACCGAGTCGCGCTTAATTAGTCCCAGTGAATACTCTTGGTAGAGGTCAATTAGTTTAGATAGCTGCACCAATTTGGACATATGCTATACGAAAAGAAAGTAGTTATCACAATTCTACAATTACCGACACCATTGTAAGATTAGTTGTACTCCCTGAACTAATTATTATTTTTACTAACATTTCTTATATAGTACAGCATGTCATTCATTATACACTTATCAGTTATAAGACAAACTATACGACCTCCGGGAATGGTGCGTCACTTTACCGAGGTGCGTCAACTTCTCATGTAACATGACGCACCCTGTGACAAAAAAAAGTGACGGATCTTTCCCATACAATATACGCACCCTCAGTCAATTTTGTGACGCACAATTGTTGAATCTGACAGACCATATGACGCACCCCTACTACTAACTAACTACTTTTGATTCACGGGGGATCTACCCTTATTCGATGTTGTCAACCAGGGCCTGGCCCCTCGAATATCAGCATGAAACGGAGTTGTTTATTACTCATGACTATTTGAAATTATATTATAGGCCTTATATTATAGGCCTACTTAATATAAATTTAATTCATAAACTCTTGCACACTTGCAATGGCGATCGAGTTGTTTCAGGCATTTTAGAACATGTGGTATATCGGAAAAGTGATGTTTGCCGTAAAGTAAAGCCTGGTTGGTTGTATAATATGGCATATATTTTAATTATAAAGTTCGTCTTTTGTTGTTCGTACACATGATGTGCACTATGAGGCACCTATGTAAAGTGATGGACATTGACGCACCCTTCGTCAATTTTGTGACGGACCAAAGGCTGCCACGGACGTACCCTCCGTCAAGATTGCGATGATAAACGACGCACCCATGACGCACCTCTCCCGGGGTCGTATAGTGCGTCTTACAACTGATAGGTGTATTAACCAATAAATGTTTTCAGTGCTGTTAAAGAAATATCTGAAATTTAGAACGGTTATATTTGACTGATTTGTCGCTTAGAATCGGTGAAATGACAAGCACTTTGAAGATATTTCTTGTCTTTCATCGGTTTTCGTCACACTTAATGGACATTTGGTTTTCACTGCATCTCCAGAAAAGTACAACCAGTACTCGGGCCAATTTACAATGAATCTAAAGCTGAGATTCAGAGCTACAATTGTGTAATATTTTATAAGACTGGCTTGAATAATAGCAAAGTTATGAGGTAGGAGGTAGAACTTATTGGATGACCCCCGTACATCGAAATTACCAAATCATACAAGTTTACACGATAGACGGCGAATTAGGGTAAACGGTTACAGATGGTAGTTATTATGTACCCGTGTATTGATCAAAATCTGATTTCATGATTTCAAGGGAAATTGAGGGCGCACTCCTATACGTACATGTATCTCTCAATGGCCATTTAAGTTTTTACGAGGTACGCCAATGTTGCGCAATTCTGTACACTCGGCCATACCTTTAGGAACTCTTACTTTTGAAACACAGTTTTCCAGTATTTCCAATATAAGAATGTCAATTTTACAAGTTACAATACGCACATCAAAATTTAATCACAAAACAGTGTCTCAATTTGTGATAATTCGATTACAAATGTCCGTGTTCCAAGATGCAAATTGGGTGGCCAATGACTAACTATGACAAAAGGTATTAACTCGTCTGTAGACATTATTCAAATATGAAATTCATTCTCAAATTAAATTAATTTCGACCTATTAATTGAGTCGATTCTATGTCTGGAATTGTTAACTTTATACAAGGTTTCTGCCCAATTATTTATTGCATTTATTCCGACAAACAGATATTCTGATATGTAACAAAATAATACACACAAAGGAATCATGGCACTTGTGTCCGCACAACGGAAATTGAAAATTGGTGATTTGTGGAAGTCAGTCTAGGAAAGACTTGAGCTGGACGTATTGATATTTGTAACAAATAGTAAATAATTAAATTCCTTTAGAAGCAATTCATAATATTCTCCTATTCTACATTGTCTGCATTTCCTTTCTTCAATATTTATGAATGTTGTTGGTGTTGTAAACATATTAGACGCACCGTGGAGGACACATTAAATACTAATGACTATTATGGATTGAGGTTGCCCTAATTTCTTTCCACTAAGATAATATTGTATTACATTTGTTTCCGGAGAACACGAGAAGTAAAAAAAACCTCGGAAATGTAGGTCACATAGAGCAGGCTTTCTGACAAGACGCGATGCGCAGACAAATTCGCAGACTGTAATCCCAAATGTTGATTTTCTTTTACCCGGGTAGCTACTTTTCGGGCTAACATTGTGGCTTTAAGAGTTTGTGATGACATGGTCTCCACCCAAAATGTTTTCATCAGGGATATAGCTACATATGTGTATGTATGGCTGATTGCTATTCTTAAAGATCTTATAGTAAAAAGCATTTAAGCGGGAAAATAGGTCCGACAAATAAAAATAGTTCATGAACTTTTCTGAAAATAAACAACAAACGCTTAATATCTTACAATAACACTATAACATTCGTTATATAACCGCACGTGAAGTCTGATTCAAACCTTAGAACGAGATGGTCGGCATGACTCGAAGTCATGTAGACGAGTTGTCAGTCATTTTATTTCTCGACACACTTCGATTTGAGATGGTCCATACCTACCATTCCTCGTACATTTCTTGATAGGCACTGATATACTGTCACATGAACTGCCTCTTATAAACTACTCTTCATGCCTTTCACAGATGACGACGGGCATGGTGTCGCCCATAAAGATGCAGGTTAAATTATATATGACTATGAGGCTACGTAATCGACCGGGTACAAAATAAAATGGATTAATGATGGAAAGAGTAACCAACAATAAAAAGGTTTACACGGGACTTGGTTTTTATTGGTTTTCATTGGTTTTCAATTCAATATTCATAACCATATATGGGTATCATCGTCTGACATTCTGTATACGGATTTCCGGTTAGTTAAATTTAGTTGACAACTTCTAATTGGTTAATATTGTCATTTATCTTGATCAAAAATGTAGGCCATAGTACCATTTCAGTAAAATGTAATACCATGCAATTGTGTTTTAAAATCTTAAGCTGCATCTAACATTACGTTCCATTTGCCTGTAGAGTTTGAGCCAAAGTTTGACAGGTTGAACTGGTCATGACGCTAGTATGTACATGTGAAAATGGTTTGAATGGTGTGAACCCCTGGACAAACTGTCTAGACCACCCAAAAGTCAAACACTACAGTGATGTGCCTTTCCACATGTGTCGACTTTTGGCCCAATTTGGGCTAATTTTTAATCTAAAATCTGCACTGTATCGTAACTTCTCTCGACATTTGAACTTTTGATTTGATTAAATCTGTAAAAGCACAAGTTTTTTGAGCAAATTGTAGTTCGAACATTTAATTTCTTAACACAAGAAGTTAAAGAACTTTGAAAAGTTTCGTGTTGGGCTTGTTCCACCCAAGAATTACATCCATGCAACACCGTTGAAAGCAGTATTGGCAGCAGTAGAATTGGTGGCAATCGCTGCAGTCGTGATTTCAGGCAGCTAGACCAAGAGGCGCTAGAGTATTGCCACATAAGGTAATTTAATGTTTACATTGGGCTCACTTTTAAAACTAAAATATGTTGTAGCCATACTGAATGGTGCATTTTCTCGACATTTGAAACAGCAGCAGTTTTTATTACAACTTGAAGATCAAAGAATGAATTTTATTACATAACAAATGATAAACTTAACATTTTGAAGCCCAAAATTTGCTAATCCACCCAACTTACCATCGACGGTTGAAGCTATTTATAGACAGTTATGTAGTGAATGAAATTATTGTCAATATGAAATCTTTTCTAATACCATATCTTGAGATATATCCCACCGATTAAGCTCGTTCAAAAACAGACTGTGCTATTTTTATATAATGTATTCATTGTTTGTACTTTAAATCATGAATCTAAAAAAAACCTGCATTGAATAAATTTCAAAATACCCGACTAGTGTGAAGGCCTTCTTACCAAACACCCTAGTCAAAACAAGCGTAGTCGGTCAGTTCGAACCGCCCTAGCAGGTACCAAAAGCGCCGTAGGCACTACTAGCTGGTGCAATAACTCAAAGAGTTGGGAGAAGAAAACTTGATTTGTAACCGCGGATACTGCTTTATAGCCGTGGTCAGGAAAATCTCAGAACCGTAATGTAAGACGATATCACAAGTAGTTCATATCCAGAATAGTGACACAGATGGGCGTGTAATTGTCCAAATTGATTTTCTTCCTAGTGTTTTGATTCTTATTTTACAAGAGGAATTACAATGCTAAGACGAAACGATGGTCAATATGTTTCTTGTGTATACGGTACATTTCAGAAGCGCTCATTATAACTTTGAAGCCCATTTCGCACCGAAACCAATAACTCTGTACCACGAATGTCAGAAATGGTCTAATGTGGTCTCACTATAGTGAATATTAAATCTGACCATCTTTATTTTGTACAACCGGGACCTCGTTATCAGTCTTAGTAAATGTGATGTTATACTCCTGGTACTGTGACCGGTCGAATACCCATATTACGCTTCCTCAGAAAGAGATAAAATTGGAAATTACTGAATATTGGTAGAATCATCATTG
Source organism: Ophiura sarsii (assembly GCA_035610835.1). NCBI lineage: Eukaryota > Metazoa > Echinodermata > Ophiuroidea > Amphilepidida > Ophiuridae > Ophiura > Ophiura sarsii. The sequence continues at coordinate 1,204,348 of CM069456.1, forward strand.
ATTATCTGATTCGTGATTTATCAAGGGCAGTTTTTAAAGCAACCATAAAACCCCGCCGTGAAGTTATCATCAACATGAGAACGTTGTTTTTGTTCATCTAAATCTATCTAAGGCTATTTATACCTGAAATAAAACTAAACTTAACGCCATGACAACGTCATCATCTCTATAACACTTTCCACGCGGCAGGCGTCTGCAGACGACAGTTCTAAAATCTCACAAGATATTTCAAAATGTTAAAATTATTAAATATCATTACCATATTTGGAATTACCATGAGAAATGCATCGAAATAAGTACAAACATGCCTAGTATTAGTTCATCAATCCTTAAGATAGGCCTTGAAATTTGGAAAAGGTTTCTGAAAAATCTGTTTTATATGGTGAACCGGAAAACTAATAGCCGTGTGGAAAGTGTTAATATACTTCAGATTTACAGTCCGTTGGGAGAAATGAGTTGTAAATGTCAATCATACATGCTATCTATTTAATCTATAGCAGATTACTTGTCAACTATGAAGCAGGGGCGGTGAATTTGCCGATGTGTTTTCCTACGTGCATTGTCATGGTTGTAGTCAGGTTGATAAACTGTAGGAGGGAAATGATGGACGTGGTATTTGTTTGATTTCTTAATTCCAAGCTTTTATCTCGGAGCAAAGATCAATATCAAATGTCATGTGAATTGAGAGGGACATGAAGTTGAAATATTACCAGCACCTGGATTGTTGTGACATACCTTTAAATGATCAAACCAAGAGAGTTTAACACTTTCCATGCGGCTATTAGTTTTACCATATACAAAACAGATTTTTCAGAAACCTTTCCTAAACTTCAAAGTCTATCTCAATGATTACTGAGCCAATACCAGACATGTTTGTATTTATTTCAATGCATTTCTCATGGTGATTCCAAATATGGTAATGAAATTAAATAATTCCGACATTTTTGAAACATTTTGTCACAAAATTGTTGTGAACATTTGGAATGTCGTCTGCAGCCGCCTGCCGTGTGGAAAGTGTTAACATTTTTCACACAGCAATCTGCAGACGACAGTTCAAACTTATCACAAAATGTTTCAAAAATGTCAAAACGATTGAACTCATCACCGTTTCTGGATTCGCTATAAAGAATGCATTAAGTACAAACAAGTTTAGTATTGGTTAAGACATTCTTGGGATGAACTTTGAAAGTTGGGAAAGGTTTCTGACAATTCTGTTGTGTATATCGTCAAACTAAAAACCGCGTGAAAAGTGTGACAGAATAAGTAGGGTGTCAAACAGTAAGGAAACCAATCTTTATTCCGGTTAATAAATCTGTACCAAACCCTAAACCACAATCATTTGACAGACACGTTTGAAATTTATTTAAATGTACAATGTTTCATACATAACCCACATAATTTTCCTCCATTGTTGTAGACTGTATGATTATTTACATACAGTCAAGAAAGATCCAGACGTACAAGTGTGACAGAATATTAAAGATATATCACGGATGCTGCTGATAATACTGTAATATTCGCCATGATATCCAAGTTAATTTAAGACCATGTATTTTGCTTGCCTATGTTAAAAGAAACAAATTAATACATTTGTATGTGATGCGATCTCTGAAAACCCGCCACATGGTGGGATTTTTCATATTGGAGATATTTATATTATAGGAAAGCTGAAACTTTGCTAATTATAGAACTGTTTCGATCATTTTTCTACGATCACTACAAAAAAAAGTTATGAGTGAATGATGATTGTGATGTCATAAAAAGCTACAAAACAAGAAATCATGAAAACAAGCCAAAAAGATACATCGTTCAATAGAATAACACATTATAAAATTAATTAGACAAGTGACTTAGGAATGTTTTGAAGGTGGAATTTCATGAAAGATGATGACACAAAGTATTGGAATTGAATTTCTAAACAAAAATCTATTTTTTTTAAAATTATTGTTATAATTACTATTTTTTACATTTTACCCATACTCCCTGGTTCACATCAGGCAACCCGACGGATTTTCACAGATCGCATCACATATTGTAATCGAAATTCAGCTGCACTGTCGATTGCTTCGTACGAATATGCAAATAGTAAACGTACAAATAACATTCGATGTCAAATTTGGTATCAAACATAATATATATCAGCCTTTTTGCTTTAATGGAGTGTTCATATTTCTATAACAATTCTGTGCTTATTAATGTTGACTGTTGGTAACCTTACTTTTTGAACACGTTGTATAATTATTCATGTTGTAATAAATGTACAGTATTGGTCTTATTGTTTCTGATTAATGACAACTTAAAACAAGAAGCAATCGTCAAGTAAACCTGTAATTGGATATGAGGATAATGGCATAGCACTATAAGTGTGTTATATTATAAATAATTTAATTTTAGGAAATTAACTAATTAACTGAAAAATATATCTCTAGATTAAATCCCTGAAACCTACTTGCTTAAAAGACCCCTGGCATTATCAAGAACGATATCGGCCTAGAGCCAATGGCGTTGCAACAGCTCATGTGCCAAGAGACACTGAAACCAGTATATGTCCAATGCCAACTGTAAACGGTGAATGATGATGATGATGAGATCATATTGACGATTCTGTTATAGTTATTTCATATCAAACAAATCCATTTCATTGACCAGTTAGTACACATATTGGATATAGGAACGTCTGAACCCAGAAAATAATGCTAATTCAATATTTCATTCGACCTAAAAGCTATAAGAAAGAATGACTTACCACGACAAAAAAAAAGTATTTCAATACTAATAACCAGAATTTAAAAAATTGCTTTATTTTTTCTTCAAGTAGATCATTGCGTTACAACGTTACATCAATTTTGGTAAACCCCTCTTTTGTCAATCCAATTCACGGATTTTATCGTCATTGAATAAAAAAATTTACCAGAGTATATGCTAAGAATAAGATCACGGGTTCTCGGATATATTGCTAATAATTGTCTTGACATGCCATGAATTTAGTTAAAATGTCCTCTAATCGCTTAGGTTATGAGCCGTCGCTGTCTTATCCATTTTAAAGACCTCTAGTGTATCAATAATGGATGAGCAAGAAAGAACGGGCACTTTTTTGTGAAAAGCGTTAAGAGAATTTCAGGCCTGGGTAATAAAAATCAATAACAGTGAACGAAAGAAGATGTTTCTGAAATCGACCATTGCGTTCTAATTTTACACAGTTACAATGGATCCCTCTTTGTCAAAGCCAATCCATGGGATTCCCCGTAATTGTTTTATTCTACATTATGTTCAAATACCGCGCGCTTTATTAAATCAATCACTCATAAGCATCTTTGCAGTCAAAACGTTCTTTGTAACTCTGTTATCAATATTGAATGCACACGCCTGATATTGTCGCAATCCTTTAACAAGATATTTCCCGCTCTTTCTGAATGACCTTGTATATCGAAATATCTCAAGATATAAAAGTTCAATATGTAGTTTCCTATTAAGTCAATTACAATCTGAATCATCAAATTATCTCGATGAAAGATATTAAATTATGCTGCATCGTCTATATCATTATGCATGATAGACTGCGGGGAGAATTTGAACAGAATCAATTTTACAGTTGAAAGGTCTTTCAATCAAACAAGTTTTCATGTGTCTTAACACTTACCACGCGGCAGGCGGCTGCAGACGACATTCCAACATTTCACAAAATATTTCAAAAATGTCAACATTATTGAATGTAATTACCATATTTTGAATCACCATGATAAATGCATTACAATAAGTACAAACATGCCTCTTATTGGTTCAGTAATCCTTGAGATAGACCTTGCAAAATGGGAAAGGTTTCTGACAAATCTGTTTTGTATTTGGTAAAACTAATAGCCGCGTGGAAAGTCTTAACAAGATTTCAAATCAAAGAAGTTATTCATGAATCGATTCACAGGTACTGAATCCCATTGACAGCATCCTCCTCGAAATTTCTCCACAAAAGAGGAGAATTTGACATTATTACGCCCCAAAAAGTAATCAACTGTAGACCTTGCACATTCTTGACAAATCTAAGAAAAATGAAACACCAAACTACAGTTATTTCTTTCTTGCAGCCTTTTACACTGTGCTGTATCCAATTGTAACAGTATTTGTTATGAATTTTACAGTATCGTACACGTAATTTATTCAAGTGTGTTCTAGTATGATACAGATACATCAAACGTTTAATCATATTACCATATTACAGCAACAATTTTTTAAAACCATATTACCATATTACGCTAATTTTAAAGGGACTCCTCTGGCTCCCTGTAGCTCAGAGAATTGTTTTCAAACTGCTGATTGTACATAAATGTATCAACAATGTTGCCCCATCATATTTATCTGAATTGTTATCAAACTATTTGCCAACTCGCACTCTTCGTTTGGAACAAATGCAACTTCTTCAAGAAACTAAGCGCTCTTGGGGAGAAAGATCTTTTGCTATTGCAGCTCCACGTCTCTAGAATGATCTTCCTATCCTTATAAAACCTGCCCAAAAATGTTACAATCTTCAAAAAAATATTGAAAACACATCTGATGTCTGAGACTTTTTGTAATAATTAAGTAGTTTTGTTGTTGTTGTTTATCGTTTTTTATTTATATTGTATTTTGTATGTTTGTGCCTTGAGCGCTCTTATTTAGAGTAGATATGTGCCTTGTCACTATTGTTATTATTGTTATTATTAATCCTCTAAGGATATGCAGACAATGGAAAATAGACATTGAGTTATGGGTAAACACGCACAATGGGCAGTAAAGCTCAAAACTTTTTCCTAACTCTCCATGAATTAAAACAAGCAGTTACTAGTAAATTAAAACAAAGTAAACACTTGATCTATAATAGTAGATTCATAAATAATAGTCGATCGGTTATTGATTTGGACCTAGTCCATTTAAAGGAACAGATGAACCACAATTGACCAATCACGACAAGATTGGTACCGTTTAGATATAATCGGTTTCGCTCCGTTGAAATGGACTTCATATCGTGAGAGCAACACATCCCCAAATATCATGCGTCCAATGCATGATTTTAAACTACCCAAGCAAAAAATACCGTACATCTTAACAAGTGACACATTGATCATTATTTCATCTTAGAGCTTTAATCTTAATTGTATAGACGATTATTCGATTAGAACATTATAAAGCTTTGATCCTAATTGTATAGATGAGGATAAGATTTTTTAAAAATCTATCTGACAGCGTTGCGTGAAAACTCTGTCTTTATTCTAATATGAACTACCTACGATGTGATTCAAGATACATGGAAACATAGGTCCATGTGTCTATGATAAGATTAAGATTTAAAATCACTGCCTTCCCATCAATTGGAAGATTTTACCAACGATATGAAATGATTACTTAAATGTTATGTAAATAGTCAAGCAAATACCATTTACTTATTTATGTCATAATAAAGAGGACCTTTAACTTCAAACTTGAAACATATCCTTAAGATTTTGGAGGTTCCAACTTGAGGATCTTATACATGTCTTCATGTTGCATGAGTATTAGGGAAATTGTAGGGAATATCAGACCATATGTTGATGAATTATTAAACACAAACTTGATTCATTAAGTAGATTTTTGGAATCGGCCAAAACATATATGTCAGACAATATGATTGCCAGCACCAATGTTACCAGCACTTATGCCAGCGCAAGTAAAGTAAAACAATTGCTAGTAAATGTTATATTCTCTTTTGTTTACACATTTTCTAATAGTTGCTGGGCTATACCTTTTTTCCTCTCTTTTATATTAATTCTTTATATTCAATGATACATATAATTATACAATAACCTCAATATTTAACAATGTAGGTAATAATAATATTAATAATAACAAGGATGTAAAATGTAACAATCGATTAAAACACTGAGTTATAATATTTAAGATTAATTACGCACGTATAGGCCACATGTCATACATACATAATATCAAGACATTGATATACATGACATAGTTATTACAATGAAATCAGTCTACGAAGACAGAGTTCTTTTTCAAATAGGAATACAAGATTTGGGTGGTTGCCATATCTAAACTTGTTTATGTACAGTTTGCCAACGGCGATGATGTAGTTAATAAATTTTAAATCATTATGTTCATAAATGTTATTCCGATAGTTGAATATAACAATTTCAGTGGTTAATACAAAACATGTTTACGCGAAATGACTTGAATAGCGTAAGACCACAACTGCTTATACATTTGAAAAAGAAATGGTCGATATTATCAATGACATTGCATGTGTTACAAACATTATTATATACATTACCCTTCTAACATAAAAGTACTTTGGTGGGATAAAAGTTGTGAAGGATTTTTCAATTTAATGAAATCAACCTCGCTTCATCGGTGCACTGTGGAGTGGCGAGCCAAATGTTTGTCCAATTGAAATGGTAATTGGGGAACTTGAGTGACCAGAAGTTTTTACACAGAGAAGGAACATACAAATTGTTAGTCATGGTGTTTCTAAAACTTTTTTTTGTACAAGTATCAATAGAGACTGAATTAAAACAAACGTCTTCTATGTTGTTGTCAGGAGTCGTGGTATTGTTATCAGGAGTCTGTGCTAATAACAAAAGCAGTCACTGAAACCAGTATTATACCTATATATGAACACTACTTGTCTTCAAAGGATACGCAGACATGGGAAATGAGCATTACTATATGTACACACTCAATAAATGTTACAGAGTACCCACATTGTTTATTTCATAAATCGTGAAATACACTAATGCTGAATCTAAAGAGAAAATAACAAATGTGGTGTGATCATGCAAAATTCGTCTAAAGTCGGTCAAATTCATTTGAAAAATTACATTTTGCAGAAAATTCCATGATAATTTGTGAATTGGTTCCAAAGATATGTGCAGCTGAAGGGTTGCAAATAGGAGTCAAGAAAGACATTATCTCATTTGCTTGGCTGTATCTTAAAATCAAGAATTTGCGAGTTCAGACTTATTTTGCATGATCGCATGTTTTAAAACCATCATATAGCCAATGAAGATGTTAAAATATTATCATTCTTCAACATGTAGTTCTTTTTGGATTTAATTAAAATTAAAATAAGATGACATTCTGAAGAACCTATAATATAGACCTAATATTTAACATATTACGGGTCGTCTTTTAATGAATGCAGTGGACAACATAAATCCATTTTGAGTAAACAATAAAATCGACATTACAATATTTTCAATTATATGTAATTGTAATTCTAATAAATTCTTAACAGTTATGTGATCCCTTGAATTATAAAAACAAACAAAAAATGAGTTCGTGGGAAGAATACGTTTTAGAAGTACCCCTTACCATTATTGAACTATAATGATTATGATTATGAAATACCCACGCATACTTATCTTAAAGTACCATAGAACATAGCGCTATCGTATAATACACTAGTATCAGCTAAATAAAAATGGCCCCACTATTATATTTAGGAATGTCTAAATTTAAACCAGAAACGTGCGGTTGAATAAAATAGCAATTATAGCTTCATAACTAAAGTGGTATCGTCCAAAGAGCACTTTAAAATAGCACGGTCGTGTATCATCCATAGACAAATACTGTAAAGGAAAACTACGGCTACTTCAAGTAACCTTTATTATGACATTAATTACAAGTCCATTTTATTAATACAGCTTAATTGATTAGTCATTTATTGGTTATTTTTCTCATAGTCTGTGTAGTGGAGGATGGTGAAGTAGTCCAGAATTGAGGTTTTTGTATTGTATGTGTATACTGTGTTGTTTGAACTATGCGGGTTATTTTTAACTTGACACAGTCATCACAATAAGTAACTGACCAGGTAATAATCATGCTGATAACTCTAAAAGTATAACTCCTACATAAACATATTTAATTATAAAGTTGTTGATAAATTTCTCTTCTTGAATTTGAGATATTTCTCAACATGTTTATAATTCTCAACATGTTTATAATTTATGTATGTTTATGTAGAAGTTATACTTTTAGAGTTATCAGCACATGTATTACCTGGTCAGTTACTTATTGTGATGACTGTATTCCACATAACCACGTTTAGGGTAACTTATCTATCACACGTGGTATTCTTCTGATCTTCGGAACCACCGTAAGTGCCTGATTGATTATTCACGTATAGCAAAGGCTATTTATGTAGATGAGTTTAGATGATTGATATAGATGAAGCAGTCAATACATATCTACACGGTACAGTAAACTCAATATGATATTATATTTAGAGCAAATTGCATTTGACCGATACCATATCAATGTGCTCAGGGATTCAAAATACAGCATGTCCATTACTTCATCCAAATGTTCTATCAGTGTGGCGATTATTTTCTTTAAGGATGTAAGGATGATTTACGTTTAACATGTATTATGCAATTATAAAACAAAATCTATATTGACGTTAAAACAAATATGAAGTGGATATTTACAACTATAACAGGGTAACGAATCGTCTGAATCTCCGTATCTTTATATCAATAGTTATAATTCAGGGGCTTGGAGCAGGGATACTATTAAGTTTGGGATAGGAAACTCCTTTACTGCTCATACGTAAATAACAGGTCGCGTTTCTTGATTATGTCAATAATAATACAACGGTGCCATTCACGAGAATATACGGAATATAAGTTGCTGTTTTGGGGAATAACACAATCTGAGGCAATCTGAGAATCAATCAATGGCGGTCAATCTGAGGATCTCTACAATGGCAGTCTGTGGACAGGTACAAAAATGTAGGAGAAATGTGTGACTTTGCGCAGGGACTTTGTAAAGATGTCTAAAGGATCACGAATCAAAATGAAGTTTCTGGCTCCTTCACTTCTGGGTGATTTCTAAAACTTTATGATACCCCCTCGTATAGGTGTTGTCATTACTTTCAAAACAACACCATTTGTCGTCAATTTTGCCAACAATTTCGTGTAAGCTTCAAATAAGTCTACACCTAGGCAGAAGACAAACAGCGTGACAAACAGCGCTAACAAGTTAGAGTTATTGTGTGTACATGTAGTAGCTTCCGATCGGCAATTTGATTGTTACCCTGCTTGGAGTAAGCAACATCTTTAATAGTATTTGTGTTGATGCCAACGCATCAACTTTTTACTTCATTTCAATGTCATGCAGGCAAATACAACAATGATACAAAATTCATCTTCACCGAATTCTAAAGAATCCATATGTATTGTTTTTATATAGATTACCCTTTCTTATAAATATTCCGCTTGAAATATAAAGTAGGCTACACCCTTAAACACTTGTAATGTCAGTTCTAATCCATCAAATGAAAGATACATGTTACAAGACATTTGTCGTGTACTTATATATTCTTTCCCATTATCTGGAGGCTTTATCAGTTTGATTACGCTTGAGAAAATCCAACGGGTACACCTTCTGAAATTGAAAGCTAAGAACAGGTGGTAGAAACTTGATTGCGCGTGTGATTGATGTTTATCAAATGCAGCTTTCAAACACCGCAAAAAAACAGATCCTATAAAACTACTACCGTGTAATACTCGTACATGTATATCTAAACTGAAACTGTTATAGCCTAATCAAATTCACTTTATACCTGAAGTAAAAATAACATCATGTGAAAACCTTCCAAGTTCCATTAGAACTTTATTATAGTAAAGATTGACAACAGTAAACTTTCTATCGTAGGGATAATTTAGCAATAAATGTCAGTCATAATTTATATCTATACAATCTATAGCATTTTTCACGTCAACAGGGAAACAAGGGCCCAGAGTGTTCCTGCTCAGAGCGCCCATAGTCGTGGTTGTCAGGTTCAAATGTAAGGCGGATTTATTAACGCGTTGTTATCTCTGTTTGATTTCTTAGTTGTAAGCCTTTACCTCTGAGTGAAGATCAATATCAAATGTCATGTGAATCTAAAGGGCTGCAATGTTGAACTTGTCATGCACCTGGGTTATTATGGCGCATTATTGAATGTACGTGATGCGTCTGTTTCATACATGTTTAAGGCTTCCCAGATGAAAGGATACTTATATTTAGTGTAGTTCCACAATCATTGTAGAAAAGCCAAGGCCTACTGAAGCAATGACCTGTTTCTAGTCGATATAAACATATATACATGTAGGTATATAACCCCATAATAATAATAATAATAATAATAATAATAATAAACATATTTGTATAGCGCCTAACATCGAGATCCCTAAGCGCTTGAACATAAACATAATAACAAAGAAATACATGGATTTGGGCTACAATTAAAAAGCCATTGTGAACAAATGAGTCTTTGAGGATTTCTTAAACTGAAATATAGTCACTGCATTTTTCACATGAGGTGGTGAAATATTATTCCAGAGATCTTCAGCTGACACAGAGAAGAAACGTTGACCATACTGAGTGGACGTTGAAGAGCAGACAAGACGCGATAGAATTGAAGAACGAAGATTGTGAAGGTGTATATTGTTTGATTAGATCTTGAAGATAGATTGGCGCAGTACCACGAATATATTTATAAGTCAGAAGTAAGACTTTATACACAATATCCAAATACCCATATCCAAATGTTATCATAATATTCAGGGTTGATTTTCAGGTGTGTTCATTTGAATATTGCAACTAACATTAAAGGTATATTATGTGATCTTTCCAAGGAACGCCCTCAACATAGGAAGAAAAAAATAGAAAGCAGATTTTCTTGCAGATTTACATTTCTGATCATAAATCATGCATACATTCCAAGTTACAGGGCGATACGATTCTTAATTACTTCAAAATCATGGTTTTAGAGTGAAAATAAACTGTCGGAATCCCGACAGTTTATATTTTTCACTCTAAATTCACTCTAAAACCATGATGTTGAGGTAATTAGGAATCGTATCGCTCTGTAACTTGGAATGTATGTATGATTTATGATCGGAAATGTAAATCTGCAAGAAAATCTACTTTCTAAAAAAAATCATGAATAGAGGGCGCCCTCTGGAAAAGATCACATAATATGCCTTTAACCTTAGCACATGAAACTTTTCTTATTTAATATTTTGAAATTACCATTTAGCGTCTTGTGTCAAATATATCAATATTGAAATCTGCAGGATTATGATTTCCTGTTTGGTATGGTCTTAGCAATCCAGTGTAACATTTTAATAACGATTTCTCAAATGACATGACTAAAATGTGCGTTCTTACCATTGAGACAATCTGCATTGGTGTTCAAATATATACACACCATTTGTTTAAGTGTGCCAGATTTATTAATGACTACTTCGATTTCAAAGGAAATCCATTTTTTAATTAAATAGCAAGAAGGAGACGATATAAAAAATTATGAAGCTAAACTTTCGATCTCAACACAAGAAATAATTACCTGGAATGTGCAGGTGTTACTACACCTTTCATCAGCAGACTAATGACTCGACTTGACCTTTTGGAGGTGTGACGTCAGAATCGGAGACGAGATGTCTATTATATCAACGAGCTTCTTACACCATACTGTCCATCTGCAGGACCAACACTCTCAAAAAATCTTCCGTTACAGAACCGTAATTCAAAGACGGTCGCAATGTTTAAATCGTCTGTTTAAAACTCATCTCTTTAACCAGAATATTTAGTAATTTTCTTGCCTGCAGCGTTCTTATAACTGCATTGTAACTTGAGTTGTATATTGCTTTATTGTGTGTTATTCTCCCATCACCTTGTATTGTACTTGTATTAGTGTGCTGCATTCCTGTGTATTATACTCTTTCTTTTAATGTAATTTGTAAAGAGTGTTGTGATCCTTGTCGATGTAAGGCGCTACGCTATATACATTAAATGCCTGTTATTATTATTAACGAATATCTTCTACTGTTGAATAAAATAATAATAATAAAAGGAATTAATGTTTATAACTTTCAGAAAATGAACAATGCAATATGAGAAATAGAAGACATTAGAATAAGTGTGATTTACATTACTAATCCGTACCTAGTTTACACGATCAATCCTCTAAGGAGGTGCTGGAAATTGAAAACGTACATTACGTTTAACTAGACACATTGATGCGACATTGTCAACGATGAGAAACATATTCAGAAATATCTTCAACAATTAAAATGTCATGGCTTAGCTGCTCGTTTCAGTTGAAAACGAAAACTGGCATGTAAATAAATCCGATGATAGTTAGTAAATAAAGCGGCATTTTTCAAAGAGATCTATAAACTATCAGGTGCGTGTATCATTCATAAACAAATATGTATTACAAAAAGAAAGACATTTCCCTGCTTTACCCTAAACCTATATTACGGCATTAATTACAAATGCAAATTTATCAATGAAGGCAGATTTATTGGTCTTTGATTAATTACCTTGAATAATAAGCGCACGAATTTGATATCACATACAGGGTGAGTCAGAAAGAACGGGCCTTTTTCACAAAGGTGTCACAGAGAATGTAGGCATTCATATTCAAAACCAATGGTAGCGTTATGAAGACATACAATTTGGCTTTCATTTAAAAGATTTTTTTTAAATATCGACCATTTTGTTATCATGATACACTAATTTTAGTAAAGCCCACAATTTTTGATGCCGATTTATAAAATGGTCGAATCATCAAGCCATTTTTTAATGTATTATAATGAGGTTTGCTTTCTGAATTTAGCAGACATGCCTTCTTTTACTTTTCCTTCTTCTTGAATTCAGGCTTCTTATTACTAATAATTTCACAGTTCTATTTATTTCCCATTACGTTCCAGTTACCAGTAAAAATGCGATATATTTGTTGATAGGTTGACAGGCCACGGAGCTAGCTCTTGCTCGATTGACATCCTTGAGCCTGCATATCTCTAGACCTTGCATTTTTGATTTGACAAAATCTGAAATAGGACTAGATTTTATAACAAATTGAAGTTCAAAGTTTGAATTTCTTAACCCAACAACTCTCAACAATCGGACTTTGGGCTCATAGTTTAATCCTAGCACGAATTGGCAGACCAACTACCACTGACCACATGCCGGGTGACCTATAGCCATGGTTTAGTCAAAATACAATCTACACGCTTACCAGGGTGTTGCCCTCAGCCTTTTAAGTAGCTACATTTGGTCTATTTTTTTTTAAACTAAAATTTGCTATATGGATACTATAGTGTGATTTATTTTTCGAAATTTGAACTTTTGATTTTACAACATCTGAAATAGCAGTAGTTTCTATGACAAATTGAAGTTAAAAGTTCCGAATTTCTTACCAAAACAACTTTCAAAAGTAACATTTGGGTTTTTAGTTCCACACAGAAGATTGTCCAATTTTAATTGAATCTAACTAAAAAGTGTATGGGTAAAATGTTAACATTTACTTTCAGTTACGATTCGCTAACTTTGTTAGTATCCGATAGATTTCACTCGTTCGATCAGCAAACAATATGAACATTGACACATTATTTACATCATTGCCAGTTTTATCAAAAACAAAACAATACATAAAGTCCCGTAAACAACACTTGAACTTCTTGAAGTACACCAGCCGAAACAGACCTCCCAAGCGCATGGAGCCTTGGGCCGTTCTTGGGATAGCGGTGGAAGTACTCTGTGGTCTGGCAAGACACAGGTGGTGTGAAATAAATCAGATAAATGGTGTAGGAGGGGACGATTTATTACTGTGGATAATCTCGCTAAAGAGGGTCAGGATTTTCTCAGAGTTTTAAGGGATTGAATCGTTATGCCGTCATTTTAAGATTGTGTATTTTTAGGTTTTTCACTAGTTTCATTGATAAGCATCTCTGAATCAGGCAGCCAACAATACTCTGTGTTGCTGCCATTTCGTGGATTGGCTTTAAAATAACGGGTTCTACTAAAATGTTTGCAACATTATGACGCGATGTTTGAATTCAAAAAGTATTTTTTTGAATGAAAGCCAAATATGTGGTCTTTGTAACCAGCCTATCTCCCGTCTAATTTTCTGGACTCCTCCTGGCGGGAAAGCTAACAGAGGCAGATGACCCCTACAGTTACCTGATACCGTCAAGAACGATATGGGTTTAGATCCACCAGAGATCCGTGAACTCATGAATGACAGGAACGTCTGGGCCCAGTATGTTGCAATTGCTTCCGGTTATAATCAACATTAATTAGAGTAGGATGTGAAAAAAACCTTGAACACGCTTCATACCCTACATGTTGTCATTATGATGCGCTTCGTCTTATTATTATGTGAAACACTTATCCCCTACCCTTTAGTAAAATGAAACACATTGAAATATCAGTCTACATTGCAATTATATGATTTCATAAGGGAAGATCCAATCGGAGTGAAATTACCACACCTCTTTAGCTACATGTTGTCGTATTGGCAAGTTTCAGGTGGTGATCAATGCTGGGGTGACCGATACACCGCGCAGTATAAGGCTCGAGTGTCAGTTTAATCCCGATGCATGCAGTTGCGACTAATATAAAGATGAATTGCAGATTATTCTTGCAATTATATTTATTACGTCAAAATATATAATATGTAAAGAGTAGTGTATGAAGTCTATAACATATTATTTGTCATGGTATTACAGGAACAATAAATGTATACAAATCAAAAGGATAATAGACCGCTTTCCATCCCGCTGTTGGGACAAAAAAAATGCAACGACTCTATACGTATATTGGTTTAATACCATATTTATCAAAATCTGAATCTGAAGAGTACGACCGTAAATATGGCATTCCATTCAAAAATGTTCTTGATAAGAATCTTAATCAAAAACATTTGATTTAGATTTATTCATTGAAATGTTCGGTCTTCAAATCGAACTCTGGAAACAATTAGTATAACTGCGAAATGTTGTATGTAACATCTTAACATCAAGATTAAAACTTCAGGGGATAGCACCATACACATTTTAAATACAGATTTCCTTTCGTCATTATATTTACACTTGCAAATGTATTAACCCTCGTCCTCCTGAGACGTTTTTGAAACACTGTTAACTAAGTGGTGGGGGAGGGGTGGTGGTTACCAAAATCAAAACCGAGATGCAGAGTATGCTTATTTGGGTACCATGATATAGCTCTAGGTCTCCTCTTTCCATACATACCAAAACAAGTACAAACAACCCACGCATGACGTAACAATGACGTAACTAAACGTGGCCGACCTCAAAATCCCGCCTTATTCGTCTGTACAGTGAAATATAAGCCAAAATAGTTCCAAATATCGGAATTTCACCCGTTGTTTTGCTTATAAGTGAGAAAAATAAAGTTTTAACATATACTAAAAGATTCCAGTCCATACAATTAAGATATTTTTCAAAATGGCGATTTGAAAAATGGTCGGTGGTCATTTTTGATTCATGTTCCTGGTCGTCGTCCATCCGTTATTGTATCCAGGATGAATTATAGGGACCCAAACTTATTCAAAAAGCCAATTTGACCTATAACTAAGTTGACTTTTATATTCCAATCTATTGATAAATACACTGCAATGCCTTTTGTAATAATTGTAGAGAAGCAACGTAGCTTGCGGTGCTAAGATACAGAAACGGTGAGCAAAGAAGCTGGCAATAACTACCAGTTATACGATGTCCTGCCCTCATCCATAACCAATCCTGTCCGTTAGTGTCCACAGGACATTCTTCAGAATATATTTCATTCCAGCCATGTGATCGGAGAGAATGAATCGATCACTAAGCTGAATTAAAGGTGTCGAGACGATGCCGCGAGCAACAATGTTAATCCAACATGTTTTCAAAAGGTATCAATACTTTACTTATCCAATCTTGACACATTTCAATTGAAAACTGTTGCTACAACAGTGCATTTCAAAGGTGAATGGTCAAGTTGTAACGCGTTGTCCATTTCATGCTCTATTTAGATCCAGGTGAAATGGTACAAAGCTTGTTATCGGATAGGTCCTAACTCACAGGTGTATTGTTAAACGTTCAATGGAGTCCACTATTGCGCTTGTTTGGAACCGAGATACTCAAAAAATCGAATCCTACTTCCGAATCGATACTGCTGATCCATTAACATCGTATATAAGTATGCACACACAAAAAAGTATGCACAACTACAACTCTTTCATATGTAGAAAACCACGTTAAGTTCCTAATAAAATGTATTGTCAACAGTATGTGAATAATATCATAATGAAACAAAATCCAATTTATTAAAAGAACCGACCTGTCGAAAATTTTGCTCCATCTGGATACAATTTTATAGATCTCATTAAACTATTAAATATATTGGTAATACCAATATACTGGCCATTAACCGTACCTAAATACACTAATGCAATTCCGTGAGTCGAGCGATAAATCAACATGGTTCGGCGACTATAGCGACCAATTTCACATTGACGTAACGATATTGTTAAACACTGAATAGTCAACACACTTGTAATTTATCTACTTGAATAGCCATATAAATTTGATGTGTCATTTGATTAACACTTTCAACGCAGTAGGCGCCTGCAGACAACATTCCAAATGTTCACAAAATGTTTCAAAAACGTCAGAAGTATGGAATTTCATTACCATAATTGGAATCATCATGATAAATGCAAACATGTCTAATATTGGTTCAAAAATCCTTGAGATTGGTCTTGACAGTTGCGAACGGTTTTTGAAAAATCTGTTTTGTATATGGTAAAAATAATAGCCGCGTTTAAAGTGTTAAACATGGTCTTACAACCCCATACAAACACAAGTTTTGCTCTGCTTGTCAACGTTGCCTTATGAAGTGCGTGCGTAATTTTGAAAGCGATACAATTTTGTGATTTATAACTATGTTTATCATGAAAGTTGTTTGAATATCAATGATATCGTGTCTGCAGAAAAATAGGTTGGAAACGGTGTTGAGCTATCTATCAACTTTTTTCGAATATATTACACTGAAATAAGTGACTTAAATCAAGTGTTATGCTCCATTGTATAATCATGTCATTTCATGAATGTTGTGATGATGCGCGATTGCCCCGACCTATATAGTAACGCCTGTTAGCTCTACCATCTGCATGTTTTTTCACCCCCTTCAATTTTGTAATTTCTGAACCAATCAATACATTCCATGCGACAAATCATAGGAAGAACGATTTTGAGTACTTGTGACTCATGATTCATCTCCGAAAGTAACCTCTTTATACCTTTAACCAAGAGCTTACTGCTAGAGCCTTTTATATTTGCTCTTCAATATGCCGGTAAAACTGCATAATGTGGATCAGTATCATGTTGACATTTTCGGAAAAACTATGGTATCATTTCTGTAACAAAATAAGAATAGCCACTATAACGAGAATGGCTAACTTTTTACTCATTAAATCACATCCAAAGCCATCTTATGCGATGTATGCCTTTTAAGGTATTTACAAATGACACTAAAGGTACTACCACGATAACTTTTATTATCACTTTAATACACATAACGTCGACAACATCAGAATGTCTGTCCATTGGGAGAATGACGGTGCAAATGTGACTAATAGATGCTATCGATATAATCTATCGCATATTTCATATCAACTTGGAAGCAGGGGCGGTAAATTTGACTCTGTATTTTCCTGTTCAAAGCGCACAATTTACATGATTTTAGTCAGGTTCATAGATGTAGGGCGTAATTGATTGGTGCGGTATTAGCTCTATTTAAATTCTATAATATTCCTAGCTTTTATCTTGGAGCAAAGCACAATATGAAAGTCCATATACATTTAAAAGGAAAGTAATTCGTTGCATACCTTGCACCTGGGTTGCTGTTTTATTAATGTAATATGATCTGGAAATATCTGTTTAAGACATATGCAGGATTTCCCGAAAATAGGACATCCATGTTATAGCGAACGAATTTAATATAGAGACACTAAAACCCGATGAGTGAATATGACATTTACACAGTTAATATGAGTTGTCATTATTTTAAATAGGATGTTTCATAACAAGCTCGTTTATCGTCTGACCGATTCTATCATTATAGTAAACAGTAGGCAATTTCAACAAGTTCAGAACAAGGCTTTCTGTTGAATGTTATAAACAATTCCGACTTGAATACTTTCTATGATACTCTTGAAATCGGATATATACTTTCTCTGTATTGTATAGATATGCTATAATGAATACAATATACGAACATGAAATTTGCTTGACCAAACTTTGAAACTATATTTTGTATGGATTGCAATTCAGAGAATTACTCTATTCTAAGTTTCAATTTAAAAACAACATAGCAATCATAATAATAAAGGCAGTTAAAATTCCATTGCTAAATGTGATATTAAATCAATTAAAACAGTCTCAGCTCATAGTTAATTGGCATAAGAATCTATTTTATTTATTATTCTTAATCAGACATACATTTTTAAAAAGAAATGCTAAACAAATCGTAATATAATTGCATTCGTCGAATAATTATGAAACTTGTATAAAAAGACGAATAAATTAGCATTTATTTTCATATTTCACGATGAGTCCACCTGTTTGATACAAATTAAAAATAAATAGAAATTATGGTCTTATTAGTCTTATCTACCTCTATTCTTAAAAAAGAATAACCACGATTTCAGTGGATCGCTGGTTATTAATGTTGATGATTACACCTACCAATAATCAATAATACCGGTTATTGGTGTTGATAATTACACCTACCAACAACCACCAATTGATGTTGGTGGAATAGCAAAACACTTAATGTGTTAATAAGAACGTTGTATCTTACAAGCTGCTTACTTTAGTCATGATAAGTGAAAGTTTTAGTATAATTCTAAATCGTTATTACAATTTTTGTAGGAATTTTTATTTTAAATACACAGACTTCAATGCACATCCTCCACAACCCAGTCAATTACATACCATTGAAATACATTAAAGCCTTCCACATCTCCTACATCACCTGTGCATTAAATGTATTTTTAACTGAATCAATAATATAATTTAAAAGGTTTGTCACTCAAAACAGCAAATTGTATGCATCATCTCCTCAATCAATCTAGAAACCCTCTCCTCCGATTTTACTAAAGAAATTTAAATCTTCAATACCATAGGGACGTCCCTCACTTTCAGAAAATAGTTTGACTGAATCGAATGTCAAACAACATTCACCAGGCGTACTATCCTATCAAAAGATTCGAAGGGTTTTTAGAAAACTACACATTCACCATGAGAACTGTGGCAATTCATTATTAAGGTTAGCATGGTAAGTAAGGAGAACATCCCAATGCAGAGTCACTCAAACACGACGCTTTACATGTGCGTGTCATTTGATGTTCGTTTTTTCTTCTTGCTATGACATTCGATTTAGCAACCGGTTGGTTTCTTCTTCTTTGTAATTGAGGCAATCACTTAATTATTGACATGTGCTTAGTAAAGGTTGTTGTTAAGATACACCTGTGGACATATATCTTAACATTTTAATGTGTGTAGCACAGGAGTGATACGTTTCTTTTGTCACTCGGTTTACATATCGAAGAGTTAGTGTCTACCTGAATAATAATGAAAAATTGAAGCAAAAATGTGACAGCAAAATATGACTTACACTCTGATACATTAATCGCGATATCATAAATAAGTTGCATGATCCAATTAACATACGCGGTCTTCCGGCGAGTATATGCTGAAAATAGGAAACGTATATTGATTGCGATATTAAACATAAAGTTGCCTTATCCAATTTACATAAGCTGTTTTTCGAGTATATGCTGGAAATGGAAAATGTACATTGATTGCGATATTAAATATTGAGTTGCCTTATCCAATTTACGTAAGCTGTATTCCGAGTATATGCTGGAAATGTGAAACGTACATTGATTGCGATATTAAACACTAAGTGCCTTATCCAATTTACATAAGTTGTCTTATGAGTACTAGTATATGCTGGAAATGCGAAACGTACATTGATTGCGATATTACACATTAAGTTGCCTTATCCAATTTACGTAAGCTGTATTCCGAGTATTTGTTGGAAATTGGAAACGTACATCGGATAGCGATGTCATAACTTAAGTTGCAATATTCAATTTACATAAGCTGTCTTCCGAGTATTGCTGGAAATGGCAAACGTACATTGATTGCGATATCATACATAAAGTTGCATTATCCAATTTACATAAGCTGTCTTTTGAGTATATGTTGTAAATGGGAAACGTTCACTGGATTGCGATATCATGAATTAAGTAGCATGTTCTAATTAACATAAGCTGTCCTCTGACAATCTGTTGGAAATGGCAAACGTGCATTGATTGCGATATCATACATTTAGTTGCATTATCCAATTAATATCAGTTGTCTTTCGAGTATATGTTGGAAATGGGAAACGCACATTTATTGCAATATCATAAAATAAGTTACACTGCCAATTTACATCTTGTACATCGATTGCGATAATAAATCAAGTTGCATTATCCAATTCCGAGTAGTTGTTAGAAATAGCAAACGTACATTGATTGCGATATCATACATTAAGTTGCATGTTCCAATTCACATAAGTTGTCTTTTGAGTATATGTTGGAAATAGGAAACGTACAATGATTTGCGATATCATAAATTAAGTTGTATTATCCAATTTACATAAGCTGTCTTCTGAGAATATGTTGGAAATGGGTAACGTACATTTATTACGATATTAAACATTCAGTTGCCTTATCCAATTTACGTAAGCTGTCTTTTGAGTATATGTTGGAAATGGGAAACGTACATTTATTGAGATATAAAAAATATCATTATAAAGCAAAACATAGATATTGCCATTTCTCTATTTTTATCAGTAGTTGGGCTGCCCCTTGCACGATGATTTGAGAGTAGGTGCCCTTTTCCGACATGTGAAACGTAGGAGGCTCTAAAAAGAGCCATCCAGATGGATTGCCCCTTGTCCATCGATGGTGGGTCTGAAAAGAGCTCTACATGTAGGTTGCCGTTGGGCTATTATATAATGTGGCTCTAATAGAACCTATTCAAAAGGACTGCCCCTTGACCAATGTAAATAACATGGACTACCCCTTGTCTACTACAGACTACAACAAGTATTTTGCACAATAGTGCGGTCAATCATCGTCAAACGATACCAGGCAACTACGTTTCCTACGTTTTAGATTATAAGCTCTGCAGATTTTGGACCCATTTTTAGGGGACACGCTGTAGTATTAGTTAAAATTAGCAATGCGACAAGTTACAAATGTCTTCAACCTTAGGCGGTGACGCTCGGTAGAATCAAAGAATCTAGCACACCGTTGCTTTTAAATAAACACATCGGTGGTTTTTTTTAAAGAGTGCTAGAAATTTGCACGTGCTTGTTTCATTCATAATGTAAATTGATAAATATTGGAAATACAAACACTACTTCTCCGGTTAATTAATATCATGACATCAGTTATAAGTCTAATCTATTAAATACAGGTTGACTGTGTGCTCGTTGATTAATTTTGTTTCCTTGCGTAATTAACTTATGTATTTTAAATATATCGATCGAGGTGCTATTCA
The DNA here is from genome assembly GCA_035610835.1 of Ophiura sarsii. Lineage (NCBI taxonomy): Eukaryota > Metazoa > Echinodermata > Ophiuroidea > Amphilepidida > Ophiuridae > Ophiura > Ophiura sarsii. The sequence continues at coordinate 1,225,752 of CM069456.1, forward strand.
ATATCATTATTCTTCTTCATCGCGTATACTTACATGTCGTTTAATGTTCGTGTTTATTTTCTAGATCAGCTTTTTCATCAGAGATAGTTTAAGCATCCATAATAATATCTTGATGACAAACGGGAAAATGATTTATTTAACTGTGTCAATTTTATAATAGGTTTTATACAAATAGACTGTCGCGATATTGTTTAACATCAATAACTGTACTAAATAATGTGCACCGTTTTTATATTGTTTCCCTGTAGGTCTAGCATATGCTCATTTGTATACAAGATAAATTCATAGGCCCAAACTCAATTATTAGAGACCCGATAGTTTTGTTTTCCCGAATAGACGTATATTGGATTCTGATACTCTGGCAATTTATTGTGGAATCTGTTTTGGGCAGCAGAGTTAAAGTTCCAACAATGGCAAATCAATCATTAGTCAAGACGTAGGAAACTGCCTGCAAGTCATTATTCGATGGAAGACCTAATGTCTGATAACCTTCAAAAAGGACATGCACATTGTTTTTGTAAAGTTCCATCACAATTTTAAACCAATAACGCCTGCCATGTGACCTGGTCAAGGGTATTCAATGACAAGGCTGCATTGAAGGATTCGAGACGTTGCCACGTTGTTTCTCTAAAAGAATTACATACGGTATCAATACTTTACCTATCCAGCATTTAAATTTGGAAAAAAAGATAAAAAACTACACCTTGCAGTGCAATTCAAGTGTGAATGATCCAAGTGTAACGCGTTGTTCATTTCATGTTTTATTTAACTAAGAAACAGGTGGAATTGTGCACACTAGTCATCGGATACGTCCAAACTCACAGGTGCGATGTATAACTGTCTCTGTAGTCATATGATGTGCTAGCTTCTAACCGCAATACTCCCACAAAAACCACCTGAATTTTCTAAACGATTCTCATTCGAAATCGATATTGCTGACCGATAAATAAAGTACATATACGTGTGCACTGCTTTATTACTTTTAAGTATATAACCCCAAATACAAAACAGTACAACTCTCTTTCATATGGACACATTTTTTTTATTGCCATTGGATCAAGTATATTAATAGGACCAACATATCGACAATAGTTCCAATAGCTCCACCTGAATACGCTCTATGTTTGTATCTCATAACACTAGTATGTTAAAATATATTGGCCATATCAACATTCGCGTACAATTTCAAAACCTCCTGAAGAACAAACACACGTGTAATTTACCTACTCGAATTGTCATATAAGTGTGATGCGCAATTTGACTAAGCATTTTGTTTGACAAACTCGTCTGTAGACGACAGTTCCAAAAATTCACAAAATTATATTAAATACCAGGCTTATCGATTGTTAAGTTCCACGCAATGCCCTAAATACCTAAATATATTTTAAAAAGTAACGCCACGATAATATTCATTATATTTTTATCACACTGACGTCGACAACATTTTTATCTTTGAGAATTACGTTATAAAATGTCCCACATAAATCAGGGATACTATTAATTTTGGAACAGGAAAGTCCTATACTAACGTGCGTAGCGAAAACGGTCCCTTTCGCATATTTGAATAAATTATGGTAATCGTTTGGAATGCGTCGGTGACCGGCGCATGACGTGTTTGACGTCTTTATTTAGTCAGCATAGAATTGGTGGCGCTATTCACGCGGTAGATTTACACACAGCTTGCTGTCAAAAAATGATACTGACACTGGAGTTGGTTATCCAACTCCAGCGGTCTTTGGATGAAATAATTTAGTTCCAACGTGTGATGAATTTTATAGGGTCATATAATCAAAATCCCGGGCAAAATCCATTGTTACATTGAAAGCAATGTAAATTCAAAATTAACGGCCGTTCGTGTCTACCATCGTCTGCTACAATCACGCCTTATCAGTATATGCTGACTAAATTTTAATTTAAAAGTGGACTCCGATCGGCAAGCTGAGAGGCACACCCCTGCATAAATGCTGTCTAAAAAATCTATACAATCCATAGCAGATTGTACGTCAACTTAGTAACATCGGAGGTGAATTTTCCCATTTGTTTTCCTGCTCAGATCGCCCATTGTCGTGATCGTAGTCAGGCTCAACAATGTAGGGCGGAAATGATGGACGTGCTATTATCTCTAATCGATTTCTTCGTTCTTAGCTTTTATCTCGGGGCGAAGATCAATATCAAATTCCATGTATATTTAAAGGGACTGTAATTGCGAATATGTCGTACACCTGGGTTAGAAGATCAAGGTGTGTCTTTTTAGACTAATACAGAGTGTCCCAAACGAACAGGTATCCGTTATAGTGTAGCGAACGAAATTATCATAGAAACACTAACACCAGATGACAATAACGAAGACTTGTTATATATATTATAGGTCAATAAATGTTTTATTTCGAGAGAAATTAGATAAATCCATGCACGCGCACTGGTGTAGTTATGTGAATAATGACACGACAACGCGGGGGAGATCTATTGTGAGTATATCAACATTGGCGCAGATGCAACCTAATTCATACACGACGCCATACAAACATTAACAAGTTTGCTAATACCCGCAGTAAAAATAGGCGATCCCGGGCTGCCTGAACAATGAATCAAAACCATGCGCGTGGTGCGCGATCCGTACGGCGCGTACGCGGAGAAAAAATTAGACACTTCCAATGCACTCCGTGTATTCTAGTTTCCTGCTTTCTGATAGGCTCGATAATACTTAGAGTGTATGAATTTGATTATTTAGTCTATCATAGTAAACATTGTTTACCATGTTTACGAAACAGTGTACATACTGTTTACTAAACAGTATGAACATTTACACGCAGTCCATTTCAAGGTTTTCAGGTGTATCCATCAAATACCAAAACTTAAAAATGTATAGTAAGCATTGCATCTAGACTAAATGTCTTCCAGTGTACAATTAGAGTAATGGCTTTTACTTACCCATATTTATAAACAATGAGACACAATGTAATTAAGCTTATTAATTGCCATCATATGGTCATGCACATTAACCTTTTAAAGATTATTATCTCTAACAAAAGTTATTTCGAGGTCATGTTTAGTATATACTATTTTTAATACTTCTATAGGGATTTCAATGTTATGAATTATTTGTATAATTAGTTTGTCAGTTGATGTCTGGTTAATCACCTCTAAAACCTTATTAAGTTATTGTGAATTTTGGCAATTAGCTAATTGTATATGAGCATAATTCGATTACATTAACCACTTGATTAACTAAATGCATCTTCTTATAGCTATTATACACTGAGCCAAAAAAGAAACTTATAAAAAAAGAAACTTATACAATTTTAACAGATCACCAAATAAAATTCTGTGCATGAAAATGTACCAAATTTGGATACAATATTACTGCAATGTATTGCTTCAAATGGCAGTCAATAACCAATTGTTTGCTTCAATGACACAAGAGAAATGTGCACTGACCCTATGGTGATCTGTTAAAATTGTATAAGTTTCTTTTTTGGCTCAGTGTATTAATACTTTTCACGTGGCTATTAGGTTTACCATTATACAAAATGGATTTTTCAGAAACCTTTCAAAACTTATCTCATGAATTGCCGAAACGAAAGTAGGCATGTTTGTATTTATTTTGATGCATTTCTCATGGTGATTCAAAATATGGCTATGAAATTCAATAATGTTGACCTTTTTTGAACCATTTTATGAAATTGTGCAACTATCATTTGCATACGACTGCCGCGTGGAAAATATTAAAAGACAAATAATGCGTATGTGTTGCTCAAAGAGATTATAAGACAAATCAATGCACCAATAATGATCTTGATATGTTTATAATAGCACGACCCCGCAGAAAGATACCATTATGAGATTATCCACATTAGCAAAGATGCATTGTTTTTCTTATTTGTCGTGAAACAAAACGCACCTGTGTACACGGATCATTTTTATTCACGCCAAAGTGTTTTTTTTATTTTAGATATAAAATAGTAAATGCACTCCAAGTGTTTCAGTTTCCAGACGCTTACGACTAAGGGTGTGTGAAAATAGCACCCAATCCTTTTAAAATTATGAAAAACTAATTAATACATCAACCGAATAAAACTTATTGAGCAATTTCATGTTTAGAAAAACTTATACCTATGACGCTCGGGTTAACCGACAGAGCGTCAAAATATTACACTTAAAATTAGATGATGAAAAAACTGAACTTATCATGTTCACAACACCGCGAATGCGCACAATCATCAAAGAAAATCATAATCAGATTGCTAATGCCAACATTGGGCACCGCCGCATAATATTTGTCCTTGATGAAAACATGAGAATGGTTGAACAAGTGATGAAATCTGTCAGTCGGCAATACGGAACATTAGATCAATCAGAATATTCTTGTCTGGTGACACTGCTGCAATTCTTGTCTCATGATACTGCTTCAATTCTTGTCTGATGACACTGCTTCAATTCTTGTTTGATGACACTGCTTCAATTCTTGTCTGATGACACTGCTTCAATTCTTGTCCGATGACACTGCTTCAATTCTTGTCTGAAGACACTGCTTCAATTCTTGTCTGATAACAATGCTTCAATTCTTGTCGGATGACACTGCTTCAATTCTTGTCTGATGACACTGCTTCAATTCATGTCTGACGACACTGCTTCAATTCTTGTCTGATGACACTGCTTCAATTCTTGTTTCATGACACTGCTTCAATTCTTGTCTCATGACACTGCTTCAATTATTGTCTCATGACACTGCTTCAATTCTTGTTCATGCTCTCATCACCTCCCGTCTTGACAACGGAAATACATTGTTATATGGTATTTCAAACACTCTTCCTGGTTAACTCCAGCGAACACAAAATGCAGCTGCTCGTGTAAGAGCTTTCTAAGTTCGTAAATATGTTCACGTAATGCCAAATATTATACAGCTTCACTGGTTACCCATTCGTCAAAGGAATACATTTAAAATTCTTCTCCTCACATGGAAATCTCGGAACGGACTCGCGGCGCCATCTTACATTAACCAGCTTCTTACTGCTTATGAGCCAACAAGGACTCTCAGATCATCAAATATACTCTTTCTTTAAATTTCAAAAACAGTTATCTTCGTATGGTGATAGAGCTTTTTTGTCATGCGCACGCAAATTGTGGAACACTTTTCCTGTCGAAATTCGTTGTTGTGTTTCAATATAATGCTTATAAAGACCGTCTCAAAACATATTTGTACCAATGTGCATATCATGTTTAATTTTCAGGTCACATAATTGTGTGTAATGTTCATGTTTTTGTTTGTATGTATAGCGCCTCGGAATAGGTTGTCTAGATAGATGACGCTTTATATAAGAACATAAACATCGTTGGTATTACAATAAACATAACATGTACATCCACATTATAGTGAAATGTGTGGTATAGTATTGTAGCAAATTTCATAACCGACTGAGCGTCAAAAAATTACATTCAATTTGCTGCATGCATTCATATACTCATACAAACAAAACTGCGCATTTACGACATGCTCTAATATATACTGCTCACAAAAAGTATCGAAACACTTAGAAATGATCCAATATATAACGGCTCGAAAGGATATGCATTAATCGAAGCAAATAACCAAGTGCATAATTTTGTTCTGCGTATTTTGACACCTCGATCGATAAGATACGATGTTGCGGAGAGGAGTTATTGTCATTTCAATGGTCGTGGGTCCAGTTTCAAAAGTGACAATAATCCTATAGAAAGAGGTTTGCATTACTGTTTAGAATGATCAGATTCGTGCTTTTCAATAGGGATGAGTGTCACTTTTGAAACTGGACCCATGATCATTGAAATGACAATAACTCCGCTCCTCAACATCGTATCTCAACGATCGAGGTGTCAAAATACGCAGAACAAAATTATGCACTTGGTTATTTGCTTCGATTAATGCATACACTTTCGAGCCGTTATGTATTGGATCATTTCTAAGTGTTTCGATACTTTTTGTGAGCAGTTTATATCCGTGTAATAGTATATAATGCGAGGCGAGCAGTTTATTCCAACTCCAATAAACACTTGGGGATAAATACATATGAAAGTTTCAATCTAATGAAGAATATAAAAGATATTGGTGGAACTAAACCCTGAAAAACTGTCGCAGCGTCTTTGAATTGCTGAGTTACCCTTTGATGCATACGTTGACTTTTGTCTAGACTATCAATACTACATAAATATTGACAAAAGATACAGCTTCACCCAATGTGAATTACTACTACTTTACAGTTTGGATATAGAGATGATCCACTTGACAACTCATGGTGCGCAATACAGCGGCTTCGAGTTGCCAGTTGATTTGCCTTATGAACAGTTTCGTCTAGACTATCATTACTACAACAATATTTACAACCGATTTCATCAAAAACGCCATATGAACGGATAGTACTACACATTGTATCGGTATATGCAAGGCAGCAATCTTTCTACGGTGAAAGCATGACATAATTATATATATTATTAGCTATCCATTGTTGCAATAGGTTATTGATTATCGTGAATAATTATAGCACATTGTATAGGTAACTGTAAATGCGATGTTAAGAACGTAGCAATGATCACACAAACTAACATCCCTATTATTGGAAATAAATCAAATGATTGGCTTCTAAACTGGTATCACCATGGCAACGCAGGGCACGTAACTGTTATTCCTGGTTGAAAGTTAGTAAAAGTAACTCATCAAATCAAATCATATGCGCCACTTACTAGAGGCGCATATCGTCAGCCTGCTTCGATAATTGCCTAACTCATTTTTTCTAGTTCTTAGAAAACAACAAAAATAGGAAAAATTAGTTAGTTATCGAAGCAGGCTGACGATATGTTAAATAGCAACATGAATAGTGCAGGTGAATTCCAACAGGAACAGTAACTGTTGGATAGAAATAGGTTGGGGATACCTTTAAGTGAAATGTGGCTTGTCATATGCCTAATACGAGTTATTAATATGACCCATTTTAAACAATTTTCATCATTAGTACAATCTGCCTAACTCACAATGCTGACTTAGGCAGAATTGCAATTGTTCATTTATCAACTCTTTTGATTGGTCAATGACTTAGGTATTATAACAGTATGTGCATAATGTAATAAAATCATGATTTATGCAAAAAACTCAATTTCGCTGAAAAGTGAGTTAGGCAATTATCGAAGCAGGCTGACGATATTCATCAGTAGATGGACATTCATAGAAAGTTAAGCTAATTGACTTAATTTGAATTGCACGAATACAAAATCGTCGAAATGTTAACGTTGTTACGGTGCTCTTATATGAACGGTGTGTAAAAGTGTTGTGATAATTTAAGCTCGTCAAGTGTACCCATTAGGAAATATCGTTAAGGATTTTAAATAATGCAAGATATGATTGATAGGTCTAAGCATATAAAGTTAACAGATAGCTATGAAACTATTTATGGAATGCTTTTACATGACTTCGATATTGAATTCACACATTTGCTGCAGATATCTAACATCAAATACTAATTCTCTAAGCAATGTTTACGTTGTTGCGGTGTTCCCATATGAATGGTGTGTAAAAGTCTTGTGATAATTTAGGCTCGTCAAGTGCAATATCTAAGTAATGTTTTATTGCTATTGAAATAAATTACAATTTGGTCCGATGACCGTTTTCCTTTTCGGACGAGCCGATGCACTTGATCACGAAATCCGCTCATAAGATTGTAAAACTATTTTCACGGTTTCCCCAAACTGTAAATAGACATACTTGAGCCTGGTGATTGAAATATTTACTTTTTCATTAGAACGTTTGCCGTGTTAAAATTTAAGGCCAATACGTGATCAAGTCTGTTGATCTATACTCATTCAACTGCTCTGTCCCGTTCATATCCCTCTTAGACTATCTCTCTTCATTTCTGATGCATACTTACCCGGAATAACAGGTAATATGAGCTCCGGTATAAGGTGATCATCGACAGTGAATTAGATGTAATTACCAGATATATTCCCCAGAGTATATCTTGAGAACAGGATCAGGGCTTCCTGCTTACTTTTACAAGCTCAGTATAATTTAAATTTATACGAAAGCATTTTCAAATGTCCAGTAATCGCGTCATCATATAGCCTTCGTTGGGTTATCAAATCAACCACAAAGTAGACGACTCTTGTCTAAAACTTTGATAATATGCACTACGAGTTTAGCTTTATAAGCTTTACACTGTGACATTCTGGAATGGGGTATTTATTGACGAGGGTTAGGATTAAGGTTAGGTGACGAAAAAACCCTGTTTTACAGGCATCGGACCTCTCATGTAAGGTCGGTCGGTCGGGCGTTTTAGGTATTTTACAAACAATTCAGGATTAAGCTTAAACGGCCATCAAAAATAGGATGGGGCCTCGTTATAATCAAATCCAAACCACTGTACGTACTGATTATATTTGTGCTGAGATGATTATTTTTAAAATGATAAAACTGAAAATAGTGTAGGTAAAATCTTCCTTACTTACAATTTAAGGGGGAAACGTTCAGTGTGTTAACCTGTCCTAGGAATCCATTTATGGCTAACACGTGATGTATTGTTACGTGACAAATGTCTTTTCAATTCATATTATGAAATACACGAGTGTCTAACACATGAATATCTAACGCAGCATCGTGCACATCGTGAATAGATAGAACAAGAAGATGGTATGTTATATCATAAGATAATTCATAAGTCAACCGTCCTAGCCTGGAATATCGAAATACGATTCGGTGTAAAATTCACACCTTTCATTAGTGGCATGTTATAGTCACGTATGGTTGTTGGTATTACATAGTGACGTATGGTAAACTGTGGTCGTGTTTGTGATGTATAACCCTTTGTTTTGAAATATCGTTTTTGTAGTTATTTTAACAAAGTCCCAAAGCCAAACAGTGATTAATTTGTAGTCAAACTAAAGTGATTTAGCGTACAGAAAAGCTAATAAAAATATGTTTTAACATACTGACGTACACACTGTGCGTGACTATTTAATACTACCGACGAATTCTTATAAGAGTATTGATAACAATACCGCTTAGACTAAAAGTATTGATAACAATACCGCTTAGACTAAAAGTATTGATAACAATACCGCTTAGACTAAAAGTATTGATAACAATACCGCTTAGACTAAAAGTATTGATAACAATACCGCTTAGACTAAAAGTATTGATAACAATACCGCTTAGACTAAAAGTATTTATAACAATACCGCTTAGACTAAAAGTATTGATAACAATACCGCTTAGACTAAAAGTATTGATAACAATACCGCTTAGACTAAAAGTATTGATAACAATACCGCTTAGACTAAAAGTATTGATAACAATACCGCTTAGACTAAAAGTATTGATAACAATACCGCTTAGACTAAAAGTATTGATAACAATACCGCTTAGACTAAAAGTATTGATAACAATATCGCTTAGACTCTTGACTGACCAGTTTGTTCGAATGGTAAAAAGTGTACCACCGTTTGTCGGGAAAATTGGATGTGAGCGAACATATTTCAAAATACTATTGTCCTCTTTTTACTTCTTACCCGACGTATGTCTACACACTTTGATTTCGACAGGAATACGGAACAGATTACACCAAATAAAGGCCAATTTCATCCCCGAGGCGTTAGTAAAACTCTTTTACCAAAGTGAAATTGGCAAGTTGTTGTGTTAAATAGTACCTGTCACAATGTAAGTTAGTGCTAACGGGATCGTTGCGTTGTTTAGACTGCATGCGTAGACATGGCTTTGATCATTTGAAGAGGTTACAATAAAGCATTTTAAAGAAAATTAAATTATACAAAATTAGAAAGGCATCCAGAACAATTACCTTTCAAGCCAATGAAAGATATGGACGTACGCAATGCATGTACACATCAACTACGCATAGACATATCATTACACTGAATTGATAATTCTGGTTCAGCAGCCATCAAGCTTCTATGACTTTAGAGTAATGGTCCAAGCTTCGCATCCATATAACAATACCGACTCATCGAGGCAAACAGGCGAAGTTTAAATTTTCGAGAGAGAGTTTGGCTACATGCTCTCCATGCTGCTGCTCTGCGTTGCTTAATGTCCTTGGCTGTATTAAAAACAAATTGGTCGGTGGGGTTTTATGTCGCCTTAAGGTTTAGTGTTAGTGTTGGATTTAGGACCAGGGTAGAATTAGGATTAGGGTAAATTTGCACTCCTAATCGAAAAATAGAATTATGTCTCGTTAAAAAACAAATCCAAACCACTGTGTAAAATGTACTCATTATATTCAATGACATGTGTTGGGATGTTTCTTTTATAAATCCCTTACTGACTGTGCAGGTAAAATCGTCCCTAATTCTATGTTAGAGGAGGGGTTAGCGTCCAATGTGTTTACCTGTAACCTAGGAATAAATTGCTTCCTGTATGGCTAACAAATGATACATCCAATTCATTTTATGAAATACTCGAATATCTAACTTATGAATATGCAACACATATCTAAAACAGTATAGTTTAAATCTTAAGTAGATAGAACAAACAGATATTATTTATATATATCATACAATAAGTCTTGCAATCAACAATCCTTGCCTGGAGTTTCGAAGTACATTTCGACGGAAAATCCACACATTTCATCAGAGGCTTTAGGTTGTATTACATGGTGACGTTTGCTAAATTTTGATCGTGTTCTTATTATGTATACCCTTTTGTTTTGAAATGTTTTCTTTTCTTAATTATTTTTACAAAGTACCAAAGCCAAAAATTGATTAGATATTTGATTATTGAAAAAAGTTGGAGTACAGAAAATCTAGTAAAATAATATTTAAACATAGTGACGTACGCACTATACCATTGACGATGTCTCACTAGAGTATTGATACCATTGAGACTCTTGGCTGACATGTTTTTCTGAATCGTAAAAAGTATACCACCATTTGTTGATGAAATTGGAGTGTTGTTGTGACCGAACAGAATTCAAAGTACTATTGTGTTTAACACAATTGCCATATTCCTCTTGTTGCTTCATATCCGACGTTTGCCTAAAAACTTTGATTTCGACAGGGATACGGAAAGTGAGTACACCAAATAAAGGCCAATTTCATCCCTGGGCGTTTAATAGTAAACTACGAAAGTTGAATTGGCAACCTGTTGTGTTAACGCTTTCCACGCTGCTATTATTTTTACCATACAAAACAGATTTTTCAGAAACCTTTCCCAATTTTCAATGTCTATCTCAAGGATTACTGACCAAACACCAGGAATGTTTGTACTTATTTCAATGCATTTCTCATGGTGATTCCAAATATGGTAATGAAATACAGTGATTTTGACATTTTTGAAACATTTTGTGAAATTTTAGAATGTCGTCTGCAGCTGCCTGCCACGTGGAAAGTGTTAAAATAGTACCTGTCGCAATCTGTTTAAGTGCTATCAGGATCGTTGCGTCGTATACATGCGTAGACATGACAAATGAAGCAAGTATGCGTAGTTACAGGGCTTTTGGTCACTCACAAGATTTTGATCATTTAAAGGGGTTCCAATAAAGCATTTTAAAATAAATTGAAATTATATAAAATGAGAAAGGCACCAGGAACAATTCACTTTCAAGCCAATTAAATATATGGACGCATGCATCGATGTATATATCAACTATACATAGACATAGCATTAGACTAACTCAATGACAGTGTCGAAAGTTCTTTCACTCTTTTAACATATACAATTTGAAATAAACACTTTCAGGAATGCGTTTCTACACTGCAAAAACTGTGGTGTTAAATTTAACACCACGGGTGTTAAATTTAACACCAGTACGGATTCACTATAGGACCACACCACCTGGTGTTAAAATGACACCATCACTAGTGTTACAACGTTGGTGTTAAATATAACACCAATGGGTGTTACAATATGACAACATCAGTAACAATTTTACACCTTCTGGTGTTAAAACATTAAAAACTTTACACCTTCTGGTGTTAAAATATTATTTTTTTACACCTTCTGGTGTTAAAATATTAATGTTAGATAAGTTGAAGTACTTTAACAATAAAATACTTGCAAATAACATATTTCACTGTTCAACAGTTCAAATTTATAAAAACTTGGAACGTTTTTGTGAATTAATGTTCTTACTTGCCATTTAATTATGGAATGGTGCATGTTGCAGATCGAATCACTAGATCAAATGTATAAATATACAATCCAAAGTGTTAAAAAACCAATATAACCCACCCCGTGCGCATGTGTGGAATAGTGACACCCATGGGAGTTATTCTTACACCAAGTTTAACACAAGAAATTTAACACCATGAGAAGTGTTACATCAGTTATTCCTATGGTGTTGACCTAACACCAACATTAACACCAGGAGCGTAACACCGGCTCAGTGTTGCAGTTTAACACCGGAGTTTTTGCGTTTCTAGGTGGTAAATCTTACTGGTTAATCATCATCCAATTTTACTGGAATTGGTGCTTGTTTGATAATGGGGGAAATGTACAAATCATTTCTGGGAGGAGAAATAAAAATTTAAAAGTCAGGGGTTGGCTCGTACTCCCTACTGTCTATCAGATCCATTCATACAGTGACCAATATGCGCGCTATAATTGCCATTTCACAAATGAAATATCGTCAATCATGAAATGGTTGCATCCGAGTAATACTTGTTTTCAGCTTTTTCTACTAATTAGCGAGACATATTGTTGACATTTTTTTTTTGAATTGAATTATTTGGCAATTTACAAACACAGAAAATGTTTTGAATTTGTTTCAATATTTCGAAAATTGATGCAATTTCACCAACATTTCACGATACAAATATAAATAAAAACACACCTGACAAACAGAATACTACCTGAATGGTTCATTTTCCCGTACAACATGTATTGTCTTCGCCTAATAGAATAATACTTTTAAAATCCTTCTGTACCTTCATCATTCGCACGATCATCAAAGGACACACAGGAAACGGGAAACGTACATTACTTTACTATGCATAAGATATGTTAAGAGCACTGCACCACCGACATCCGCACTGATGGAGAATTAGTATTCGAAAGCTATACTAACTGTATTTGACCTGGTACATATTACTGTAATATCAATACATTTAAAATAATTAAATAAAATCCTCACCAATTTATGCGTGCACCGTTGTATAATATTATGAATAAAATCTAAGGATAAAAAAGGAAAACAATGGGTTTCTCATAACACGATAAGAAAATACAAAATAAGAAATCAGAATCGTTTGTGTTAGTGGAAACCATAAATAGATAAGGATATTCTCATATGTTTACAGAGACTTTCGGTTGGATCAAAGGTCCTTGCATTTCGTTGAAAGTATAGCACGTGCGTGTTTCATAAGTAAATGTAAAATACTTCCGGTATATCGATAGCATGGTATTAATTATAAGTCCCGTTTTATCAATAAAGGCTGATTGATTGTTTTTTATTAATTTACTCTTCATGAGTAATTACCCTAGACATTTGATATAACAAATATCTTTCGATATTATATTCTCCTTGACCACATATTGTATTCGTACAATTACTAAATGTTTTTCCGTATTCAGATAAATCTTCAACGCAAAGTTACTTATTTCAGTTGGGCGACATATCCAACCAACTTGCACTTTTATGAGAAAAGTCCTACTTTCTAAAATTATAATGTCATTAAGCAGATTTCAAAATCAATCATAGATTGGGGTGGGGGTGGGTGGGGTAGGGGCGTCCCATACATGAAACGTATAGGGGACGTAACCCCTCTCATGAGCGCCGCCTATGCTCCTTACCCTTCCTCCTCTTCCTACTTCTCCCCCTCTTCCTCCTTATTGTTACTCTTTTGTCAAGGGGGGGGGGGGTGACTTGTTGGGTCACTCCCTGTATACGCCACTTGCTAGGGGTTTTGTGTTTCATATATGGTTTTCATGTTAAATGTTGACTTATTTAGCCATGATTGAGGTACATTTTGGCTTTAAACGAGCTTCTAAAAACATAAATTAATATTTTTGGCACTAAATTTGCATTCTTTGTACTTATTTGAACGTCATAACCCCAATAATTGCATGAGGGGAATGTATTAACCCGTTTCAACAAATGTATGCGCATAATTCAACACGTTTCACACCCAATGGTTCTAATATAATCCACTTTAAACGTAAATTCTAAAATATGAAAAGATATTCGATTTTACGCATTATACCTGCATAATATGATCGATGATACATGAATGCATTATTCGCTCTCCTCCATCACCCACAGACCCTACCCACCCATGATCTCTGTACAACTGCCTCTCATGCCCAGTACATGAGTACCACACCTTCCACAAGTGTACACCCTCCCCAATGTTGTCACCCGCGATCTCGCTGTGAATCACACACGTCAAGTAAAACGCTGGAACCATAAGCAGGGATTCTATTAATTTTGGGATAGGAAAGTGCTATACTGATGTACGTAGCGAAAATGGTCCCTTTTGCATATTTACATAAATTAAGGTAATCGTCCGGAATGCGTCCGTGACCAGGGTTTAGCGCGTTTAACCTGGTTTAACGTCATTTTGGTCGGCATAGGTTTGGTGGCGCTGTTCGCGCGGTAGATTTACACAGACGGCGGTGGCCACGCGAAACCTACATTTTGAATTCGTATAGGAATAACACCTAAACGCGAATGTTAATCTTATCATTTTGACAAATTCATCATAAATAGAAGAATTTTCATCTTAAACCGGGCGATGACTGTTAAAATAATTCAAAATGGTGCACTCCCGCGGCCATATTTGGTCGTCTGACAGACGCGTGGCCAGCGTCGGGTCGTCTGCTAAAATCATGCCTTATCGGTATAGCGCCACCAATTCTATGCCGACCAAATTTTAATTTAAAAGTGGCTTCCGATCGGCAAGCTGAGTGGCACACCTGCCATAAGGACTTGAAACATCCGTACTGGTATTATGCAATACCTGCACGTGCGATCTGGCCAGCGCGCGAGGTCGTTTGTCTACAAGAAAAGGCCAAGGGTCACTGGAAGATCTTATTATATTGAAGGAGCAAGGAAGGGGGTGGGGAGGATAGGAGTCGCATTTAACCAAGGCTACATACACACATTATGCGTCGGTTTCAAAACCATCCAAACCGTAAAATCAAATTCTAATCAACGATTGATTTTCGTTATTGCACTCTTAAATACATTAAGTTTTCAATACATTAAGTTTTTAAATACTTATAGGTTTTAACTACACTAAGTTTTTAAAATGGTTTCCCCGTATATTCTACTTCATGCTCATGTTTATACGACAATGCATATTCCGTATGATTACCATTTACACTGTCATTTGATTCTATTGCACCTTTTTGGAATCATTGCAGAGACGCGACGTACCTAACCATATCAGAGACGATGGGTAATACACAATGAAATAACAGTTGTCATGCAACATCTTAACACTTTCCGCGCGGCAGGCGTCTGCAGACGACATTCCGAAATGTCAAAAAATGTTTCAAAAATGTCAAAATAATTGACTTTTGTTACCATATTTGGAATCACCATGAGAAATGCATTGAAATAAGTACAAACATGCCTAGTATTGGTTTAGTAATCCGTGAGATAGACTTTGAAATGTAGGAAAGGTTTCTGAAATATCTGTTTTTGTATGTCGTAAAACTAATAGCCGCGTGGAAAGAGTTAAAGGAAATTCCTCTTTGCTAATGTAACATTTCCTCACAATGTAAATCAATATGACTGTGACATGGGTAATAAATCACATGACTGAGTGATGGGGGCTCCCGCAAAGCTACGTTGCTGTACTACAATGGCTGCTGAGGGTATTGCTACTTTACTAATCAAATGTTGATACATTTAAATTTGAATATAAAACTGAAAACTTATTTCCCGTGACAAACTGTCACTGCGTTACATCACTTTGTACACAGATTAAAGCTGTGGTAAAGTTTTGTATTAAGCTCATTATTTCTGGAAGATCTTATTATATTGAAGGAGAAACGAAGGGGGTTTAGAATGGGGGTTGGGGAGGATAGGAGTCGCCTTTAACCAAGGCTACATAAACACATTATGCATCGGTTTCAAAACCATCCAAACCGTAAAATCAAATTCTAATCAACGATTGATTTTCGTTATTGCACTCTTAAATACATTAAGTTTTCAATACATTAAGTTTTTAAATACATTAAGTTTTAACTACACTAAGTTTTTAAAATGGTTTCCCCGTATATTCTACTTTCTTGCTCATGTTTATACGGTAATGCATATTCCGTATGATTACCATTTACACTGTCATTTGATTCTACACTCTTAGAAGGTCAGGATCAAATATGAGACGAAAAGGATCAATTTTGATCCAGAAGCGGTATCACATATGAGCTTACCCTTTCCGGATCAAAGTGATCCGACAAGCAGGATCAAAAAGTTTGATCCGAAATGGGATCAAATATTTCTGTCAAATGATACTGAAACGGATCAAAATAATGATCCTTAATCGGATGTACCTGTAGCTTATGATCCTACTCCAGGATCAAACTGAATCAAAGAAAAAGTGAAAACATAGGGGGTCATCGGGTGACAGATTGTAAAAACAAGCATGCATGCAAGGGTCTTTCGGTGACACCGGGCCAAAAAAAGGGGGTATTTTTGATGGAGCCTGGTGTGAAACCTAATATTGATTGAGTGCCCCACCCCCGGGTGCACACTGCAGACTATATATCGAGTGCAGTAAGCTTACTACATCGTGTAGGCCTAGTACATCGCAGTGATCGTGACATTTTGTGAGGAGCATTTTGACCGAAAATCGTACTGATGGCACTGGTCAGGTACAAGAAATTTGTTCACAAGAATAGAGCATGTTCAAACATAAAAAATAAAACTACTTTACCGACAAAATCATGTAACATTTTACAGATTAGACTGGATAACTTACCGCGGTATTTCACCCTTGTTTCAACTGTGGCGACCGAATTCAAAAGATCGTCTGCTTGTCGTCTATCGGTTTGCGAAAGAGTGACGTCAGTCACTCATTGACCAATGAACTGTTTCATCGAATTGATCCGGAAATCAGATCAAAGTTGATCAAGGTGAATTTGATCCGTTTGTTGATATCTATCTGGAAACGGATCAAAACGATCCGAAAACGGATCAAAACGATCCGAAAATGATCCTTAAAGGATCAAAACAAAGTGAGCCGGAAATCTACTCATGTATTTGATCCTGACCTTCTAAGAGTGTATTGTACCTTTTTGGAATCATTGCAGAGACGCGACGTACCTAACCATATCAGAGACGAAGGGTAATACACCATGAAATAACAAGTGTCATGCAACTTCTTAACACTTTCCGCGCGGCAGGCGTCTGCAGACGACATTCCAAAATGTCAAAAAAATGTTTCAAAAATGTACAAATAATTGGCTTTTGTTACCATTATTTGGAATCACCATGAGAAATGCATTGAAATAAGTACAAACATGCCTAGTATTGGTTTAGTAATCCGTGAGATAGACTTTGAAATGTAGGAAGGGTTTCTGAAATATCTGTTTTGTATGAGGTAAAACTAACAGCCGCGTGGAAAGAGTTAAAGGAAATTCCTCTTTCCTATTGTAACATTTCCTCACAATGTAAATCAATATGACTGTGACATGGGTAATAAATCACATGACTGAGTGATAGGGGCTCCCGTAAAAGCTACGTTGCTGTACTACAATGGTTGCAGAGGGTATTGCTACTTTACTAATCAAATGTTGATACATTTAAATTTGAATATAAAACTGAAAACTTATTTCCCGTGACACACTGTCACTGCGTGACATCACTTTGTACACAAATTAAAGCTGTGTGCTGCTGTGATAAGGTTGTGTATTAAGCTCATTATTTCTGTAAAATGTTTGGTGCAAGATATGTTCCATTATAAGACGTCATTGGCCGAAATGCAGTTAATTACTGCCAAAGGTGGTTAACCACCCGGCCAGTTTATGTACTACTCAATGGGCAAATTGCATGTCACCTTGTGATTCTAAAATAAGAACCATTGGAGTTATGCAAGTCAAACTTCGAAATACGATTATTTTAAGGATGATCCGTCATGAAGAATAGAAAATACAAGTTGGAAATCGGATCAGAGATCGGAACACCTACCTTTAAAAGCATGCACACTACTTTATGCAAAAATCATGAAATAGTTACTCTATATTGATAACATTGCCCATAATAATACAAACATGCAGTATATTATTAATAGGACCCACATACTGAGAACTGTTCCAATAGCATCACCTGTGCACAAGGTTTGATGATACTACTTATATAAGTAGGACCAACATATTGCCTAACTAAGTAAACCAATATCCACGCGGCTATTAGTTATCACATACAAAACAGATTTGTCATTAACCTTTCCCAATTTTCAAAGTCTATCTCAAGGATTACTGAACCAATATTAGGCATGTTTGTAGTTATTTCAATGCATACCACATGGTGATTCCAAATATAGTAATGAAATTCAACAATTTTGAAAAATTTTGTGAAATTTTTGAATGTCCTGCCGCGTGCAAAGTGTTAAGACCACAGTAATACACCAATATGGTTCGGAGACTATAGCGACTAATTTCAAATTGACGTGCCTGCTTTGTTCAACACGTCTTGAAGAGCAAACACTTGTAATTTACATACTCGAATTGTCATACATTTTTGAAGCGCAATTTGACTGAAGTGAATTTGACAACCCTCAACAAACGTATGGTTTTGTTTCACTTGGGCAGCGTTGCTTTATTAAGTGCGTGTTGATTTTGGAATGAGATACAGTTTGTCTTTGTATAACAATTTTTCTATGAGTGTTTGCTATTAATGGATATGGTGTCTAATAAAATGGGTTGGAAACACACTTAGATGATAATGTTTGATTTAATATATTGACATATTGAAGAGCATTAATTGAATGCTGCGAGTAACCAGTAAATGACATGGTTTACACAAAGTACGCTAGTTTTCTTTTTTTTCATCGGATTGATCTCATATTTTCAGGATATCATAATAATGAATGGGGCTTTACATTGAGAATAAATTGGTCATGGTCTAATGATTATAATACGAATTACACCGTCATGAAACAGAGTCCTAAGTTTGGGTCACCCTGTATATTGATCCGATATGCGTTGACTTAATGAAACGTTTCGTTTCTCCTTTGTATTTCTACAGAACAAAGATATCCCGAAATTGAAGAGGATGACATTTTATCAAGATCGCAGAAGGTGGCACTATTAACGAGGCTGCTTCAATCCAGCTCGGACTCCTATTAGAAGACGTTCGTCAATCGGAGCATGTCAACCTGATAGTGTGGACTATGTCTCCTTTGTTTCTATGGAGCTGCTTCAGAATTGATTGAACTTATTTACGAGAGTTGTAATCCTCCTGATTTTGAGACTGGTTAAGAAGTAACGCTAAGTCCATCAAGACATGTTGCAGTTGAAGCGCAATGAGACAGTACACGCAGAGCAGCGTATATTTTTAACTATGTAATGATTCCATTCACAATGCATTACCCCGCCCTAAAGCTACCCAATCGCTCGAAGCGATTTGCCGCTGACGCTCCTTATTTGATAAATAGCACTCTTTATAAGGAGCGTAAGTGGCAAATCGCGTCACGCGATTGTGCAGTATGTCATGAACTTACGAAGTAGACTCAGTGAAAAACTTATAAGCTAATATATGTTGTACTAGCAATGTTTACAGAAAACATGGTGATTGGCTGTGTCATGTCTCCATAATTACAGAAATAGTGAGAATTCCTAGTTTAATTGCAAAAAGCTACGTAATGCTTTTAATAATTAGAGATTCCCATGTCTTTTAAAACAGTTAAAAATAAAGAATTCACAAGTAACCCTGCCATTTTTGTAAATTATAACATTTCGGAAAGGAAGATTGACGCCGTAACCTCGGGAAAATCTCGAAGTTATTTTCTCGGAGTGAACCATTTTTTCTCGAATAACTCAATTGAAAATCAACATTTTTAAGTGTCAGTGTCAAGTGAGACAATCGTAAAATATCTTGCCGTTACAAAATTCTCATCGAGCTCAAGCGATTTATTCTATAGCAGGTAAAAGTTGATTAATGTACTCAATGTATAAAAAGGTATAGGAATGACTAATACCACAAATGTTAACTTCTAACACTCACTTTTACAAAAGGAAATAAATCAGACTGATGATTTTAATCCCTCTTAAGCATTGCGGAATAAAGCAATACTACTATTATGATCAGCACATACAGTATTATGAATAGAGCTGTGATACGTCACATGATCGTCTATACCCCGGGATGACAATCATATGGGTATTTTCATTACTGCATATGAATCCACATCATAGAGCGTGTTTCTACTGGGGCACTGCAAAAAGTATTTAATCGGTAAGTTTTTTATCCCCCTGTTTCTACTCGCGAAAAGTTACCGCTAAGTTTATCGATCTTAGTCGATGGGCCACGACATTTGACCTTTTGTAATACCATACAATGCCACCGCACTTGAAAAAGATTGCTTCACAATGTGTATAACCCAGCATGGCACGGTTCACGGCGCAAACCGCTAAGACTAAATCGCCTTTCTGTTTCTATTGGGTTTATTGCCGGTTATTGCCGGTTCCAAACCTGGTTTGTTAAGGTGTTTGGGATTACCAAAAATACAGATTCTTAGCGTTTATTAGCGGTTTCTTCCCCAGTAAAAACACGCTCATACATTCAGTTATATTCCAATAGTTCAGTTAATTTGCTTTAGTTGTTCTTATGACAAGAACAAATTCACTTGAAATTTAAGGAGAGTGAAATCATTTAAAACATGTACTCGTAAATGATCACTATGAACATTTCTTGTTAACAAAGGGTTATAGATCGGAAACATGCATGCAATAGCTAACTGTCTATGTAAAATATGTCTATGGGTTATGCTGGACCATTGAATGAAACCTAGAGATAACGAAATTGTCGGTGGTATTACACAGTGACGTATACTATCTTAAAACATGATTTGTATGAGCCTTTTTGTACATCAAATCCATTTTGATTACCAAATAACCAATAAATGTTTGGGTTTGTGACAGAGCAATAATTCACAACAAATGTCTCACGAAATCGACCACAGTTTATACCAAACGTCACAATGTAATACCTATGTGAACAGTTATTTAAGAAAGGGGTTCGATTAAATGGTTAAATCAATATGTGCCCATATTGTAAATAGCTTGTTTGATGAAATGCCGCAAGCTTCTTATAGTATACTCCACTCTCTCCATCAACAAAAAATCATGTTCATACTTTGAAGAGGAAAATCACTGAAAATGTATTATACAGTAGCATTGTAAGGTCGGAAGTGTTTCAATTTTGCGATTATTAAATCAGTTTCTTGTGAACGTTTCTCTCCATAATTCAATCGAACCATTTTTTTAATTTATTTTTGGACATAAATGTTCATTCGTAGGAAACAAAAGTAGGTGATTATAAGCGGATACATTTCTATATACATATACTGTATATTTACAACGGAAGTATAGCGAATCATTAAAGTAACCGATTTAATAAACAGCTTGTGCGTTCCAGGGGGAAACAGGGCCATTACACATCCATAGCAATTTATCTTACTGCAAGTAAAACCATCGCAACTGTCTTATGATCATATTAAGCCATTTAAAGCTAATAATTTGTGTTAACAATTAATCATACCCTTATAGTGTTGTAGCCCGTTAGTGTGAGTGTTTGGCGAAATATCGACTTGGTGATGTGCATTGTTATTGATAAAGAACAATACCTAATATTTATTTTATGATTTCGATTATTTCCCATTTCACGGCTTCATAGAATGTTGCCAGGATATAGTTGCCCCATTACGTAGATTACGGAACATATGATAATGTACCATTGTAGATAATATCCTTTAGGCATATATTTGAAGAAAAACACTTCCCAAATTATTACGAACCACTAGAATATTGCAGGGGAAATCACGTGGATATAGACTTTCTAAAATACACATCGCTTTAATATAGAATTGTAAGTGTTGGTCGTAACATATTTTAACACTTTCCACGCGGCAGGCAGCTGCAGACGACATTCCAAAATATCACAAAATGTCCAAAATTATTGAATTTTATTTCCATATTTGGAATCACCATGAGAAATGCATTGACATAAGTACAAACATGCCTAGTAATTGGGTCGTTTCTTGGTGTCTGATTTATATGGCTGAGAGAATACACAGTTAAAAAGGAATTAATATTGTTGTTTTCATAAAAAGATGAATGCAGAAAAGTCACAATAAAGGTTATAATAGGCTGACGTTGTGCCCTTTGTAAATAGTTCCGCTTGGATCCAAAGATAACATGTATTATATGCTATTAAGAACGAGTATTATTTCGTCTGACACCTGTATTAGGCATTAGAAACAGGATTGGATTTCGGATCATATAGCAATTATAGAAATGATCTTAAAAGCCTCTCGCGAGTGCTAGATCAGTCAACATTTGCAATAATATTTGTGCTTTATGATTCAGACTTGTCATCTATTTGGTAAAAACAAATATCACTAAAGGTTTAGTGTTACTAACAATATGACAAGGTATTGTTATGTGGTGCCTATCTGCTAATGGGCTATTCCCAGAAGTAGAACGAAACGATCCTCAATTGTTATCGAATATCTAAGCTTAAGTCGTTATACCGATAGTATGACGGGTGAAGTCACACAGGTTCCGATTATATCCGGGTAGTGAGAGCTCAGATAACCATTGCGCTGTAATAGCGTCTATGTTTTATATATACTCCAGACAATTGTGCACCAACAGACTCAAATACTTAATGGGTGAATACTCATAGTATGTACGCCCACCATTCATTATCTGAGTGTATATTATGAGTACAGTTGTATCGTACAAAACTCCGCACTTATTAGAGATCCTAATCATCATTATCATCTTTGAGGATATTTTTTTTAGCTGCATTTTGCATTCATTTAAACAAGAGATGATTAGGTATAAAGTCACGACCACTCTATAAGATTGAACTATCATACTTTTAATAATTCTCGTTATTTTGACAACTTACTTTTCCCGCCCCAGTATATTCAGCATCAAACGAATACTAGATAGTCTCTGTTTTCCGATGAAACTTCTTAAACTGACTAAATTCAGGGGGTTTATATTTAGAGAATAAAGGTATTGTTTTTAGACCGTACCCGTGTTATATTGTCTGACATAAATGCGGGCGATAGTATTATTTTAAGTCGAACAACGACGCCGCAGGCGGAGTTGTTCTACGCAAAAAATAATACTATCGAACGCATTTATGTCAGACAATATAACACGGGTACGTTCTAAAAACAATACCTTTATTCTCATTCTTAAACAATCATACTTTAGACATTTATCAAAGAAATAAGTACATTTTATTGTCCACATTTAACAACTTTTACCCCTGCTAGGATCGAATAGCCCACAAACATTCCATCCAATCACATGCGATGAGTAAACCATGCGTAAGCGTCGCAGCGCCGGCATAAACGCATGAAAAGCGCTAAGACGCACTGCAGAAGTGCGCGTTATGGAGCAAACCACGCATTGTGAAGGTCGGGCGCACTGTTAAAACGTAAGCCCCACCTCCCCGTGTTAATTAAGTTGTCTCATCTAGATGTCGCCGATTTCTCTGAGAACCAATGAGATTGCTTAAAATTTCTTAGCTGTTTAAGAATGGTTCATATAGTCGTGTATGACTAAGTTTAAATATCCTCTTATGTCACAAGTGTGAGCCAATATAAGTATTAGTTCACCTAAATTATGAAAACAGGATTACATTTCGAATCATAAGACAATTATAATGGCGTATAGTATATAAACACCAAACGTGCTAGATCAGTCAACATTTGTAATAAACACTGCACAAAAAGAAAGTATCCACTGTTTTCGAGGCGCCATGTGTTTAATTCATTATAGGACCCAAAAGAAATGCAACATATTATGGGTAACAACGTGAATTTCGTACCGCGCATTATGACACCTCATTTGTCACAATAACACCAATATTGATGAAGCATATTGGCCATTTGGATACAAAATGATGCACTTTCCATTGTTGCACTTAAAGGGAAGCGGTCATGGTGAGGATTCTAACGAAAATTGAACAGCGGGCGGCGACTATTTGAATCTAAACAAGTTGGACATTGGCGCAGTCTGTAATTGTTCTACGTATGTTTACATGCAAGCGGTGTTGTGTGCGACTCTACAACAATCTCTTAACCAAATGTGAACGGCGCGCTCAATCAACCATCCTTCATTTGATTGAACGCATTTGCTATCGTGTGATATAAGTGATGTATTAGTTATTAGCTAAGGTTTAGCTGGACCAACAATCGCCGTCAGCGGTTCTTTTCCTCACCATGATCGCATTCCTTTAACTCTATACCATTCGTATCAAGCAAGACACATAGCGAGCCGTGCAGTGTGATTGAACTGAGATTTGTAGCAGGGCCCATTCATGATTAGGATTGTCTTTTCATGGAGACAAAATAGTGATACACTTTAGATTTGCTGTCTAGTTTACGCTCTTTTCATGGGTATAGGGTTAAGTGTAACAATGGAAACGGCATCATTTTTCTTTAAATGGCCACTGCTTTATCATATTTGTGCTATTATGACAAACAATGTGTCAAAATGCGCGGAAGGAAATGCCTGTTCTTTCCCACTTGTCTATCATGTCTATAGGGTCATAAGAATTAAACACAGAGAGCCTCGAAAAAAGGGATATTTTCTTTTTGTGCAGAGTTTTATACTAGAACTTTATGATTCATCAATTTGGCAAAAACAAATATCACTAAAGGTTTAGTGTTACTAACAATATGACAAGGTATTGTTATGTGGTGCCTATCTGCTAATGGGATATTCCGAGAAGTAGAGTGAAACGAGCCATATTTTTCACATATGACGGATGCGGCGTAATAATAGGTTATCATATATCTAACCCTAAGTGATTATACCGATAATATGACAAGAATTGTTAGGCCAACAAAATAACAAGTTTGTTTCCAGTAGCAATCCTGAAAATTTAATTGCGAAATGCGGTTTTGTATTTTCATTTTTTTGCTAAAATTCATAGTGGAGATTCACTTGAAATGGTTTTATTTAATCAAATATGTGCATTTTTGTTACTCTTATACTCGCTAAAATATGATATTCGCCTCGGATTTTCACTTTCATGTTTGAGGTATGTGACCAATCGCCATCTTGAAACATGTTGGACACAATTTCGACAAAGATGGCGCCCTAACAATATTTGTCTCCGGTTTTTTTCTATTAAACAAATTAAATGCGCAAGAATCAAGCGTCTCATTGAAATGCGCGCGCACTACTGAACTTTTTTTGTTTGGCCTTATTAGTCGGTTCTTCAATAGACTGTTCTCAGAAGAAACAAAACAAAATAAAATCTCAACGCAAGTTATTTTACGTACGTGGATTCAAACAGAGATATATGACGATTGGTCGGTATCAAGTGCAAGCCTACGTATGCTGGAGTCCTCAGGTATTCTGCGCTGAGAAAATCCTTGCGCTGTTACAGCAGCACTGTTGTATAGCAATTTCCCATGTGTGCGCTTTGGCTATCTGAGTGTATTGCAGGATGAAACTTCATTTGTTTCATAAAAAAATCATTAAAGACTTTTTGAGACACCATAATATAAATAATAAGAATAATCCAAATGAAGTTAAATTAGTATTAGTTAAAAGTCTGTACAGCTATTTTTGTTATAATTGATTAGTAGCAGATTCACTATGACAATGTTACTAAATTTCAATGCAAATTGTGTTCAAAATGTCAGACATTGAAATGTTTCCATGGCAACATAGCATTTGTTTAAGTAACACTTGTTGTCAGTGCGCTTGGGCCCATTAATACACATTATATATGAGGCAAAGTGTATTGTTGTATAATCAAACCTAAAAAAATAGGTGCACTGACTCGTTAAATTAATTATTCATAGTGGATATCCATAGATTTGGCAAAAAAACCCTCTAAAGCTTGTGTTATCGATAATATGACACGCTAAAGTGTCGGGTTTATTTGTTAATGTAGAGCACAGCGGATTTTCAACCAGCAACGATGTAACACTTTGTTCGTTATCAAATGTAATGTATAACCCTCAGTCATTATACCGGTGATAAGACAAACTATGTTGCGTCGCAGTGCTAATGAGTTGTTCTGAAACGAAATATGACACAATTTAGGGCGCTATTTGCTTTAACTACTTGGATAGATTGTTCTTAAGCTTAATACATAATGTTATATCTCGCACAGCTTCATACCGTGTACCAGGTGACGTCATGGGAGAAAGAAACAGATAATGCAAAGTCAGTCCTAATGCTCAGATCATACTAGCCGGTCGCTGGTCGCTGGTCGCAACAGGTCGCTTCACCAATAATCGCTAGCTCGAAGTATTTCGGGGCGACCAAAGGTCGCCTAGAGCTACTAAATCGCCGGTAGTCGCATGCCTTTTCAGGTCTTTTTTTAGTCACGCAGACGACAACATGGATTATTGCTACCGATTGGTTACGCTAATTTAGAGGCAAAATAACCTCCCGCCATTGGTTGAAAAAGTAGGATGTTCATTACGTCATGCAAGCGATTTCTTGATCGATGTATCGGGGGGTTTTATATGACGTAACACTCGTCATAGGAGCGATTTAATCGCAAAGCGACCTTAGTATGATTCGAGCATAAGAGTTCTTTTGGTTGATATTTAGTAGATTCATGCGAAGACTGGGATTGTACGTGCGTATATTGTTTATGAAGAAATAACGTTATTATGTTCATTAATACCACATATTTCCGCAATAATGTTAACGCATTAACATAATTATGTTCATGTACAAATGGTGAACTGGTATTTCCATGTAACATGTCGTATAATATTTCCATCATTTCGAGCGTCCATTTCGACCTTTCACTCTATGTTATAATGAATCGCTTTTTAATTGTACCTATAGAAAGCATATAATGAAATGGTGAACATTGAAAATTCGGAAAAAGTGTACTTTAGGTCTCAAATATTCCAGAATCGGGCAAATTATGTTCCAGTATTGTTCAATACTGGGACAAATTGCACTGGTATCACGTGTACTAGTATCGCTCGATACTGGAACACAATTTGGTGTTCGCTTGATACTGGAACACAATTTGGTGTTCGCTCGATACTGGAACACAATTTGGTGTTCGCTCGATACTGGAACACAATTTGGTGTTCGCTCGATACTGGAACACAATTTGGTGTTCGCTCGATACTGGAACACAATTTGGTGTTCGCTCGATACTGGAACACAATTTGTTGTTCCAGTATCAACCGATACTGTTAAAGTAAAATCGTACCAATATCGATCGATGGAAATATGTATGTTCCAGTATTAAACGATACTGGTATACTAGTATCTGGGACCTAAAGTACACTTTTCCCAAAATTCTATTTAAAATAATTAGGATGGTCTCTGCAGTGGGAAAATTCCTATATATGAACAAAACCCTTAATATATCGTATTATTTCAGAATGTATGTTTGTAAATTGTAAACTAATAATGTCCTATATTGATTGATAGGTTACAATGACACTTTGTGACGTCAACGGTGTTCATGATTAGCGTATACTAAACACTCCTAATCAATACAACAATAGGCTCGCCCGTCACTTGATCAATAAAATCGAGAAATAACGTCATGAGAATGAGGTCAATGTTTGCTTGGCAGTTATTTCGATAATGTTCTTATACCAAGCTTTGATTGAGATGGTTATATTGTACCACCTTGTAAAAACCGATAGATATCTCAACTTGAGGCTCTCGTAGACGTGGCCTGAGCCTAACAAAGGCATTAAACATGAGAGTTTTATTTAACGAGATGTAAGCGTTACGATGCGAAACATTCGAAACAATACACTGTAAATTGGTAATTGGTTTGTTAAGATATCAATATTATCTGCCATACTTAATATTACCACTTTCAGGCTATATAGGTTTTACTATATACATTTTTTTTAAGAAATGTTTCCCAATTTTTAAAGTCTATCTCAAGAATAACTGAACCAATACCGAGACATGTTAGAACTGATTGTAAATCATTTCTCAATGGGATTCAAAATGTAATGAGATTCAATAATGTTGGCCCTTTGTTAACAGTTTTAAAATTAGGCAGATTCTTTGTAATTGTATATTATTTTATAAAATAACAACCACCATTTTCTAAATTGTGTTTGAACTTGCGAAAATGGAAACAATGTTTGTGTGGCGAGATGTTTATGCATAAACATGTGTGTGTAACAAAATGTATTTGAGTGAAGCAACAACATAAGTAATATTCTATTCCGTATGTATAATAAGGGAGCACATCAAAACTCGACCGCGCGGCAACCGCCGGTTCCGCCCGGTTGGACCGCATATCATTGTTTAGAACAATAGAAACCGGCTGCAACCGCGCGCAGGGAACCCCACGGAACCGGCGGTTGCCGGGCGGTCGAGTTTTGATGTGCTACCTAAGAATGTTGTGTGTAAGGATGTCAGGGTTTTACTGAATAGAATGAATATCCATATGTAAAGTATCCTATGATTACTGTAATAAAACTATTGACACCTGTAATAAAACTATTAACACCTGTAATAAAACTATTGACACCTGTAATAAAACTGTTGACACCTGTAATAAAACTATTGACACCTGCAAATGCTTGTAAAGTTCTTGGGAAACCTATTAGTTTGCCTCCTTCTTTAAAAATACATTGTAACTTAATGTAAGTATACATTTATTTTGTTATGTAGTTAAGATAAGTTGCGGTCATTAAATCGAATGAATGATATTACTTTGCTAATCTGTCTGTGTTTATATTCTCTGTGCATAATACTTAATACAACTATATACAGTCTCTCAAAATAAGTAACGGTCCAGGTAATAATATTATGCTCTCAACTCCAACAGTTATAAAGTTGTAAGGACATTTCTTTTTCTTTATCTTTAATTTGAGATATTACTTAATGAATATTAACTCAGTTACAAAATATGTACCCAAAACAAAAACAAATTATGTTTTTCGTTTTAACATTGTGTTCGTTTACGTGCAGCCTCGGACTAGCAACGGGCAGATTAAAGATTAACTGGTAGCGACAACTCATGGGTCGATAATAAGACGAGGATTGGGTGCTTCATTTGAACAATGCTGCCCATATACATATCTGTCACACTTGTCCTGCATGTTCAAAACCCAAGTGTTAAAAGGTAAACAGATCTTTGTTTTATTCTTTTCAATATAGCGTTCTTAATTATTAACTGATGTTCGTGAACAATGTCCCAAATTAAAATATTTGTACGAAGGAGCCAACGTTTTGTTGTTTTGGTGAGGTTGGGTGTTGGTGTTTTGTTTTCGAGCCCCATCCTATTTTTTTCTCCGAAACACTCGAAAATGTTGAATGTAATATCAAAATTAATTTCAGGCGATTTTCACATTACATCATTCCGTCTCCTTCAGATTGAAATCAATTATTCGCCCCCCTCCCCCCCCCCCCCCCCCCCCACACGTTTTTCTGATATTTTTGCTCTTCCATTGTTTGTCTTTATCGTTAATATTATGGCTTGTCAAATCTGGCGGATTCTGTACTAGTGTGTGGTGGTGTGTTTTGTTGTGAATTTGTTTGCTACATTCTTGGAAGCAAAAGGTGTTTTGCATCCTTAAACGCTAAGCGACAATAATATATATAGTTGGTGCCATGCGTTTGGCTGGTGGTAAGGGGGTCTCCAACTGAATTCAAATTGGAAAGCTTTTCAGCTTAATTGAAGCAATTTCCATTTTGGAAAATGTGTACTTTAGGTCCCAGATTCTGGAATGTACTAGTATCGGACGATACTATAACATCCAGTACCGCCCGATAATGGTACAAAACAAGCGTTCCAGTATCGGCCGATACTGGCACATATAAAAATGATCCGGTAATACTAGAACACAATTATGTACAAGTATCGTTCAATACTGGGACAAATCTCACTGGTATCAAGTGTACCAGTATCGTCCGATACTAAAACATAATATTGTTTCAGTATTGTTTCAGTGGGTGCTCTCCCGCAATTAACATTAATACTAATATGGTGATATCCGTTATTGAATAAAAATAATAATGAGTAACTAATACTAAACAATGTAACTCAATACGGTAGTCCAAAATTCATAATAAAAAAATAATGAAGTAATGCTCTAACAAGCCTCGGGAATATCAGTTTCGACAATCAAACACTACTTTATTTTAAACTGTACCGATAATAAGCCAAGCTCAGCCCTAGATCAGGCCATAAGTTGCTCCATAACTTTAACGACAAATTATTATCAGGGTCGATTTTCAACGCTTTGCCGACGTCGGCAACCCGACTTTCACACGTCGGTCTTCCTTTAAATAATAATGCATTATAATTCACTATTTTCATTATCTTTATGCTTTTGTCATACCAATATCAACATTTATAAACTTATTTCACCATTATCTCATCTATTTTTAGTCAAACTTTAAGAAAGCCATATTTAGTCATATCAAATAGTTTATATTAACACATAACACTTTGACATCATCAACTACTTCGTTAGCTTAGTCGATAGAGCGTCAGACTTATGATCCCAGGTTCAATTCCCCGTCCGGTCAAGTTAAGGTAAGTTCATCTAAATATCTTTAATGCCATGCAAAAATAAATTGCGAAAGAAGAATACAATGAACATATGACACATACAATTGCAGGAAATATGTTCCTGCATTTTTTTTTTGCATTAAAACATCATTTTCATTTAATATTTTAATGATAGGTCGGCATAAAAGTCTAAACGTCACTACGTACGTCTGCCCAAAGCTATATTGCTATATTGATTTTACATTTGACCCTAACCCTCAACCCCAGGACTAACCCTAACCCTAACCCTAACCCTCAACCCCGGGACTAACGCTAACCCTAACCCTAACCCTCAATCCTAACCCTCAATCCTAATCCTAACCCTAACCCTAATACTAACCCTCAATCCTAACCCTAACCCTAACCCTAACCCTTACCCTAACCCTAACCCTAACCCTAACCTTAAGCCTAACCCTAACCCTAACCCTAACTGCAACCCTAACCCTAACCCTAACAATAACCCTAACAATAACAATAACCCTAACAATAACCCTAACCCTAACAATAACAATAACTGTAACCCTAACCCTAACCCTAACCCTAACCCAACAATAACCATATCCATAGCCCTAACCATAACAATAACCCTAACAATAACAATAACCATAACAATAACACTAACCATAATCATAACCCTTACCCTAACCACCCAGGGTTGATGTACGCCCCCCCCCCCCCCCCTCCCCAGGGTTAGTCCACCCCTGGACTGTCTACCCCGGGTGAAAAGTCATGTGGTATTTCCATCGCTGCATATTTAAAAGGATACTGCAAATAAGTCGTGATCTTTGTACAAAAGCGGCGAAAGGGTAACCGCAGTTTTGCCACTACATGTATACTGGAATTGCTCCTAAACCCATCATGCTGGAAACATAAACGAATTATCAATGAACTCATGCATCCATACCAGAGCTAGCAAGTACAAACGTTTTACGTTTTCGATTTCCTAATGGCCCGTTCATATTGCTATCGTTGTGCGTCCATCGACAACCGAACCCCTCGCATTCAACCAACTGCGCCTCCACCCCGCACCCCACCCACCACACACACACAAACACCAGCATCACATAAAATAGCAATGCTACTGATTCAAACATCTTGAAAAACATTGGAAATCAAAAGTTAGACATGACTAAATACAAAAGGAGGGCATTTTGACAATAATCACTCACTTCTCTTCACTAATATAAAGACGATGTAAGGGCAAGACAAGAGTGCTAATTTAAATTTGATGTTTGAAAGGTAATGTAAACACAGTTCTAGTGTCATACTAATTTTCTTTAACACCCCTCTCTTGATATTAATTTTCCAACTGATACTCCATCACAGAATTGCCATACTAATGTCATATTTTGCTTGGTCATTCAGTACAGAGGTCGCACTGCCAAACTAGTACGTAAGACTCATGCGTATAAGTGACTTATACGTGAGAATTTGACGATGGTAATAGTTGGCATGACCAAACCAGACGTATAATTGAACTGAGAGGAATGCAAACATTTCTATATATATATATAGAGAGAGAGAGAGAGAGAGATGTAGATTAATACTGTCCGATTTCAAAGTGCTCGATTCATATGAAGAGCATAAATATAATTAATAATGTACAGCAAATTAAAATCCTAACATCGTTGTTGTTACTGGCAGTTTCATGTGACCCTGTCGGGGCACAATCTTCAGACAAACTGATGCTGTCTATCGGGGCACAATCTTCAGACAAACTGATGCTGTATGTACAGTACTATAGACATCCCATTGTATCATATATACACTTGACCTAAAAATTGACCCTAATGCACAGATCAGGGAGCATTTGGATGTTAGGATTTTAATATGCTCTACATTATTAATTATATATATATATCTGACGACTGGACAAAATGACCGTATGGGATTGTCCATGAAACTCAGAGTAGCGATAATATTCCGGAAGGTCTACATGTATACCTCTGAATTTATATATATATATATACGGGATATATATATATATATATATATATATATATATATACGGGGAAGAAGAATACAAATAAATTTACTCCATATTTATTTCACAACAGTCTGTTTCGCCCAAAGGCTCATCAGGTGAATGAGAGACTTACTATAGAAAAACATTAGGTATATCAAGAGACATGGATGGATGCACACAAAGCAAAGTGTTTCAAAATATGATCAATTATGAGTCAACTGAGTGTAATAGATAAGTGCATGGATTATATATATATATATATATATATATATATATATATATATATATATATATATATATATATATATATTATAGTACACGAAATTGTAGCAACAAATACAAAGAAAGTGCTCGATGGTTTTTAGGCCAGAGCGTTATAGTACAGGTTTGTTGGAATCAACAAATATTTGGTAGCATATATATATATATTATCAAGGACATATTTGCATTGATTTCTCAGTTCAATTTTCGTGAGTGAGTACGAGTCCGTCTGGTGTTGTAAAATATTATTTTGGTTTCTATCGTAAAAGTCTTACGTACTATATTTGCAGTGCTGCCCTTGGAACTCAAGGTAAATATTAAAACAAGAGTTTCTATTTCCAAAACAACAACGCTGTTTGGCAGTTTGACGTCATATCACGTATATACGCTGTTATCAACTTTAGATGATGGCGTATCAATTACTTGGACATCTGGAAAGCCGCCTCCAGATTATGCAATTTGAAAGTCAAATACAGTGTTAAATCATTTGTAAAAACAATGTCAGAATTGTCTCTTCTGCAAGTCTGCCTGATTATATAACTTGACAATCAGATAAAAATGTGTCAATAACTTCGCACGGTGATTTTGACACGGTCAAGTTCACGCTGTCACATTCCAGGTGTGATACATCTGTTTCGGAAACCACGCGTTCCATCTAACGGCGTGCATGACTTTATTCCAGGAAGGGAATGCAGTTGTAATTAAATTTATTTCATATTTCGAATTTCGTAAAGATAACAATCCATGACACCGACGTAATAGATGATTGACATGTCAAACTGAAAGTCAGTAACCCCGGTACAGCTTGGCAACGGTACGATAGGATAATGGGAAGCATGGAATAAGTCGCACAGATTTGATCAGAGGTGAATAAATTGCTTTAACATCCTTCTGTTTGATTACTATATACTATAAATATATATCAACTATGACTGTTTGTCTTTTACTTCCCCTTTCATGACCATTCTGACAAGAACACTATACCTTTTTCCGGTCAAAATAATGGTCATTGGTCAAATGGTTTTATTCTAATTTCGAGTAGGACTGACAATCTGATGCATAGTAATAATCAAGCAAGCATGAATTGCATTTCAAAATTGCATTGTAAAGAACAGGTCAATTCCCGTGAAATTGTCAAATGAAATTATGCATTACTCATAACTCATGTCCTTTGGGATTCACGGTCGATTTAATTCAAATTCGAATCAATTTGAATCAAGAATAATCTGACCATCTCATCTTTCCTCAACCTAACACTTTCCACGCGGCAGCGACATTCCAAATGTTAACAAAATGTTTCAAAAATGTCAAAATTATTTAATTTCATTACCATATCACCATGAAAAATGCATTGAAATAAGTACAACATGCCTATAGGCTGGGAGCCCAGAGGGTTTAATCAGCTGAGAAGGTACAAAAGGTTTGATGGTCTGAGTAAGTCAGTTAGGGGCCAAAAGTCAATCATTTATGTTGCTTCCGGGTCGCATCCTGGGGGTCACGATATAGAGAGCCAAAAAATGTATTTAATCAGCCGAAGAGGTTCATGGACAAAACTTGTTGGATATGATTCCTTAGAGAGTACTTGTAACAACGGTGGCAATGACAGTAACTTTTGCCTGTACGGGGCCACAGACAGTAGCCCTAAAGGGCCCCAGATATGGTTTAAACCCTAACCCTACCATATACCACAATATACCACGACTGGGCACGTTGGTACCACCCGGCGTGGAAGTTTTTTGGATGAAAAAATGGACCCAATCCATATAGTTTGCGCAATACACTGCGCAGACTACCGTTGACAGTCGTGGTGTATAGTGGGGTGTAAGCTCCACGTGCTGGAGGTCCCGGGATTTGAATCGGGGGGATATTTTGGTCGATTTTCCACGTTGAAAAGAAAAAATTCTGAAAAAAGTGGGGGGTAGAGTTAGGGTTAATCAGCCGAAAGGTATATACATGGATGACACTTTTTGCATTGGAACTATTACACATTAGGGTATATAAAAATACCAATGACAGCAACTTTTGCCTGTACGGGGCCCCAGACAGTAGCCCAGAGAGCCCTACGTCCCCAACTGTTTTGTTCAGCCTAAGAGGTACATGGATGAATCTTTTTGATTTGGAACTATTGCATGATAGAATATACAAAAATACCAATTACATCAACTTTTGCCTGTACGGAGCCCATGACAGTAAGTACCCCAACTGATTTATTCAGCCGAAGAGGTACATTGTTGGATATGATTCCTTAGAGAGTACTTGTAACAACGGTGGCAATGGCAGCAACTTTTGCCTGTACGGGGCACCAGACAGTAGCCCCAAATGGCCCCAAATATGGTTTTATTCAGCCGAAGAGGTACATGGATGACACTAGTAAATGCATCAAATAGAAGATGAGTTGGAATTTGTATTTATTGTTTAACTGAGGGTTTTTTTCTCAGTTACAAAACTATCAGTTGATAAAATAGTTATATCCGGACTGTAATGGGTTATACGGCCCTTTGTGCTACTGTCTTGACCATTGTACATAAACAGTGTTTGCACACCCTCCTAATGTGTAATGATTCCAATGCAAGATAATTTATCCACATACCTCATTGACTGGATAAACCAGGTTAGGGATGGCATCCAGATTCGTACGGATTGAAAATCGTAGATCGGAGAGGGCAAATGCACTGGCTGTCCGTTCACGGGAGTTGTTCAATGCATTCGATTAGCATGGCTAAACATGTATTGGTTGGTTTATCCCAGTGCGTTTACCCTCTCCGATCTACGGTTTTCAATCCGTACGAATCTGGATGCCATCCCTTGGGGACCAAACATAGGGCTCTTTGAGGCTATTATCTGAGCCCTATTATAGACAAAAATAATATAGTGTGGTCATTTGTATTTTTGTACACCCTATGTTTAATAGTCGGACGCATGCGTAGAAAAAAAATGGTGTCATTTCGACTCTCCAAAGGACCTTTTCAATATTCAGACGATAGGTTCGTGTGACGAATAGTCTATATAGGTGAAATTCGATGTGGGAACGCTCGAACTGTAGGGAACGATCATATTACTGACTTCAACAGCGCCCGGGCATCGTTCGGAGGACCGTTTGATTATACTCAAGTCGTGTCAGTATGAAATTAGGTAAAACACTCCGACATAACATTGAAACCTACGGAGATTCAAAAATGACGGCCGTTCGTGTCCACTATGGTCTAGTACTTTTCATTTTCGACTTCACAAATCACGTTGTCTTTTTAATATTCATTGATATGATTAGTTATTGTATATTCATTAACGTTGTCGAGTTGGATAGTTCGAAAAATAGAGTGACGGGGGCCTGGCCATGCCATAGACTCCCTCGCCATGCCATGTGGAATCGCCACATCTACAAATCACTCTGATTCCTGATTTGGTGGACACAACAAGTATGTTGTTCAACAAGGGCATCTCTCATTTACTAATTCATCCTGAGCTGGCATACTTTATATTTCTGTTCTGAGTAATACCAAATAAAGGGGAAGTCAATTATATTATTTCGCCACGATCTACATTTCAACCCTCGTAGTCAGTGAGAGCTGATACCAAAAAACCCTCTCACAATTGATGGCAGCGGTGGTCCACGAATCTCACAATTGGTGGCAGTTTGGTGGTGAAAATAACCCACATTTGGTGACAACAGTGCCGTCGACACTTCAAAATTGCCAGGTTTTGCAATTTGGTGGACATTTTGCAGTATCCAGTATCTGTATTTTGTTTTCAAATTATCAGCGGTAGATTCAACTTTGCTCATATCCTGAAACCAACAGAACTATTATTGGTAACTATATTTTATGCTTTTGATAGCAAGCTACGTTTATGCAGAATTTAAATGTATCCAGAAATCTTCAAGAGTGAGAATTGAATTTCACTCCAGCTTTCAAAACAGACATTGCTTAGAGAATATAATGACTGCGTAACAACTGTTTTCGTGAATTTGTTTTGAAATCAGAGGTTTTTGTTCTGGTCTGAGGAATTGCCCGAAGGGGCTGCGCCCCTGAGGGACAATTTCGAATGACCAGAATGACAACCGAGGATTTCAAAACAAATTCACGAAAACAGTTGTTAAGCAGTCATTATTCTCATTAATTACTGAAAAAGATGCATATTTATCCAAATCGTTGATTTGTACCGATATAATCGCGCTAATAATTGATAAGTTTTCAGTTTATTCTGTCCCCCGCTTCTTAGTTATTGGAACAGTCCAAGTCAGGTCATTCCCTCATTAACATTTTTATCATTCAACCAATCAGAAATAAGCTTTAATCGTTTTTTCTCATAACTAATTGAATATTCAGTTTAGGGGCGTGATGCTTTACTTTGATTGGTCGGTCAATGAGCAAAACAATCGAACACTTTGGCGCAGTACTTTCGGGCAATTATAAGTAACCTGCGCTCGTGCGCGTTCTCTTCTAACGATTAATTTCATTGGATCGCACTTGGTACGCAGCTATCGCGCTTATTCATGAAGCAATGAATTTTGGATAAACAAAGCTTTATTCATCTTTCCCTAACTGAAGTTATTCAGTATACCAGTACAGTTTTGACTGAACACTTGGTGTGCAATACTTTTCAAGTGTACACCATTCTTATCCCCACAGGCGTTGCAGTGCATAGAGGCGTGGAACATTAATTTGACCATGCACAGCCATGTTGTGTGTGCACTAGTGGACGCGAAATCCTATGTGTAGAATGGCGAGTCTTTGGATTTATAATGCCAGAGATTTTGCATTAAAAAGTTAAGGTTTTTGTTTTTTTAAAAATTCAAAAATTACACATTTTCAAAACTTTAATTAGGCCTTTTATGGATCGAAGTCAGGTATGAATGTTGTAAATAATCAAAGTTCATGTGCAAAGAAATTTGAAGAAAAAATTGTCCTTAAATTAGTTTTAGACGATGGAAAGTTGGCATTTTTGGCAATTTTTTGTTTTCAAATTTTGACAATTTGAGAAAGGAAGGTCGATTTCTGAGATTTAAATTATTTTGTTAACATTTATTTTTACACATTTCAATTATTGATGATGTAGACATATCAATTGTGCATCCAATATTCTAAAAAAATAAACTATAAGGTTTGATTTCAAGTTCTATAAACTTTGCTTTCTAAACACGACATGTTTAATAATTGAAATCAGACCCAAAATTAAAAAAATTAAAACCAATAATTTGAAAGGAAGAAAATGGAAGTCGACCAAAATATTTACTGTGAGGGCAAGCTGAATATCTCTATTTTATTATACAAAAAGAAAAAGAAAAGAAAAGATTGTCCTTATGTGGACATTTTCGTGTAAAAACCAGCAGTTTTATATGACAGAATTTAAAAGGCGATCGCCAAATAAGTTTTTTATTTTATTCATATAGTTTTATCACGATTGAAAGTTTATCTTTACTCATACCTGCTCATACCTGGTTGATTATTGAGGGTCGTAACAGTCCCAATTACTTTAAATACACATCTAGGTCAACATTTGTTCACAAACTAAGAAAAAACATAATTTTAGCTTAAAAATTTCAACTGTAGGACTAAATTTACATCATCTCTGCTGATATTTTATCATGGTTAAGTGCTTGAGTACCTTATTGTATGTGTGAAGTGTGTCAGGGAGCACAACAAAAGGGGCAATTTTGTATCAATAGAATGCAATTGGCACCAATCAATAATAAGTTCACAAATAACATTGGATTCCTCCGACGCAGAGAGACGCCACCCAACTCAACTACAGTCAACAGGTGAACTATTGTCCTCTTTGACCATGTTGACGTCTCAGCTATTCATTTGACAAGTGAAACTGCTCTTCTTCCATCTTCAAGTATTGTTTATCTTCAATGAATGGACATTTTTCTTATCCGTGCAGGTGTGACCTATCAACTAGTTTTTCATTTGAATTTGTTTAATTTTGGATGTCCTGATTTTTTTCCTGTTGCCTCCTATTGCCGTGCTAAGCAAGCCAGAAAATATCCAAGCAAAAAGAATATACCGGTGAGAAATGTCTAATATGTCAATTTTCCCGTCAATTTTATTTTATGACCCACAAATAACTGATTTACATTTGAATTATCCATTTATCATAAATAATATTATCAAACTCAAGCTGACATTTTTATGTTATTTACATTTTAAATGATAATTGAATGAGTACCATTAAAAGTTCCGACTTCCAAATCTACATTCCAACAAATAACATTGTTGAACTCAAACAGGTGGACTTATTTTGTGTTATATACATTTGACAATACATTTTAACTGTAAGTAATGAGAGTGTAGATCACGATGGTATCAATCCTAATTCCCATTTCTGGTGAAAATATGTTTCATTTGACATTATTCACCTGTAATGCTCATTTAATTTTTAGGCAATTATGTGAGTTACATATGTACAGAATACTCATATTAAAAATTGCTCATGTTTACTATGATCAGTTTTTTGCAGAAATGCCATTTAGTTTGTAATTCAATTAACCAATTTATGGTATTTAGTGCTTTTAAGAGCACTGAATTAATGTCAAATATTTTAGTTTTGTGATCAATGCTTGTATATATTATACAGTAGAATTCCTGCTACACGTAATGGCAATTTCAATCATTCGTTATGGTTAGGAGTGATCACTCAATGTTGGCAGTGATATCTGATTAACAATATCTATACTGCGCAGTATTATATAGTTTTGCATTACAGTTATTAATGTTAAGAAATACCCATGAGAACATTGAAATAATCAAAGAAAATCAACCAACATTTCCACATTTGTTGTTATTAACCTTTTAACTTTATTAATTCTAATGGTGAATTTATTTCACTATATAAAGTATAAAATGGCACTTTGGTGTATCCATTCGATAGCATGCATTTATGTTTTGGATATGAAAAGTACTTTTAATATTGTAGTGTATTGTGCTCACTATTTTGATATAAAACAAAGAATAACTTATGTTCTGCACTTGTATATTCACTTTCTCTTTTGTTTACATGCCAAGAGTATTATTTGTCTCTTTCCTTACAGAAAATCAAAACTTTTTCTGCACCCATTAATTTATCCAAATGACTTGTTTGTGCTCTCGCTAAGTAGCGGGTGAGGACACCTCTTTTGTACACCTTCAGCATAGCCTCCGTAAAACTGCCGTAACTTCTTCAATATTCATTTACTCTATACAAAAGTATACAGTTGTTTGCAGAAAAATGAATCCAATCATGATAATGAAATTGTCCATTTTGAAGAAAATTATAAAAAACACATTTTTGACCCATATTATGTTCTGCAAAGATAACTCAAAATATATTTTGTCAAATTTTGTCATACTAGTTTTATTATTCCTAATTCAATTCCCTAGGAATCGGGTTTTTTTCTCTTTATGAATATCTTTATTATTTTTCGAATTATCGACCAAAGAGTGCCAAAAAAATATCATTTTGTACCTCTAAAATCATAAAAAACACATTTTTGGCACTTGTTGGCACTTTTATGGCACTTTTTGGTCAATAATTCGAAAAACAATATAGATTTTCAAAAACAAACAAAAAAAGATTCCTAGGGAATTGTATTAGGATTATAATAAAACTACTATGATAAAATTTGACAAAATATATTTTGAGTTATCTTTGCAAAACTTTACAGTTACAGAGAGATACGATTCCTAATAACTTAAGGACGTTTTTTGGGGGAATTTTGTGAGTGCTGTTATTATTGAACTATGACTCAAATGTATATAAAAGTATACATTTTTGGAAAGGAAATGGATCAGATAGAGAATCCAAATTTGGCATCAATTTTGACCAAACATGTTTTTGTTTTTTACCTATAAAAAGTGCCAAAAAAAATAATATTTTGTTCCACTTTTTGGCACTTTTTGGTCAAAATTTCAAAAAATATTAAATTAGGTTAAAAACAAAAAGATCGTCCCTAAGTAAGTGTTTTTACGCCACTATGTAATACCAACGACGATATCCGTTACGTTCGATAGTAAAATAGATATGTAAATCTGAAATAGCGATCCCTATGGCGTAATATTAATTAAATTATACCAAAAAACGTTTTATCAGAAAAATAAGTTAGCTATTGGTGATCCAAAATGTGCAGCAATTACTTGTTTCAGAGCTCAGCCACGTGCTTGAGAATACGGGGAAGTCTCAATCTAAATGTGCAACAAAATTCTGCATTTTTTTTGTCCTCAAAAGTCAATAGAGCCTTTCTCTACACCACAATGAAAATGTTGTTATACAGTTTTAAACAACGAGGGTTCTTCAAGTACCCTGCTTAAACAATGATTGCGCATTTAAACATTCGTTTCAGTAGGGTGCTTGAATAACGCCAGTTGTTTTAAACCAAAGATTTTCTAGTACAGGGATTATGATCTCTATTGAAATGTCGAATAAGAACTGATACTATGTGTGTTTCATAGCACCTGTATGGCATGGCGTGTTTGAATAGAGCGGTGATTAGTATGGGCATTGGTAGTCTCTTGCGACAACAATATGGCCCTTGTAGTGGCTGTTGTGACACAAAACTAACGTTAAAAACGAGATGGCACGGTGAAAGTGTAAATACTTCTAACAATTTCAACGTATTAAATTATCACATAAATTCACCGTGTCCGATTGATTTTACTATATGTGTGATAATTGTATATAACTTCTCCACCCAGTGTTGTTATAGAACTAAACTCGAACCCACGCGCACAATGGATAATGTGTGCATGTTGTTCAGATCGATACTAATAGATGCAATCGTTCAGGGAACGAGAGTGAATATTTATTGATGACTTGTTGTTGAGTTATTTCATGACAGGGCTAAATACTACACTTTCTTTATCTTGGTTCGAAACACACATAGCTTCAAACGACTTGGCGCACATAAGTATCCCTGTACTAGAAATTCATTGTTTAAACAGTGTTTTACAGTGTAGCTGTGAACAGAAGATAGAGTTGTTCTTTTGATTGAGCACGAAATACTGGTTAATTTGGCACATTTTGAATCAGGTGGCTTAGCACTTAAACAAGTGATTAATACGAGTAAGGTATCGTTGAAAAAGAGGAACACATCGCCTCTCATTAATATGACCTAAACTATGAAATATTGGCAAATGAAAACAAATTTCGAATTTGTTTTGAGCAGTTTATAATAAACATTCACGTTTCGTAAAACGACGGAACTTCAAAATGCATGACCAACAGTGGCCAGGTTACCTTGGAAGAACTCACTTAATTCCTAAAGTGTGCAAATAGCGCCATCAATGCAAATGCGCATTTGATTTGATTAGATTTTATTCATGGGATGGCGTTTAACCATGTACGTACCTGTCGGAGATAAGGGGCGCTA
Organism: Ophiura sarsii; assembly: GCA_035610835.1. Taxonomy (NCBI): domain Eukaryota; kingdom Metazoa; phylum Echinodermata; class Ophiuroidea; order Amphilepidida; family Ophiuridae; genus Ophiura; species Ophiura sarsii. The sequence goes on from CM069456.1 coordinate 1,268,002, forward strand.
TACTAAATCATATTGGGTACCTTATCACAAATGTGGAATGTTCGAAGTTAAGCAAACTTCAGATTGCAAAAGCATTGGCAATAATTACTATTACGTATCCCAATTAACCTTTAACCTTTGACAATGGGGATGCCAGTGGTCACGAATCAATCATGAGTGAAATGTGGCGACAAAAACATTTACGGCCGGCCAATCAAATGTCAGCAAGGTATGTGCACGTGCCTTAACAGCTAGCGAGTTGCAGACAACAATATGACGACAAAATGGTGGCAATGCGAGAGAAGCTGTCGGGTTGTGGCATCAAGCCGCAAACTATTGATCTATTTAGAACAGGCATTCTCAAATGGTGGCGCGCGCGCCACTTGTGGCGATGGCGCATCAAGGCATCCTAAGTGGCGCGAGAGTGGTTAAAATTTGTTTTAAAACAAATGTGGCTGTATCATGATATAGCCACATTTCATAGGCCTATGACGGTCAGATGTCAGACAGCAATTTTTCGCGCGCATGTGCCCTCAAAAGAGTAATATTAGTTATTATATTGCCTACATACATGCTGAGACGAATTCGTCTCAGATACATGTACATATGTTAAAATATTTTGTGACGGGAATTTTGCCATTGTAAATTCTGAAAAATATGACCAAGTGGAGCTTCAACGAGTTGGATACTAAAATGTGGCGCATCAGTAAATCTAGTTGAGAAAGCCTGATTTAGAAGGTCAGAAACTTGTTTTTTTTATTCACATTTTTTTTATTCACATTTGAGTAAACAAGACTATGGTAAGAAGTGTGGGCAATGTCGCCAAATTCGGCACGCGAAAGAAGGAACAAAAAATGAAGCTAAAAAATGAGCGCTCAAAAATACAATCGGTCCACAAGGAAAGAATCCGAAAGCATAGAGTTATAGTCCTCGGTAGCCGAACACGCAGTGAAAGAAAACCCCATTCAATAAATGGGCTGACTCAAAGATTATCGCCAGAGATAAAACAATAAAACAACAGATGCATACGTGAATCCATTTGGATTCGGAGGAAAGGCGGGACAGACCAACAAAAGCACCTAATGAATGGCGACGAGTGGGCGTACCAACTCCGAGTCATCTTTACGACTCAATGATCCTGTGGGTGTCATCATAAACTTCCGATGACGTCATCAAAAACAGACTAGAAACACTAGCTCAAATACAATCCACTAAGGAAGACAACCGATTAGTTATTAAAACCCGAATGGAATAAGTAAAGTCTCCTACTTGGAATTTTCAAACAAAAATTCATACAATGGGCTATTCCAGATAATAATGACCCCCCCCCCCCCCCCCCCCCCCCCCCTATAGAGGATATCGGAATTCCAGACTTTTTACCCGACCAATTTTTCAATTGAATTCAATACCTTTTTGGCACAAGTTCTTGGAATTCCAGACTTTTTTGCACAATTTAGACCGCCCCTCCCCCTATATAGGACATCGGAATTCCATACTTTTTCCCCACCAATTCCATACTTTTTGAAATTTGATCTGGAATTCCATACTTTATTTGAAGTTTGATCTGTAATTCCATACCTTTTTTTTTAAGTTTGATCTGGAATTTCATATACTTTTCATAGAGGGAGTCATGGAATTCCGGAATTAAAAAAAAAAAATTGTCCTCTATAGGGGGGATTCATTATTATCTGGAATAGCCAAATGTTCTTCTAAACTCCTGAAGTGTGGTAGTCACAAAGCGGGATAACTCGTACAAATAATATACAGGGTGACCGAAATAATGCAGGCCTATATTAACTAAGGGGGAAAATGCATATAAAAGACAAAACAAAATTCTATACGAGTTTTATTTTTAACACGTAGAAACCTGTTCAAAGCACCTTAAAAAATTATTTAATTAGCACTTATTAAATTCATTAGATCTTATTTATTGTATACCTGTGCAGTTTGAGACAACTAAGACTTCAACTTTTCAAGATATGAGACTTTAAAGAAAGCATCATTTTGGCAGATTGGCGTGTTAACTCTATGGCAGCTCCCTCGCCCGCAGCTCCCCAACATAGTCCACCCCGACTACCTATGCATTCTTCGGTATAGCTTCCTGACTTTTGAACTTTGACCTAATGAAACTAATAAATGCTTAACTAGTATAGATATGGCAAACTATGATTACAGAAAGTGTTTCGTATGCGTTAAACATACTCTGAGCGTTTTTTGCAATTTGACCTCTATTATTACCTTTGACCTTTAATAGCGGACCACCGTACATGATGCAACCCGGCAGCAATACAAGATATTGACACTTGCAATTTGTTGCAATTTGACCTCTATTATTACCTTTGACCTTTAATAGCGGACCACCGTACATGATGCAACCCGGCAGCAATACAAGATATTGACACTTGGCCCACAACTAGACTAAGGGATGGCATCCAGATTCGTACGGATTGAAAACCGTAGATCGGAGAGGGTAAACGCACTGTGATACACGGACAGTTTTGTGTAGATAAACGGAACGCGGTTAAATAATGACCAATCAATACGTGTTTAGCCATGATTAGCGAACGCATTGAACAGCTCCCGTGAACGGACAGCCAGTGTGTTTACCCTCTCCGATCTCCGGTTTTCAATCAGTACGAATCTGGATGCTATCCCTAATCAGATCATCACACCGTATCTACTTTCTCAGCTGATTAAACTCTCCAGGCTCCTGGACAAGAAACAAGGGATTAAATAAAATAAAATGCGGGATGAGATCGTTCAAGCCAGTGTTGACAATGTGTTGGGAAAGTATTCTTACGATACAAGGGATCTTATCACTATTGAAAGTCCCGGCCGCTACCGTCTGCACAGCACCATTTATTAATGGCATTTTCGCCACGGTGTTTTCGCCCTCTGTCGTCGGAAATGATGAAGAATATCGGTCGTTCCTTTTTCGCACATAGACAAACAAAAACGCCTATTTCTCTGAAAGGTAGTTTTAATGATATATTAAGGAATAGTTTCAACTACAAAATACTACACATGTTTCCGATGTGGTCGCTATGTAGACTATACAAACATTTAGGAATCTTTTATTTTTCGCGAAATGAAACAGCTCATTCGTTTATAAGTTTAAAGGAATCATACACAAATTATATGGGCTTTCGTCTGAGACAAAAGAATTCTCAAATGGAATTGATTAGATTGGCACTTTGTATTTGCTGTTAAAGACTTACTGGCTGGCACCATGTGAATGTAATGCTAAATCATGCTGCACTGCTAACATTAGACGCGTCTGTCAATTCTGAGTAATATGAAAAGTGGCTATACCTGTCTGAAGGCCCGTTTGTCCGTGGGTGAGCATTTTAGCTAAATTGTTCAAGCAGACGTTATTTAGCATAAAAGCTTAAAAGTGAGAATGCAATTAACTTAATAGCCTGATTTCATATAATTCCTTAGTAACTTGCGAGGAAATAACGTATTGCATGTCATTCCATTGAATGTGAAATGTTAAATAGACCTTCAGAAAGCTGATTTATTCTTGGGCATGGTTATATATAACTAATCACATCTGACTCTCTGAGCACAATATGTAGCTAAATGGAAAAGACGAAACATTACTGTTGAGTGTTTTGTTTTTACTTTAGACTCCTGATCTTAAGACATAGAGTTTGAGAATATTCTTTAAAACATTATCGTGTTATTGGCTTAAGCTTACTGCGTTTTATGTTTAAACATAACATAACCAAACGGAGGCCCATGACTAAATTCTACCCAACCACGACAAAGGAAGTAACTCTATTTTTGTCTTCAAAAGTCAGTTTTTTTGTTAAATACAGGGGCGAGGTGGCGCAGTCGGTTAGAGCGTCGTACACTGCTGTGCACCGTAGTTCTGTTGGTGGATCGTTTATGAGTGAGAGTTCAAAAACGATACACCAACACAGCCTCGTCCCCCATGCCTCCTTCAGACCGTGCAGACTGAAGTTGGCATGTTCATGGCGCATCGTGCTTCGGAAGGTACGTAGAAATGTTGGTCCCGTGTATCGGAAGAGCTATCCCCGAGCACGTTAAAAGGTCACAGACTCCTTCGTAAAGAGTAGGGGATCATCCCGGTCTGTGTCTGTACACACACATATAATATGTATTCATATACATACCTCCACTAGGCGTGGCGCACCAATGGAGTAAACAAATAGCCAAGAAAGAATGATGGAGGCAACTAAGCTGCTTCCATCGTTCCGTCCAAGGACGACCGATGATGATGATGATGATTTTTGTCTTCAAAAGTCAGTTTTTTTTGTTAAATACAACAACAATAACAATATCTTTCAGTATAATAAAGCAGGGGGCGAGGGGCGATCGCTCTATATTGACTGTCGTGTCGGTTGAGATTGGCACTGTCGGCTCATTTGACAAGAGGAATCATAGAATTATGATGGTCAAAAAATACACAGATGCCGCACTAGGTTTACTCCAAAGAAGATACACTGACAAATAATTTGGTGTCATTTTGACACTAAAACAAAAATGGGTCCTCAGTTGGCCACCTAAATGTGTCAAATTGACACCATTATGGGTGTAAAATATGATTCATTTTGACACCTAGGGTGGTTACCTGAGGACCCATTTTCGTAAAATGCCATTACACCCCAAATGGGATGTAATATTGACTCTCTTAAGTGTCATATTGAGTTTGACACCTAGGGTGGTTACCTGAGGACCCATTTTCGAAAAATGTCATTACACCCCAAATGGGGTGTAATATTGACTCTCTTAAGAGTCATATTGAGATAGCACATGTTTAGGAGCCGGTAAGACTGGTAAGTACGATCTGCTCCATTTCCAGACATTTTTGATAATAATTATGATACGTAATGTAAGACGTCCGTATGAAAAAGACGACCACTGAGCCAGATGAATCGGGCTATATGTAATGTTGCACATATCATCGTATGCATGCATGACGAACACACACATAGTACTAGTAGGTCCATGCACTGACACACAGTCCAACAAAATGCTAGTCTCTGACTATGAAATTGTAATTTATTTCATCAGTTAGTTGGCGCAATATTAAACAACATAAACAAGGCTTACATTACTCTAATTGTATCATAATTATTATCAAAAATGTCTGGAAATGGAGCAGATTGGTACTTACCAGTCTTACCGGCTTGTAACATGCGGACAAAATGGCGACGAGAACACTTGCGTGCCAAGGCGCATGCGTTGATTTGTTGATAGACGCCCAATTTGGTGTCAAAATGACACCAATTGGTGTCATGCTGCTTCGACACCTCTAAAAACCGTGAACTTTCCCGCCAACTATTGACGCCCTTGGAGTTATTTCAATTAATCTGACACCAGTTTTGGTGTAAATCACTAAATGATCACTGAAAGGTGTCCGTCGGACACTTAGCGGTGTCACCGTAAATTATGTGCAAACCCATATCATTGACGATTACACCAATTTTGGAGTCAAAATAACACCTTTGTAAGTGTCATTTACAGTTGACTCCAAGAAGGTGTCGCTGTGACACCAACAAAAAATTCAGTGTATCGTGTACAGTCCATAGTGCTTAGCACCATTACAGGGTTTTCTCCAAAAACAAACAGTGCAAATATGTGTTTAATTAACAGTTTTGTTTAATTATTACGTTTAGAGGTACGTATGATTTCAGTGTGACTAATCGGTCAATCCGCAACAAATTTGACGACACAAGTGTCGTTTGCATTGAAATCGCAAGGGGAAAAGGTGGGGTTTTTTTACGGCCAATTGCGGACAAAAAAGCGTAAATAGGCATACAATGTGCCCAGGTTTGCTTTTTTAGGATACGATATCACTTTTTGAGCCACGTATGATATCGGTGTCACAAATCGGTCGATCCGCAACCAATTTGACGACACAAATGTAATTCGCGCTAAAATCGCAAAGGAAAAGAGATTTTGTTTTCTTGTTCGTTAGCAAACTTGAAAACGATGACATAATATAATATTAACTTACACGCCAAATGTATAAGATTGAAGTATATTATGCACAAGAACTGTTTATAAATTTAGTGTATGAATAATTGAGAACTTCCTTGTGCATGTCGATCAAGATGAGAAACAAATATGTGGTTGTTCAGTGATACCCGTTGAAAAATACACGCTGTTGTAATGGCGGCCGCGCTGCGACAATGTATATGTAGCGGAATTGGATTTATGCATTGTGAATTTATATTTAATTCACTCTATTTTATTCCCCATATTTAATTCACCATCTTATTGCGCAACGAATGTGTTTGGGGCTTGGACCAGAACTATCTCTAGTTTAATTAGCGTTGGAAAGTTCGAGATTCTGCGCTTATTGGTCTGAGCTTACGCAGTGCGCGGGAAAGGAAAATGTTCATAACACTTTCTGGCGTGGCGTGAATGTACAGAGAACCTTTGAGTTACAGGAAAATGTTTGCGTAAAATGGCTGAGTCGGTGATCATAGTTCGGAAAATCGTTTGGATATTATATAAGTTGTCTGTATAAATAATACAGAGAGATTGCATTGCAATTTAAAATTTGTTATTGGACACAATGTTGAGGTAGACGAATTTTAGAACTTAGGGAGTGTTCATTATTTACGCCAGGGGGCGGGGGGAATGGAGGAATTAAGGGGGGAACACGAAAGAGACAGGGGGGAACACGATTTTTTTTTTATTAACTAAGGGGGGAACACGAATTTTAATTGGTAAAAAGATTAGCGCGCTATTTGCGCATGTGTCCTCCAAATACAATATTGTTGGGTACAACCTTGATTAGAGCCAAAATGTACTTCAATCATATCCAAAATAAGTGTCAAGTTTAAATAGTTGGCGCGCTACACGCGCGCATTACTTTAGTCAAGACAATCTTGTCGGTTTAATTCTAGCACTCGCCCCCAATATCAAACCTAGTCACGCCACTGGGGGGACAAACGAAAAAGAAAAAAGAGAAGGTGGGAAGGAGGGGGGGGGGGGGGCATGCGAGGGACATAAGAATGTTTGAAGTTTATTGGAAGTTGGTCGGGATACATACGCGTGATCAGGTATTGCTTACTTAATAGCTTTGGGTGTATATTTTTGCTTTAATCGCATTCTGTGAAAACGCATTTTCATTTGATTTGCATACACTGTACTATGTAGAGCCAGACAAGTACATCCAGGCCTTTTGTGACCAAATTGTTCTCAGTGTTGTTGGATCATTTTGGCCCAAAATGCAGATCCTTCTGACACTATAGCCCTTGAATTGATATCATTGATGTCTATCATTTCTTGACCATCAAGTCTATCATTTCTTGATGTGCGGTTCAAAGATATTGACCAATTTATGAATTGCATAAATTGAAAATATTTTGGGGGGAACATGATTTTTTTTTTTTTTACTAGTCAGGGGGGAACCAGAAATTTGGCGGCTATATGGCGGCTGGATGGCGGCTATCCAGTCCTAGAACATCGCCATTTTGAATTTATCAAAAGTTGTAAACCAGGCATGATTCTTCTTCCTGCGAAGACGGTTTATAAATATGCAGTAGTGGAAATACCCACATGACTTTCCACAAAGTGTGTAGTTCCTAGTCAACCCCGGGTGGAAAGTCATGTGGGTATTTCCATCGCTACACATAAATATACATATACTTCGTATATATTTTGTGTCTGCCATTGGTCAATTTTGATCCTTCGTAAAACCCCACAGGAACAATTTGCTCATTACGCATGCATCCAATTTTTTGGATGTAGTAGTCGAAAGGTCAAATCCAATGCAAGTAGACCCTTTTTAAGATCAGAGGATGGGAATCAGTCTGATTGGGAGCAGTCACAGTAAGTGAGCCCTCTATCGGTACATAATAAGGTCTAACTTTAGTAGACTAGCACGTTAATTGCGATATTTATTGTATTGGGGTGTTTATGAGAACCCTTGATAAGTGTTGCCATGATAACCCGGTAGTGTCTGAGATAACGGGGCCTATTGCATACATTATACGGAGGAGAGTTATTATTTTGTAAATTGCATTTTTGGGTGACTTTAGAATTGTATAGTGCATCCCAAAAATATTGTGACTTTTAGAGTGCATTCCAAAAATATTCACTGTATCCTAATTTGCCCGTTTGAGCGGCGATGTGTTATTTAATTGTGCATGTAATTGCGGACACACATAGTTGAACATGTGGAGTACATTCGGTGCGTAATTTTTGATGAATGTTGATTGTTATTGATACAAAAATGTGACATCCTGATTGTGCTGTGGAAATTAGTCAGCATGCTTTTTGATTGATCCGACTGTTTGGGAGACCTAGTTGAATTTGTGTAAAATGTCATCTGCTAATTTTTCATTGTGATAGATGATACTGGAATTTTGGACATCACTTTATTTAATCTTGTTCATGCATTTGTGTATACAAATACTTTTTTGATGGTGATGATTAAAAAATAGTTCAGCATAAAATCACCGGGGCCTATTGTGTGAGCGTATAAAGGCTTTGCTGTGGTGCTTTATGACTTTGGATTTATTTAGAAATTTAATTGATACAGTTGACGGTACAGAAGGAGTTCTAACACTCTTTGAGGGTGTTTGATTTATTTTTGTAAAACTTTGGAGAACCAAGAGATGGGCATATGAGATGAGCTGACGGAGGCCTATGATATTTATAATGTTTATTTTTATTGTTGTAAATTGATAATGATGTGGTGGAGCACGAGCATTGATGGGTCTATTGAAGGAGCTAGTGGGGCCTAATATTTTGGTCGTTTTGTGTACTTATATATTTTTTGTTGATGAATACAGTATCCAAATGTCAGATTTATTGCTCTGTTTTATTTAGGGAGTTGTGTGCAAATCGATGTGATATCTGACAATGTGCAGAGTGGCTAAATATGGTCGAAATTAATCGTCTATCTCACTTTGCACCTTTTGTATTTTGTACCTGTGTATACCATGAAATTTATATTGTAGACTAGATTAACTATTGGAAGGCCTATCCTACTTTTTGTTATATTTGTATATAGGTGCCGTAAGAAAGCTGGAGAATCGGAAGAGTCGTAGTGACACTTGGAGTTTGACCATAGAGTATAGGTTATAGATGGGTTGTGTTATGGTGGCTGCCTGGTCAGTTTCAACGTCGTTGGAATTTCTATGTTGAGCCTGATTATGTGACTGGTTGGTTGGCGATAATCATGGCCAAAAACCAAATTTATTTAATTGTTTCGGCAATAAGTTTTGTCAGGGGAGCACGACCTGATCATCATGATCAAACCACATTTTGCTCAACTTAATTAGTTAGGTATGTTAGGTGAGCACAAATTATATGCAACTGGTGTGAGTAGGTCATATTCATAACTAATTGACTAACCGAGCGCGTGAATTACAATAGGTGTGAGCGCTAATGACTTGGTGTAGTGAAAAGTCCTTAGTAATTTGTCCGTAGATAGGTAATATAATGTATGTATAAAGGAGTTTTGACTTAAACCTGGTTATAACGAGCGAGAGGGGGAGGTTTGAGCGAAATAGTTGATTTGTTATTTGTACAGGGAACAGACCCGGATGATCCGTAAGCGCATGAAGGCGTGAGCGCAGGAAGTCACAGGACGCTCTGTATAGAGCTGATGTACTAGGCGTACGAAGTTGGCGGAGGAGGCCACGTACAGAGCCGGTGCAGGAAGGCGTAGGGCCTACAAATGTAGAGCAGGACGGCGTACAAATGTAGAGCAGGACGGCGTACGAATGCAGCGCATGACGGCGTCCAGGGGTAGCACAGAAAGGCGTATGAAGGTAGCGCAGGAGGGCGTGCGAAGGTAACGCGGGAACGCGTACGATGGTAGCGCAGGAAAGTGTACGACGGCAGCGCAGGAAAGTGTACAAAAGTAGCGCATGCATGAAGATCATGAAGCCGCTACACAGCTTGCACTATGTTAGAGGAACACTTCCTCAATTAAGTGGAGGTTTATGAGTGGTTAACACACTGACTGACAGGTCCTACATACATTTTTTGATTTTGATTTAATTGAACTATGGTAAAGTGTAAACGCAAAAAGGGCTAACCTCATTATTTCTTCTCTTACAAAGGCTAAAATTATCCAGGAAACTCAAAGAACAATCCAGTACTAGAACTACCATTAGACTAGGCACAGCAACACTCCATTCTGTCATGAAGGCTAGGAATGTATATGTAGGAAAATCTGGCCCGTACAAGATAGATAGGGAGTGATGTTAAGATTCTTTTAAAACAACGAGGCTACCGCACCGCTTGTTGTCACTAACCCAGTAAACACAAAACGTTTTCAAAACGTTTTGAATTGGGTTTTATTAGGTTTTGTTTTTGTGAAACGTTTTTAAAACGTCTTAAAAACGTTACATTTTCAAAGCATGTTTTTTATTGCAAATCGTTTTATCAAAACGTTATAAAAACATTAAATTAATGTTGTCACAATACTTATAAACGAACACATGATTGAAACGAAATCAAAACGTTTATAGAACGTTATATTACAACCTAAATTAAACCAACTATTATGGTCCTGGACCATAAGTTTCGTTTTTACGAAACGTTTTAAAAACATGGGCAATTCCACGCATGCGCACTTACCTGGGTTATATTGGTTTGGTAACACTATGGATTGTATATTTATTTTATTTCATAAAGATATTCGATCTGCATCATTTCATATGTATCATTTCATAATTAAATGGCAAATAAGAACATTACTTCACAAACACATGAAGAATTTTGTTGGAGAATGTTAATAAAAAGCCAGATGATTGAATTGTTCTTTAAATTGCCAGTTAATTATCAATTAATTAGCAATTACCTAATAGGTTTTCAAAACGTTTTTAATTGGGTTTAATTAGGTTTTGTGTTTGTGAAACGTTTTTAAAACGTATTAAACATCGTTTAAAACATGTTTTTAAAACGTATTTGATACATCTTGCAAGACTAAATAATTTAAATATGGTTATTTTCACGTTATATTAATGTTTTCAAAACGTTACATGGAAACGTTATTAAAACCCATACAAAACTCCACACATATACTTTTTTAATACGTAAAATTAAAACGTTTTTTTTTCCACCAAATTGAAACGCGTTTTTAACGTTTAAAAACCGTAAAATGGCCAGCTGGGAAGCACCAGGAGGCGCTCAGTTCACGACACGACACTGAACAGTCAGTATGCTAGATTGTTATTATTATTATTATTATTATCGAGGAACAAAATGTTAATTGTATTTGTATAGACTATTACGTCATACCTTGTGATTCGATTCACGTCTGTTGAATTCAAATGCACAACGTTGATTGTAAAAAATGTAATCTGCTGCGAAATGTAAACAATAACAAACATGGTGACCACATTTTTAAACATCTGGCTCACGAGGAGTGCGCGGAAGAGGCCCGGGAAGGATGTATATGGCCGTGTGTTTTGAACTCGCCACCCTTACCGTTGCATGTCCAGATTTTTACATTTTACACCATCTGAGATTCGAATTAGCATATCGTAATAACTGTTTGTTCTACCCCATATAAAGCATATATCTTCTGAACGGTAATCTCACAAGGAATCCAAATATGCTATTGGAATTTAGATAAGACCTAATGGTAACATGTTGTGATTAAGAATGTTAAGAAAATATCGATTTTTTTCATATTTTGATTTAAGCTCAATAATAATTTGATACCTATCCCAATCATAATTTTACTGTGCATATTTAAGTTCCTCATGCAATTACCCATCAGAACATAATAGTTGTTAATGGTAAACGTGTTGAAATATACTATATCGAGAAGTAAATGAGCACAAACGTTTAAATTTCATAATTATTAGAGTTTACAAGTATATATTTTTGGTATGCACCCTATCCTGATTTAAACGGCATTTTTGAATTCCCCTATTTGAGAGCTTTCCAAAAATGTATAATTTTGCTATCATCGGTTAAATATTTCTTTTGTTATAGTCATGTATGTAAAACCGATGAATTAGGGCAAGTTCACTGTGTAGCGAATAGGGTAAAAGCCAAGGACAACGCAATCGATTCATGATTACAATTGTTGCACAATAGTTGTCACATTTGTTGAAACAGAATCTTATAGAATATAAAATAATCTATAAAATGAGAGCAAAATCATGTTTGTACCATACAGGAATGAGGAGTTATAGTAAATTGAACGTAGAATTGGGAACATTTTCTATATTCCCCATAGAGATTGCACACAGCGCCGCCGCCACCGCCGCCGCCGCCGCCACCGCCGCCGCCGCCGCCACCGCCACCACCCCTGACTTTCACAACATAATCAATCATATCTCAGCCAAACATTTATAGAAATATCTGATTTATTAACACAATGTAGCTAGATAAATAAGCTTTCACATGACACCTCAACCATAGCTCTACCACATTTAGTTGTTGAGTTAATAGAGAGAGATGGATGATTCGTCACCAAAAATGCAACGCCACCACCCTTTTTGGGTGGTGAGTTCAAAACACATGGCCATATACATGATACTAGGGGGGGCTGGGGTACCGCGCCATTTTGCAATATTTTGCGAAATCGATCGTGGTTATCACGTGATACGTATCGTGGAAAAATAATGTACACTGTTTTAACGAAATGCACTGTGGGATTGTGTTACCAGCCTAAAATTATAGAGGTCGCAAACCCGGTCGCAAACTTGCTTATATTGAGCCTAGCTATAACAAGCTAAAAGTGACATCTCTGAATGTATTACCAAAGTGTGAAATTGTTGGACACACTGGTAAAATGGTTTTACAACAAGTTTTGCTATCATATTATCAAACTGAACTCAAGTTAAATCACTCTATATCGAGCAATAATATAATTGTTTACGCATTTTAATTGTTTAGACAAAGTTAAATAAATCAAGGATACATTTATGATAGATAAATAAATAAAAAGAAAACTATAAACGCATGGGCGGCATTTATAATTGATAAAAATTGACATAACAATGATGTTACATTAATATACCATTAAGTTTAAAAAATAGAAAAATAATGGGAATATTCTTACCCGTGATTTCCGATTGCCAACGACATGGCCAACCTACGCACGCCACAGAGATTTACGACTGTAATTGTGATATTTTTTTTATTTAACCATGTCCATTTATTTATAACGAACGGATTTTTATTGTGCCATTTTTGCCAAATGTGTGTGTTGCTCTCGCAAAAAATGTGTTTGTAATTTGATTATAATTCTTATTTTTAAAAGAACGGTAATTTTTTTTGACATTTTTGAGGAAAAAAATGGCGTAACCCTGATACGGTAAACGCCAGCAGTGTGGTGTCCGCGTGGGCAAGCATACAGATGATGCTAAGCAAATCCAGCATATAAAACAAAAAGTGCTCCTAATGGGACTCGAACCCACAACCTCTCGCTCCTCAAGCGACTTCCTTTCCATTACACTAACCGTGCTAATTGAAAAATTAACGCAAATAATTTATTTATATCATGGGTCATGGGTTAATGCACTGTGTTAAATTCTACAATCCCGGCCGCCACTCTGTTCAAAGGCACAAAAAAGTGGACTTATTTTATGCTTTTTTTGCAATTCTGGGGTGTGTGGATCGTGTTTTTTTATCAAATTGGTTAGATATCCGTCCATTTTAGAACATCTGAAATTTAAAGTGCACCCACACACCCGGGAAAGTATGCTGCCAAGGGCATATATTTTGCACGTAAATCCAATACAAAAGTTCAGAAAATCGACCAAAATATGACGTCATGACCATTGCTTCGAGACAAAATGGCGCGGTACCCCCCCCCCCCCCCCCCCCCCCCCCCCCCTAACATGATACTAGATTTTTATTATTATTCTTTCTTGTAACAGAGGCTTCTTTATGAATAACATTTCAAAGTTTCATTACTCGAATACTTTTATGACTTGATCTTCAACCCCTCTGAACCGCCGCCGCGCCTGGTCGTGTCGGCATACCAGCTGCGTGACAACTCACATTGCATATTAATATATGTAAATATTGTCGGAATTGCGATATTATTTTGCTCTCGAACATTTCTCGCTTTGAAACCAGTCCACAAGTGTAGGCCCACTATACATTCTGGGTAATTAAGCCCAGACAGCTAAGGCCAGCACTTGCGGGACTGGTGGAACTTGTCTAGGTACAGCACCGGAAGATGAGATGTACTGAAATGCAATCCCAAAGATTTTGCTTTACGGGTCAAACATTAATTCGTCGGCTTTTCGGTACAACTCCGCTTCCGATGCTGAAACCCTTTCGTTCAATGACAATGGTGGTTGGATTAAATTGTTGTCACCTTTTGTGGGTTCATAAAGTAAAATACACATGACGCGGATACAACACACGGGTAGGAAATTTCTTTATACAAGTGCTTTATTTTTTATTTTCTAGAAAGCTTGGTTATTTTAAGCAAAATCTCCATCTAAACATGCTAAATAACAACATAGAACAGGTCAATTAGAACGTTATGCAACACCATAACTCATACCCAGTACATTGTCACATACAAAATGGAGATATCACACCATTATCTCAACCATTAAATTGAGACAATCTGTTGTCTATCTATACTCTGTTTAAACTCAAGTTGGGGTGATGACAGCGAGTAATCTGACAGTAGACGCTTCGGTCAACATTTGTATTTGATCTCGTGGATGCAAACGCTGTCGCTTTGCACTTACGCGCGCTATAACATGGTGCGTTTACCATTTACTTGAATATGCGCTGACTTCACACAAGGTATAGGTATTACATAATTTCAAAGAGTGTTGAAGTAAAAGGGGCATTTCATAATTTGTCATTGTCATCATTGATAACAACATATATATTACCTTTAACTACGTGGTAGCATATTAAAAGCAATAAGGAGGAAATTAACGACTTTACGGTGATCTTTTAACCGTCATAGTAATTTGATCATTCCCGCCACGTGACTATAACATGGTGATAAGAGATCGATGCCGTTATAGCTGATTTCCCCCTTATGCAGCGGGAGAGTCTATAAAAAATATTTATAGAACCAATATTGGATATTTTATATGAAGAAATTTCAATATTAGAATCAATATGTTGAATAAATATATTTCACACACTGAATTTTAGTCTTTAAAAGCTGCTTATAATCGGGTTCAATATAAGGAAGTAAACAGTCGATTATCCTTTAGACATTATTCGCTTGCGTTACCGAAATACGTCGCAACTCCACAAATGTTGAGACGTACTTGCCGATCGGTAACACATTTTTCTTGAGTCTGGTTCCATACATGCCACAGGGACTCATAAACCTGTCTTTCGGTCCGACTGTGTAAGCAAATAAATTAATTATTGTAAAGTCGACGCTTTACTGATTCACACCTCATGAATTACAGCCGAAAAAAATGCAGAATTACAGTTCATTTTATAATGAATTGTGTGCGATTGTGTTTCCACATGTACATGTAGTACATTTGTTGTAAGTTATTATTACAAATTCCTTTTTATACATTTATTTAACTAACTCTATTCACCTGCCCATGTGCAGCGACATCGGAATGTAAATTGTGGCCTATTATCTGATAGTTACAACAAACTTCCGTGCTGTGTCGCTGGTTGCGATAAAGACGAATACCCGAACACGCAATGTTGGATCACACCTAATACGTTCTGTCGTCACTACACATGGCACATGGGCTGTCACTACACATGGCACATGGGCTGTCACTACACATGGCACATGGGCTGTCACTACACATGACACATGGGCTGTCAATTATGTTTGAAGTACTGCAAACTCGTACAATTATATAAGTTTACATTCTTGGATTAGAGTCATCTTTTAAGTTTTAATATTGATATTCCTCATATGAAGAGCTTTGTTGCAAAAGGGCCACCAGACCACTCCAACATGTTACTCATTTTGCATTATTGAATTTGCATTGACAAGTCAATGGAGTTAATCAAATTATTGTATGGCTGTGGTCATTACTGTTTCTAGTTATGACTTGGATTAATGCATCCATGCACGCCAATTGAGGTACCAACAATACAAGCGACATTCAACATTAAATGAATAGCCATCCATTCAATAATACAAAATGAGTAATAGGTAGAAATGGATGTAGGTCCTTTTGCAACACAGCTCTTCATCAAGTCATGTGTCTGTTTGTTGGACATTAAAGAATATGCATTATGATCAGTCTTGATTTGAGGATACTTGCATTCTGGTGATAACGGTAGATTGATTGCCTTGTAACCTTCTTCTAAAGATACTACTAACCAGTATCAATCAAACACCTAAATGGAATCGGAATACTAATGATGTAGTATGAATCACCGTGTTTTGTCTGAATGAAGACCAGGCAATAATGTCCCGTTCGTTATAGTTGAATGGCCACAACCATGCCTATAGGAGTCAGTGTTGATAGAAGTTCAATGGCTTGGATATAGATGATATGATGTCACGGAGTTGACCAGCAGCGGTGCCATTGGAGGTGATTCAGATAGTGTAATTATACCCTTAAAAAGTAACAAGTGTCCTTGAATGAACACGTTGAGTTCTATGTAATTAACTCTAGTATAATTTGTATTCTACAATCAGGCCATTCAAGCTCGTTGAACCTTCTATTACTTGAGGCGAGGGCAGTTTTACTAGACGACTTTAGTAATAAAGTTACATATTTTTATCGTGATCAATATGCATTGCTTGTTGACTTCTTGATTTAAGATGTGAAAATGTGTATTATTACGATAAGTTTGGTTATTAACCCTTGTCTTACTAAGATGTGTAAAAGCCACACATGGAGAGTTCAGCTCCAAAACGCAATAAGGCCATGTTTAGGTTTTACAGGGTATTCTGTGTCCAAAGTGCATACAATTGGCTTCAAATTAAGACCATACAAGTTAAATATAAAGGTAGATATAGTTATTAATGCAACACAGCAAACCTAGTACGTACGAATCTTACGTTTAAGGATACTATACGTCAGAAGTTTACGATAGGTCCCAAACTATACGTCAGACATTTACGATAGCCCCAAACTATACGTCAGACATTTACGATAGGCCCAAACTATACGTCAGACTTTTACGATAGCCCCAAACTATACGTCAGACTTTTACGATAGGCCCAAACTATACGTCAGACTTTTACGATAGCCCCAAACTATACGTCAGACATTTACGATAGCCCCTATACTATACGTCAGACATTTACGATAGGCCCAAACTATACGTCAGACATTTACGATAGCCCCTATACTATACGTCAGACATTTACGATAGGCCACAAACTAATAACGTGCATCACCAGACAGGCAATCCAGAAAATTACATTGAAACCGATGCAAATATTTTCATAATACCACAGAAATATTCGCACTGGTCTCAGTTCAATTTCCATTAGTGCGTATACGTATTTTGATGTAAACTATCACCTATGCCTATCGTATAAGTGTGACATATACTTATGAGTCTTACGTACTAGTTTTGAAGTGCGAACTAATACCTTCGTTGGATTGCTGATATCTCAAAATCACCGAAATTGCCCTGTAATATTGTTAAATAAAATTGATACACGCAAATGAAGAAATACAACCCGTACGACCCCAAAGTAACACTCGACCGAACAAGGATTTTGAAATGGATTAACAAACACTATCCATCTTACATAACATAACAAGAAGAAGTCATGTCCTCTCCATACATTCCCTATTAAATATATATCATTTAAACTTTAATACTTAATTTCACACTATTATATATTGTACTCATACTTATACTTGTATTCATAAAATATTGTTGGGTTTGAGAACCGACATTCAACATGTTGTACTGTTGTTATGGTCGTAGTTAGGTTCGCCAATCAAGGCTATTTTTCTTCAATTATAAACAATACGTTCACGTTGCAATTTACTTCAGTTCTCAGACCCAAAACTTATACTTCGAGTTCATCTAATCAATTTAGTGAAACCTATAACATATCAATTGGGATGTTGAAATAAGGGGTCAGAAATGAGATTAACACAACATTTTGGGCCGTATTCTCGTACGTAGTTAAACACGGTTTTAAGCTAAACACGCGTCTAACTTTGACTTTAGACACAGCGTTTAACTAAACGCAATTCTCGTACATTTGTTTTACTTAAACACGCGTCTAACTCGCCGAAATGTGTCTAACTTTAAACATGGGTACGGGGGTAGTTTAATGCGTGTTTAACTAAACTCGCGCACCAACTGTATGCCTTGAATGATCACTCAACCGTGCCTGGTGCAAGCTGGCGCGCGGATCGTGTAGTCTTTAAAAGTACCGTGTATTTAAGGCATTCGGTCGATATCTATTCTAACCAATTAGGGCCACAATGAATTAAATACCTGTATACAATCAGCGCAGGACCACTCTGGGAACGAGATTTGCAGAGTTTAAAATCTTGTTTTGTTAGACACGTCGTTTAAAGGATAAACTCACGTTTAAGTTAGACACGCGTTTAGTTAAACACGGTTTTAAGCTAAAACCGTGTTTAGTACGAGAATACGGCCCATTATGTTCCACTACCTTAACACTTTCCACGCGGCTATTAGTTTTACCATATACAAAACAGATTTTTCAGAAACCTTTCCCAATTTTCAAAGTCTATCTCAAGGATTACAGACTCAATACTAGGCATTTTTGTACTTATGTCAATGCATTTCTCATGGTGGTTCTAAATATGGTAATGAAATGCAATAATTTTGAATTTTGTGAAATATTTGAATGTCGTCTGCAGCCGCCTGCCGCGTGGAAAGTGTTAACACCAAATACCCTGAGGTCATAAAGTGTCTGTTTCAGGCTGTTAGCCCGCTGCTATCTGTTGACGTAGTGCACGTTAGTAACTCATGGTTACTGGTTCGAGCCTATGCCAATACAATTATGGTAGCCTACTACTTGAGGCTCTTTGTTGTGATCAATGTGATCAGTGGCTGGTAACAAGGCGTGGCCCAGTTGACCTGGCAACGGTTATATTCTAACGTGAACTATATGCTATATGCCAGCGAATTGTTTACTATAGCAAATCCACGTGAGGGATTTACATGAAAACAGTTCTCTAGGGCATGATCACTAGATTGACTAATCTGAGAATTAGAGGATTTACGACTGGCCAATAGCCAAATTGCCGATATAAATGTGATTAGGTAGTGGATCACAATAAAACGGACGCTCTCTTGAAACGGTGAAATAATTACGCAAAAGTAGTATTTAAGTATTATTATAGTATTTCAGTTCATTCACATCATTAAATCGCACACATTTAGCATAGTTACAAAACTACTTAGCATTTATCATTGTGCTATTTACAGTTTTCAAAATACTTTATACAATATGGGGGTTATTCGATGGACTACTGCGAAACTGAAATATGCTGACCACGAATATTGTTAGGAATCTAATAATCAAGGTAATATTTCAATTTAAGAAAATAATTGATAATTTATATGTAATATCGAATTTGACACGGTAGGATATTGCGCGACAATTGAGTTGCCAAGTAACAGCATTACAGTCTGAAAATAATTAGTGAAGGCTTATGCAACCATGAGAAATAAGCTTTAAATTCCTTCATTTTCAAGGCCTGACTGCAAAACCATTACCTATGGCCCTTACGTATAAGTGAGTTGTCGTATACTATAGACATCATATTTGCATTGATCTTATTGTGTGAGTGCTTGTACGTTTGATGGGCCAAAATATTACTTCTGCGACTATTGAATATGGGGGCATAGTATTAGTCTTACGTACAGGTCGCTTATTATACGTATGAGTCATTTGTACGGGTTTTGCAGCGTGGAAACAATTTGAGTGAATTAGTCGTCGACTGGACCTTATCTATAATATTAGCAGAATATATCGATCGTTTTTAGATGTATTTACTCTGCAGTCAAGGTGCTATTTTTTACGATGTGGGTAATAATTCTGTCCTGCATCCGTAATGATCCAATCGCATCTAATTACGAGGCAATTCCGCGTGTGATGCAGTTAGCAATGCGTCTATGGTCTTGTTATCCTTATAATTGATGCCATGCGCTATTGCAGTACGCAACAGTACTCCACTGCATTGACTGCGGGTAGCGATGCGATGCGGTAACGCTGGCGTTCGTCTTTATCGTCGCCGTGCGCTGTTGCTGGATGATTACGGAATAAATAGGATTACCGCACCACGCAGCATGTTAACAATACCCAGTGCTATTTAAATGTAGAGAATTTCCAAATAATTAACAATTCCGGTGTTCTTATAACTATTTGAATTGTATAACTTTGGTTGTCATCAGCTGCCTTAATCTTGCGATAATTATCACATTAAAAATAAATACCCGAGGAGTTAAGGGCTGAGCAGACTCCACAACGCTCGAAATCTTTGCGCTCTCACACATGCGTAGTAGCTCCACCACAACAAAATGACGCAGCCTGATTGGTCAACGCTTGCGCTCAGCGTTGGAGCGTTGTGGAGTCTGCTGAGCCCTTCATGTGGTCGTCAAAAGTTCGAATGTATCAATCTGTAGTAGCATGTCCACGCCTTCAAATATAGGATTGGTGTAACCATGGTAACGCGTAGCAGGGTAGTTTTCATTTACAATAGTCAAGCATCTGTAGAGCACAAAGAAGAAGAAGAATGGTTTGTAAGTTTAGTTGTAGCACAGATATATGACTATTTAACTAGGAAGGTTAGTGTCGGTTAAAGGCATATTATGTGATCTTTTCCAGAGAGCGCCCTCTATTCATTATTATTTTTAGAAAGTAGATTTTTTTGCAGATTTACATTTCCGATCATAAATCATACATACATTCCAAGTTACAGAGCGATACGATTCCTAATTACCTCAAAATCATGATTTTAGAGTGAATTTAGAGTAAAAATATAAACTGTCGGGATTCCGACAGTTTATTTTCACTCTAAAACCATGATTTTGAAGTAATTAAGAATCGTATCGCCCTGTAACTTGGAATGTATGCATGATTTATGATCAGAAATGTAAATCTGCAAGAAAATCTGCTTTCTATTTTTTTTTCGATGTTGAGGGCATTCCCTGGAAAGATCACATAATATACCTTTAATCAACGGGTAGCGTATAATATCGGCGCAATATGCACCGTTGAAATTATCTATAATAGTAGATTATGATGATGCTTATAATTATTAACACTTTCCAAGCGGTAGTCTTCTGCAGACGACAGTTACAAAATGTCACAAATGTTTTGAAAAATGTCAACATTATTAAATGTTATAACCATATTTGGAATCACCATGAGAAATGCATTAACTTAAGTGCAAACATCTCTTGTGTTGGTTCGGTACTTCATGAGATAAGAGTTTTGAAAGTTGAGAAAGGTTTCTGAAAAAAATGTGTTTTGTATGGTAAAACTAATAGCCGCGTGGATATTGTTAATGTAGTTTAACGGTCAATGTTTCGTGTTACTCATCAGTAATCAGACAATGTATTTCTAACAAAGTATATCCTATGAGAACCACCTTGGCATTCATGGCACACAGAAAGAAAAAAGTGAGTCATCATCGTAAAATGAGTCACTACATGGACAAAATGACTCATTTTGAGCCATAGTGTGTCACTACATGGACAAAATGACTCATTTTTCGATGATGACTCACTTTTTTTCTTTCTGTGCAGGATTAGCATAGTAACGCTTTAGTTTAAGACCGAGCTCAATTTAATTTGATGGATTGTAAAGGATAATGCTGAACGTGTACAGGGTATGACAGGATAAGTCCCGGATAAGTCGAAGTTAGTTTGATATTTATGAATATATTATAGAATTATCGTCTTGTTACCTTTCCAGTTCAATACACAATTTATGGAAGTGAGTTGTGAAAAGTGTTCAACAATTCACTTTTGGCTATTGCTGCCGAAAATCAAGATTTTGATGGTATTACCCGTCCAGCTTGTCACACGTACACTAGTGTAATTGTGTATACATGTACATTATATTAATATGTAACAGGACTATAATAGCTTCAACTCAACCCCCGGCTACCTAGACTAGCTGATAGTTAAAGTAACGTTTTCGCAATTAGAAAAAGTGCAAAGAAAAAATACAGAATTATGCTTAGGCCTAAAGCAATATCTAGGGGTCCGTGAGTCGAAACTTTGACATTTCAGGACACATTTTCTCGGAATGGCTTCAGATATTACGAGATTAAAAGCATGCTATGATCAAAGCTAAGCTTTTCATTACATGACAAATACGTAGATAATCATTCCATGGGTATAATTAAAGGCGGTTATTTCCGTAATTCACGAAGCAGAGAGTTTACACACAAAACGGTCAAAACGATATCTTCTTTAAAGTCTTCTTATATATTTTAAAACTATAACTCATAGGCATCTCAAACTGCACAGGTATTACAACCAATAACGCACACATCTGATAATATGTCATTTGTCAACAAGAATCTAATCAATTAAGTGCTAATTATTTCATTTCAAGGTGCATTTAAACAGGTATTAAACGTATTCAAGTAATATTGCTCCACATCCTAGATCAAAACTATAGCTATAATTGAATGCAGGAATTATATTGTCTTCTTATTAATTGATTTACAAACAAGTTTTTTTTCTTCTAAAAACTGGCACAACCCGTTTTTAAGTACCTGTGGTTGATCAAGCATACTGTATCGTTGGTGGAATGTTTAAAGCAACTACAATCAAATAAACAGCATTTAAAGTCAACTAATTTGTCTACGAACTGATAGAATTATAATGCCAAATGCTAAAAAGTAATGAGAGTAATGACATGGAACATGTGCACCCTTTTTATTGGGACAGCCTGTATGTTGTTCTCAAGAGAAAATCCTCTGTCGTCTGTTCAATGAAGTGTTACATTGGCAACTACTAGGGACAGCCTGTATGTTGTACTCAAGAAAACATCTCTGTCGTCTGTTCAGTGAAGTGTTACATTGGCAACTACTAGGGACAGCCTGTATGTTGTACTCAAGAGAACATCCTCTGTCGTCTGTTCAATGAATCGTTACATTGGCAACTACTAGGGACAGCCTGTATGTTGTACTCAAGAGAACATCTCTGTCGTCAGTTCAATGAAGTGTTACATTGGCAACTACTAGGGACAGCCTGTATGTTGTACTCAAGAGAACATCTCTGTCGTCAGTTCAATGAAGTGTTACATTGGCAACTACTAGGGACAGCCTGTATGTTGTACTCAAGAGAACATCTCTGTCGTCAGTTCAATGAATCGTTACATTGGCAACTACTAGGGACAACCTGTATGTTGTACTCAAGAGAACATCTCTGTCGTCAGTTCAATGAAGTGTTACATTGGCAACTACTAGGGACAGCCTGTATGTTGTACTCAAGAGAACATCTCTGTCGTCAGTTCAATGAAGTGTTACATTGGCAACTACTAGGGACAGCCTGTATGTTGTACTCAAGAAAACATCTCTGTCGTCAGTTCAATGAAGTGTTACATTGGCAACTACTAGGGACAGCCTGTATGTTGTACTCAAGAGAACATCTCTGTCGTCAGTTCAATGAAGTGTTACATTGGCAACTACTAGGGACAGCCTGTATGTTGTACTCAAGAGTACATCGCCTTAGAACGATTATCACTGATATTGCATTGTGTTGATTATTTACCATACAGATTTGGCATTACCCTGTACGAGTTTGTGAGCGGTCGTCGCTGTTCTGAGATACCGGCACATCACGAAAAACAGCGTTTTGAGAAAATCATGTTTGAAAATTTTCCAATTTTTAAAGACTTGTTAAAGAGCATTTACATCAAATGTCACTATCATTGTCAAAGAACACTAATAGATATATACTTATGTTTGTTATGAGCATGTTACATCAACAAATTGCAATTATTAATTAGGAGTAATTATGTCATAATTCATGTGCATATGACACTAATTAGTGCAGTATCTCATTAATTAATTCTTTTTGTCTCAATTTTTTTTTGAGAATAAAGAGTTTCACTTGTACAATGTAGATCATAAAATGCAACTTAACTCATTTTGCCCAAAATGGCACATGTGCCGGTATGTCAGAACAGCGACGAATCTATTGACTTTGGAGCATAACAATAGCACTGGTTTTGGCACATTCAGATTTATACCTCCCTACATAATTATTCTCAAGCAAGTGGCTGAGCACTGAAGGAAATGATTGCTACCAATTAATTTAGTATTATTGGGAAGATGAACACATCAACCTTGATGTGCGACACACTATGAACATATCCCGAAATATACGAAGTATAAGTAAGATGTGTTCATGCTGTACTTACTTTATCAATGATTTGATTCCTCCTGTAATCTTCTGAGTAACTCTGATAATTGAATTCTTGGAATTTCTTCGTCATCATTCCATTGAGAATTATCTGACATTCCTCTTGACGCTGCGTTTCTACAAATGTAATCATAAAAACAAATATTCTTAGTATTAAGCTACCAAATGGTTAAACATTGATCAACCAGAGTACATGGTTACAAACAATAGTCTAAAAATGTGGTTCAATTGAATCGCGTAGACGATGCGCGATAGAACGATTTGCGCAGATGATGCGCTCGAGTACATTTCACCATAGATTATCAAGACGGGGATGGACAAGTGGGTATTTCGAAGCTAGTGTGTTTCGGACCAAAGTGGCTCAACACAAAAAGCCGATGTACCCTTTTGCCCTTTGATGAAATAACTTCTCAACATCCATAATTAAAAAGAACTGGGTACAATTAAGTGTCTATAAACTTCACAAATAGCGTTACATCTATCGCATCGGTGAATGTGTGTACTAAATTGATATGTTTCAAAAATTAGAAGTATGTTAACTTTCACCGTGTTTTTTATCACATTATTTTTATGCATCCCGTAGCTACGGCATATTAGATAATGTAGATAATGTAGTTGCCGCAATATACTATCATTACCCATTCTGTTTACGGGACGTTTCAATGCTAGTTATACAGGTGTGTGCGAAACAGACATAGTATCATCTCCACACAACATTTCAATAGAGATAATCATCCCTCTATTGACGATCTATGATTTCATTTACGCCAAGAGTCAATTTGAGCAAATGCCTTATAGACGCGTAGTATAATAAGCTTTGTAATAAAGGGAGCGAGAGAATGAGAGCATAGTAAAGAGAAATGTTTTAAATGGTAATTATTTTAATTTCAGATTGAAAT
The DNA here is from genome assembly GCA_035610835.1 of Ophiura sarsii. Classification (NCBI taxonomy): domain Eukaryota; kingdom Metazoa; phylum Echinodermata; class Ophiuroidea; order Amphilepidida; family Ophiuridae; genus Ophiura; species Ophiura sarsii. The sequence continues at coordinate 1,293,135 of CM069456.1, forward strand.
TAACAAATTATTATGAACATTGGTAATGCTATACACAAAATGTAATAAGTGTAAGCTTTTTTCTTCTTCAAAAGCCTCATGAATGGAACGTGACTACAGCCACATTGAACAATTGTATGTTAAAGTGATTGTATTTGTTGACAAAACCTTACAGATTGTGTTATATATCAAAGGACCTCGGAAAAGGGAGCACTATTAGTATCAAAATAACTCTACAAGATTGTCCAAATATGTGTCCAGTTTTAAACTGCAACTTATTTGAAAGGAAAGCGGTCATGGTGAGGAAAAGAACCGCTGACGGCGATTGTTGGTCCAGCTAAACCTTAGCTAATAACTAATACATCACTTATATCACACGATAGAAAATGCGTTCAATCAAATGAAGGATGGTTGATTGAACGCGCCGTTTACATTGGGTTAAGAGATTGTTGTAGAGTCGCACACAATACCGCTTGCATGTAAACATACGTAGAACAATTACAGACTGCGTCAATGTCCAACTTGATTAGATTCAAATAGTCGCCGCGCGTTGTTCAATTTCCGTTAGAATCCTCACCATGACCGCTTCCCTTTAATACAGATATAAAGTTTTAAAAAGGTATCGAGACTTTTGGTACACCCTCATGTTCAGTTCAATATTAAAGGTGGTTAATCCAATCATCGAGAAGGAGGGATTATTTCTTAATAAAACTGATCTAACTTGATCACATCACAGGTCAGTTTCTGAAAATATATTAACGTCCTTTAAGAAATTCAATTTTCAACAAATCTATTTGGACAGCACAGTATTTATTTTAGCCTTTGGATCCCAAGAATAGACAAATTGAAATCCAGTTACAAATACAAGTATGGCTTGACGATCAACGCGTTGGCCGTTACAAACGTCTGAACCAGCAAACTGTATACTTAAAGCTAATGATTCAAGACACTAATTTGAGGTATGTCAGTACAAATGGCCTAATGAGTAGTAAACACAACTGTCAAGTCATTGGCCGTTACCTGACCATCTCACCCAGCAAACTGTAAACTTAAAGACGGTTGAGTTATTTTGATAGAAATTACCTTTTTGGTTAAGATTTCTAAACGATCTTTTATTACGAATAATTATACTTCATGCAAGCTTTCATGTCCCAGTAAAATTCAATACTAGGGATGTCATGGATTTTGGCGTGGAAGTATGGACGTCTATTTGATATGACGCGGTTACCCCTGAGATTGGATACATAACATACACGGATCAGTAAAGGCTTAAACCCATGTATATGATCTAATGACCTTTACCCTACTTTGTTTATTTATCAATGATAAAACTACAGGGAATTGATTTTGCTAGAAGAGCTATTTCAAACCAGTAATCTCGTGTTTTCTTGAAAAAGAATGAGTAATTTAACCTATCATATAAAAAATACGTTTATTTGGTTAGAATTTATTGAATTATTTTGTGTCATACAAATAATGCTCGGATAAAAATAACACATGACAGGTCCGATTTTATCAATATACAACGATGTTTATTAACGTATTACATTTACATCGGATTCATATAGAACAATCGTGTGAAACACGCCAGATGTTTCGATGGTATTCCATAATACTTGACACAAAAGGGGCTTTGACCGCATACACACACACCCCCACAAAATTAATAAAATAACATACGTGACCAAGGAATACAATACTGCGACCTGGTTATTTATTTATTTGGACATTTTGTTAAAGAAATCATGTAATAAGAGGTACTTATCCTCGACACATGTTTTGAAGTGAATGGTGCCAGGGGTACACGGACATTACCTCCCCGACTGTTATAATGCATGTCACCACTCAAAACGAATATCTTTAAACCAGTGAACAAGAGTACATGTACCTTAATTTCGATACATTAAAGTATGACCTTAAAATTTATTTTAGGATTGTCAAATTAAGACCCGAACTAGTACACCCTTGTTTTTGCTAGTTAGTGTGCTTTAATGAACCTGGCAGTCATTCAAATCCGATCAAGATGATAATCAAGATGATAATCTGCCAATTTCTTAACATATTAATGTAATCCAGAAAATGTGTTGGACGGTACAGTAGACATACCTTAGATACAACCAAGGGTCAGCCTCTGAGGAACTTCATAAGAATAAATTGTGATTTATTCCAGATTTTGTTTAGATCAAAGAGTTTGCATTTTTAGCACCATTAGAGGGATAGCTCTCGTTTTTTACGAGGATTTTCTAGGGAAAGCGTTCATGAATGTGATGAATTAATCTCAACAAAATATTCAATCAGTGTATTCACTCGACCAAGCACTTTTAAATTTTAGGTTTGACTAAATTAAAGGTATATTATGTGATCTTTCCAGGGACGCCCTCAACATCGAAAAAAAAATTGAAAGTAGATTTTCTTGCAGATTTACATTTCTGATCATAAATCATACATACATTCCAAGTGACAGGGCGATACGATTCTTAATTACTTCAAAATCATGGTTTTAGAGTGAAAATAAACTGTCGTGGTATCACGACACTATATATTTTCACTCTAAATTCACTCTAAAACCATGATTTTGAGGTAATTAGGAATCGTATCGCTCTGTAACTTGGAATGTATGTACGATTTATGATCAGAAATGTAAATCTGCAAGAAAATCGACTTTCTAAAAAATCAGGGATTGAGGGCGCTATCTGGAAAAATCACATAATGTGCCTTTAAGTAGTGATTAACGCAATTGTAGACTATTTTTAAATAGTTAAAACGTTAAAACGATTAGATTAACTTATCAATCTGGACGATTCACTACGGATAATCAACAAAAAAATGGAAACTGAGTTTATGTCAACCAGGCCCATAACGTAGTTAATTTGAACATTCTAGTGTTACTATGGTCAAATATGCTCCCAGTTGTAGCTCATATCATGTCACAATCTCGCCCTCTAGAGCCGTAATACTGAAATGCTGATTGCAAAACATATCGTGTTGTTTCAGAAAAGTACAATGCGCCCTCCCGAGTTGAATATCAAAAATACTATGATATTTAGTATATTTCAAAAAGGTGTCTATCTTAGAACAAGAATAACATCGTCATTAACGTAATTGGCTTATGAAATAACAAAAAATAACAAATAAGTTCAAAATTTGCTAAGTGTTAAACTAACAATTTTATTATGGCTTCTTTAAATACCCGTATTGTGTTCTATTCTCTTTGAATGCGCTCAATGTCCGTCCGTCCTTTTGACAGTGATTCACGCCCCATAGATCGAGATCATATTTGTACTGCAGCGACTAGTTATGCAGTAAAAATATGATATTCATTCAGTGTCATCAGTCAGTATAATAAACATTCCATAATAACTATGAGATTTACAAGCATGGGGCAATTAGTATTTGAAATAATTTTGGACACAATGTTTCCGAGCAATATAAGCAAGGCATTCTGTTATATATTTCCATAATAGGTCGGGGCGGGGCTACTTCATGCCGGTGAAAATAATCAAATGCCGGTGAAAACAACTTGCGCAGATCAAGCAGTTAAAGCAACCACACAGTGCGCCTACTGCGCATCAAGTGCGTAATACTCAGCGTTGCCAAGTGCGTGCATCGAATGTTTTGCTTTTTAACCACTTGTTGCCAAGCAAATGTGCTTAAAAATAACTCAAGTCCGCCCTTGCCTATAGATGATTATGTATCATTATTGAAGTTACCAAACCTCAGGACTGTCGCATAATAACAAACCCTACACGCACTGGTGAGCAGTAACATCTCAACATGACAAGATCAACATTAATACTTTCCACCTACGTAGCCGTCGTCTGCAGACGACAGTTCCCAAAGTTCACAAAATGTTCCAAAAATGTCGAATTTATTAAATTGTATCACTATATTTGGAACCACCTTGAGAAATGCATTTAAGATAAGTACAAACATGCCTATTATTGTTTCAGTAATCCTTAATATATACTTTGAATGAAAGTTGGGAAAAATCTTTTTTATATATGGTAAAACAAAAGCCGCATGGAAAGTATTAACGAAAATAACTAACAATATTGACCACGAGCCACATACTATTAATTGCATTCAGTGGGTGTTGGACGTACCCTTGAAGGCACACTCAATCATGATGACTCCAGTTATATTTGGACTTTGTAAGATGGATATGAAAGACTAAAATTGTCCTATTCTAAGCCTACCGACCCATGAGTTTGTTAATACATATCTAGCAGGAGATTTGTACATACATACATGCGAAAGGCTTTTATACCGCGCCATTTCTAAAAGACCACGGCGCAAAATATATACACAACAATACATGAAAATCTACATGGCATCAAAAGCAATAAACAGAGAAATATCTAACAAGATTAAGTAGAAGCAATCCGATTTGTGAAAACAGGTGATGTTTGAGAGCTTTCGTAAACACGTACTGTAACAGAGCATGATGTGCGGACTGCAACTGGCAAGTTGTTCCATAGTTTTGGTGCATCAACAATACCATATAAAAATGTCAATGTTTGAATAAATGCTTTCATGTATAAGGACGAAATCAACTGTAGATCGCGCTCAAATAAGATGAGAAATACATGAACATGCTGCGTCGATGGCTTAAGCTTAATTGCAATTCATTATATGGCCATGTGTTTTGAACTCACCACACAAAAAGAGTGGTGGCTTTGCATATTTAATAACGAATCATCCATCTTTCTCTATTAACTCAACAACTAAATGTGGTTGAGGTATGATTGAGGTGTCATTCGAAAGCCTATTGATCTAGCTACATTGTGTGAATAAATAAAGTATTTCTATAACTGTTTATCTGAGATATGATTGAATATATTGTGAAAGTCAAGGGAGGTGGCGGCGGCGCTGTGTACCATCTCTATGGGGAATAAAGAAAATGTTCCCAATTTACAATTACTCCTCATCCTGTATGGTACAAACATGATTTTGCTCTCATTTATAGATTATTTTATATTCTATAACATTCTTTTTCAACAAACGTGACAACTATTATGTAACAATTATAATCATGAATCGATTGCATTGTCCTTGGCTTTTTCCCAATTCGCTACACAGTGAATTTGCCCTAATTCATCGGTTTACATACATGACTATGACAATAAAGGTCATTAAATCAGGATAGGGTTCATGCCCAAAAAATATACTTGTAAACTCCAATAATTATGAAATGTAAGCGTTATATTTCAACAAGTTGCTATTGACAACCATTATGTTCTGATGTGTAATTTCATGAGGAACTAATATGATTGGGGTATAAAAATATTATTGAGCTTAAATCAAAATATGGAAGTATTAGATATTTTGTTAACATTTTTAATCAAAACATGTTACAATTAGATTATATATAAATTCCAATAGCATATTGAGATTTCTTGTGAGATTACCGTTCAGAAAAGATGCATTTTTATGGTGTAGAACAAGTAGTTATTGCGATATGCTTATTCAAATCTCAGATGGTGTAAAATTTAAAAATCTGGACATGCAACGGTAAGGGTAGCGAGTTTTAAAGACATGGCCCTACATGTATCCAATGATCTAGAGTTTGTTTACGCGATGTCAAACATTTGGGACAGTTCTTCATTGCAGGGTATTAATGTAACTCTACTTTTTAAGCAGTATTTGAACATATTTTCTTTTGATTCATATTTTCTCAAAATTCTTGATAATAAAATGCATATTGAATTTGACACCAATTTACATTCAATGTTGCCTTTATTATAGATTTTTTTTTTACTTAGAAAATATACTTTGTTATTAAAAATCTTACAAAAGTATATTGTGTAAGCGAAAATCGACATCGAACTATTTCAATTGCAATCCTCCAATTGTGTATACCAATTGACCTTCTAAGTACACTATATGAAATTCATTGGAGGGAATGTATTTACAAAATGGTAGCAATAACAACGCTAATGTTTACATTTATTATTTCCTGAAAAGATGTAATATAACGTCATTTGTAACGTGTGATCGATCTTATTTCGTTCTCTATAGAAATAAATATTGCAATTTTTGTATTTACTTTCTAAGCGCCGACAAAATATACATGTATAGTAAGATGTTTTACCTTACCATTGCCACTAACTCTATCAGACCAAAGTATATGGAAATGTAGAATTATATTATGAATGTTGCAATCATTGTGATGTGATGTCATTACCCTCACGTTATCATCGATGTTATTGATCTATTTATCATAATATATTGCAATTACAATCAAGGAATTTTGTTATCACTGTTGTGAAAGAAACTCTTGTTCGGTACGCTTCTATTTTTGTATGACTGTAATAGCATTCTGTGTTATTGAAACACATCAGGGTATGCAGTAGATGGTTAGCAATTTTAGCATCATGTTTTTGTATATAAAAAACAAATTTGAACAACAGCCTGACAGACATTAACAAGGTAAAGAACTGCGTGGTTAGAAATCAAACTGGTAACTTTCTACAAACAGCTCTGACGTACCAATCAATTGGTTCACTGTATATTACGAAAACACAAATGGATAGGAGTTAAAAAGCCAATGAAAGAACATAAGAGTAATATAAAAACCCAAACATATAGAGAACGGAAACCGTGATTACCTGGTTTTACCGCCAAAATACCCCAGTATGTAGCTAAGCTTTTCATATTAGAGAGAGTGCAATAATTTGCTATTTTACACTCATTTTAAATGATTGAGGTATATTTCGGCTATAAACCTCCTTTAAACGAGTTTAAAAACGAACATTACTATTTCGGCTGCACATGTGAGCGTAGTCTGCTGCGTTAGACCGAGGACTCACTCATTGTGACGACTCACTCACTGTGACTGCTCCCAATCCTTTGATTTGACCCCGGAGAAAAAGGGTTTACTTGCATTGGATTTGACCTTTCGACATCCGTATACTGTTACACTGCGCTACATCCAAAAACTTATGGAACGCCGTTTGTAAACATTTGAACAATCATAACTTGTGTGTGTATATGTAACATTTGTGTGTATATTATTGGTTGTGCACACACAAATTATGATTGTTCAAAGATTTACAAACGGCGTACCATGGAACGCCGTTTGTAAACATTTGAACTTTCAAAGATTTACAAACGGCGTACCATGGTACGCCGTTTGTAAACATTTGAACTTTCAAAGATTTACAAACGGCGTACCATGGTACGCCGTTTGTAAATCTTTGAAAGTTCAAATGTTTACAAACGGCGTTCCATGGTACGCCGTTTGTAAATCTTTGAACAATCATAATTTGTGTGTGCACAACCAATAATATACACACAAATGTTACATATACACACACAAGTTATGATTGTTCAAATGTTTACAAACGGCGTTCCATAAAAACTGGATGAATGCGTAATGAGAAAATTGTTCTTGTGGGGTTTTGCGGGGGATCAAAATTGACCAATGGCAGACACGATAAAAACGAAGTATATGAATATTTATATACCTTCTTCGTAGGAAGAAGAATCTTGCCTGGTTTACAACTTTTTATAAATTCAAAATGGTAATCTTCTAGCACTGGTTAGCCGCCGGTCGGTCTAAAATTGCAGCTTTAGGAATAAGCCTTGACATTTGTCCTCGCCCAAAATATTTTCCTCAGAGAATAGCTACATTTCCGCATATGTGACTATTTCCATGCTATTTCCTATCTTTCAATATCGTGTAGTAAAAATCCTTTATACGTCCAAACAGGGACAGATGATTTGAACGTTTTTTACGATAAACTATGAACTTTTACACAGACACAGTAATATCGCCTTCGTGTGCCTTCTAGTGTGCTTAGAGCGCAGTTCTTTGGTAGATCCAATTTCAGTAGACCTTTTATTGGGCGGTTCTCGGAAGGGAGCAAATTTCGGGAAGGCGAAGTATCAGATGGTGTTGTTCGATTGTGTGACAGTGAAATTACATAAGGTCTATATAGTCGAATAATGTGAGCGTAGTGCGCGAACAATTACTATATTTGTACGTTTGCCCGTCATAATTCCACTTGTCAAATATATATTGGGGGAGGCGATCGGCCACCTCTCCCCCCCCCCCCCCCCCCCCCCCCTCCTCCCTGGCTTTGCTAATGAAACCCCCTTGAAACGTTATTTAGAAGGGAAAATTGTGTTACACATTACATTCCAGTTGCCTGTAAGGTTTGAGCCGAAGTTTGATCCATCCAACACCATTGACCACATGCTGGGGGACCTTGAGTGTGGCAGCGGTGGAACTGGAAACAAGCCTGGGGGGCTGCAGTATTGCCACATGACTTTCCACACGATGTGATTTTCCGCCTGATTTGGGCTAGTTTTAAAACTAAAATCGGCTCTTTGGATAATATAATGTGTTTTTTTTCTCGAAATTTGAACATTTGTTTTTATAAAATATGATATAGCACTAGTTTTTATGACAAATTGAAATTAAAAGTTGGAATTTGTTATCACAAGAACATTTTCAAAAGTAGTATATAGGGCTTCTAGTTACACCAACACTAAAGAGCCTTGAGCTTTGCTTAGGATAGCGGTGTAAATGGTAGCACGCATGCTGGCAAGACACAGTTGGTGTAAAATAAATCAGATAAATGGTGTACGAGGGAATGATTTATTACCCTGGATATGTCATCAAAGACGTGGTCAAGAAAGTTGGATTTTATACAGGGCACGGAACCGTATTTACAGTGATTCTTCTACTGTTAGTATGAACTCATCAACTTTAAAGATATATTTTGTGATCTTTCCAGGGAACGCCCTCAACATGGATTTTCTTGCAGATTTACATTTCTGATCATAAGTCGTACATACATTCCAAGTTACAGGGCGATACGATTCTTAATTACTTCAAAATCATGGTTTTAGAGTGAAAATTAACTGTCGGATAATCCGACAGTTTATTATTTTCACTCTAAATTCACTCTAAAACCATGATTTTGAGGTAATTAGGAATCGTATCGCTCTGTAACTTGGAATGTATGTATGATTTATGATCAGAAATGTAAATCTGCAAGAAAATATACTTTCTAAAAAAATAATGAATAGAGGGCGCTCTCTGGAAAAGATCACATAATATCAACTTTAATTCATAATTGTAGGAGAAGGTGTCTGATAAAAAATCGCTATTGAAATGTTCTATGATGTCAAAATATTGAATGATAATCGATATTATCGAACTATCATATCGAGAATTCGTTACGTAATTGGCGTATCCTTGGGAACATGTAATTATGTTGATGCTTATAAACAAACGTTATACACCCACACTGAAACCAAGACTGTTTTAATTAACTACAGAATCAATAGTGATATACTATTAAGACAATATCAATAACTGCATCATTTGTCAGTATATATTCGATTAATTATAGAGATTTGACTTGCACTACGGTTGTATTTAATCTACGGTGTGGGCTATCTAAAGGCGCTGTCACACCATAGCGTATGGCCTGAACGTGGCCTAAACGTATGCCGACGTATTCAAAAAATAGCTCGAAAATTGTCAGAGTCCGAGAACGTCCAAGAACGTCCAACTTCCCAACGAATTGCGTCAACATCGGTGATGGAATGGACGTATCCATAGCGTATTAAACGCATACATAGCGTATGACTAACGTATTGATAGCGTATCACTAACTTATAACAAACTTATGGCAGCGTATCACAGCGTATGCGATCGGCGAGCGTATGACCAACGTATTCGTAGCGTATGTCTGCCGTGCTCGACGTATCCTCAGCGTATCCTCGGCGTACAACGAACACGTGACTTATGCCGTTGCAGAAATTGAGTTTCGTACACGGCGGGACAAGTGTTGCCAGTTCAAGTAAACGCAGCCTAGATGATAACTATTAAAATATCTAGAAGGGTAAATCTATATGTCCAACCTAAAACTTGAGACGATAAACGTACCTCTAACGTATGTCAGCGTATGTCTAACGTATGTCAACGTTTGTAAACGTATGTCTAACGTACCACGAACCTATCGGGAACTTATGCAGAACGTAAGTTAAGCACACGTTGAGTACGTCGAGAAATTTTGAACATGCTCAATAATTTTTCGCGGGCTCGACGTGTTCCAAATTTTCACAACGTATCACAGCGTGCTCTTAACGTATACGACGTATCCCAAACTTACCCCTAACTTGTATCAGCGTACACCAACGTACGCCAACGTACGCCAACGTATTTTTCGATATTTCGCATACGTTGTTATACGTTCAGGCGATACGCCATGGTGTGACAGGGCTACCGTACAGCTAGCGCGCATTCAGCGTTTTGGGAACTTATGGAGGGTTTGAGTATATAAATGGGTCCCTTGAGTATCTCATCCTCACTTCTTCATGGTCTGTCGTGCTGAACACATATCAACCCATCATCATATGCTACGAATACGCTACGCTACGTTAAGTATACGTTAGGCATACGTTAGTCATACGCTCGCATACGCTCGCATACGCTGTGATAAGCTGTCATAAGTATGTTATAAGTTAGGGATACGCTATGAATACGTTAGTCATACGCTATGTATACGTTCAATACGCTATGGATACGCTATGGATACGTGACAGGGCCTTACACGATCGCCCGGCATAAGGTGAATACGTGAGAATACGTCGAATCTCGTTGGAAATACGCCAGGCATACGTTAGACATACGGCACATATACGTTATCAACTCGTTATCACTACGTTGGCTGTACGTTTCCCCCAGCCTACGTTCATCAACGTATACAAACTTACGAGTAACGTACGAGTAACGTACTACTAACGTATGTCAGCGTATGTCAACGTATATTTAACGTACCACAAACTTACCGGGAACTTATGCAGAACGTATTTAGCACACGTTGAGTACGTCGAGAAATTTTGAGCATGCTCAATATTTTTTCGTGGTCCAAATTGTCACAGCGTATCACAGCGTGCTCTTAACGTAAACGACGTATCCCCAACGTACCCTTAACTTATATCAGCGTACACCAACGTACACCAACGTATTTGTCGATATTTTGCATACGTTGGCATACGTTGAGGCGATACGTTATGGTGTGACAGGGCCTTTACAGTGGTACTTAACACTTTCCACGCGGTTACTATTTTTACCATACACAGAACTGATTTTTCAGAAACCTTTCACAATTTTCAAAGTTTATCTCAATGATTACTGACCCAGTAGTAGGCATGTTTGTACTTATTGCAATGCATTTCTCGAGGTGATTCCAAATATGGTGGTACAATTCAATAATTTTGACATTTTTGAAACATTTTGTGAAATTTTGGAATGTCGTCTGCAGCCGCCTGCCGCGTGGAAAGTGTTAACCGGGGTGCCCTCGATTATCATGGTAAAACTTATTTAAGGGGCTGTCATCTGCATTGAAAAGGAGGGTTTTAGATAAGGTCATATTTATTTGATCCATAACTTGGACAAGGCATATTTTTCATCATTTTACAATGAATATTTTGATTTCTAAAAATGGAATAATACAACATATAATCCAATTCATATTTCAAATGTCACGTTGAAAGCCGGAGGACTTCGCCTTCACAGCTGAGGCTAAAATAAAAAGCTTTTGCATGTTTTCACGATTAAGTAGGTTACTTTTATGTTACGTGTCGATGATTTCATTTTAAGAATGTCTGTTACGGTCAGATGTCATATCATGTTACTCATCGTGTGTCACTCGTAATGAAAGATATATGACAATCGGCTAACATTTTGCTGCATATATTTTCAAACAAAATATCTGAGTTAATTAAAAACAGTACAGACCAATTTGATTGTATCGTTTTACATTTTATTAGAAGCATCCAATATATAATGCTAATCAAATTATGACATTAATCGGCAGACAATCCAAAGGCAATTAATATTAGTGTTTTAAAAATCATAGCATTTGTTGTTACAGTTTGATATCTTGGCGAAAAAGAGTGCTTCGATATTAAGGTTGCCAATGCTGGAGACAAAATAGAAATCGATTTACGCTTTTTCCAGCCGAATAACAAATAAGATTTTTGTTTTGTATGTTTACATAATATTATATTTGTATAATATCCATCAGTAATCATTTTAATGTGTATTCAAGGAATAATCACCACATTGGTAATCTCCAACATTAGAGGGTATTCAAGGCCATTTAGGGCAACAATATGATTTCCGCGTTTTCAAGTATTAAGTGCAACTAATTACTGATGGCTATTATGTTAGGAATAATTTAGATACCTTTTTCGAACCATTGTGTTTGAGCTCCGTAGCTTTCGAGGTCATCACGACCCCTTCATTCAGCGTAGTGTTTACTTACACTACGCTGAATGAAGGGGTCGTGATGACCTCGAAAGCTACGGAGCTCAAACACAATGGTTCGAAAAAGGTATCTAAATTATTCCTAAAATCATGATCGAACCCAATATCAGTCTACAGGCTATTATGTTGTTCAGAGATATTGATTGCACATGAACATTGTATTTTTGGCAGAAAATTGCCAAGAGATCGTTTTCTATTCTTTTCACTCCTCTTCTTTGGAAACTCTCTAACTCAGCCCTTTATTTAATTGTAACGGTCATGCCGCTATACATTTTTAAACACGTTTATTGGCTTTAGTTGATCTACTGAATAGCAGAATATTTGGTCAAATGTGGGTGATTTCTTTTGCACAATAAAAATAAGATTGTGTACAAACTTAGGCCTAGATTAAAATTATGTTGGTCTGTAATCACTGGCATGATATTTAATAAAAGACCTTGTTCAAACATTTGAGGTTTGTTTAAACATCTGTTTAGAAACACATGTAATTCCACAAACGAGGTTTTATAATAGGGCTGCATAGAACTTCATTATTGTTGCAGTGCCAGTGACTGCCATTATATATCATCATGGGTGGTGCTCAAGATTAATTACTTTACGTTTCTTTTGTTCTTGGTTGCCTGAAGACCGAAATGTATTTATCATATGTAAGCACTCTGTATAGGACTTGAACATCTAATACATGCATTCTTTGATATTTAAAGCAATTTCGATTGTCCGTGGGATATTATATTACGGATATCAACACTTAAATATGACAGCCTGTTTATTTTGCTGTGGGCATATTATAATTTATGCATGTTAGTCATAATGATGTTTATTGAACTTTTTGAAGGATCTTTATGAGTAATTTAACACTACGTCACTTAAAGAAAAAATTTCGATAAATACAGTCCTCAAAAAGGTAACTGACCGGGTGATAAATAACGCAGCACTTTTATGGCAAAAGAATGTACCTTATATGTAATTTTCTAACAGTATACTTCCTTTTAACATGATTAAAGTTAGATTTTTTTCTCCATAAATCATGTAGTGGTAAAGGCAGTATATTAATTTTATTGTCTTTACAAGTTGCAACCTTTTCCCAAGTGAGGATTATTGAACCAAGTTAACACAATCCATGTTAAAAGGAAGTATATCATTAGGAAAGTACATATAAGATACATCCTTTTGCCATAAAAGGGCTGCACGGGTTAAGACATGTCTTCTCTTAATATGTTGACTGAATATTAACACAACTATTAAGTGTCCAGAATCAATACAAAGTCCGTTTTTCATTTTAGCATTTAGTTCTTCTACACACAACATCGGCGTAGCAATATAAAGAGTATTGATTAACTGGTAACGACAACTGTCGATGATAAGATTAGGATTGGGAAGGCTTCAATGTATCAAGCCCATATCATACCTGTTATACTATCCTGCGTATTTAAAACCCAAGTGCGAATATGAATCTAATTTATGGGAATAATTTGTACCTCGTCAATTTTGAAAACTGTATTTCATAATCTTAGAATGTCGCTCCACTCTTTCTACTAATAAAACTCATTGAATATAATTGTATATACAAGATTTCCCAATAGTACCGGTATAATTATGATTGTTATACTTATAATTATGATTGTTATACTTCCAGTTGGAAACTTTAGATATTCATTAAAAAGTACTTCGGCGTTCAAATGTCGGCATTTTTTTATCTTGTTTTTATAAGGATATTAAACAAAATAAGACTGTACAAAATTAGCAATCACAAACAAAATGGTGATATTGGTATTTATGTAGGTATTGATACACTATTTTGCTGGACCTTGCCAAAATTGTCAACACTATATATTCATGAACTGCGTACTGAAATACCCTACAGAATATTTTTGATGAATGAAAAAGAAAACAATGAAAAGTTACGTTTGATAACCTTTCGTGGTTAAATTCATACAGAGTCTACAAAGGTGGTTCCAAAAGTAAAAATCAATTGACAGCAAATTAATTCTCGCATCAGGAGTCCTAGGAACTAAACAGGGACAACTTTTGTTGAAATGCGGTAAATTATATGTATTCGAATCATGTGTAGAAGAAGTGTTGGGTCTGGTTAAACTCGCTTAAAACTGCTTCATACCATGTAACGAGATTTGTACAATAATTTTGAGAAAGTAAATGAAGGTGAGAATGACTATTGACAATTAATTACCTTTTTGAACCATCCAATTTCGCACTTGCTTACCTTATTTGATCAAAAACAGACGACCTTTTCCCCCACCGTTGATTGGTATTTCTTCCCGTGCAATGTATCGGTGCCGGTGGACATCCCGCTTGTCCTAATCTTGCTACACATACCAAACACACCAGTAGTAATACAAAATAACTCAAAAGTCTTGTTGAAAACATTCTGCAAAGAGTCAAACGATAAACGTAGTATTGTCACAATCAGTAGCAAATAACAAGTGATATGTTGGAGTACGTCGAATAGAAAGATTTCACTTCAGTGGTGTCGCCGGGTATGGTAAAAGTCTACATGCGTATCACTTCAGTGGTGTCGCCGGGTATGGTAAGTCTACATGCGTATGCATCTTATAATCGGCGAAGTCAGGGTTTAAAACGTTTTATCTGTGGGTATTACCCACGCGATGAGTTACACTGAAGTTGAGATCCAACAATGTAATAGTATCCACTACTTGTGGTCAAACAAGTATAATGTTCAAATTAATTAATGAGTATTGTAAACGCACCAACCACTGTTCAATAACACGCTCGGCGTATACAGAGCTGTGTTCTCGTGAGCGCTCTTCCAGTTCACTGCCTGACCATATTATTGACTTTGAGATGAAGTTATTGAAGATTAATCGAACTTCCTCCGCCAGCCATGCGTGTGACGTGAGCATTGACTAGCCAATAGCAACGGCTGCGTGTCAATTAAGTGATATTGTCACGAGAAACCGTATACATTTAGCACGTATGCGTCAGACATCGTACAGCAGATTGTAATTGAATGGAAAGGTGGTCTGCAATGTTGTATCGGTAAGCAGCTATGTATAGTGGGCAATAATATACCAATTATACAATCTTATTTGGACTATCTATTACACTGTACAGCATTGTTCACTCATTAGAAAGCAATTGCGTTATGCCATGCTTCATGGCTAAGGCGTAGTTAATTTGAGCTATTGATTACAACACACGTCAACACGGGTGTCTAAGCTTGCTTTCTTAGAACATGGATGCACAATATAATATCTTGGTTGATAGTAATGTTTTAATACGGTTTTCATAATTATAGGTTTCAAATTACTGTGTAAAAATGAGCTTTCATCACATTCATTATGATCATATATTTATATATATATATGTATATATATATTCTGAAAAACTCGTGTTAACTGGTGCAAAGCCGTTATATTTAGTATGTCGTAATTGTTTCAAAGAATATCGCTGCCAATTAGTGTGTATCTTATCTGTCATTAAATGAGATCTAATTTCTAGAAAAAAATAAGAGAGTTCAAGATGCGCTATATGAAATGTATATTAGATGTTGCCCCATTAACATTAAATTATTTAAAATATTGCAAGACTATTGTCGAACTTGTTATTAAGGGATAAACACATTTAATAAACAAGCAGCTATAACGCGCCATCGTAGATAAATTAAATGAAACAAATTGGAAAAAACACAAAATTAGAGCAAACAATACATCATACATCATTTGAAAGCACATAATTGGCAATGAAAACATGTTCAGATACAAGTTCCGAACATAACAAAAAACTTTTTAAATGGTCGACATAGTAGGAGAAGTAACATATAAAAAATAGTTTAAAAAAATTGGGGGAATCATTCATAACTTTTTGCCTGGATGAAATACATAACCATAAGGTTTCTTTGAGATAACTTATCATTCTTGAATTTTAATGTATTTGCACATTATAAATATAATGTTATTTAGAGAGAAGGACTGGGCCGATACCAGAGTTATTTGACCTAATGATTACGTCAGAGTGAGTCATAAGTCCTGGTCATAAGTTTTCTAACGCAATCTGTAGATCAAGCTTAACGAATGAGGTTATAATTATGGGTTTGAGATGACATGTTCACTCATCATGTCAATACTAACTAACACATGGATTCGTCATGTTAATTGGTTGTTGTTTTCGAAAACCCATTTCCGCGGCAGATTGGTACGTTGAGCGAATTTGAACTATCTTGATCAATTTGATTTCAAGAATTGGAACATATAATTGCATTTCAATAATGACTCAAGTAGTTGATAGCATTTTAGTAATATGTATATCTATTCATTGGGGATTTCTTCCGGAAATTTATTGGGTCCTACTTAAGACACTGACAATCCTTAACAGAGATATGTTTTCCAAATTGCTGAATTGAACTGATATTCTCCATTACTATACATACACTTCAAAAGTATTGTAATAGTAACTTGTATGGTACAAATGTTGGGTATAACGTCGTTATTCGTATATTAAAAGAAATTATTTAGCACAATAGTAAACTGTAATACCTATATATCCTATGTATGGAAGTGTGTGGTGTATAATCTGCTAAAAAGAAAGTTGATGATTGTTAATAAAACTCTTGCTTACAGAAAGAAAGAAAAAAATAGTAAACTGTAATATTAAGCGATTGGCGGAATTTACATTTACAAAACCAATAAACCGAATGAATAAATAAAAAGGCTTCAAGAATTTGAAATAATATTTGGCAATCTATTAATCTGAGAATTATAGCACCGAAAAAAAACCGATTCCATTTCTATTGATACGCCATGTAAAGCAATGCAACTCAAATGCGTTAAAACCGAAAACATAGTACGTGGAGCGTAATAGTCTTTATAAAGATAAATACACTACACTAAAAATTCTCTGGTGTAGTCTTCAAATTTATTTCGTTGCGACGGGAAAATATATAGCTCAGAGAGTACTTATTGCAATTGAACCATGCTCCCTGGAACATGATAGAAGAAGTAACCTTTATTAACCGTTATTTTTGTCAACAATACTGTGCTATTGTTTTTATTGTTGTAGACATTAATATCCCAAAACACATACGCCAATTATATCTCGTGTACAATATATTAATAGAGGTAATTGATAATATTTTGTGGTTATGTTTTAAAATTTACAGTACTATATAAATCGTATCAAAATATATTATGTGGTACCCTATGGAACACATTATGACATATACACATGGAAAAAAGTATCGCACCACTTTTTTTTCTTTGAAAAGTGCAAATGTGGCCTCGAATTTTGCCACCATGGTGTGATATTAAGGATCATTTGTTTGCGCAAGCTGTCCAACAAAATGTTGTGCAATAAAAGGGCCACATTTGAGTTTGTGACGTAATCGATGTAATGTTTTTTCAAGGCCAAGGGGAAAATGCATGATTTTGTCCAGAAACATTCATGAAACAAGTTTGGGTATAACATCTCACATCGTCAATTGTTTCAAACACCTCACTGTGTGAGATTCATCCTTTACAATGACCAGGGTCATTCATGATGTTTGTAAGCCAACGCCTGTCTCTCCAATTCCGTTCAACCTTTCTTCTAACTCCAAATCGACGAGCAACTTCAGCTACAGAAACTCCAGAAACTTTTCATTGAGAGAAACAAATGGTACACATACTGTTTAATTTACGCTCTTTTCACGGGTATAGGGTTAAGTGCAACAATGAAAACTGCATCATCTTTTTTAATTTAAAATGCAATTAACCCTATACCCATGAAAAGAAGGTAAACAAAACAGTAACCCTAAAGTGTACCACTTCTTTCTCTCCATGAAAAGTTTCTGGAGTTTCTGTAACTGAAATTGCACTTCGATTTGGAGTTTCAAGGAAGGTTTCACGGAAATGGAGAGATGGTTTAAGGTGTGTTGGCTTACAAACATCATGGATGATGCTGGTCATTGTAAAGGATGGGTCTCACACCAGTAGATACAGGTGTTGGACAGTTGATGATGTGAGATGTTCGGATTATGATTGTCTTTTCAAGGAGAGAGAGAAAGAAGAGGTACACTTTAGATTTACTGTTTTGTTAACGCTCTTTTCATGGGTATAGGGTTAAGTGCAACAATGGAAAGTTAATCATTTGTCATTCAAATGGCCACTGCTTCATCGATTTTGGTGCTATTGTGACAAATGAGGTGTCAAAATGCGAGGGAGGAATTGCCTGTTCTTTCCCACTTGTTGAATATACTTAAGGTCCTAAGAATTAAACAGGGCTTCTTGAAAAAAGTGGATACTTTCTGTTTGTGCAATGTTTATATATTGCCAAAGCTTGACTCAAAACTTTAAAAAACAAGGTTATGTGATTTCCTATCCTCTATCATATTGAAGTTTCTATATCATATGCAGCAAATTATTAAGTATATAGACATTAACGGCAGGATAAACTACTTGTCTCCGTACTTCAGAAAATGCCCAAACACATTGAAAATGAACCAGCTGTTTAATTCCAGCAACTACCTGGTGCAAAAAAGAAAATATAAACATGTGCTTTCAATGTTTGACCTCATAGTGAAGTATTATGCGACCTATGAATGATGAGAGTAAGACGTCAGTATTGAATTTAGTTGTAGTATTTGTATTCAGACCTTTAACTAAGACTTGCTTTCAATATCTTTGAATAGATAAAAACATGGCGATTTCAAGTATCTTATAACTGCGTATACCTGTTTTCTTGCTTTATTAAACAACATGTGAGGAAATTGCAATTAAATTTCTTGCGAGATACTGACATGACAAAGTGGTACAACGAACTTTAAGCATGTGATCCGAATTACAAGTGGGTGGACAAGGAAGTTTAAGTGTCATTATTATAGAGTCAGTCAAACAAAAACCTGTTAACATCGTATGAAATTAATAGGGCAACGGTTCAAATCAAATTAATTGATATACACATTACACTTGCTCGTTATACTATGATTTGCAAATACAGATCTCAAAAAGGTAACGGACGAAGTAATACATTTGCTCATAACTCTTAAATTAAACTTCTTACTTAAACAGATCAACGCTTTTAATTTAAGGACTGTGTGTTTTTGTTTTTGATAATGTGGGCATTAGTACAATCACCAATAAGTAAATTCAACTGTGAACATTGGAAAAATACCAACCTGTTCAAAATGGCGCTCGTAGATGATTAGTAATTACTCCACTCCGCATGGTTATTACATTTTTGCCAGATGTTTTTGCTTTGCACTTTATGTCATTTTGGTATTTTTTTGACGAAGTTTTAACTCGATAGAAAAATAAAAGTGGGGGCTAATTTAAGTTTACAGTTACTCCAAAACAGTGAAATTAGAGTCGCCGAAACACTTTCAACAGTGGTTACCCGGATCAATATCTCTATCTGAATTTCACTCCAAAATCTTTAATTTTGCTTTTACGAGAGATAATGATTGATACCGTCCAGCAGACGACGTTTACTTAAATATCGAGAATCCTTTAAACCAAATACCAACACTTTGACTCCTCAACTTGATTCTATTATTGATAAACCATTACTTGTATATTTCTATTCTGCAGTATATTGTATAACGGCAGCAAACACTTTAAGTTCTGTGCTTGGGTGCCGATTTGCATGCGAATTGGCTGCCAAAACATGCTTGTCTGCCTGTATGCGCGCGCAGTCGACCATTAATAAACCATCCACTTAACCAATCATCTGTAACAACAGAAGTCAATACTACAGTCAATGCATGGAATGGAACCGGGCACTTAACACTGTTAATCAACAAGAGGTGACATGGTCTATAGTTATTTTATTTCAGCATTTACGTTAGTGGAATGTTTTGTTGCCAAATGAACTGATTCCGTTTATAGAACTTCACGTATCAAATAAATAGTAATAGTTATTGCCTAGCTTCTTTTAAACGATGGACCCAATAATGGATCCTGAAAAGAATGCATGAATACTAATCTTATCAATTTGCCCGTCTGG
Organism: Ophiura sarsii; assembly: GCA_035610835.1. Classification (NCBI taxonomy): domain Eukaryota; kingdom Metazoa; phylum Echinodermata; class Ophiuroidea; order Amphilepidida; family Ophiuridae; genus Ophiura; species Ophiura sarsii. The sequence goes on from CM069456.1 coordinate 1,313,356, forward strand.
GAAAGAGGCTGCCTATAACGTGAGTGTTGTTGGAGCAACCGGCGACCAAATCATGAGCATGGCAGCCTCGTAGTGGGGGAGCGTGCAGGGGCCAAGGGAAAGGCCCCTGTAGCTAACCCAGGCGCCCAATCTGCAGTCTCTTTCCTGTGGGTGCCTGTTTCAGCGTTACCGCCGCAAGTGGTGGGTGGGAGGGTAACTCAACATAACACCACCCGAGAAAGTTTGTTTTGTAGTATAGGCTGTGATTGCAGCCCAGCAAGTGAAATACCTCCGTAGTATTACTGGTTGCCACATACAACTTATGCAGAATGAATCCTCTATGCTATATGAGGGCGCTGCTGTTTCAGTTTGTGAACGGAGGGAACGAAACTACTAATGCTATACAATAACATCACTTAGCCCTTTATGGCTAACATTTTTTATATGAATGGAATGTGTGTACCATATGAAAGTGGGTGTTTCTATTGCTACCATACAGAATTATATCAACATAAACTCTCCTCAAATGAATTGGAAACACTATTGCAACATCTTGCTGCATTGTTGTATGTTTCTAGAGAGCGTGGAGAGTCACATTTCAAAGAGCAATAAGAATTATGCCGATGCCATAACAGCTATTATTTTGAAAATAGAGAGACATAACTTACTAAATTTCAGACCATTTTTTTATTATGTTAAGACCACCGCCTTCCCTCCATCAGTAATCGTGCACAAATAAAACTAATAATTTTAATACTTATGCATGTTTTCGTCAAGCCCGTATGGGCGCAGTCCTTATCGTTTAACGATAGACCAGCTCACAGATAGGTCAATCTACAACGTGTACGGCTAATGGTTCGAAACCAGATCGAAAATACACAAATATTCATATATTTTGTTCCAGATAAAACATGACTGAGGTAAAAAATAAATCATGATCAGAAATATTTCAAATAGTTCCAACCCTATACACCTACTAATGGTAATATATAACTCAATTTTGATAAAACTGTATGATATGCCGTTTTGTCATGGGTATCATGACTTTAAACACATTTGTGTTTCAAGGCTTCATAGAGTACCGAATAATGTGTTGGCTGTTGTTCTGGTACTAGAAACATCAGCACAATTGTTACTAAGATGGTTTTCCCAACACAGACGTTATTTAAAAGAAGGATTCTTAACAGCTTGACTATTTACCAATTTAAAATCTACTTCAATATTAAAAGATACCAATTATTGTTGCCTACGGAAATTGCCTTCAAATTAAGCCCCATATGAAGATAACAACTCTAACGCATTATAAATATATTACCATCAACTGTCTATCTTATCATTATTATACTGCCATTATACATTTGGATAGAATTAATATGGGAGTATATTGACTATAAATGCAACAGGAGAATCGGAATTAGCAGATTTAGAACTGAATTATCCAATTGTTGTATAATTTGTGGCTTACTTTTATATTAAATTGGCGCTAATCGTATTAGTATGATATAGGTGGAAGTGGGTCAAGGATTAAAGTTATAAAATATAGTTGACGGAGCTTAGGAAAGTGCGGGAAACGGGTCATCACACGTTTTGCAATAGGGCATGATCAGAAATAGGTCAAATAATTGCCATGATTAGAGAATAAGAATAGTTCGTAGCTGTTGGTCTCATAATGTATAGCCTGTCCGATAATATTTGTATCGTCGTGTATGGCCGCCGATTTTATTCTCGTTCTTATTTATTTTATTGGATTTTTTTTTCTTTTATCATAAAAATAACCATGTTTTGTTACATATATTTTAATCACACAACAAAAAATATCTCCCTTTCAGCCAGTTGTTCACCAACTTCCTACTTAGAATAATCGTTTTATTAGCGCACGCACCCCACCCCAATGCTGCGTTATACGCACAACGAATACGCCGGCAACTTTGTGTAGGGCGTGATTGAACATAATAATGCGATGACCATGCGCACTTTAACATATGGAATAAGCCTGCCCCAAACTATGATATTATTGAAAATAGCCCAAAACCAATCAATTTGCCTTTTGACATCCAAAACCACACCCACTATATTAGAATATTATATACATAAAATGCAACTGGCTCAGTACTTTTAAAACTATTACGTAACAATGGCTTATGCAGTCGATGAATTAATCAGCATAAGATATTCTTACCAATATAGTTCAAAACAACTAGAACAGAAATTGATTTTAAAAATTAAAATGTTTCACTTGTACGTACATTGATCTATAAACGTGTTATTTGAGCTGTGCCATAATATTTCCGACGTTATACATGTTCTTGGCGCAGGTTTGAACTGTAAGCTGTAAATACCGGGTACATCGTTAAAATATGTAATGACGTGCCTATTCTACCTAGGCGAAATAATAAATGAGTATTGTGCACACTGACAGCATACTGTGCACAAAATGTTTTACTTGAGTTTGTTATTATTTAATAATAACATAATACATTTTAACATTCACATTGCATATAAGATAATTATATTCTATAGGTAGATAGACCCTACGAAGTTTTGCCATTTTATTGGTTTTGCAATTCGAATTGTTTATGTTATTGTTCTCTTCTTTTTTAAGGGAAAGTCAGTTTGGTTTCCAATTTTCAGATTAAACAAGTTAATCATTGTAATCTCTCTTACATATGTCACTACGCCTTTTGCCAATTATTTTGCAAAATATTAAAAGGGTAATTGAATTGGCTCTATCAGATACGTGTCCATTTTAAGTACATTTTTCATTCACACGAGGGGAGCTATTTAAAAGTATTCAAACATGTTTGAATCCTAATATTTAATACACCATTGTTATATGGTTTTATAATCATAAATCTGTTTATAATGTCATTAGAAATGTTTTTGTTGGATTTGATAATACATTTTCTCGTAAAATATCATTGAATGGTGTCTTAAATATGCCAAACAACATCTATTCACGACATCTAAATCTCCCAAATTTATCGCGATAGAACTTGTGCCTATCAAATTACAATCCCGTAATAGGCATTTCTCGTTTCCGTTAGGATTTTTTTTACTTGAACACTATACTGCATTGTGTTACACCACCTTAAGGCATTACATAAGTATATAGTGTCTTCTACAGTATACCACAATGCAAAGTGATATGGGTCCGGTATGCAAAGCACACTGTTGTTAATGTACGTATTGATTTCCTTTGATTCAAAAAACTTTTTAATCACAATTTAAAAAAAGATACATGTTATACAATAGATTTTTATGAATCAGGTGTCTTTTCGCCGTAGCGTTGCCCGACGTGAGACACACCAACACATCGTGTGAGTTCTTTTTAACACACTTTTCCGCATGGTATTTGATCAAATTGGTTCGTGATGCTGTAAGGCAATGTACGCTTTCCTATTCAAAATAGTTTGTTTTAAATAATTTCAAAACATTTCAGTCTGTGTTTCCCTGTGTACTGATATGATTTTCATTGCATACTGAGCCGTGACACGCGTCATAATTTCGCATTTAAAGCTTTCCACGCTGCAGTTGTCTGCAGACGACAGTTCAAAAATGTCAACATTATTGAATTTCATGACAATATTTGGAATCACCATAATAAAGGCATTAGAATAATACAAACATGCCTAGTATTCATGAGATAGACTTAGAAAGTTGGGAAACATCTTGATATTCAAATGTTACCTCAATTAAAACCAATATTCCAACATATATTGCGGTACAAATACGGAATACAATACTACAATTGGATATCAATGAAAACAAGTCGTCATCGGGTAAACATAGTCATGTGATTAAAATAGAGCATGCTTGTGCAGGTCAGAAATATATTTTACTAATGTACAACAAGATATCGATTTACTAACTTCAGTTTTACAAGTTAAGTTGACACGAATATGATATGTAATTATTGATAACTAATATTTGACGATGTTTGCCCTAGTATTACAATTCAAGGGTTCTAGGTCAAAATGAAAATGTCTTTGGGCATTGTACTATTACAAAGCACGTTCACATCACGTGTGTATACAATTTCAAAGAATATACTCAAGGAAAATTGTACATGGATGTACTAGATATTCCAGATGTCTTCTTAAAATAACAATTATCAAAAAATATGTAATCACACGAGAGTCATTCAATAAGATCTACCTTCTCACTCATAAAATCGCTAATAACGATGTCAGCCTCTTGACATTTGTCATAATTGTTGCGCTGAATCATAGCTACACATTTATTTTATGGTCTATGATATCTGTTTCACTTGTGTTATGATGCGGTCAAAGCCAGGGAGAGATTTTGGACAACGGTAACGGAAAATTACCCCCCCCCCCCCCCCCCAAAAAAAAAAGAAAGAAAGAAAAGAAATAAATGTTTTTGTGTGTGTTTTCCGTATTGTATGTTTAGATATAAGAGCATGATTTATATAGTGAAAATGGAAAAATGGATGATATCTGAATATATACAACATTATCATGTATAAATAAGATGGTGAACAATATTAACTCTTTTAGGTTTGCAAATAGTATAACATCAACTCGAATGTATTGCTTTACCTTTTGCATACCGGGATACTGCTAATCAGTCAAATCTTCTTTGTTACAAGTCAAGCCACAGTAATTCCTTGTATGTTAAATCGTTAACATGATAGTCACTCTATGAGTTTCATTTAGAATCATCTAATCAATGATAGCAAATCATCTCTTTGAGAGACTTGGAATCCCTCCATTTAGTTCATTTATATTGAATATCTCTTAGTTCTTATGAAAATCAAATATGACTGTTGCAGGGCTAGGGAGGGCTATACTTAATGGTTGTCCTAATCTGGTTCTGGCTAATCAGAGGGCATATTTTCGCCTAAGAAATAAGAGGAGTCACTTTTATTGTTTATATAGTCTGTTTAGAAAAATCTAAAATTTAGAACGGTTATCATTGACCGATAGGTACGTTTTGTGTTTTATTATTAGCCAAATGAATAGCACATAGGAGTTTTTTTGCTATTTGTCATCCGTCACACTTAATTGGATGTTTGGTTTCTATTGCATCTTTACCTATACTCGGACCCACTTACTAAATATTTGTAGCTGAGATTCCAGGCTACAATTGTGTATTATTTCATAAAACTGGCTGATAAAATAGCAAAGTTATGAGGTAGGTGGTAAAACTTAATAAATGAACCCTCGTATTATTACCATACAAACATACATTAACAACATTCATAAGGCGCCTTTCCAAATTGATCAAAAGCGGCTTTCCAAATTGATCAAAGCGCCATTAGGCGGATTCCTATATTTACGAGGGGGTATCAAAAGAAATTGGAAATCACCCAGAAGTGAAGGAGCTATATCGATGAAATCTTGTAAGTGTAATCACTGATCCTTAAAAACATTATGGTACAAAAACGATCTCATAAGTATGTTGACTTTTATACAGGTGGTGCTAGATGCCAAGGCCATGTAAATCAATGACGTCTCCCTACGGTACTGTGTACATGGTAAACGATAATGGTCCAAAAACTGATCCTTGTGGGATGCCTTCCAGAGGAGTATGAGGCTTAGAAATCTTGTCATTTACAGAGATAAACTGAGACCTACGAGTGACAAATGACAACAAAAAAAGAAATCCGAGTCTAATAATTCTGCATAATTAGGCATGTTATGTGATCTTTTCTAGGGGGCCAACTCTATTTATGATTTGTTTTAGAAAGTAGATTTTCTTGCACATTTTACATATTCTGCTATTTAGTAGATCAACTAAAGCAAATAAACGTGTTTAAAAATGTATCGCGTCATGACCGTTACAATTAAAGGTATATTATGTGATCTTTTCCAGAGGACGCCCTCAATCCTCGAAAAAAATTGGAAGCAGATTTTCTTGCAGATTTTACTTTTTTTTATCATAAATCATAAATATATTCGGAGTTACAGAGCGATACGATTCCTAATTACTTCAAAATCATGGTTTTATTACGGAATTTAGAGTGAAAATAAACTGTCCTGCAGACAGTTAAAAATGGATGCTACCCCCCCCCCCCCACCCCCCCCCCCCCCCCCCCCCCCCAAGAACCAACATGCCACTTTGCACATGTTTAGATAATCATATTTTACATATTGTGATTGTTGCTATAGAGAAAAAAACGAGTTATCATTGTCTTCTATGGAAATAGAAACAATAAATGCGACATTATAATTTTAAAAGTATATATATTATTGCGTTTTTGTAAATATTATCAAAGTTAATGTATTAGGCTAACCTCTCATTACTTTTTTGTTAATTTATGATTCAATTTAAAATCATGTGTCATTTTTGGGAGCCCTTTAAAATCCATAAAGAGCCTTCTAGGGTCAATGATGGAACGCTCGGTCTGATACCAGGAACAAAAGTGTTGAACTTACGGACTATTTATGTGTTAATGATGTATATGTAATGATTATAGTAGAATCATGGTTAAATGAATCAAATACTTTGGAACTAGTCTTCGCTAGAAGACTTGACAGTAATACAATTGCGTAAATGCCTAGGATTTCTTATTAATTATGATCAATGGGACATCATAATATGCACATTATATCATCATATGCACATTATAAAATGTGAATATCATCTAATATCATCTACAATCAAGGAAAATAATAGTTGGCACACTTGACGCAACTTATTACAAATATCCCTGTGCTCGCAATTGAGATCAGACTTGGGACATAGCACTGTTTAATAGAAAGCAAAAGTCTCCCCCTTTCTTATATCCTTCCCCATCCCCCATCAATCAATGTTGGGGGACCTACCATGGCTTCTGATAATATGACTCGGATCAACATTGCCTCCGGGGAGAGGGCGGGTTTTTCCGTAATTAAGACAAAGTGTGCCAACCTTTTTTTCCTTGATTGTAGGTAAATGTTGTGAGTTATTTCAAATTTGTGTTTTTTTACTGTAAACATAGGCGATTACGGTGATATTTCCAAGCTCGTCAAACATGTCTGGAAAATCGAGCAGGCTTCCTTACCTACTGTTTTCACTTTTTGGTTAGAAAAAGTAATCATCTTCAAGCAAAATTCACTCTAAAAGGTCCCGTTTCAAAATTTAGTGGTCAGAATTTTGTACATATACCTATGGGGCTCTATTTAATAGTGTGCACCCTATATTGTGAACCTAAGAAACATCAGCTTACGTGTATGTGTTCACCAGATTCATAAGCAGGTGGTTTTAACCACCTGATTAAAAGTCCTAAAACAGGTGATTTATACGAATGGAGTATCGATGAAAAGAAAACCCATAAGCTTTTTATTGATATTTAACATAATATGAATGTATCACAATATGTTCGAAATATTGGCGATTGAAAACAAATTTCTTGGGCAGTTTACAATTTATCCAAGTCGTAGGTAGTCAACCGTCGATTTACTACGGCGGACAACACTACGCAGACAGATCCATTCAACTCGAGGACATTGAACGTCAACATTAACCCTCGTTTCAATGTATCATCAATCATAATTAGTTGAGAAAGTGCAATGAGCGATAAACATTTTCTGGTAAGGCCGATGTGTTAATGACAGGACCTTATACTACATCTATATATAGAGCTGTCAAGCTATCAAGAGGCCATCTGTCTGTGTGAGTGTATCGCGTAAGACACTTACACGGATGGTCATGTAAAATGGCACTATAATACGCACCCACACATATCTATAATTGTGTGATTGAAAATTTCCCAAAGTTGTCCCCTCTGTTGACGCTGGAGTAGGGAAAATTACACTATATTGTGAAACTAAGAAAAACTCTTCGAACCAAAATCACTTTTCTCAACATCATCTTACGTGTATGTGTTCCTCACATTCACAAGCAGGTGGTTAACTAAGCCCTAAACAGGTGTTTTAAACGAATGGAGTATCGATAGAAAGAAAACACATCAGTTTTTCATTGATATGAAACACAATATGAATATATCATAAAATATTCGAAGAAGTTTACAATGTATCCAAGTCAGCCTTCTATTTCCTACAGTGGACAACACTGCGCAGAAAAATCCATCCCACACGTGGGTATTGAACGTCAACATTAACCCCCGTTTCAATGAATCATCAATCATAGTTAGTTGCAATGTCTTCTTAAAATGAGCGATGATAAGGTAAACGCACTAATGACAGGACCTTACACTACATATATATATAGAGCTGTCAAGCTATCAATAGGCCATCTGTCTGTGTGAGTGTATCGCGTAAGACACTTACACGGATGGTCATGTTAAATGGCACTATAATACGCACCCACACATATCTATAATTGTGTGATTGAACATTTCCCAAAGTTGTCCCCTCTGTTGACGCTGGAGTAGGGGAAATTACACTATATTGTGAAACTAAGAAAACTCCCCGAACGAAAATCACTTTTCTCAACATCATCTTACGTGTATGTGTTCCTCACATTCACAAGCAGGTGGTTAACTAAGCCCTAAACAGGTGTTTTAAACGAATGGAGTATCGATAGAAAGAAAACACATCAGTTTTTCATTGATATGAAACACAATATGAATTTATCACAAAATATTCGACTCAGTTTACATTTGATCGAAGTCGTAGGTAGTCAACCTTCTTTTCCCTACCGTGGACAGCACTACGTAGACAGATCGTGGGTATTAAACGTCAACATTAACCCCGTTTCAATTAATCATCAATTATAGTTAGTTGCAATGTCTTCATGAAATGAGCGATGAGTGATACACTTTTTCTGGTAAGGCAGACGCACTAATGACAGGACCTTACACTACATCTATATAGAACTGTCAAGCTATCAAGAGGCCATCTGTCTGTGTGAGTGTATCGCGTAAGACACTTACACGGATGGTCATGTTAAATGGCACTATAATACGCACCCACACAAAAGGACTATAATTGTGTGATGGACAATTAACCAAAGCTTTCCTCTCTGGTGACGCTGGAGTAGGGGAAATTACACCATATTGTGAACCTAAGTAAAACTCCCCGAACCAAAATAATTTGTTCTCAACGTCATCTTACGTGTATGTGTTTCCCACATTCATAAGTAGGTGGTTAAGCACTGAAACAGCTGAGATATACGAATGAGGTATATCACAAAATATTCGAAGCAGTTTACATTGTATCCAAGTCGTAGGTAGTCAAACTTCTATTTTCTACCGTGGACAATACTACGCAGACAGATTTATGCAACTCGAGGACATTGAACGTTAACATTAACCCTCGTTTCAATTAATCATCAATCATAGTTAGTAAGAGGAAGTGCAATGAGCGACAAGTTGTAATTCTACTTTTCTCGTAAGGCAGATGCACTAATGACAGGACCTTACACTACATCTATATATAGAATTGTCAAGCTATCAAGAGGCCATCTGTCTGTGTGAGTTTATCACGTAAGACACTTACACGGATGGTCTTGTAAAATGGCACTATAATACACTATATTGTGAACCTATGAAAAACTCCCCGAACCAAAGTTACTTTACACAACATTCATAAGTAGGTGGTTTTACAGCCCTAAAACGGGTGTGTTTTATGATTGAGGTATCGATTGAAAGAAGACACTTCAGTTTTTCATTGATATGAAACACAATATAAACATAACACAGAGTATTCGGCGCAGTTTACAATTTATCGAAGTCGTAAGTAGTCAACCTCCCTTTTTCTATCTTGGACAACACTACGTAGACAGATCATGGGTATTGAACGTCAGCATTAATCCCCGTTTCAATGAATCATCAATTATAGTTAGTTGCAATGTCTTCTTAAAATGAGCGATGAGCGATACACTTTTTCTGGTAAGGTAGACGCACTAATGACAGGACCTTACACTACATCTATATATAGAACTGTCAAGCTATCAAGAGGCCATCTGTCTGTGTGAGTTTATCGCGTAAGACACTTACACGGATGGTCATGTTAAATGGCACTATAATACGCACCCACACAAAAGGACTATAATTGTGTGATGGACAATTAACCAAAGCTTTCCTCTCTGGTGACGCTGGAGTAGGGAAAATTACACTATATTGTGAACCTAAGAAAAACTCCCCGAACCAAAATCATTTGTTCTCAACATCATCTTACGTGTATGTGTTACTCACATTCATAAGTAGGTGGTTAAACACTGAAACAGCTGAGTGAGGTATATCACAAAATATTCGAAGCAGTTTGCATTGTATCCAAGTCGTAGGTAGTCAAACTTCTATTTTCTACCGTTGACAGATTCATCCAACTCGAGGACATTGAACGTTAACATTGACCCTCGTTTCAATTAATCATCAATTATAGTTAGTAAGAGGAAGTGCAATGAGCGACAAGTTGTAATTATACTTTTCTGGTAAGGCTGATTCACTAATGACAGGACCTTGCATTACATCTATATATAGAACTGTCAAGCTATCAAGAGGCCATCTGTCTGTGTGAGTGTATCGCGTAAGACACTTACACGGATGGTCATGTAAAATGTCAATATAATACACTATATTGTGAACCTAAGAAAAACTCCCCAAAATTACTTTAAACAACATTCATAAGTAGGTGGTTTTACAGCCCTAAAATGGGTGTGTTTTATGATAACACAATATGAATATAACACAGAGTATTCGACGCAGTTTACAATTTATCGAAGTCGTAGGTAGTCAACCTCCCTTTTTCTACCGTGGACAACACTACGTAGACAGATCGAGGGTATTGAACGTCATCGTTAATCCACGTTTCAATGAATCATCAATTATAGTTAATTGCAATGTCTTCTTAAAATGAGCGATGAGTGATACACTTTTTCTGGTAAGGTAGACGCGCTAATGACAGGACCTTACACTACATCTATATATAGAACTGTCAAGCTATCAAGAGGCCATCTGTCTGTGTGAGTTTATCGCATAAGACACTTACACGGATGGTCATGTAAAATGTCAATATAATACACTATATTGTCAACCTAAGAAAAACTCCCCGAACCAAAGTTACTTTACACAACATTCATAAGTATATAGGTGGTTTTACAGCCCTAAAACGGGTGTGTTTTATGATTGAGGTATCGATGGAAAGAAAACACTTCAGTTTTTCATTGATATGATACACACTATGAATATAACACAGAGTATTCGAAGCAGTTTACAATTTATCGAAGTCGTAAGTAGTCAACCTCCCTTTTTATACCATGGACAACGCTACGTAGACAGATCCATCAGACTCGTGGGTACTGAACGTCAGCATTAATCCCCGTTTCAATGAATCATCAATTATATATAGTTAGTTGCAATGTCTTCTTAAAATGAGCGATGAGCGATACACTTTTTCTGGTAAGGTAGACGCACTAATGACAGGACCTTACACTACATCTATATATAGAACTGTCAAGCTATCAAGAGGCCATCTGTCTGTGTGAGTTTATTGCATAACACACTTACACGGATGGTCATGTAAAATGGCACTATAATACGCACCCACACAAAAGGACTATAATTGTGTGATGGACAATTAACCAAAGCTTTCCTCTCTGGTGACGCTGGAGTAGGGGAAATTACACCATATTGTGAACCTAAGTAAAACTCCCCGAACCAAAATCATTTGTTCTCAACATCATCTTACGTGTATGTGTTTCCCACATTCATAAGTAGGTGGTTAAGCACTGGTACAGCTGGGTGAGGTATATCACAAAATATTCAAAGCAGTTTACATTGTATCCAAGTCGTATGTAGTCAAACATCTATTTTCTATCGCGGACAATACTACGCAGATAGATTCATCCAACTCGAGGACATTGAACGATAACATTAACCCTCGTTTCAATTAATCATCAATCATAGTTAGTAAGAGGAAGTGCAATGAGCGACAAGTTGTAATTCTACTTTTCTGGTAAAGCAGATGCACTAATGGCAGGACCTTACACTACATCTATATAGAACTGTCAAGCAATGAAGAGGCCATCTGTCTGTGTGAGTTTATCGCGTAAGACACTTACACGGATGGTCATGTAAAACGTCATTATAATACGCACCCACTGGCTATAATTATGTGATTGAAAATTGACCAAAGTTGTACTCTCTGGTCTGGTGAAACTGGAGAAGGGAACATTTCACTATATTGTGAACCTAAGAAAAAGTCCCAGAACAAAGTCACTTTTCTCAACATCATCTTACGTGTTCCTCTTATTCACAAGCAGGTGGTTAATTAAGCCCTGAAACAGGTGATGTAAACAAATGGGGTATCGATAGAAAGAAAACACATCAGTTTTTCATTGATATGGAACACAATATGAATATATCATAAAATATTCCAAGCAGTTTACAATGTATCGAAGTCGACTGTAGTCAAACTTCTATTTTATACCGTGGACAATACTACGCATACAGATTCATCCAACTCGAGGACATTGAACGTTAACATTAACCCTCTTTCAATTAATCATCAATCATATACAGTTAGTAAGAGGAAGTGCAATAAGCGACAAGTTGTAATTCTACTTTTCTGGTAAGGCAGATGCACTAATGACAGGACCTTACACTACAACTATATATAGAACTGTCAAGCTATCAAGAGGCCATCTGTCTGTGTGAGTGTATCGCGTAAGACACTTACACGGATGGTCATGTAAAATGTCACTATAAAACGCACCCACACAAAATGGCTATAATAATTGTGTGATGACAAATTAATCAAAGCTTTCCTCTCTGGTGACGCTGGAGTAGGGGAAATTACACTATAATGTGAACCTTAAAAAAATCTCCCCAAACCAAAATAATTTGTTCTCAACATCATCTTACGTGTATGTTACCCACATTCATAAGTAGGTGGTTACGCACTGAAACAGCTGAGTGAGGTATATCACAAAATTTTCGAAGCAGTTTACATTGTATCCAAGTCATAGGTAGTCAAACTTCTACTTTCTACCGTTGACAGATTCATCAACTCGAGGACATTGAACGTTAACATTAACCCTCGTTTCAATTAATCATCAATCATAGTTAGTAAGAGGAAGTGCAATGAGCGACAAGTTGTAATTCTACTTTTGTGGTAAGGCAGATGCACTAATGACAGGACCTTACACTACATTTATATATAGAACTGTCAAGCAATCAAGAGGCCATCTGTCTGTGTGAGTTTATCGCGTAAGACACTTACACGGATAATCATGTAAAATGTCACTATAATACGCAGCCACACAAAATGGCTATAATAATTGTGTGATGACAAATTAACCAAAGCTTTCCTCTCTGGTGACGCTGGAGTAGAGGAAATTACACTATATTGTGAACCTATAAAAATCTCCCCGAACCAAAATTATTTGTTCTCAACATCATTTTACGTGTATGTGTTTCCCACATTCATAAGTAGGTGGTTAAGCACTGAAACAGCTGAGTTATACGAACGAGGTATATCACAAAATATTCGAAGCAGTTTACATTTTATCCAAGTCCTTCAAGTGGTAAAGCACTGAAACAGCCGAGTTATAAGAATGAGGTATATCACAAAATATTCGAAGCAGCTTACATTGTATCCAAGTCGTAGGTAGTCAAACTTCTATTTCCTATCGTGGACAATACTACGCAGATAGATTCATCCAACTCGAGGACATTGAACGTTAACATTAACCCTCGTTTCAATTAATCATCAATCATAGTTAGTAAGAGGAAGTGCAATGAGCGACAAGTTGTAATTCTACTTTTCTGGTAAGGCAGATGCACTAATGACAGGACCTTACATTACATCTATATATATAGAGCTGTCAAGCAATCTAGAGGCCATATATGTCTGTGTGAGTGTATCGCGTAAGACACTTACACGGATGGTAATGTAAAATGTCACTATAATACGCACCCACTGGCTATAATTATGTGATTGAAAATTGACCAAAGTTGTACTCTCTGGTCTGGTGAAACTGGAGAAGGGAAAAATTCACTATATTGTGAACCTAAGAAAAAGTCCCCGAACAAAGTCCCTTTCTCAACATCATCTTACGTGTTCCTCTCATTCACAAGCAGGTGGTTAATTAAGCCTTGAAACAGGTGATTTAAACGAATGGGTATCGATAGAAAGAAAACACATCAGTTTTGCATTGATGTGATGAAACACAATATAAATATGCAACGATGGAAATACCCACATGACTTTCCACCTGGAGTCGACTAGGTCAGAGCTACACACTTTGTGGAATATTTTTAACCACTAACTTTTACAAAAGGAAATAAATCAGTTGAAAAAGTGGTCCTAGTGGGAATCGATCCAAGGACCTCTGCATTATAGGGGACATAACTCAACCACTAGACTAGCGAGGGGTGAACTGGCAAAGACATGATTTTAATCCCTCTTATTATTACGGAATAAAGCAATACTACTATCATGATCAGTACACACACAATCGTATTAATTAAGTTGCGACACACATGATCGTCAACCCCGGGTTGACAGTCATGTGGGTATTTCCTTTACCGCATATGGATATATGACAAAATATTCGAAGTAGTTTACAATGTATCCAAGTCGTAGGTAGTGAACCTTCTATTTCCTACAGTGGACAACATTACGCAGGCAGATCCATTCAACTCGTGGGTATTAAACATCAACAATAACTCTCATGTCAATGTATCATAAATCATAGTTAGTTGCAATGTCTTTTGAAAATGAGCGATGAGCGATAAAAATTTTCTGGTAAGGCCGATACCCTAATGACATCACCTGACACTACATCTGTATATAGAGCTGTCAAACTATCAACTTTCTGTGTCAGTTTATCGTTGCGTATAGGCCAACGTCGACAGACAAAAGTTGACATTGCTTCAACTCGCGCACAAATATCCGTCGCCGTCGGCCGATGCGCAACGACGAGAGTACGAACGATACTCAAGACACTTACACGGAAGGTCATGTTAAATATCTCTATAATACGCACCCACATATAGCTATTGTGTAATTGAAAATTGACCAGAGTTGTCTTCTCTGTGACGCTGGAGTAGGGAAAATTTCACTATATTTTGAACCTAAGAACAAACTTTTCTCAACAGATTTTTAGGTCGTGTGTACTCAAGTTGATGATGTATTGTTGCCAATGACATTTACCATTTACCATTTACTATGCGAGCACCATAGATGATATAAAAAACTTCACAAATAGGAAAACACTCAAAAAAGTATTTGGTGTATGGTTTTGACCAAATGACCAGCATTAATAGGTAACGATTGATTAAAACCTTTTTTTAAATTACGCAGACCACTATAGTTTGATCAGTTCCAAAGACAAAGGCTGATGACGTAAGAATATAGAATGCATTTGGACAGTTGCTATAAACCTCAGTGACATCGGGAAAAGTATTTTAACACTTTCCACGCGGCGGCTATTATTTTTATATAAAACTGAGAAACCTTTCCCATTTTTCAAAGTTTATCTCAAGGATTACTGAACCAATATTGGGCATGTTTGTATGCATTTATCATGGTGATTCCAAATATGGTAATGAAATTGAATAATTTTGAGATTTTTGAAATATTTTGTGAATTTGTTTAATGTCGTCTGCAGAAGCCTGCTGCATGGAAATTGTTAATAGCCCGACGATCAGACATACTACCCGTTGTCAACACATACAAATGGCGACAACAATCAGTCATAATATAAAACGGAACGGTATTACGCCGTGAGTTAACTACCTACATATATCTTAAGTGTTCTAACGATGATACTTTTCTAAATGCCAATACATGTTCTCTAATAACCCCATGCGTCTATGTTACTGTAACAGCTCATTACCGCTACACTATCGTCAGCGACCAGTAAGTGTGTAGACTTCTTTACAAACCCGCAAGGCATTCTAACGTTGTTCAGCTAATAATGACAGGCACATATGACAGAAAATGAAAGTGACTGGGCGATAATGGATGACATTTGAACGACTCGTTACATGGTAATTACTTAGAAAATGATCAGGCAACCCACCAAATCTTAGCTTAAAGAAAGATATTCGATCTATATAGTACGATTATAGCCACATCCAGTATTATACGGAAAATCTTCAGTAAATCGCTTTAACGTTATTTAAAGAATAAATTAATCGCCGGAGATTACCGTTTCACTGAGCTTAAACACGGTCGGGGAATGACGTCAACATTAAAATCATTAAAGGAAAACCTTACTCAATTTTTTTTCAGAGAAAATTTTAGAGTAGAAGTATTTTATTTTGAAAAGTCAAATATAGTTTTTATTTGCATTGGATGGGCGAGTGTGCATCTACATTTCGATTAGTGCGTTTAAATCGTTATTGAAAGAGATTGAATTATGTTTAGTGAATGTGCATCACCAATCTTCAACTCGCGTTCGTAAGTGTGAGTAGTCTACTTCATTATTGTATCTAGCTATGAGTAAAATGACCACCACGGGAACCGTTCTAAATACTACAGTAAATGATGCATAAAGGAAATACATAAACATAATATAACCACTAAACGTGCGTTTGATGATACATATCTCTATGTGGCTGACATTAATATCATATCCAAATACTCTATAGTATACATGTATGTATTGTAAGAGGGGTGTGCAGAAGAATGTTTGTAGAGTGGTGTATAGCGAATACAAATAAAGTTGAAAAGAAACTGGGGATGGCGTCGTACCAACGTTTGGTATGCATACACCCAAAGGCAAACGGAAAATTCCATGGACTTCATTTTTTTCACGCAACGTTGCTCACAAATATGTTATTCTTATTATAGTATAAACATTTTAAAACTTCAACTTGGTTTTGAAAATAAGATGCTTTTACTCACCCTGTATACACATACTGTATCACCTAGAATATAATTGTTTTTATATTTTTACACAACTCTTTTGTGACTCACAGTTCCATAAACAGAGCATAGATATTGATATGTGAGGTCACTGAATGATTTCCAAGATACAATTATCAATATCTTACTCTATTTATAGCAGTAAGCATGCATTTCGATATAATAGAATTAAGTTTCGATTTTCCTCTCACTCCTAACCTGTCCGAGTTTTCAAGGTCAATGGGCTTATAATAGCAGTGTATTGACCGTGTCAGCTATTGCCGTCATTATCGAGGGATCAATCTCTAATATTAAACCTCATTGACGCATGTATTAAGATGCTATAGTTATTTGTTTTGATGGTATCACAGATGGTATGTAGCCTACAATTGATTAAGCTATTGAGCCATCAACAGCTCACATGGACTGTTGTTCTCGCCATGGGTTCGTAGAAAATGGGGAAGCGTTCATTTAAGCCAAGCCCCTGGAGTACCATTATAAAAGATATTTAATGACCACATTATCCGCATTGAATTTGACCGTATTAAGTTATCTATCTTGAATGGTGTCAATCAGTAATTCGATCGTCTAATAGTGCGTCAATGCATCGTCAATTTTGCAAAGTAATTTGGTCATTTGTAGTTCTGATATAAACAGCCTTGGTCTCTGTAATCATGTTTCCACTCATAGACAAATGTCGCACTAATGGGAGCAGAGCTTTTAAATTGCCAATGCTAAGGTCTCGATCAAAAATACACTTTACCTTTACAGTATACCAAATGGAAAACCTTCGTCATGACTGTCTTCCGAGGTTCAATTTTTTAACGGATTTCAAAAACTGTTTAAATAATAATATATGTCAAGACATTGTTTTAAAGCACTTTGTTGTAAAGCTTCGCCATCTCGTTATCATAAATATTGTTTGCCAAGTAAAACAGGCGGGGAATCAATGGTTCCTAACAGTTTGAAGATACCTTTCAATTCCTTGACCATTCTAGAAAACAATGATATGCTCCAAGCCGTATCAGTGATCTGAGAAAGACACATGATGAAACCCGCGAAATGACGGATCATGTATCTAGAGAACCGCACATATATATTTTATCTACGAGGGATTTCCGAACTTACATGTGATCGGGTTAGGATAAACCTTGCCTGTAACTTGACATTTGTATAGTCAACCATAAATCAGATTTGTCGAATTTGGTACGAGTAAAGACACAATTCACAGTCTCAATAAATGATGATTATTAACTCATGATATATACAGGAAATAGATGTAATCCAGTGGTTTGTCTTTTTATCTGAATAATTTATTAACTCTTGCAATCAATGCTCGACTGACAACTTCATTGGACCAATTCACAATCATCTGTCAACTTGGCTGGCTTTTATAGAAAAGACCACAAAGAATAGATGGCGCAATATCAAGGAAATTGTATTCCAAATCAAGTCTGTGAGAGAGACTATCTTCATTGAATAGAGACCTATTTTACATTGGGCCGCACATAGTGTGTACGACTCTTATGTAAGTGACTTGTAGTCATCCAAGTATTAGTCTGCATCACCAATACGTACAAGCACCAATGGAAATTGAATTGAGCCCATAATGCAAATAATATTTATAGATGAGGTGACCGTTGTTTACATCAGTAGTGTTTACATATTGATTAGCGCCTGGTCTAAAGACATGCTAGGGGTACTAGTCCATGACTACTGCATACATCATACTATGAAAGCAAAACACACATCACTGAGCGCCAATTTTAAAAGCACATGCCCTTATGGTGCGCACGCAAACCGCCGGGCAACCAGATTTAGTACCTGGTCTCTCATTGTGCTTAGGGATGCATACCATGACTTCTGCACTATTACACCGTAAGCATGGTAAGTAATGATCAATCAAGTGTGAATTAAAGTACCGTTCCCTGTAGGTGCGCACGCAAACCGCCGGGCACTACGTCACCGGTCACACCATCTATATTATAATATTTGTTTTGCGTTGGTCTTAAATGAATATGTATGGGTGGTTGTACGCATGGCAATGCATTACGTTTGTGAATATACGGTCACGTCAGGTACACTAGCAACCACAAGTATTAGGACACCTTGCAGGCTGCAGATTGAGAGAAAACAATGGGAGTCCATTGAACTACTGTGTTGGATTGTTGGTATTCTAGGGTTATAAAATCAACGGAAAGTTATTAACAGTTTGTTTAAATGAATTTGGGATACTCCTCAGACATTATTATTTAAAAGGAACACATTTCGCACAATATTACAGTGATTTCAGATTTTCGTATTGATATATTTAGTTAATTTGGAGTCAAATTAATCGGCTTGACAAAAATGCATAAGTTTTGATGAAATTAATAGAACTGTGTAGTGTGCCCAGGTCATGCGGGTGCTACGAGAAAGTACCAACTAGCTTTAAAGCTCGTTGGAAAGTACAGAGAATTTGAATGGTTTCAATCTAAAATATGAAAGTAAAGGTGTCAAAACGAAACTAAGTTTTCCTCCCAAATATCGTACTTTTAAGATGAATGACGGATCAATCAGGGATACTATTAATTTTGGGATAGGAAAGTCCTATACTAACACACGTAGCGAAAACGGGGCCGTTTGCATAAATTACATAAATTATGGGAACCATCGGAATGTGTCGGTGACCGGCGTTGAACGCGTTTAACAGTGTTTAACCAGGTTTAACGTAATATTTGGTCAGCATAGGATTGAGGGCGTTGTGGATTTACACAGACGACGGTGGCCACGCGAAACCTAAATGTTGAATACGTAATGAATAAGGCGAATAACACGTAATCGCGAATGTTAATCTTATCATTTTGACAAATTCATCATAATTAGAAAAATTGTCATCGTTAACCGGGCGGTGACTGTCAAAAATAATTCAAAATAGTGCACTCCCGTTGACATATTGGGTCGTCTGAGATGAGAGACGCGTGGCCAGCGTCGTGTCGTCTGCTACAATCACGCCTGATCAGTATAGCGCCACCAGTTCTATGCTGACCAAATTTTCATTTAAAAGTGGACCCGATCGGCAAGCTCACTGGCACACCCCTGGATCAATGTCAACATCTGTGACATATTAAAGACTAGTGACAATAGTGGGATTAGTTTTACTTGAGTGAATCCATTGACAAACAATTGAGAAGGTGTTTTTTACAGGAAATCAAAATTGTAAGACTACCAACCATAGGAGTACATTGGGTATAATGAGGTTGATGAATTATTCATGAGCTATTTCCAATAGGAAATTTGTATGGAAATTTGAAGAAGGCAGACATTGAATTGAATAAGCAGATGTTGTAGGAAACATGAGTTTATTAATGAGAAGAGATTCAGCAACCCATTTGTTTAACTCGAAGTGAAATATTACACTCCAAATCTTATATATGGGATTAAAGTTGATATTTTGTTGAACAAATCCAATAAATGTACTCCAAATCCAAAAATGTACTCACATTTATATTATATATGGGATGATTTTGACACCATAACCATGTGTCCTAACAATTTTTGGTTGCTAGTGTACATACATTCTTAGGCACTTGTAAATATATCACTATCGAATTACACAAAGGAAAACCGTCTTATTCAAGTTTAGCAAATGAACTCCGCCTGGAAAGAGCATGTGTTTGTTAATTAACTATTTGCACGACATTTATGTTTTTACATAAGAAGGAAGTGTGTTTATATACATTTATAATTATTTAAAGTTTATAAGATGACAAAACAAATAGGTCATCGTCACATTAACTCTAGTGTAAACATTCGGAAATTCAAACTTCGCCTGTTTGCCTCAACGGTGGAGTCAGTTCTGCTATATGGATGCGAGGCTTGGACCATTACTCCCAAGCTACAGAAAGAGCTAGATGGCTGCTACACCAGAATGCTGCGAGTAGTACTCAATGTCAACTGGAAACAACATATACCAAACACCCAACTGTATGGTGACCTCCCCAAAATAAGCCAGAAGATCCGGAGGAGACGAACAAGGTTTGCTGGCCACTGTTACAGAAGTGAGGAGCCAGTATCCAAACTGGTGCACTGGATCCCCAAACATGGCAAAAGAAAGCCGGGACGACCTGCTCTGACATTTATCGATCTACTCAAGCAAGATACTGGACTGGAGACGAGTAACATAAAGACAGCAATGAACGACAGAAGAGTGTGGAGAAACATTGTAGATCGGGGACACGACCCGAATTAAGCAAGTAAGCAAACATTGTAAAATTCAATTCCTAGATTTAAACGTATTCTAGCACTAGAGGGATTAACATCTGAGTAGTTTTGGCAATACCTTCATCACATTGATACAGCTGTTACACATCGTCTCGATAGATTTGTATATAGAATCGGTTGACTTTATTTAAAGCTAAATCTCAAAATCACAATTGAAATCCACGTGTGATTGCTTCCGTAAGGTCCCAATGCTATAAACATGCCCTATGTCTAATACAAACAGTAACACATAATCGCTACGGCTTTCGCCTATGTAAACGCACTCCAAGTTAGAATGGTTATGACACCGTATCAGGCGACAGATGGTTGAATGGTACTTTTACATATCTCATCCTGGAACCTTGCGTTGATGATTCCACACCTGTAAATGATGTTAGTCCTTGCCGTCGACAGTCGAACTTTCGCCCTTTTTTAAGCATCCTGTGGCCATTTCATAATCTATTGAAACGGTAATGGAGCTAACTTCCAAGTGATTCAATTTGGAATCTTATATTATTTCACAACTATTTTCTAATAACCTACCGCAAGGTAAAAGGATATATTCCTAGTTCATGAGTTTGTTAGATGATGTTGAATTTCACACCCTTCAGATAATGAAAAATGTGGATGCTAGTGAACTGAATGCATGGACCTCTTTCCCGAAGCTTCCATTAGTATTACTTTACAGTCATCAAAAAAGTAAAGGGAAGTCAAAAAGCTATTATTATGATCAAAATCACTATCGTTTGGCTTTTAACCCAAAAACATATATCCTACCTAAAAATATTAAACTATATAGTTGTTGAGAAATTTATCTTCTTTAATATGGGATATTGCACGCTAGGATCGGTTGAATATTGAGGAAGTGACAATCCAAAATGTAAGGTAAAGTCCGATTTTCAATTTCACATTTTTCTACACGCGGATTACCGGTAGTGCAATTGGGGACGCATGCGCAGGTTAGATAGTCGGCCGTATATTGTTCCGATGGATCAATACGCCACACAAACGCTACCTGCCATACTCTCCCCCGTGTTGAAAAGTAAAATGTGAAAATAAAGTTTTGACTTTACCTTACAATTTGGATTGTCACTTCTTCAATATTCAACCGATCCTAGCGTGCAATATCCCATATTAAAGAAGATAAATTTATTAACAACTTTATAATTTAATATTTTTAGGTAGGATATATTTTTAGAGTTAAAAGCCCATTTATTACCTGTATAGTGACTTTTTTGATGACTGTATAATTATGAGGTTAGAATACTAACATTTCAAATACATGGGAATTCACTAGGACAGGTGTCATTCTGTCTAAGATCTTGACAAAAAAAGATAATTTGGTGCAAGAATCATCGAGCAATGTGTATTATACTGTCTGTATCTAGATGAAGAAAATGCAGAGAATTCTCCGCTTGTTATATATTTATCAATATTTCTTTATTGTTTTAATTCGATATAAATATTCTGTTAATACGTACGTTAGTGATTTTGATCATAATAATAGCTTTTTGACTTCCCCTCACTCATAGTAATGCGTTGGCGAGAGAAGGAAACGGGTACTTAACAATTAAATGACAGAATCGATGAGAATTCTTGAAATATAACAGATGCTTGTGATTATGATGAATAACGTAGGTCGTTGCACTTCGTACTGATGTATCTAGCAACACCTCCAAAAAGCGCCGAACTTTGTTTTCAATCGAATATATTTCGAATATGATATGTTCATATTGAGTCGTATATGAATGATACCACATGTCTTGCGTAAGAATATGGGGAGGTTTCCATCTGAATGTGCCGTAATTACCACTATTTCGTCATCAAAAGTCAATAGAACATATTACTACACAGTAGTTGGCAATGTAACACTTCAATGAACAGACCAGTCAGATTGAATTCTCCTCTTATTCTCTAGCAGGTGGCTGAACACTGAAACAAGTAAATGCCACAACTTTGGGTGTATCCTTGGTGTAAGATATTTATAAGTTATAAGTTAGACTAGTGTCCAGACCTATTGAGGATTAAAGCTGTATAATCCTTTAATCCCTCAATAGAGGATTTGGTGCTAGGTTAGTTTCGTGCTGTCTTACACCAAAGACAAACTCAACTTGGTTAGTATCATTGATTTATAAGGGGCCATATCCAGACTCCAGTGATTTTAAAGCATTTTTCTACCGATTTTACCCCGGTATTCCAACGAAATAGAACGAAATACCGTTGGAATACCGGGGATAGAACGAAATACCGTTGGAATACCGGGGTTAAATCGGTAGAAAAATGCTTTAAAATCACTGGAGTTTGGATATGGCCCCTAAGAGACTTAATATTTGATTTTTGATTTCCGGTAATTCTCGAAAGTTTAGAGTGGGTAAATTTGCAATACCTCAGAAGGGGGAGTGTTATGCAATTACTAGTCATCAAATGTGGTTTTTTTATCTGCAAAATATTATATTTACAACGACGGAAATGTCAGGTAGAGATGGGTGAAAACCACTCTACATATCATCTGTTGATAAGCAGATTCGCACATTCAAACATTATAATTGAATCTGATACTTCATAGAGAATGGCAGAAGCAGTGTTCGGTAATTGAATCTGAAACTTCATAGGGAATGGCAGAAACAGTGTTCCGTAATTGAATCTGATACTTCATAGGGAATGGCAGAAACAGTGTTCGGTAATTTATCCTGATACTTCATAGGGAATGGCAGAAACAGTGTTCGGTAATTGAATCTGATACTTCATAGAGAATGGCAGAAACAGTGTTCGGTAATTGAATCTGATACTTCATAGGGAAAGGAAGAAACAGTGTTCGGTAATTGAATCTGATACTTCATAGGAAATGGCAGAAACAGTGTTCGGTAATTGAATCTGATACTTCATAGAGAATGGCAGAAACAGTGTTCGGTAATTGAATCTGATACTTCATAGGGAAAGGCAGAAACAGTGTTCGGTAATTGAATCTGATACTTCATAGGAAATGGCAGAAACAGTGTTCGGTAATTGAATCTGATACTTCATAGAGAATGGCAGAAACAGTGTTCGGTAATTAAATCTGATACTTCATAGAGAATGGCAGAAACAGTGTTCGGTAATTGAATCTGATACTTCATAGGGACTGGCAGAAACAGTGTTCGGTAATTGAATATGCTACTTCATAGAAAATGGCAGAAACAGTGTTCGGTAATTGAATCTGATACTTCATAGGGAATGGCAGAAATAGTGTTCCGTAATTGAATCTGATACTTCATAGAGAATGGCAGAAACAGTGTTCGGTAATTGAATCTGATACTTCATAGGGAATGGCAGAAACAGTGTTCGGTAATTGAATCTGATACTGCATAGGGAATGGCAGAAACAGTGTTCGGTAATTTAATCTGATACTTCATAGGGAATGGCAGAAACAGTGTTCGGTAATTGAATCTGATACTTCATAGGGAATGGCAGAAACAGTGTTCGGTAATTTATCCTGATACTTCATAGGGAATGCTGCCCTACCATGACAAAAGGAAGTAATGGACAACAGGAAAGTTTAGAGCTATGAGGCAAAACATGTTTTTGTAAAAAAATTCTGCAAAATATTCAAAAATGTACAATAAATGTGACATTAAACTGATATAACATTAGCAGAACATCACTCATCACTTTTCAAGGCTCTTGAAAAAAAACATGATTTGCCTTGTATCTTGTATCTCCTGTTGTCCATAACTTCCTTTTGTCGTGGTTTATTTGGTAAAAAGTGAACATGCTTCCTTTTTGATATGCTAATTACTCATTAATTAAGAATTTTTGAGGGTTCCTGCTATGATAGAATTGTGTATCAATATTATTGCTATCATTTAGTATAGAAAAACCCATTTTGAAAAAAGTGTCCATTACTTCCTTTTGTCATGGTAGGGCAGAATGGCAGAAACAGTGTTCGGTAATTGAATCTGATAATTCATAGGGAATGGCAGAAACAGTGTTCGGTAATTTATCCTGATACTTCATAGGGACTGGCAGAAACAGTGTTCGGTAATTTATCCTGATACTTCATAGGGAATGAGAGAAACAGTGTTCGGTAATTGAATCTGATACTTCATAGGGAATGGCAGAAACAGTGTTTGGTAATTGAATCTGATACTTCATAGGGAATGGCAGAAACAGTGTTTGGTAATTGAATCTGATACTTCATAGGAAATGGCAGAAACAGTGTTCGGTAATTTATCCTGATACTTCATAGGGAATGAGAGAAACAGTGTTCGGTAATTGAATCTGATACCTCATAGGAAATGGCAGAAACAGTGTTCGGTAATTTATCCTGATACTTCATAGGAAATGCCAGAAACAGTGTTCCGTACTTGAATCTGATACTTCATAGGGAATGGCAGAAACAGTGTTCGGTAATTGAATCTGATACTTCATAGGAAATGGCAGAAACAGTGTTCGGTAACTGAATCTGATACTTCATATGAAATGCCAGAAACAGTGTTCCGTAACTGAATCTGATAATTCATAGGGAATGGCAGAAACAGTGTTCCGTAACTGAATCTGATACTTCATATGAAATGGCAGAAGCAGTGTTCGGTAATTGAATCGGATGCACCTACGCCTTTAAAATTAAATTAAATGAGCATAAAGTAAAGTAAGAATGAGGAACTATATCTCATTCAATTAATTCTTGGCAATCGTGATATTTCACTTTGAATGGGTTGTTTTCAAATATTCTCTAGTACTAGATATATACTTAATATACTACCAAAATCTTGAATCGTTAAGAGGTCAAAGAACTTGAATAATATAACTATATATTATTTTGGGTGTAATATTACAAATGTTATATTTTTGGAATCCATTGTGATCCGAATAACCTGTTATTGTACCTGTGAGGGTAGATTATTTCATTTGTTTTATGCATTGTACAGATTCGATGGCCTATCAGCCCTTTTCAGGCAAAAGGATGTATCTATATATACTTTCCTAATGATATACTTACTTTTAACATGGATTGTGTTAACTTGGTTCAATAATCCTCACTTAGGAAAAGGTTGCAACTTTTAAAGTCAATAAAGGTAATATACTGCCTTTTACCACTACATGATTTATGTTAAAAGGAAGTATACTGTTAGGAAACTACATATAAGATACATTCTTTTGCCATAAAAGGGCTGCTATGAGGTTTGTACCTGTGAGGCTTTATTGTTTCATGTATTGTATGCATTGTACAGATTAGTTTGCCTGTGAAGTTACAGTCCCACTAGATGTAACAAGTGTTGAATTCAAACATCCGGTGAATTCCTAAATTATCTGATTGGTGGAATAGCAGTATATCGTTTTCTTCAGGAAATGGGGCATGCCGTGAAATACCCAACACAACCGTGACCTCTTATGGAATCTTATTCAGAAAACGATAACCGTCGACAGTTTATATAGATATAAGCATTAAAACTCTGAATACTGTTCGCCGGTCAGCGTGACAATGTGGACATCCTGATTCAATGATGGACCGAAATACGCAGAAATCATGATTTAGATGTCATTTCGTTTTCGTAGCGATTTTTTAAAATGCAAGAGTAATGACACAAGTTGGAGACTTCTATGCTACACTAGCCCTTCTTTTCTAATACGTTATTATGTATTTGGAAGATCCTTGGCGATTCACAACATACTATACATTTTTACAATCCTGTACCTTGATTTGCCTAACAATAGTGCAGTGGATATAAAGCTGACTGATTATTCTTCGCATGAATCCCGTGGTTTATAATCTGTAATCAGTATGTACGGTAATCATTTACATTCTACGCCAAAGTATGGAACACCTGGCAACATGTCCCTCGTAGAAACACGCTGTAATTTAGTCAACCACAAGTGGAACTGGTAGTTTACTAACGCCTTCAGCAATGTTTTCTTAGCAAAGCGCAACGCACTTTTCACTACCTTAATGTGTTTTACGTTGCGTAAGTCGTTCTTATCTCATAAGGGGATCTGAACTCCAGGAGAGCATATAATGTACGTATAGCAGCTATCAATTATACAGTGTATAAATGAATATGCAAGACCCAAATGACCACACTTTGATTTAAATGTCAGTTACTTCAAACAGATACAGTGCTCAAAAATACCTTAAGGTAATATATACGGTCATAACTCATAGTTCCAACTTTAAAATAGCTATATTCATTTATTTATTTTCTTCATTTTGAGATGCTGTTAGCAAAGATCGGTTAACAATTACGAATTCTACACCTAAACGAATGATACAAAGTGTCATTTTTATTTTCATTTAGAATATCGTGTGACAGGTATGCTGTCCGCCCACTACAGAAGGAAGTATGGGACACAGGTATGCTGTCCGCCCACGACAGAAGGAAGTATGGGACACTTTCATCAAAATCACTTTTTAGTTTGTTTAGCTTCAGAAGACATATACATTCACGCTAAAATCACTGTGGAACCTGAAACACCACCAAGAGTACGAAATGCATGTATTGTAAGGGGATTTGCTTTCTTTGATTTTGTACAGTAAAGTGATAGGGATATTAACAAAAACCCACCACAAAAGGAAGTACGGGACACATAGTTTTTGTTAATTTAAACAATTTAAAAACATAAACCTATCATTCCCCTAATTCTTTTTACATTTTCTGCAATAGAAAAACATTAAATAACAATAATATTTTAAAAAGATAAGTAATTGCTTGAAGAAATATGGAAATATCTTCAAAAATAGTAATTTTACTATATCTCAATACATTAAAGTGTCTCATACTTCCTTTTGTCGTGGGCGGGCAGTATGTTTTTGAACCGTATTGATCATTTCAAACATCCCCGATCCTTATCTTACTATCAACTGGTGAGTTGCCGCTACCAAATCAGTAATATGGCTATTGCTACACGTGTTGATTTACAGATAATCTTCACAATACGTAAAATAAAAAGAAGACATATCTTTTCTAAATTTTTATGATTTAATATTATGTACGAGTATATTAAAGTAGAAGCAACAGGTTTTGGAGTTATGAGCGCATGTATTACCTGGTAAGTTACCCCTTTGAGAACATTTTATATATTTACTTTCTAAAATCTAAAATGTTACAGATATAGTAACATGTATCAAAGCTATCAATGACAAAGCTAAACCTTAGTTAGCAGCGATATCATTCTACGCCGCTAATTGTAACGACAGGGTAGGTTTGTAGCCTATTAATATTTTAAGCAAATGTCCTATTCTTCAGAAAATAATACAGACCATTATTTTTCGATTGTGAGATATATTTATTTTTGTTTTTTAATAATTGAAAATATTTGACAATTTAAAAACATAGATAAACCAACCAACTATAGATGAGGTGACCTATGATGTCATGTATTTACAAATGGGACACCCTCTGTTGTTTCCCTCTAGGCAGAATATACAGTCAAATTAATGAAGACAACATGAAATTTCTTTCTAATGAATTGTAAAACTCATTTAGTTTTAGATTTTTTTGTGAAATGCGATAGCTTATAGCATTCCTAAGCAAGTTTAAAGACAGTTTTGATAACAATTTGCTGTGACACCACAATCTAGTTAGAAATCTGATCTGGCCTATGTAAACTATAGGAACTCTTGCCCGGTGTGTTTTGTCTCAAACCAACAGAGGGCGTCCTAAATGTCAACAAATGTCACCTCATCTATACCTGGAATGTCCTTCCACCCAATAAGGAATTGATTGGGTGTTTATTTCCTTGTCGCATTAGCGAGGTTTGAGAGACTTGTAGCTCAATGTTGCCATTGTTATACATTTACAGCATCATTTACACACCATTTTGCATACACGGCAGTGACTCGCACACACATTAAGCATGTTTAAATGTACACCGTATTTTTATGAATCTTCATCTTATTCTACCCGAGGGCATCTTTTCAAAATACTCACTTATAAAAAGCTTGTATAGATAGTTCATTTGATATCGAGTAGAGTGGCATTTATTTCATGTTCGGCATTCAATGCTGAAAACACATGCCTGCGGCACTCAGTTAGATGAGCGAACCATACGTGTCGAGATTGCAATAGTGCAGTTCAAGTGCGCACTGTTGCGTGTTATGTAGCCGAGTAATTGAGTGAAAGCAGCCTATCGCAACATTTGCTGTAAAATAAACTTGACGTTCAATTTGATTACGTTTAACCATAATTGTGATCCATGGATCATTTCTGTGTTTATTCAATATTGTAACCAAGTCTTATTTTGTGTATCCGGGTCCCTAACACCTAACACAGATTTCTCAGAAACCTTTCCAAACTTTCAAGGTCTAGCTCAATTATTTCTGAACCAATACTAGGCATTATAAGAAATTATTTTTCATATGACAAATCCAAGATTAGTTAAAGTATAATAATAAATCAAATTATTATACTCACTTGTGACAGTTTCATGCTACACTGAGCACTGCATAAGACTATTTGACGTCAGCTCTCATCACAGGCTTTTTATCCTGACGACCACCGGAAGTAGAGGGCGGTCTTGATGAGATTAACTGATCGTAAATGTTGTGAGTTGATAAGCCCCCTCATCCTTATTGAGAGTGGCCTTCCTCCTTCTTCGAATCCAAATAGACTCCTTTAACCATCTTGTGGTCTTATGCGCTTTCTTGTCGATGACCTTAGCCTTCTCCCACCCGATTAGTTAATCTCATCACGATCAGTAATCTCATCACGATCAGTGATCATCCCATCTCATCTATCTACCTATCAAAAATCTTTCCCAACTTTCAAAGTCTATTCCAAGATTTACGGAACCAATAGTAGGCCGAAAAACCAAGTTTATAAAAAAATCGATCGAAAAAACAGGTTTTTGAATTCGATTGTCATAGTTTTTGAAAAAAACGTGGTTTTTCGATCAAAAAACCAGGTTTCTCGGTTGATAAACCTGGTTTTTCAAAAACTATGACATTCGAATTCGAAAAACCTGATATTTCAATCGAAAAACCAGGTTTTTCTGTTCTATTGTGCAATATACTTTGTACTTGCCATACTCGTCCGTTATACGTATGATACATACAGACTAGTTGATGGGTGCTTGTAGGTGTAATTATGCAAACTATTACGTTTGCGTCTATCATATGTGTCTAACGTACACGTCAGTTATACGTATGATACATACGTACTACGTTTGCGTCTATCGTATACTTCTAACGTACACGTCAGTTATACGTATGATACATACGGACTCGTTGATGGGTACTTGTAATACAATTATGCAAACTATTACGTTTGCGTCTATCGTATACGGCTAACGTACACGTCAGTTATACGTATGATACATATAGGACTATAGTTGATGGGTAATTGTATACACTCTTAGAAGGTCAGGATCAAATATGAGACGAAAAGGATCAATTTTGATCCAGAAGCGGTATCACATATGAGCTTACCCTTTCCGGATCAAAGTGATCCGACAAGCAGGATCAAAAAGTTTGATCCGAAATGGGATCAAATATTTCTGTCAAATGATACTGAAACGGATCAAAATAATGATCCTTAATCGGATGTACCTGTAGCTTATGATCCTACTCCAGGATCAAACTGAATCAAAGAAAAAGTGAAAACATAGGGGGTCATCGGGTGACAGATTGTAAAAACAAGCATGCATGCAAGGGTCTTTCGGTGACACCGGGCCAAAAAAAGGGGGGTATTTTTGATGGAGCCTGGTGTGAAACCTTTGAGTGCCCCCACCCCCGGGTGCACACTGCAGACTATATATCGAGTGCAGTAAGCTTACTACATCGTGTAGGCCTAGTACATCGCAGTGATCGTGACATTTTGTGAGGAGCATTTTGACCGAAAATCGTACTGATGGCACTGGTCAGGTACAAGAAATTTGTTCACAAGAATAGAGCATGTTCAAACATAAAAAATAAAACTACTTTACCGACAAAATCATGTAACATTTTACAGATTAGACTGGATAACTTACCGCGGTATTTCACCCTTGTTTCAACTGTGGCGACCGAATTCAAAAGATCGTCTGCTTGTCGTCTATCGGTTTGCGAAAGAGTGACGTCAGTCACTCATTGACCAATGAACTGTTTCATCGAATTGATCCGGAAATCAGATCAAAGTTGATCAAGGTGAATTTGATCCGTTTGTTGATATCTATCTGGAAACGGATCAAAACGATCCGAAAACGGATCAAAACGATCCGAAAATGATCCTTAAAGGATCAAAACAAAGTGAGCCGGAAATCTACTCATGTATTTGATCCTGACCTTCTAAGAGTGTAGGTATAATTATGCAAACTATTACGTTTGCGTCTATCGTATACGTCTAACGTACACGTCAGTTACACGAATGATACATACGGTAAACTTTGACAAATATTTGTTTGTGTACCACTTAAGCCTTTTCAGAGGCATAGGTATGTTTTGTCGGTACATTTTGGGGACAACCACATCGCTACCCCCCCCCCCCCCCCCCCCCCCCCCCCCCCCCCCCCCCCTCTCCACTTAGCAGAATTTGAGGACCTTTTACGATTTTTTGGGCTACCAATTAAAAAAGGCTTGGTCAGCCCCCGTACATTTTAATCCTGGATCCGCCACTGGTGTAGGTGAAGTAAAACAGAATGAACTGTGTCATACGTAAAACTGACGTGTACATTAAACACATATGATAGACGCAAACGTAATAGTTTGCATAATTATACCTACAAGCACCAATCAACTAGTTCTTATGTATCATACGTATAACTGACGAGTACGTCAGAAGTATACGATAGACGCAAACGTAATAGTTTGCATAATTAAACCTACAAGCACCCATCAACTAGTCCGTATGTATCATACGTATAACTGACATGTACGTTAGAGTGAATTCTAGCTCAGAAAGAGCTGAAACAAATTCACTCCCAATTCAGAATGGTGTTTTCACTCATTTACATTTAGAGAGTAAAGAGATCTCAACATGTCAGAAGGTGCTGAAAACGTTCGTGCAGTGCAGCTTTATGTTTGAAAGTACCAATACTATTGCCTACTACAGCCAAACCAAACTTTTTTAAGTTTTTAATAAAGTTACGTGTAGCGTCACCTGTGATCTAAAAGAGGATTTTGAGTGCAGATTCTCTATAGAATTGTAGATTTGATCATCAAAGAAAGAAATGTTTCGCGTGATACGTAATTCGTGACGTAATACTTCAAAATCAATACGTTTAAAAAATAAACACGTGACTATAAGATTAACTACTACCATGTTCTAGTAAACTGCGATGATTTAAGAGTTTGCCGTTCTATCTGTATTCACCAATGACGTAACACTGCAGTGAATTAGCTAGCTAAGTACGAAATATTCTATTACAGGATTAAATGATTACCAAATCATGAATATCATATAGACCTTGTAAGGAAACACCCTCTTGAACAAAGGGCATTCACACGGATGTTTCTCTGATGAGGTTTTGACTGACTAAATATGTGAGAACATCACAATTCTATATAGAAAATGTTGTGCTTGAGTGAAAATGAGTTGGCGATGGAGTACCCATAATACGCATTAAAAATTAAGGGATTTAATCGTTTTTTCCACATGAGTTCTATTTTCAAAAAGAATACCGTATATAAGTTTAATATTTTTGCCGGATATTGTATGTCTGATCTGAATGTAATAGAACAAAAGTGAACTATGTTATTTCAGTATCATATATCCATACTTCTGTTCGATAAAATGACGTTTTTTACCTTCTAGCTCATAAAATCATGACTCTACTTATACCCAATTAGCAAGACCAAGAGGCCAATGCTAAACGCCATACGCTTAAAATCTTAATAACCAAGCATCCCGCTCTT
Source organism: Ophiura sarsii (assembly GCA_035610835.1). Taxonomy (NCBI): domain Eukaryota; kingdom Metazoa; phylum Echinodermata; class Ophiuroidea; order Amphilepidida; family Ophiuridae; genus Ophiura; species Ophiura sarsii. The sequence continues at coordinate 1,346,140 of CM069456.1, forward strand.
GCTATCATGTTCCTGTAATATTCTGCTCCAAGAGTAAGTACGCAGCACTTGTTATCATCAGTATTCATACGTTATGCCACTGGCAAACTATAATTGAGGTAGCTTACCGCCACCCCGTGTTATCAAGTAACCAGTTTATCAACAATCTTATTACACTTTAATATCTAATTGTGTCAACCGATGGGGGTAATTATACTTGCATGGAAAAGATCGCATTTAGTTTAAGCGACGGAAGGGCTTTTAAATGGAGGGCACATGATCCATTATAACTCAATGTAGAGGAAAATATGGAAAATGTGTACTTTGGGTCCCAAATACTAGACTGTACTAAACTGCTCACAAAAAGTATCGAAACACTTAGAAATGATCCAATATATAACGGCTCGAAAGAGTTGGCATTAATTGAAGCAAAAAACCAAGTGCATCATTTTGTTCTGCGTATTTTGACACCTCGATCGATGCGATACGATGTTGCGGAGCGGAGTTATTGTCATTTCAATGATCGTGGGTCCAGTTTCAAAAGTGACTCTCATCCCTATTGAAAAGCACGCATCTGACCATTCTAAACAGTAATGCAAACCTCTTTCTAAAGGATGATTGTCACTTTTGAAACTCGACCCACGACCATTGAAATGACAATAACTCCGCTCCGCAACATCGTATCTTATCGATCGAGGTGTCAAAATACGCAGAACAAAATGATGCACTTGGTTATTTGCTTTGATTAATGCATATCCTTTCGAGCCGTTATATATTGGATCATTTCTAAGTGTTTCGATACTTTTTGTGAGCAGTATAGAAAATGTGTACTTTAGGTCCCAAATACTAGACTGTACTATTATCGTCCAATACTGGAACACCCAGTATCGTTTGATACTAGTACAAAGTAAGAGTTCCAGTATCGGGCGATACGGGAACATATAAAATGTACCAGTATCATGCAATACTGTACACAATTATGTACCAGTATCGTTCAATACTGGGAAAACTACACTGGTAGCGTGCACCAGTATCGCCGGATACTTGAACATAAAAATGTGCCAGTATCGTTCGATGCTGGAAAACAAGTTGGTGTTCCAGTATCGACCGATACTGGTACGTTTAAAATGTTCCAGTATTGCCTGATATTGGAATAAAATGTTCCAGTATCGGGCGATACTGGAGGAACAAAACAGATACTGGAATACATGATACTGGAACACAAATTGGGTGTTCCAGTATCGACCGATACTCGATACTGGTGCAATTGTATTGTACATTGACTGATACTGGCATATCTGGGACCTAAAGTACACTTTTTCGAAGATATCACTTTTACAGATACCATCATCATTAAAATTCCTTAATCGGTTGCAATCGCAAGATATCTCAATGCACAGAGATCTGTCAATCATTTAATGCAGATGTGATTCTTGAACATGAGCTATTCTCAAACAACAGCTCACCGTCAGTAGTGTTTGATTCAGACTCATTTAACAAAAGCGACAAAGATGATACGCATGCCTTTGAATGACAATGTCTCGCCATATTGATTGATCTTGTCCTTATATTGCCATCAATATTGAAGGTAATTTCCATATTAAATGTAACATGAAATACATGTAGATTGAATTGATCTGCGCTTTGATGTTTCACTGAAACGCTATCTATTACCAACTTGCTATGGATTTTAACCAACTAAAACAACGAATCAAACAAATATAATGTTTGTCTTTCTTTATTATCATGATTATTGTTGCAAGTTCTTGCAACCAAAAATAGTAAAACATTTGAAAATCAACTCATTAAATTATACTAAAATCAAATATATTTTCTTAATTTCGCAAGTTTTGCTGGCCCCTGTTTCAAAAGTGAGGAGCCAGTATCCAAATTGGTGCACTGGATTCCCAAGCATGGTAAAAGAAACCGGGAAGACCTGCTCTGACATTTATTGAACTAGATACTGGATTGGACACCACCTGTAAAGACAGCAATGAATGACCGAAAATTGTGTAGATCGGGGACACCACCCGAGTTAAGCAAAGTAAGCATTTCGTAGAAAAAATTGCATCAAATTACGTTGAATCTTGATTTTCAAGTGTCGATCTCTCATGGAGTTTAAGATGAACTGATTGTAAATATCATTCATAAATTCCATTTTATCGTAAGCCACGCCCAAATCTTCTTATCTGCGCGGTGATTGGCCAATACTCATAGCCCATAATGATAAATGCCTAGCTATGTACGAACCGTAGCCTTATTGGTTCATATTACGCAAAACATAATAACAACTTTGATTGACAGTCACTACCGGACTTACGTTACTCTACGATAATATAATATAATCGTTTTTATTTGTACGATTCTACTTTATTATCACAATCCCTAATGACCTTCAATCATAGAGCAAGGGGATTTTTCCGTAAAATTACCTATCAAATCAGTCCGAAGTGTTCATCTTAAGAAGGGTAAAGGGAACGCTCAGGCGATAAATAATCTGATTATTTACTAATGATGGTGGAAAGAGACAATTGGTTAGGACCACCTGTACCAAAATTTCCCAACCCTTTATTGAGCCCCATTTACTCGTGTTACTTTTTTTCAAATCGTGAAACAACATACGTCGATATTGTCAACAACCGTTTTCAATTTAGATCAATACTAAACTGTCCTCTAATTACGTTATAAGATCTCCCGCTATTGCTACGTTAGAGTAGATCAAGTCATATAGAGTACCCTAGATGTCAAACAAACCGCATCCTTAATGGTGTTTTATCGTTGTGTTAGGTTCATCAATCAAAACACACGGTGTATCCTTCATGTAATATAGCACGAACTATTGTATATACTACATTAAATGCCTTAATATAAATGGTATTACCGTCGTTATACCTACTGGTGTATTGTTTCATGTATGTTCATACGATGTTATTTATTCTATATATATACTACTGTACGTGTCAAACTGGGTATAATTCATTCTATATGCTGTTGTGTCTTTTTATATTATACATTTAATTACTTTTTTGCCTGTGACATTGTGATATCTGTGACACGGCGGGTTTAATTCATCTATATGCTATTATGTCTTTTAATATTATACATTTAATTACTTTTTTGCCTGTGACATTGTGTCATCTGTGACACGGCGGGTTTAATTCATTATATACACTATTATGTCTTTTTATATCATACATTTAATTACTTTTCAGCCTGTGACATTGTGTCATCTGTGACACGGCGGGTTTAATGCATTCTATATACTAGTATGTCTTTTTATATTATACATTTAATTACTTTTTTGCCTGTGACATTGTGTCATCTGTGACACGGCGGGTTTCATTCATTCTATATACTATTATGTCTTTTATATCATACATTTAATTACTTTTCCGCCTGTGACATTGTGACATCTGTGACACGGCGGATTTATTGCATTCTATATACTATTATGTCTTTTTTTATATCATACATTTAATTACTTTTTTGCCTGTGACATTGTGACATCTGTGACACGGCGGGTTTTATGCATTCTATATACTAGTATGTCTTTTTATATTATACATTTAATTACTTTTTTGCCTGTGACATTGTGACATCTGTGACACGGCGGGTTTAATGCATTCTATATACTAGTATGTTTTTTTTATATTATACATTTAATTACTTTTTTGCCTGTGACATTGTGTCATCTGTGACACGGCGGGTTTAATGCATTCTATATACTAGTATGTCTTTTTATATTATACATTTAATTACTTTTTTGCCTGTGACATTGTGTCATCTGTGACACGGCGGGTTTAATTCATCTATATGCTATTATGTCTTTTAATATTATACATTTAATTACTTTTTTGCCTGTGACATTGTGCCATCTGTGACACGGCGGGTTTAATTCATTCTATACACTATTATGTCTTTTTATATCATACATTTAATTACTTTTCCGCCTGTGACATTGTGTCATCTGTGACACGGCGGGTTTAATGCATTCTATATACTAGTATGTCTTTTTATATTATACATTTAATTACTTTTTTGCCTGTGACATTGTGTCATCTGTGACACGGCGGGTTTAATTCATCTATATGCTATTTTGTCTTTTAAAATTATACATTTAATTACTTTTTTGCCTGTGACATTGTGTCATCTGTGACACGGCGGGTTTAATGCATTCTATATACTAGTATGTCTTTTTATATTATACATTTAATTACTTTTTTGCCTGTGACATTGTGTCATCTGTGACACGGCGGGTTTAATTCATCTATATGCTATTATGTCTTTTAATATTATACATTTAATTACTTTTTTGCCTGTGACATTGTGTCATCTGTGACACGGCGGGTTTCATTCATTCTATATACTATTATGTCTTTTATATCATACATTTAATTACTTTTCCGCCTGTGACATTGTGACATCTGTGACACGGCGGATTTATTGCATTCTATATACTATTATGTCTTTTTTTATATCATACATTTAATTACTTTTTGGCCTGTGACATTGTGACATCTGTGACACGGCGGGTTTTATGCATTCTATATACTAGTATGTCTTTTTATATTATACATTTAATTACTTTTTTGCCTGTGACATTGTGTCATCTGTGACACGGCGGGTTTAATTCATCTATATGCTATTATGTCTTTTAATATTATACATTTAATTACTCTTTTGCCTGTGACATTGTGTCATCTGTGACACGGCGGGTTTCATTCATTCTATATACTATTATGTCTTTTATATCATACATTTAATTACTTTTTCGCCTGTGACTTTGTGACATCTGTGACACGGCGGGTTTAATGCATTCTATATACTAGTATGTCTTTTTATATTATACATTTAATTACTTTTTTGCCTGTGACATTGTGTCATCTGTGACACGGCGGGTTTATTTCATCTATATGCTATTATGTCTTTTAATATTATACATTTAATTACTTTTTTGCCTGTGACATTGTGTCATCTGTGACACGGCGGGTTTAATGCATTCTATATACTATTATGTCTTTTAATATTATACATTTAATTACTTTTTTGCCTGTGACATTGTGTCATCTGTGACACGGCGGGTTTAATTCATCTATATGCTATTATGTCTTTTAATATTATACATTTAATTACTTTTTTGCCTGTGACATTGTGTCATCTGTGACACGGCGGGTTTCATTCATTCTATATACTATTATGTCTTTTATATCATACATTTAATTACTTTTCCGCCTGTGACATTGTGACATCTGTGACACGGCGGATTTCATTCATTCTATATACTATTATGTCTTTAATATCATACATTTAATTACTTTTTCGCCTGTGACATTGTGTCATCTGTGACACGGCGGGTTTCATTCATTCTATATACTATTATGTCTTTAATATCATACATTTAATTACTTTTTCGCCTGTGACATTGTGTCATCTGTGACACGGCGGGTTTCATTCATTCTATATACTATTATGTCTTTAATATCATACATTTAATTACTTTTTCGCCTGTGACATTGTGTCATCTGTGACACGGCGGGTTTCATTCATTCTATATACTATTATGTCTTTAATATCATACTTTTAATTACTTTTTCGCCTGTGACATTGTGTCATCTGTGACATGGCGGGTTTCATTCATTCTATATACTATTATGTCTTTAATATCATACATTTAATTACTTTTTCGCCTGTGACATTGTGTCATCTGTGACACGGCGGGTTTCATTCATTCTATACACTATTATGTCTTTAATATCATACATTTAATTACTTTTTCGCCTGTGACATTGTGTCATCTGTGACACGGCGGGTTTCATTCATTCTATATACTATTATGTCTTTAATATCATACATTTAATTACTTTTTCGCCTGTGACATTGTGTCATCTGTGACACGGCGGGTTTCATTCATTCTATATACTATTATGTCTTTAAAATTATACATTTAATTACTTTTTTGCCTGTGACATTGTGTCATCTGTGACACGGCGGGTTTCATTCATTCTATATACTATTATGTCTTTTATATCATACATTTAATTACTTTTCCGCCTGTGACATTGTGACATCTGTGACACGGCGGATTTATTGCATTCTATATACTATTATGTCTTTTTTATATCATACATTTAATTACTTTTTGGCCTGTAACATTGTGACATCTGTGACACGGCGGGTTTTATGCATTCTATATACTAGTATGTGTTTTTATATTATACATTTAATTACTTTTTTGCCTGTGACATTGTGTCATCTGTGACACGGCGGGTTTAATTCATTCTATACACTATTATGTCTTTTTTATATCATACATTTAATTACTTTTTTGCCTGTGACATTGTGTCATCTGTGCCAAACCGGTTTTATTCTTCTCACATACTGTTATGTATTTTATATCATAAATTCATTTACTTTTTAGCCTGTGACATTGTGTCATCTGTGCCAAACGGGGTTTTACTCTTCTCATACACTATTATGTATTTTATATCATAAATTCATTTACTTTTTAGCCTGTGACATTGTGTCATCTGTGCCAAACCGGTTTTTAATTCTTCTCATATACTATTATGGTTTTTTATATCATACATTCATTTACTTCTTCGCCTGTGACATTGTGTCATCTGTGCCAAACCGGGTTTTAATTCTTCTCATATACCATTATGTCTTTTACATCATAAATTCATTTCCTTTTCCGCCTGTGACATTGTGTCATCTGTGTCAAACCGGGTTTTATTCTTTTCATATACCATTATGTCTTTTACATCATGAATTCATTTACTTTTTCGCCTGTGACATTGTGTCATCTGTGTCAAACCGGTTTTATTTTTCTCATATACTATTATGTATTTTATATCATCAATTCATTTACTTTTTTGCCTGTGACATTGTGTCTTTTGTGTCAAACCGGGTTTCATTCTTTTTATATACCATTATGTCTTTTATATCATAAATTCATTTACTTTTTCTCCTGTGACATTGTGTCATCTGTGCCAAACCGGGTTTTTATTCTTCTCAAATACTATTATGTATTTTATATCATGAATTCATTTACTTTTTCTCCTGTGACATTGTGTAATCTGTGCCAAACCGGGTTTTTATTCTTCTCATATACTATTATGTCTTTTACATCATAAATTCATTTACTTTGTCGCCTGTGACATTGTGTCATCTGTGCCAAACCGGGTTTTATTCTTCTCATATACTATTATATATTTTATATCATCAATTCATTTACTTTTTTGCCTGTGACATTGTGTCATCTGTGCCAAACCGGGTTTTATTCTTTTTATATACCATTATGTCTTTTGTATCATAAAAAAAATTCATTTACTTTTTCGCCTGTGACATTGTGTCATCTGTGCCAAACCGGGTTTTATTCTTCTCATATACTATTATGTATTTTATATCATCAATTCATTTACTTTTTTGCGTGTGACATTGTGTCATCTGTGTCAAACGCGGTTTTATTCTTCTCATATACTATTATATATTTTATATCATAAATTCATTTACTTTTTCGCCTGTGACATTGTGTCATCTGTGTCAAACCGAGTTTTATTCTTCTCATATACTATTATGTCTTTTACATCATAAATTCATTTACTTTTTCGCCTGTGACATTGTGTCATCTGTGCCAAACCGGTTTTATTCTTCTTATATACTATTATGTATTTTATATCATAAATTCATTTACTTTTTCACCTGTGACATTGTGTCATCTGTACCAAACCGGGTTTTATTCTTCTCATATTCTATTATGTATTTTATATCATCAATTCATTTACTTTTTTGCGTGTGACATTGTGTCATCTGTGTCAAACGGGGTTTTATTCTTCTCATATACCATTATGTCTTTTATATAATTAATTCATTTACTTTTTTGCCTGTGACATTGTGTCATCTGTGTCAAACCGGGTTTTATTCTTTTTATATACCATTATGTCTTTTGTATCATAAATTCATTTACTTTTTTTGCCTGTGACATTGTGTCTTGTATATCATACAAACGGCGGGTTTCATTCATTCTATATACTATTATGTCTTTTATATCATACATTTAATTACTTTTCCGCCTGTGACATTGTGACATCTGTGACACGGCGGATTTATTGCATTCTATATACTGTCTTTTTTATATCATACATTTAATTACTTTTTGGCCTGTGACATTGTGACATCTGTGACACGGCGGGTTTTATGCATTCTATATACTAGTATGTCTTTTTATATTATACATTTAATAACTTTTTTGCCTGTGACATTGTGACATCTGTGACACGGCGGGTTTAATTCATTCTATACACTATTATGTCTTTTTTATATCATACATTTAATTACTTTTTTGCCTGTGACATTGTGTCATCTGTGCCAAACCGGTTTTATTCTTCTCATATACTGTTATGTATTTTATATCATAAATTCATTTACTTTTTTGCCTGTGACATTGTGTCATCTGTGCCAAACGGGGTTTTACTCTTCTCATACACTATTATGTATTTTATATCATAAATTCATTTACTTTTTAGCCTGTGACATTGTGTCATCTGTGCCAAACCGGTTTTTAATTCTTCTCATATACTATTATGGTTTTTTATATCATACATTCATTTACTTTTTTGCCTGTGACATTGTGTCATCTGTGCCAAACCGGGTTTTAATTCTTCTCATATACCATTATGTCTTTTACATCATAAATTAATTTACTTTTCCGCCTGTGACATTGTGTCATCTGTATCAAACCGGGTTTCATTCTTTTCATATACTATTATTCCTTTTTATATCATGAATTCATTTACTTTTTGCCTGTGACATTGTGTCATCTGTGCCAAACCGGGTGTTAATTCTTCTCATATACTATTATATATTTTATATCATAAATTCATTTACTTTTTCTCCTGTGACATTGTGTCATCTGTGCCAAACCTTGTTTTATTCTTCTCATATACTATTATGTATTTTATATCATAAATTCATTTACTTTATTGCCTATGACATTGTGTCTTTTGTGTCAAACCGGGTTTCATTCTTTTCATATACCACTATGTCTTTATATTATAAATTCAATTACTTTTTTGCCTGTGACATTGTGTCATCTGTGTCGAACCGGGTTTCATTCTTTTCATATACTATTATGCCTTTTTATATTATAAATTCATTTACTTTTTCTCCTGTGACATTGTGTCATCTGTGTCAAACCGGTTTTATTCTTCTCATATACTATTATGTATTTTATATCATCAATTCATTTACTTTTTCGCCTGTGACATTGTGTCATCTGTGCCAAACCGGGTTTTATTCTTCTCATGTACTATTATGTATTTTATATCATCAATTCATTTACTTTTTTGCGTGTGACATTGTGTCATCTGTGTCAAACGGGGTTTTAATCTTCTCATATACTATTATGTATTTTATATCATGAATTCATTTACTTTTTTGCCTGTGACATTGTGTCATCTGTGTCAAACCGGTTTTATTCTTCTCATATACCATTATGTCTTTTATATCATAAATTCATTTACTTTTTTGCCTGTGACATTGTGTCATCTGTGTCAAACCGGGTTTTATTTTTTTTTGTATACCATTATGTCTTTTGTATCATAAATTCATTTACTTTTTTGCCAGTGACATTGTGTCTTCTGTGACAAACCGGGTTTCATTCTTTTCATTTACCATCATGTCTTTTATATCATAAATTCATTTACTTTTTCGCCTGTGACATTGTGTCATCTGTGCCAAACCGGGTTTTATTCTTCTCATATACTATTATATTTTTATTATAAAAAAATCATTTACTTTTTTGCCTGTGACATTGTGTCTTCTGTGTCAAACCGGATTTCATTCTTTTCATATACCATTATGTATTTTACGTCATAAATTCATTTACTTTTTTGCCTGTGACATTGTGTCATCTGTTCCAAACCGGGTTTTATTCTTTTCATATACCATTATGTCTTTTACATTTATAAATTCATTTACTTTTTCGCCTGTGACATTGTGTCATCTGTGCCAAACGGGGTTTTACTCTTCTCATACACTATTATGTATTTTATATCATAAATTCATTTACTTTTTCGCCTGTGACATTGTGTCATCTGTGCCAAACCGGGTTTTAATTCTTGTCATATACTATTATGTTTTTTATATCATCAATTCATTAACTTTTTCGCCTGTGACATTGTGTCATCTGTGCCAAACCGGGTTTTAATTCTTCTCATATACTATTATGTTTTTATATCATAAATTCATTTACTTTTTTGCCTGTGACATTGTGTCATCTGTGCCAAACCGGGTTTTCATTCTTTTCATATACTATTATGTATTTTATATCATAATTTCATTTACTTTTTCGCCTGTGACATTGTGTCATCTGTGCCAAACCGGGTTTTATTCTTCTCATATACTATTATGTATTTATATCATAAATTCATTTACTTTTTTGCCTGTGACATTGTGTCATCTGTGTCAAACCGGGTTTCATTCTTTTCATATACTATTATGCCTTTTTATATCATGAATTCATTTACTTTTTTGCCTGTGACATTGTGTCATCTGTGTCGAACCGGGTTTCATTCTTTTCATATACTATTATGCCTTTTTATATTATAAATTCATTTACTTTTTCTCCTGTGACATTGTGTCATCTGTGCCAAACCGGGTTTTATTCTTCTCATATACTATTATGTATTTTATATCATGAATTCATTTACTTTTTTGCCTGTGACATTGTGTCATCTGTGCCAAACCTTGTTTTATTCTTCTCATATACTATTATGTATTTTATATCATGAATTCATTTACTTTTTTGCCTGTGACATTGTGTCATCTGTGCCAAACCGGGTGTTAATTCTTCTCATATACTATTATATATTTTATATCATAAATTCATTTACTTTTTCTCCTGTGACATTGTGTCATCTGTGCCAAACCTTGTTTTATTCTTCTCATATACTATTATGTATTTTATATCATGAATTCATTTACTTTTTTGCCTATGACATTGTGTCTTTTGTGTCAAACCGGGTTTCATTCTTTTCATATACCACTATGTCTTTATATTATAAATTCATTTACTTTTTTGCCTGTGACATTGTGTCATCTGTGCCAAACCGGGTTTTATTCTTCTCATATACTATTATGTATTTTATATCATAAATTCATTTACTTTTTCTCCTGTGACATTGTGTCATCTGTGTCAACCCGGTTTTATTCTTCTCATATACTATTATGCCTTTTTATATTATAAATTCATTTACCTTTTTGCCTGTGACATTGTGTCATCTGTGCCAAACCGGATTTTATTCTTTTTATATACCATAATGTCTTTTGTATCATAAATTCATTTACTTTTTCGCCTGTGACATTGTGTCGTCTGTGCCAAACCGGGTTTTATTCTTCTCATATACTATTATGTATTTTATATTATCAATTCATTTACTTTTTTGCGTGTGACATTGTGTCATCTGTGTCAAACGGGGTTTTATTCTTCTCATATACTATTATGTTTTTTATATCATCAATTCATTTACTTTTTCGCCTGTGACATTGTGTCATGTGTGCCAAACCGGGTTTTATTCTTCTCATATACTATTATGTATTTTATATCATGAATTCATTTACTTTTTTGCCTGTGACATTGTGTCATCTGTGCCAAACCGGGTGTTAATTCTTCTCATATACTATTATATATTTTATATCATAAATTCATTTACTTTTTCTCCTGTGACATTGTGTCATCTGTGCCAAACCTTGTTTTATTCTTCTCATATACTATTATGTATTTTATATCATGAATTCATTTACTTTTTTGCCTATGACATTGTGTCTTTTGTGTCAAACCGGGTTTCATTCTTTTCATATACCACTATGTCTTTATATTATAAATTCATTTACTTTTTTGCCTGTGACATTGTGTCATCTGTGCCAAACCGGGTTTTATTCTTCTCGTATACTATTATGTATTTCATATCATAAATTCATTTACTTTTTCTCCTGTGACATTGTGTCATCTGTGTCAACCCGGTTTTATTCTTCTCATATACTATTATGCCTTTTTATATTATAAATTCATTTACCTTTTTGCCTGTGACATTGTGTCATCTGTGCCAAACCGGATTTTATTCTTTTTATATACCATAATGTCTTTTGTATCATAAATTCATTTACTTTTTCGCCTGTGACATTGTGTCGTCTGTGCCAAACCGGGTTTTATTCTTCTCATATACTATTATGTATTTTATATTATCAATTCATTTACTTTTTTGCGTGTGACATTGTGTCATCTGTGTCAAACGGGGTTTTATTCTTCTCATATACTATTATGTTTTTTATATCATCAATTCATTTACTTTTTCGCCTGTGACATTGTGTCATGTGTGCCAAACCGGGTTTTATTCTTCTCATATACTATTATGTATTTTATATCATGAATTCATTTACTTTTTTGCCTGTGACATTGTGTCATCTGTGCCAAACCGGGTGTTAATTCTTCTCATATACTATTATATATTTTATATCATAAATTCATTTACTTTTTCTCCTGTGACATTGTGTCATCTGTGCCAAACCTTGTTTTATTCTTCTCATATACTATTATGCCTTTTTATATTATAAATTCATTTACCTTTTTGCCTGTGACATTGTGTCATCTGTGCCAAACCGGATTTTATTCTTTTTATATACCATAATGTCTTTTGTATCATAAATTCATTTACTTTTTCGCCTGTGACATTGTGTCGTCTGTGCCAAACCGGGTTTTATTCTTCTCATATACCATTATGTCTTTTATATCATAAATTCATTTACTTTTTTGCCTGTGACATTGTGTCATCTGTGCCAAACCGGGTTTTATTCTTCTCATATACTATTATGTATTTTATATCATAAATTCATTTACTTTTTTGCCTGTGACATTGTGTCATCTGTGTCAAACCGGGTTTCATTCTTTTCATATACTATTATGCCTTTTTATATTATAAATTCATTTACTTTTTCTCCTGTGACATTGTGTCATCTGTGTCAAACCGGTTTTATTCTTCTCATATACTATTATGTATTTTATATCATCAATTAATTTACCTTTTTGCCTGTGACATTGTGTCATCTGTGCCAAACCGGATTTTATTCTTTTTATATACCATTATGTCTTTTGTATCATAAATTCATTTACTTTTTCGCCTGTGACATTGTGTCATCTGTGTCAAACCGGGTTTTATTCTTTTTATATACCATTATTTCTTTTGTATCATAAATTCATTTATTTTTTTGCCTGTGACATTGTGTCTTCTGTGCCAAACCTGTTTTATTCTTCTCATATACTATTATGTATTTTATATCATCAATTCATTTACTTTTTTGCGTGTGACATTGTGTCATCTGTGTCAAACGGGGTTTTATTCTTCTCATATACTATTATGTTTTTTATATCATCAATTCATTTACTTTTTCGCCTGTGACATTGTGTCATCTGTGCCAAACCGGGTTTTATTCTTCTCATATACTATTATGTATTTTATATCATCTATTCATTTACTTTTTTGCCAGTGACATTGTGTCATCTGTGCCAAACCGGGTGTTAATTCTTCTCATATACTATTATATATTTTATATATTTTATATTTTATATTTTAAATTCATTAACTTTTTCTCCTGTGACACAAATGACACAATGTCACAGGAGAAAAAGTTAATGAATTTATAATATAAAAAGGCATAATAGTATATGAAAAGAATGAAACCCGGTTCGACACAGATGACACAATGTCACAGGCAAAAAAGTAAATGAATTTATGATATAAAATACATAATAGTATATGAGAAGAATAAAACAAGGTTTGGCACAGATGACACAATGTCACAGGAGAAAAAGTAAATGAATTTATGATATAAAATATATAATAGTATATGAGAAGAATTAACACCCGGTTTGGCACAGATGACACAATGTCACAGGCAAAAAAGTAAATGAATTCATGATATAAAATACTTAATAGTATATGAGAAGAATAAAACCCGGTTTGGCACAGATGACACAATGTCACAGGCAAAAAAGTAAATGAATTCATGATATAAAATGCATAATAGTATATGAGAAGAATAAAACCCGGTTTGGCACAGATGACACAAAGTCACAGGCAAAAAAGTAATTGAATTCATGATATAAAATACATAATAGTATATGAGAAGAATAAAACCCGGTTTGGCACAGACGACACAATGTCACAGGCGAAAAAGTAATTGAATTTATAATATAAAGACATAGTGGTATATGAAAAGAATGAAACCCGGTTTGACACAAAAGACACAATGTCACAGGCAAAAAAGTAAATGAATTCATGATATAAAATACATAATAGTATATGAGAAGAATAAAACCGGTTTGACACAGATGACTCAATGTCACAGGAGAAAAAGTAAATGCTTTTATAATATAAAAAGGCATAATAGTATATGAGAAGAATAAACACCCGGTTTGGCACAGATGACACAATGTCACAGGCAAAAAAGTAAATGAATTCATGATATAAAATACATAATAGTATATGAGAAGAATACAACCCGGTTTGTCACAGATGACACAATGTCACAGGCAAAAAAGTAAATGAATTTATGATATAAAATACATAATAGTATATGAGAAGAATAAAACCCGGTTTGGCACAGATGACACAATGTCACAGGCAAAAAAGTAAATGAATTTATGATATAAAATACATAATAGTATATGAGAAGAATAAACCCCGATTCGGCACAAAAGACACAATGTCACAGGCAAAAAAGTAAATGAATTTATGATATAAAATACATAATAGTATATGAGAAGAATAAAACCCGGTTCGGCACAGATGACACAATGTCACAGGAGAAAAAGTAAATGAATTTATGATATCAAATATATAATAGCATATGAGAAGAATAAACACCCGGTTTGGCACAGATGACACAATGTCACAGGCAAAAAAGTAAATGAATTCATGATATAAAATACATAATAGTATATGAGAAGAATAAAACCCGGTTTGGCACAGATGACACAATGTCACAGGCAAAAAAGTAAATGAATTGATGATATAAAATACATAATAGTATATGAGAAGAATAAAACCGGTTTGACACAGATGACACAATGTCACAGGAGAAAAAGTATGTATTTTATATCATAAATTCATTTACTTTTTTGCCTATGACATTGTGTCTTTTGTGTCAAACCGGGTTTCATTCTTTTCATATACCACTATGTCTTTATGTGGTATATGTATGTATTTTATATCATAAATTCATTTACTTTTTTGCCTGTGACATTGTGTCATCTGTGTCAAACCGGGTTTCATTCTTTTCATATACTATTATGCCTTTTTATATTATAAATTCATTTACTTTTTCTCCTGTGACATTGTGTCATCTGTGTCAAACCGGTTTTATTCTTCTCATATACTATTATGTATTTTATATCATCAATTAATTTACCTTTTTGCCTGTGACATTGTGTCATCTGTGCCAAACCGGATTTTATTCTTTTTATATACCATTATGTCTTTTGTATCATAAATTCATTTACTTTTTCGCCTGTGACATTGTGTCATCTGTGTCAAACCGGGTTTTATTCTTTTTATATACCATTATGTCTTTTGTATCATAAATTCATTTACTTTTTTGCCTGTGACATTGTGTCTTCTGTGCCAAACCGGTTTTATTCTTCTCATATACTATTATGTATTTTATATCATCAATTCATTTACTTTTTTGCGTGTGACATTGTGTCATCTGTGTCAAACGGGGTTTTATTCTTCTCATATACTATTATGTTTTTTATATCATCAATTCATTTACTTTTTCGCCTGTGACATTGTGTCATCTGTGCCAAACCGGGTTTTATTCTTCTCATATACTATTATGTATTTTATATCATCTATTCATTTACTTTTTTGCCAGTGACATTGTGTCATCTGTGCCAAACCGGGTGTTAATTCTTCTCATATACTATTATATATTTTATATATTTTATATTTTATATTTTAAATTCATTAACTTTTTCTCCTGTGACACAAATGACACAATGTCACAGGAGAAAAAATTAATGAATTTATAATATAAAAAGGCATAATAGTATATGAAAAGAATGAAACCCGGTTCGACACAGATGACACAATGTCACAGGCAAAAAAGTAAATGAATTTATGATATAAAATACATAATAGTATATGAGAAGAATAAAACAAGGTTTGGCACAGATGACACAATGTCACAGGAGAAAAAGTAAATGAATTTATGATATAAAATATATAATAGTATATGAGAAGAATTAACACCCGGTTTGGCACAGATGACACAATGTCACAGGCAAAAAAGTAAATGAATTCATGATATAAAATACTTAATAGTATATGAGAAGAATAAAACCCGGTTTGGCACAGATGACACAATGTCACAGGCAAAAAAGTAAATGAATTCATGATATAAAATGCATAATAGTATATGAGAAGAATAAAACCCGGTTTGGCACAGATGACACAAAGTCACAGGCAAAAATGTAATTGAATTTATGATATAAAATACATAATAGTATATGAGAAGAATAAAACCCGGTTTGGCACAGACGACACAATGTCACAGGCGAAAAAGTAAATGAATTTATGATACAAAAGACATAATGGTATATAAAAAGAATAAAATCCGGTTTGGCACAGATGACACAATGTCACAGGCAAAAAAGTAAATGAATTGATGATATAAAATACATAATAGTATATGAGAAGAATAAAACCGGTTTGACACAGATGACTCAATGTCACAGGAGAAAAAGTAAATGATTTTATAATATAAAAAGGCATAATAGTATATGAAAAGAATGAAACCCGGTTTGACACAGATGACACAATGTCACAGGCAAAAAAGTAAATGAATTTATGATATAAAATACATAATAGTATATGAGAAGAATACAACCCGGTTTGTCACAGATGACACAATGTCACAGGCAAAAAAGTAAATGAATTTATGATATAAAGACATAGTGGTATATGAAAAGAATGAAACCCGGTTTGTCACAGAAGACACAATGTCACAGGCAAAAAAGTAAATGAATTTATGATATAAAATACATAATAGTATATGAGAAGAATAAAACCCGATTCGGCACAAAAGACACAATGTCACAGGCAAAAAAGTAAATGAATTTATGATATAAAATACATAATAGTATATGAGAAGAATAAAACCCGGTTCGGCACAGATGACACAATGTCACAGGAGAAAAAGTAAATGAATTTATGATATCAAATATATAATAGTATATGAGAAGAATAAACACCCGGTTTGGCACAGATGACACAATGTCACAGGCAAAAATACATAATAGTATATGAGAAGAATAAAACCCGGTTTGGCACAGATGACACAATGTCACAGGCAAAAAAAAGTAAATGAATTGATGATATAAAATACATAATAGTATATGAGAAGAATAAAACCGGTTTGACACAGATGACACAATGTCACAGGAGAAAAAGTAAATGATTTTATAATGTAAAAAGGCATAATAGTATATGAAAAGAATGAAACCCGGTTTGACACAGATGACACAATGTCACAGGCAAAAAAGTAAATGAATTTATGATATAAAATACATAATAGTATATGAGAAGAATACAACCCGGTTTGTCACAGATGTCACAATATCACAGGCAAAAAAGTAAATGAATTTATGATATAAAGACATAGTGGTATATGAAAAGAATGAAACCCGGTTTGTCACAGAAGACACAATGTCACAGGCAAAAAAGTAAATGAATTTATGATATAAAATACATAATAGTATATGAGAAGAATAAAACCCGATTCGGCACAAAAGACACAATGTCACAGGCAAAAAAGTAAATGAATTTATGATATAAAATACATAATAGTATATGAGAAGAATAAAACCCGGTTCGGCACAGATGACACAATGTCACAGGAGAAAAAGTAAATGAATTTATGATATAAAATATATAATAGTATATGAGAAGAATAAACACCCGGTTTGGCACAGATGACACAATGTCACAGGCAAAAAAGTAAATGAATTCATGATATAAAATACATAATAGTATATGAGAAGAATAAAACCCGGTTTGGCACAGATGACACAAAGTCACAGGCAAAAAAGTAATTGAATTTATGATATAAAATACATAATAGTATATGAGAAGAATAAAACCCGGTTTGGCACAGATGACACAATGTCATAGGCGAAAAAGTAAATGAATTTATGATAAAAAAGACATAATGGTATATGAAAAGAATGAAACCCGGTTTGACACAGATGACACAATGTCACAGGCAAAAAAGTAAATGAATTTATAATATAAAAAGGCATAATAGTAAATGAGAAGAATAAAACCCGGTTTGGCACAGATGACACAATGTCACAGGCAAAAAAGTAAATGAAATTATGATATAAAATACATAATAGTATATGAAAAGAATGAAAACCCGGTTTGGCACAGATGACACAATGTCACAGGCAAAAAAGTAAATGAATTTATGATAAAAACATAATAGTATATGAGAAGAATTAAAACCCGGTTTGGCACAGATGACACAATGTCACAAGCGAAAAAGTAAATGAATTTATGATATAAAAAACATAATAGTATATGAGAAGAATTAAAACCCGGTTTGGCACAGATGACACAATGTCACAGGCGAAAAAGTAAATGAATTTATGATATAAAATACATAATAGTGTATGAGAAGAGTAAAACCCCGTTTGGCACAGATGACACAATGTCACAGGCAAAAAGTAAATGAATTTATAAATGTAAAAGACATAATGGTATATGAAAAGAATAAAACACGGTTTGGCACAGATGACACAATGTCACAGGCGAAAAAGTAAATGAATTTATGACGTAAAAGACATAATGGTATATGAAAAGAATGAAATCCGGTTTGACACAGAAGACACAATGTCACAGGCAAAAAAGTAAATGATTTTTTTATAATAAAAATATAATAGTATATGAGAAGAATAAAACCCGGTTTGGCACAGATGACACAATGTCACAGGCGAAAAAGTAAATGAATTTATGATATAAAAGACATGATGGTATATGAAAAGAATGAAACCCGGTTTGTCACAGAAGACACAATGTCACAGGCAAAAAAGTAAATGAATTTATGATACAAAAGACATAATGGTATATAAAAAGAATAAAACCCGGTTTGACACAGATGACACAATGTCACAGGCAAAAAAGTAAATGAATTTATGATATAAAAGACATAATGGTATATGAGAAGAATAAAACCGGTTTGACACAATGTCACAGGCGAAAAAGTAAATGAATTTATGATATAAAATATATAATAGTATATGAGAAGATTAAAACCCCGTTTGACACAGATGACACAATGTCACACGCAAAAAAGTAAATGAATTGGTGATATAAAATACATAATAGTACATGAGAAGAATAAAACCCGGTTTGGCACAGATGACACAATGTCACAGGCGAAAAAGTAAATGAATTTATGATACAAAAGACATAATGGTATATAAAAAGAATAAAATCCGGTTTGGCACAGATGACACAATGTCACAGGCAAAAAAGTAAATGAATTGATGATATAAAATACATAATAGTATATGAGAAGAATAAAACCGGTTTGACACAGATGACACAATGTCACAGGAGAAAAAGTTAATGAATTTATAATATAAAAAGGCATAATAGTTTATGAAAAACTAATGAAACCCGGTTCGACACAGATGACACAATGTCACAGGCAAAAAAGTAAATAAATTTATGATATAAAATACAGTATAGTATATGAGAAGAATAAAACAAGGTTTGGCACAGATGACACAATGTCACAGGAGAAAAAGTAAATGAATTTATGATATAAAATATATAATAGTATATGAGAAGAATAAAACCCGGTTTGGCACAGATGACACAATGTCACAGGCGAAAAAGTAAATGAATTGATGATAAAAAAGACATAATGAATAAAACCCGGTTTGACACAGATGGCACAATGTCACATGCGAAAAAGTAAATGAATTTATAAATGTAAAAGACATAATGGTATATGAAGAGAATAAAACACGGTTTGGCACAGATGACACAATGTCACAGGCGAAAAAGTAAATGAATTTATGACGTAAAAGACATAATGGTATATGAAAAGAATGAAATCCGGTTTGACACAGAAGACACAATGTCACAGGCACAAAAGTAAATTATTTTTTTATAATAAAACTATAATAGTATATGAGAAGAATAAAACCCGGTTTGGCACAGATGACACAATGTCACATGCGAAAAAGTAAATGAATTTATGATATAAAAGACATGATGGTATATGGAATGAATGAAACCCGGTTTGTCACAGAAGACACAATGTCACAGGCAAAAAGACATAATGGTATATAAAAAGAATAAAACCCGGTTTGACACAGATGACACAATGTCACAGGCAATAAAGTAAATGAATTTATGATATAAAAGACATAATGGTATATGAGAAGAATAAAACCGGTTTGACACAGATGACACAATGTCACAGGCGAAAAAGTAAATGAATTGATGATATAAAATATATAATAGTATATGAGAAGAATAAAACCCCGTTTGACACAGATGACACAATGTCACACGCAAAAAAGTAAATGAATTGATGATATAAAATACATAATAGTATATGAGAAGAATAAAACCGGTTTGACACAGATGACACAATGTCACAGGAGAAAAAGTAAATGATTTTATAATATAAAAAGGCATAATAGTATATGAAAAGAATGAAACCCGGTTTGACACAGATGACACAATGTCACAGGCAAAAAAGTAAATGAATTTATGATATAAAATACATAATAGTATATGAGAAGAATAAAATCCGGTTTGGCACAGATGACACAATGTCACAGGAAAAAAAGTAAATGAATTTATGATATAAAAACATAATAGTATATGAGAAGAATTAAAACCCGGTTTGGCACAGATGACACAATGTCACAAGCGAAAAAGTAAATGAATTTATGATATAAAAAACATAATAGTATATGAGAAGAATTAAAACCCGGTTTGGCACAGATGACACAATGTCACAGGCGAAAAAGTAAATGAATTCATGATATAAAATACATAATAGTATATGAGAAGAATAAACACCCGGTTTGGCACAGATGACACAATGTCACAGGCAAAAAAGTAAATGAATTCATGATATAAAATACATAATAGTATATGAGAAGAATAAAACCCGGTTTGGCACAGATGACACAAAGTCAGAGGCAAAAAAAGTAATTGAATTTATGATATAAAATACATAATAGTATATGGGAAGAATAAAACCCGGTTTGGCACAGATGACACAATGTCATAGGCGAAAAAGTAAATGAATTTTTGATAAAAAAGACATAATGGTATATGAAAAGAATGAAACCCGGTTTGACACAGATGACACAATGTCACAGGCAAAAAAGTAAATGAATTTATAATATAAAAAGGCATAATAGTATATGAGAAGAATAAAACCCGGTTTGGCACAGATGACACAATGTCACAGGCAAAAAAGTAAATGAAATTATGATATAAAATACATAATAGTATATGAAAAGAATGAAAACCCGGTTTGGCACAGATGACACAATGTCACAGGCAAAAAAGTAAATGAATTTATGATATAAAAACATAATAGTATATGAGAAGAATTAAAACCCGGTTTGGCACAGATGACACAATGTCACAAGCGAAAAAGTAAATGAATTTATGATATAAAAAACATAATAGTATATGAGAAGAATTAAAACCCGGTTTGGCACAGATGACACAATGTCACAGGCGAAAAAGTAAATGAATTTATGATATGAAATACATAATAGTGTATGAGAAGAGTAAAACCCCGTTTGGCACAGATGACACAATGTCACAGGCGAAAAAGTAAATGAATTTATAAATGTAAAAGACATAATGGTATATGAAAAGAATAAAACACGGTTTGGCACAGATAACACAATGTCACAGGCGAAAAGTAAATGAATTTATGACGTAAAAGACATAATGGTATATGAAAAGAATGAAATCCGGTTTGACACAGAAGACACAATGTCACAGGCAAAAAAGTTAATGATTTTTTTTATAATAAAAATATAATAGTATATGAGAAGAATAAAACCCGGTTTGGCACAGATGACACAATGTCACAGGGCGAAAAAGTAAATGAATTTATGATATAAAAGACATGATGGTATATGAAAAGAATGAAACCCGGTTTGTCACAGAGGACACAATGTCACAGGCAAAAAAGTAAATGAATTTATGATACAAAAGAGATAATGGTATATAAAAAGAATAAAACCCGGTTTGACACAGATGACACAATGTCACAGGCAAAAAAGTAAATGAATTTATGATATAAAAGACATCATGGTATATGAGAAGAATAAAACCGGTTTGACACAGATGACACAATGTCACAGGCGAAAAAGTAAATGAATTTATGATATAAAATATATAATAGTATATGAGAAGATTAAAACCCCGTTTGACACAGATGACACTATGTCACACGCAAAAAAGTAAATGAATTGATGATATCAAATACATAATAGTACATGAGAAGAATAAAACCCGGTTTGGCACAGATGACACAATGTCACAGGCGAAAAAGTAAATGAATTTATGATACAAAAGACATAATGGTTTATAAAAAGAATAAAATCCGGTTTGGCACAGATAACACAATGTCTCAGGCAAAAAAGTAAATGAATTGATGATATAAAATACATAATAGTATATGAGAAGAATAAAACCGGTTTGACACAGATGACACAATGTCACAGGAGAAAAAGTTCATGAATTTATAATATAAAAAGGCATAATAGTTTATGAAAAGAATGAAACCCGGTTCGACACAGCTGACACAATGTCACAGGCAAAAAAGTAAATGAATTTATGATATAAAATACATAATAGTATATGAGAAGAATAAAACAAGGTTTGGCACAGATGACACAATGTCACAGGAGAAAAAGTAAATGAATTCATGATATAAAATACTTAATAGTATATGAGAAGAATAAAACCCGGTTTGGCACAGATGACACAATGTCACAGGCAAAAAAAGTAAATGAATTCATGATATAAAATACTTAATAGAAAAAGTAAATGAATTTATAATATAAAATACATAATAGTTATAAGAAGAATTAAAACCCGGTTTGGCACAGATGACACAATGTCACAGGCAAAAAAGTAATTAAATGTATGATATAAAAATACATAATAGTGTATATAATGAATTAAACCCGCCGTGACACAGATGACACAATGTCACAGGCTAAAAAGTATTTAAATGTATGATATAAAAGACATAATAGTATATAGAATGAATGAAACCCGCCGTGTCACAGATGACACAATGTCACAGAGCGAAAAAGTAATTAAATGTATGAGATAAAAGACATAATAGTATATAGAATGAATGAAACCCGCCGTGTCACAGATGTCACAATGTCACAGGCGAAAAAGTAATTAAATGTATGATATAAAAGACATAATAGTATATAGAATGAATGAAACCCGCCGTGTCACAGATGACACAATGTCACAGGCGAAAAAGTAATTAAATGTATGATATTAAAGACATAATAGTATATAGAATGAATGAAACCCGCCGTGTCACAGATGACACAATGTCACAGGCGAAAAAGTAATTAAATGTATGATATTAAAGACATAATAGTATATAGAATGAATGAAACCCGCCGTGTCACAGATGACACAATGTCACGGGCGAAAAAGTAATTAAATGTATGATATTAAAGACATAATAGTGTATAGAATGAATGAAACCCGCCGTGTCACAGATGACACAATGTCAGAGGCGAAAAAGTAATTAAATGTATGATATTAAAGACATAATAGTATATAGAATGAATGAAACCCGCCGTGTCACAGATGACACAATGTCATAGGCGAAAAAGTAATTAAATGTATGATATTAAAGACATAATAGTATATAGAATGAATGAAACCCGCCGTGTCACAGATGACACAATGTCACAGGCGAAAAAGTAATTAAATGTATGATATTAAAGACATAAAAGTATATAGAATGAATGAAACCCGCCATGTCACAGATGACACAATGTCACAGGCGAAAAAGTAATTAAAAGTATGATATTAAAGACATAATAGTATATAGAATGAATGAAACCCGCCGTGTCACAGATGACACAATGTCACAGGCGAAAAAGTAATTAAATGTATGATATTAAAGACATAATAGTATATAGAATGAATGAAACCCGCCGTGTCACAGATGACACAATGTCACAGGCGAAAAAGTAATTAAATGTATGATATTAAAGACATAATAGTATATAGAATGAATGAAACCCGCCGTGTCACAGATGACACAATGTCACAGGCGAAAAAGTAATTAAATGTATGATATTAAAGACATAATAGCTATATAGAATGAATGAAACCCGCCGTGTCACAGATGACACAATGTCACAGGCGAAAAGTAATTAAATGTATGATATTAAAGACATAATAGTATATAGAATGAATGAAACCTGCCGTGTCACAGATGACACAATGTCACAGGCGAAAAAGTAATTAAATGTATGATATTAAAGACATAATAGTATATAGAATGAATGAAACCCGCCGTGTCACAGATGACACAATTGTCACAGGCGAAAAGTAATTAAATGTATGATATTAAAGACATAATAGTATATAGAATGAATGAAACCCGCCGTGTCACAGATGACACAATTGTCACAGGCGAAAAAGTAATTAAATGTATGATATTAAAGACATAATAGTATATAGAATGAATGAAACCCGCCGTGTCACAGATGACACAATGTCACAGGCGAAAAAGTAATTAAATGTATGATATTAAAGACATAATAGTATATAGAATGAATGAAACCCGCCGTGCCACAGATGACACAATGTCACAGGCGAAAAAGTAATTAAATGTATGATATTAAAGACATAAAAGTATATAGAATGAATGAACCCGCCGTGTCACTGATGACACAATGTCACAGGCGAAAAAGTAATTAAATGTATGATATTAAAGACATAATAGTATATAGAATGAATGAAACCCGCCGTGTCACAGATGACACAATGTCACAGGCGAAAAAGTAATTAAATGTATGATATTAAAGACATAAATAGTATATAGAATGAATGAAACCCGCCGTGTCACAGATGACACAATGTCACAGGCGAAAAAGTAATTAAATGTATGATATTAAAGACATAATAGTATTATAGAATGAATGAAACCCGCCGTGTCACAGATGACACAATGTCACAGGCGAAAAAGTAATTAAATGTATGATATTAAAGACATAATAGTGTATAGAATGAATGAAACCCGCCGTGTCACAGATGACACAATGTCACAGGCGAAAAAGTAATTAAATGTATGATATTAAAGACATAATAGTATATAGAATGAATGAAACCCGCCATGTCACAGATGACACAATGTCACAGGCGAAAAGTAATTAAAAGTATGATATTAAAGACATAATAGTATATAGAATGAATGAAACCCGCCGTGTCACAGATTGACACAATGTCACAGGCGAAAAAGTAATTAAATGTATGATATTAAAGACATAATAGTATATAGAATGAATGAAACCCGCCGTGTCACAGATGACACAATGTCACAGGCGAAAAAGTAATTAAATGTATGATATTAAAGACATAATAGTATATAGAATGAATGAAACCCGCCGTGTCACAGATGACACAATGTCACAGGCGAAAAGTAATTAAATGTATGATATTAAAAGACATAATAGTATATAGAATGAATGAAACCTGCCGTGTCACAGATGACACAATGTCACAGGCGAAAAAGTAATTAAATGTATGATATTAAAGACATAATAGTATATAGAATGAATGAAACCCGCCGTGTCACAGATGACACAATGTCACAGGCGAAAAGTAATTAAATGTATGATATTAAAGACATAATAGTATATAGAATGAATGAAACCCTGCCGTGTCACAGATGACACAATGTCACAGGCGAAAAAGTAATTAAATGTATGATATTAAAGACATAATAGTATATAGAATGAATGAAACCCGCCGTGTCACAGATGACACAATGTCACAGGCGAAAAAGTAATTAAATGTATGATATTAAAGACATAATAGTATATAGAATGAATGAAACCCGCCGTGTCACAGATGACACAATGTCACAGGCGAAAAAGTAATTAAATGTATGATATTAAAGACATAATAGTATATAGAATGAATGAAACCCGCCGTGTCACAGATGACACAATGTCACAGGCGAAAAAGTAATTAAATGTATGATATTAAAGACATAATAGTATATAGAATGAATGAAACCCGCCGTGCCACAGATGACACAATGTCACAGGCGAAAAAGTAATTAAATGTATGATATTAAAGACATAAAAGTATATAGAATGAATGAAACCCGCCGTGTCACTGATGACACAATGTCACAGGCGAAAAAGTAATTAAATGTATGATATTAAAGACATAATAGTATATAGAATGAATGAAACCCGCCGTGTCACAGATGACACAATGTCACAGGCGAAAAAGTAATTAAATGTATGATATTAAAGACATAATAGTATATAGAATGAATGAAACCCGCCGTGTCACAGATGACACAATGTCACAGGCGAAAAAGTAATTAAATGTATGATATTAAAGACATAATAGTATATAGAATGAATGAAACCCGCCGTGTCACAGATGACACAATGTCACAGGCGAAAAAGTAATTAAATGTATGATATTAAAGACATAATAGTGTATAGAATGAATGAAACCCGCCGTGTCACAGATGACACAATGTCACAGGCGAAAAAGTAATTAAATGTATGATATTAAAGACATAATAGTATATAGAATGAATGAAACCCGCCGTGTCACAGATGACACAATGTCACAGGCGAAAAAGTAATTAAAAGTATGATATTAAAGACATAATAGTATATAGAATGAATGAAACCCGCCGTGTCACAGATGACACAATGTCACAGGCGAAAAAGTAATTAAATGTATGATATTAAAGACAATAACTAGTATATAGAATGAATGAAACCCGCCGTGTCACAGATGACACAATGTCACAGGCGAAAAAGTAATTAAATGTATGATATTAAAGACATAATAGTATATAGAATGAATGAAACCCGCCGTGTCACAGATGACACAATGTCACAGGCGAAAAAGTAATTAAATGTATGATATTAAAGACATAATAGTATAATAGAATGAATGAAACCCGCCGTGTCACAGATGACAGGCGAAAAGTAATTAAATGTATGATATTAAAGACATAATAGTATATAGAATGAATGAAACCTGCCGTGTCACAGATGACACAATGTCACAGGCGAAAAAGTAATTAAATGTATGATATTAAAGACATAATAGTATATAGAATGAATGAAACCCGCCGTGTCACAGATGACACAATGTCACAGGCGAAAAAGTAATTAAATGTATGATATTAAAGACATAATAGTATATAGAATGAATGAAACCCGCCGTGTCACAGATGACACAATGTCACAGGCGAAAAAGTAATTAAATGTATGATATTAAAGACATAATAGTATATAGAATGAATGAAACCCGCCGTGTCACAGATGACACAATGTCACAGGCGAAAAAGTAATTAAATGTATGATATTAAAGACATAATAGTATATAGAATGAATGAAACCCGCCGTGCCACAGATGACACAATGTCACAGGCGAAAAAGTAATTAAATGTATGATATTAAAGACATAAAAGTATATAGAATGAATGAAACCCGCCGTGTCACTGATGACACAATGTCACAGGCGAAAAAGTAATTAAATGTATGATATTAAAGACATAATAGTATATAGAATGAATGAAACCCGCCGTGTCACAGATGACACAATGTCACAGGCGAAAAAGTAATTAAATGTATGATATTAAAGACATAATAGTATATAGAATGAATGAAACCCGCCGTGTCACAGATGACACAATGTCACAGGCGAAAAAGTAATTAAATGTATGATATTAAAGACATAATAGTATATAGAATGAATGAAACCCGCCGTGTCACAGATGACACAATGTCACAGGCGAAAAAGTAATTAAATGTATGATATTAAAGACATAATAGTATATAGAATGAATGAAACCCGCCGTGTCACAGATGACACAATGTCACAGGCGAAAAAGTAATTAAATGTATGATATTAAAGACATAATAGTGTATAGAATGAATGAAACCCGCCGTGTCACAGATGACACAATGTCACAGGCGAAAAAGTAATTAAATGTATGATATTAAAGACATAATAGTATATAGAATGAATGAAACCCGCCATGTCACAGATGACACAATGTCACAGGCGAAAAAGTAATTAAAAGTATGATATTAAAGACATAATAGTATATAGAATGAATGAAACCCGCCGTGTCACAGATGACACAATGTCACAGGCGAAAAAGTAATTAAATGTATGATATTAAAGACATAATAGTATATAGAATGAATGAAACCCGCCGTGTCACAGATGACACAATGTCACAGGCGAAAAAGTAATTAAATGTATGATATTAAAGACATAATAGTATATAGAATGAATGAAACCCGCCGTGTCACAGATGACACAATGTCACAGGCGAAAAAGTAATTAAATGTATGATATTAAAGACATAAAAGTATATAGAATGAATGAAACCCGCCGTGTCACAGATGACACAATGTCACAGGCGAAAAAGTAATTAAATGTATGATATTAAAGACATAATAGTATATAGAATGAATGAAACCCGCCGTGTCACAGATGACACAATGTCACAGGCGAAAAAGTAATTAAATGTATGATATTAAAGACATAATAGTATATAGAATGAATGAAACCCGCCGTGTCACAGATGACACAATGTCACAGGCGAAAAAGTAATTAAATGTATGATATTAAAGACATAATAGTATATAGAATGAATGAAACCCGCCGTGTCACAGATGACACAATGTCACAGGCGAAAAAGTAATTAAATGTATGATATTAAAGACATAATAGTATATAGAATGAATGAAACCCGCCGTGTCACAGATGACACAATGTCACAGGCGAAAAAGTTATTAAATGTATGATATTAAAGACATAATAGTATATAGAATGAATGAAACCCGCCGTGTCACAGATGACACAATGTCACAGGCGAAAAAGTAATTAAATGTATGATATTAAAGACATAATAGTATATAGAATGAATGAAACCTGCCGTGTCACAGATGACACAATGTCACAGGCGAAAAAGTAATTAAATGTATGATATTAAAGACATAATAGTATATAGAATGAATGAAACCCGCCGTGTCACAGATGACACAATGTCACAGGCGAAAAAGTAATTAAATGTATGATATTAAAGACATAATAGTATATAGAATGAATGAAACCCGCCGTGTCACAGATGACACAATGTCACAGGCGAAAAAGTAATTAAATGTATGATATTAAAGACATAATAGTATATAGAATAAATGAAACCCGCCGTGTCACAGGCGAAAAAGTAATTAAATGTATGATATTAAAGACATAATAGTATATAGAATGAATGAAACCCGCCGTGTCACTGATGACACAATGTCACAGGCGAAAAAGTAATTAAATGTATGATATTAAAGACATAATAGTATATAGAATGAATGAAACCCGCCGTGTCACAGATGACACAATGTCACAGGCGAAAAAGTAATTAAATGTATGATATTAAAGACATAATAGTATATAGAATGAATGAAACCCGCCGTGTCACAGATGACACAATGTCACAGGCGAAAAAGTAATTAAATGTATGATATTAAAGACATAATAGTATATAGAATGAATGAAACCCGCCGTGTCACAGATGACACAATGTCACAGGCGAAAAAGTAATTAAATGTATGATATTAAAGACATAATAGTATATAGAATGAATGAAACCCGCCGTGTCACAGATGACACAATGTCACAGGCGAAAAAGTAAATAAATGTATGATATTAAAGACATAATAGTATGATATCATAAGACATAATAGTATATATAATGAATTAAACTCACCGTCACCGTGCTATTGATGTTCGTGCTATATTGATGTATTATATTTTGTGTTATATGTGTATTTATATATATGTTATATGTTATATTTCGTGCGATATTACATGAAGGAGTAACCAAACACATGGACAAGATTGATAACTGTTATTAAATGCTAAACGAGGGATAGAGTCAAGTAGTTGAAATAAAGTACAAACAAGGACGAAAGAGAATTATTGCTTTTGATAAATGTCAGTTAGAATTGAGACATAAGTGGTGTCGTCGGTCAAGTCCACAGGTATAATAGATAAAATTCAACCACGTTACCAAAATAACAAGCTATCATTGTAAAACACGCAGGCGAAGGAAAGATGTCTCCAGGAACTAAATTAATTTTATACGGTTACGACGTACGTTTCTTCGAGGAATTTTAGTCAAATATGTTGTCCTAAATGCGAGTTGGGCTACTTTGAGAGACTGACACCAATTAACTGCAACTTACACTGGCCTTTCGCGATCTCGATTTTTTTTTGTGGTTGGTACATTTATTCATCCTTTAACATAATTTTTGTTTGACAAAAAATTGGGATTTATTTTTCATTTTATGAAATGCGATTGCTTGAAATAGCTCGATATGATCCAGCTTGATTGTGGACATCAGTAAGATCGAATAAAAGATACAAAGTTTTAAATTCTTGCAAAGCATTACTGAAGGCCACCATTTTGATCATTACGTCATTATCGCTGCTGTCAATCACGCCGAATTTTTACATTTTCTTTGAATAATCTTAGTTTGGCTTAATCTCGATTCCAGATGCTCTTTTTTACGTTCAATTGACCCCAACATACACCTGATGTCATTTTATAGTGACAAAACCACACCCATGCGAACAAATTTGTCCCATGTTTGCGATTTAAATTTGTTTTTTCACCTTTTCCGTCGATAGATTTTTCTGTCCGTCGACGAGAATCTAGTTAATAAATTTAACAACCGGGTTCACCGCAACCAAAAATTACTTTAATAAAACTATAATCGCTCTATACTTTACTTACAAAATTGTATTTACTTAAAAAATTGTAAAATACGATCTTACCGACAAAGTGTGCATACCGTTTGTTAGAAAGGAATTTAATTGTAATGCGGCATATGGTAGAAAAAGGTTGCCCATCTATGATATACATGGTGTTCCAAAATTGTCCATACCTTCGTAAAGTTGTCTAATTCGCAGTATAAAAATGCAAACATATTTCAATATAAACAACTTGTAAAAATACTTCGATACCAAACGTACAATCACAGCTATGTTGCCTAATAAAGTACAAAGGAAGTTATCTAAACCGTAAAACTACACTTTTATTTCGCGTAGTCATTAGGAACACACACCCCTATTTTGTTTTCATATAGCCGACAGCATAAAGCTGCTGTCACACACAACCCCACTTGTAATACCTCCGAATGAGGACCAAACGTGGTACTATCCAAATCAAATGAGGACCCACCAACCTGGACACACATCGACACACCGAGGACCAAAATGGCGGTTGAAAAAAATGGGTGTCAAACCGCCAACTAGACTGTGTGCTATCCAACAGAGGCCTTAAGGGTGTATGGGGAGAGCATCGCCAAAGAGGACCTCGTTTAGATAGCGTTTCTTACGTTGTTTGCAATACTTTGCATGATCAAGAAACCGAGGACGTCCTCGTTTGCAGGTGTGTCCGCAGTTGGAATGTAAAAAACGGGTGTGCGTCCTCGTTCGGAGGTATTTACAAACGCCCCCACACCCCTACTTGGGTGAGCATCTTTATATGACCTTGCACAACAAAATGAGCGTAAGATCGCTGGGGCTGATTTTGAGTTATGGCCTGAAATAGTCAATTTGACAAGGGGGAGGTCGAAAGTGAGACATTTTCATTTTCGGAAAGATAAACTATTT
The DNA here is from genome assembly GCA_035610835.1 of Ophiura sarsii. NCBI lineage: Eukaryota > Metazoa > Echinodermata > Ophiuroidea > Amphilepidida > Ophiuridae > Ophiura > Ophiura sarsii. The sequence goes on from CM069456.1 coordinate 1,378,155, forward strand.
ATATATCACATTCCGAAGTATTAAGAAAATATGTTGGGGTCTAAATATGTTTTTAAGTCATTTAAGAGAGGGCAATTAATTTTCTCCAGAAATGAACGCAAAGAGAGGACAATATTTTGAAATGTCTCGAAATTACCATGTATACAAGGGTCGCATTATGACGCGTCTGCGCGTCCTAGACCTCTCACTTTCGAATAGTGACGCGTCAGATTTCAAATTGGAAAGCCTTGCGGGTCCCGATCAAAATTAAAGGGACCCCTCACATTTGACGATGTATGGAAATGGAAACATTAAGAAATTCTGTAAATTACATATCCATCCTTTGCTCACAATATAAATTCAAAAAAACTGTCTGTAAAAAAGTAAAATTAAACTTAAAAATCAAACATTTCTAAATCGCTGGCAAATTGCTTCCGCGAAAGTTTCAATGATTTCTATATAAATAGACATTCTATCAGTATATTCTACTGATTTCGTCCATTTTCGTCCATTTTCAAATACCCATACTTCGGGACCTCTCATTTTCTTGAGGGACCCCTTAAATTTGTTTTTTGAAGTCCTACGGGGTCCCGAAAAATTTCATGGGACCTAATTTTTGATCCAGTGCTACCCCTGCATGTATACATTGTCATTTCCAAGAGTTTAAAATAGAATCCCTTATGGCGAATTTGGTATGGTCTTAAAGGTCAGGGCCTTCCGAAGCTATTAAAGGCATATTATGTGATCTTTTCCAGAGAGCGCCCTCTATTCATTATTTTTTTTAGAAAGTAGATTTTCTTGCAGATTTACATTTCCGATCTTAAATCATACATACATTCCAAGTTACAGAGCGATATGATTCCTAATTACCTCAAAATCATGGTTTTAGAGTGAATTTAGAGTGAAAAATATAAACTGTCGGACAGTTTATTTTCACTCTAAAACCATGATTTTGAAGTAGTTTAAGAATCGTATCGCCCTGTAACTTGGAATGTATGCATGATTTATGATCAGAAATGTAAATCTGCAAGAAAATCTGCTTTCTATTTTTTTTTCGATGTTGAGGGCGTTCCCTGGAAAGATCACATAATATACCTTTAATAGTAGTGAACCCTGTATACTCCCAAATGAATCGATGCGAGGCCGTTTAATAAGAGGTCTTTGGCATAAACAATCTTTCGATCGATTAAGACCTGTGATTGGCATATGTACACCAAGTGACGATAAGCTTCACATGACTTTGAAGGCCTTTTTTTCTCCAATTCAATAATTCAGCGGTGATCAACCTCAATTTATCATAATTTCACTTTGGAATGGCCTATTATACTAACTTTGGTGTCATATTAAACTTGAAGACATCTACTTTTTGAAATTGTTATTTATTTTATTTTGCGACTTTACTCTCATTTTGTGGTGCCAGGTCACTTATATGGTATACTCCTCTTCCAGTGTCCTTAAACGCCTTCAAATTATGTTTGATAACATTAAGACATGTATCTAATCAAAGCGCTTAATATTACAACTCGCTTAGAGAAATATGAATAATAAAAACATTTACCCCCTAAACTATATTTTCGTTCGAAAGCACATTGTCTATATCGATTGAACAAAAATATTGTTGAAACACTTTTAATTGAGAATTCACCAATATTTAGATCATATTTAATTTGCTTTTAGCTGTAAGCATAAATTGCAATGTACCTAATATATAAACACAGTAGAACACAGTATAATGGCTACGTCGGCATAAATAATAAATGTATCAAAAGTTCCACACGATAAAGTTGGAGCATGCTGTGAAGTTGGCCATAGGCCTAATAAACTGTTGAATCGGACGAATGTCGTCAAACCAGGCAGTAGTAGAAGTTGTCATCAAAAAAAATAAGTTCCGTAATGATAAAGATGGGCTCGTCATCAGTGCCCGGGGCCCATAAAGTCTTGTTTCTGAATAGAAATGTTGTTGTATTTCTATCCCGAGCATGTATGTAAATAGTATGTAAACATTGTAAATTGTATTATTTTACGGTTGCTTCATTCCTCCATGATAAAATTTACAAAACATTTCAATTATTTCCGCCATCTGAATACTGAATTGCATACAAGCTGTTGCATCATTGATACAGTTATCCCCTCCATTGCTATAAACAAGAACACTGTTATAGGGGCTATAATGACAATATGGTCCGTTATAGATGCAACTGGAACAATACCTCGTAGCAACAGACCACTATAACCATATCCCGTCATGCAATAGTCCATACTATATCAAGACATAATACCCTACTATGGAATACGCAAACTGCATCCTATAGGATTATTTCAAATTAATATTACGATTGCAATAAAATGTTATCAAAATGATTACATGTGCTACCCACTTTGTCAAATAAGCCTACGCCACAAAATAAAAATAGCATATGAAATACTGAAATACACTTAGAAAAACAGCTTTAACAAAAATAGAATCACAAAATTTGAAAGCAGAGGTTATTTTTTCTCGACCATTGGGGTGCACTTAAACACAAAACAATATCAGTTTACCGTCCTATACCATAACTGTGACGCCAATATAATATTGTACGCAGATCTATCAAGCAAGTCAGTGTAATCACTTCCATCTAGATATTTAATAACCATATAATAATTACAATAATTACATTGTGAGTGGGTGTTTTTCTCAATCCTAGTGTGATAATCAAAACATTCCTAATAACAAACAAGTTTAACTTAGTCGAAGAATAAAATAACTTATTTACTTTCAAAAATTTACGTTCGCAAAAAATAGATTCCAAATTGCAGGTTTGTATAAGCTTTGCATGATGGGATGAATGTCCCAGTAACTACGCCTTGTAGCTATCCCAATGAAGTATAAATTGAATCGGATTAGGGGAGGGGGATCTCAACTGAGACTCAAGTTTGACCTAGATAGTTCTTTTAACTGGTTTTTGAGGCTTTGCTTTTATTTTCTACACCATTTGATCCATAATGAATGCTCACTTTATGTAGAACATAAAACAATTTCACAATTTGTCATTGGTTTTATTTAGCCGGAAGCTACAGACACAATTTTCAAAAATAGTAACATTCTGATTGAAGTAAACACAATAGTAGCAAAGCTGTCAGCTCATACAGCAGTGGGGCTTTCAGTGTTTATTTATAGGGATGTTCGTTGGTTCATTCGCTCGTTGGTTCGTTCGCTCGCTGGTTCGTTGGGTTCGTTGGTTCGTTGGTTCGTTGGTTCTTTGGTTCGTTGGCTCATTGGTTCGTTGGTTCGTTGGTTCGTTGGTTCATTCGCTCGTTGGTTCGTTCGCTCGCTGGTTCGTTGGGTTCGTTGGTTCGTTGGTTTCGTTGGTTCGTTGGTTCATTCGCTCGTTGGTTCGTTCGCTCGCTGGTTCGTTGGGTTCGTTGGTTCGTTGGTTCGTTGGTTCGTTGGTTCGTTGGTTCGTTGGCTCATTGGTTCGTTGGTTCGTTGGTTCGTTGGTTCGTTGGTTCGTTGGTTCGTTGGTTCGTTGGTTCGTTGGTTCGTTGGTTCGTTGGTTCGTTGGTTCGTTGGTTCATTGGTTCGTTGGTTCGTTGGTTCGTTGGTTCGTTGGTTCGTTGGTTCATTCGCTCGCTGGTTCGTTTGCTCGCTGGTTCGTTGGGTTCGTTGGTTCGTTGGTTCGTTGGTTCGTTGGTTCGTTGGTTCGTTGGTTCGTTGGTTCGTTGGTTCATTCGCTCGCTGGTTCGTTCGCTCGCTGGTTCGTTGGGTTCGTTGGTTCGTTGGTTCGTTGGTTCGTTGGTTCGTTGGTTCGTTGGTTCGTTGGTTCGTTGGTTCGTTGGTTCGTTGGTTCGTTGGTTCGTTGGTTCGTCGGTTCGTTGGTTCGTTGGTTCATTCGCTCGCTGGTTCGTTCGCTCGCTGGTTCGTTGGGTTCGTTTGTTCGTTGGTTCGTTGGTTCGTTGGTTCGTTGGTTCGTTGGTTCGTTGGTTCGTTGGTTCGTTGGTTAATTGTTCGTAGATTCGTTGGTTCGTTGGTTCGTTGGTTCGTTGGTTCGTTGGTTTGTTGGTTCGTTGGTTTGTTGGTTCGTTGGTTCGTTGGTTCGTTGGTTCGTTTGTTCGTTGGTTCGTTGGTTCGTTGGTTCGTTGGTTCGTTGGTTCGTTGGTTCGTCGGTTCGTTGGTTCGTTGGTTCATTCGCTCGCTGGTTCGTTCGCTCGCTGGTTCGTTGGGTTCGTTGGTTCGTTGGTTCGTTGGTTCGTTGGTTCGTTGGTTCGTTGGTTTGTTGGTTCGTTGGTTCGTTGGTTCGTTGGTTCGTTTGTTCGTTGGTTCGTTGGTTCGTTGGTTCGTTGGTTCGTTGGTTCGTTGGTTCGTTGGTTCGTTGGTTTGTTGGTTCGTTGGTTAATTGTTCGTAGGTTCATTGGTTCGTTGGTTCGTTGGTTCGTTGGTTCGTTGGTTCGTTGGTTCGTTGGTTCGTTGGTTTGTTGGTTCGTTGGTTAATTGTTCGTAGGTTCATTGGTTCGTTGGTTCGTTGGTTCGTTGGTTTGTTGGTTCGTTGGTTCGTTGGTTCGTTGGTTCGTTGGTTCTTTGGTTCGTTGGTTTGTTGGTTCGTTGGTTCGTTGGTTCGTTTCGTCGTTGGTTCGTTGGTTCGTTGGTTCGTTGGTTCGTTGGTTCGTTGGTTCGTTGGTTCGTTGGTTCGTTGGTTAGTTGGTTCGTTGGTTCGTTCGTTCGTTCGTTCGTTAGTTAGTTCCTTGGTTCCTTGGTTCCTTGGTTCCTTGGTTCCTTGGTTCCTTGGTTCCTTCGTCCATTCGTTCGTTCGTTATGTAAGACAAAGATTGATTGTATTGCCTATGAGTTGGTTAAGAGACGAAGGAATCTTGTTCATCTGCAATATCCTGGATTTATCTAATCCTATCAACAGATATACTCTAGAACACACAAACGCATTTTCGTATCACCAAATAACATAAAAGGATCCTTAACCAGATCATACAGTAAGCAATGACGACTACATAACATTTGAAAGTCTCTCATTGTTTTATGATAATGTACACCCATCTCGTTTGATTTAATCATTGAGAAACCTAACGTAATTCGCAGCCTCCTCTTCCTGTTACGCTTCGCAATGTGCACTGATCACAGACGATCAAGTGCCCTACTTAGCACACAACCACTCTTTCTTATTACCCATCATACCTCATTAGATATCACATTTACTACTCATCTATGAGAATCCGTCAGTAGATTACGCAGGAAGCGTTTAAGATTTTTTCATAGAATTGTTATAATAATGCACATCCCTCTCATTTTCTTGATTCAATAATAAATCCAACGTAATTTACATCCATATCTACTTCCTGTTAATAAGCCCAGTGCTAAGCTATGTTCACAGTTGATAAAGTGCCCTATTTTCATGACTGATTAAATCAATATTTACGATTCCTATCGTTCTTGTGTGTTTGATTTCATAATCCAATGTTAAGGAAAATAATAAAGCGTGATTTATATGACTCAATAAATGTGATTAATGGTAGGCATCATACAGCTGATGGAGTCATTCTGACAAGGAGGGTAACATTTGATTATGTCTATATTATTCATTTGGTGTTTTTTAGTATGAGCGGATTAAGACACGAAGGAATCTTGTTCATCTGCAATACACTGGATCATCTAATCATATCAACAGATAGTCTTGTGCACTTAACACAACACATTTCGTAAGACCAATTAAATAACATGCATCTACAAGGATGCTTAACCAGATTATGCAGGAAGCAATGACGATTATATACACTTTGAAGGACTTTCATTCTTTTTTGTAACAATGTACTCCCCTCTCGTTTTCTTGAATAATAACACATCCAACGTAATTTCCATCCATATCTACTTCCTGTTAAGCTCAGTGCTATGCTGTGTTCATAGTTGATGAAGTGTCCTATTTACGTGACCGAATAAATCAACATTTACAATTCTTAACGTTCTGGTGAGATTTCATAAGCCAATGTGGAGGTAAACAATAAAGCGTGATTTATATGACTCAATCAATGTGATTAACGGTAAGCACCATATATCTTATGGGGATATCGTGACATACGGTGTCATGTCAAATGGTTATCTAGTATTCAGTGTTAAAACACTTTCCACGCGGCAGTCGTATGCAGAGACGACGGCTCAAACTTGTTTACAAAATGGTTCAAAAATGTCAAAATTATTAAATTTCATAACCATTTACGGAATCACCATGAGAAATGCATTACAATAAAAATACAAACATTTCTAATTTTGGTTCAGTAATTCATGAGATATGACTTTGAAAGTAGGGAACTGTTCTGAAGAAAAAAAATTGTATATGGCAAAACTATTGGTCACGTGGAAAGTGTTAAGTGTTTTTCAGAACAATAATCACTTGAGTGTTTGGTATCAGTATTTCTTAGGTTGTTTACAGTGGCGTACCGACCGGGGGGGCAGGGGGGGCAAGTTGCCCCCCCCCCCCCCCCCCCCTGGCTCCAAATACCGGGACGCTAAATTCCCAATACCGGGTCGCTAAATTTGCATAAGGAAAAAAAATAGGACCTAAAACACTGAGGAATTGGCATTATTTGTTAACTGTTGTGCTTTTTTGAGTCAAAAATGTTGTGACCGTGCGAAATTTTGTCACTGTGCGAAATTTTGTGACTGTGCGAAATTTTGTGACTATGCGAAATTTTTTGAGCGTGCGAAAATTTTTGACCCTACCCCCCTCCCAATAATATGTTATAAACTTGCTATGTTATTTTGTGATTTAAGAAAATATAAGCACGAGTGTTCCATGCACTGTGGATACGTAAAATAAAAAAGTACTATGATACTTCATATTCGGCACTTATAAATTAGTAGATCCATAAACAGTAGCCGATTGGTTATTGATATGGACCTATTCCATTTAACGTAAAAGGAACCACAATTGACTATGACGATAATGTTATTGGTTTTGCTGCGATATAATGGATCCAAAGCGTTAAAGCAACTCATAGCCAAATATCATGCACCCATGCTTAAGTTTAAACTACCCAAGCAAATAACGCGCTATTCAAACATGCCATCTAACAAGTGACACATATTGATCATCATTATTTCTTAGAGTTGTAATCATTATTTTATATGAGGATTAAATGAAAATGAAAATCTCCCAAGACAAAAATCAATTTGGCAGTTCGTGGCAGGTTTTGACCATTTGAAGAATTTCAAATGATGATAGCACCAAAACGCATTGCTCGATTAACTTGATTCTTGCACCAAATTAAATCTGTTGCCAGGATCTCTAAAATATCTCGTTGAATTCCCATGTATTTGACATTAAAGTAGACTATGCAAGTCGAACCGTTATGTAGCACATTAGTTGAAAACCAATGAATATAAATGAAACATCGCAGCTTTCTTTTGCTAGCTCTGCCAACATTTTGGGCATTTGGTTACAAGATGATCTTAAATGGGACACACAAATTGACCACATGTGCAAGAATGCCAACAAAAGACTTTTTATGTTGCGATCTCTTAAACGTTTTGGTTTTCATACATCCGAGTTAGTGACGGTGTACAGGGGGTACATTCGCCCTCTGCTTGAATATTCTGACGTCATCTGGCATTGTGCCCTCACATCCAAACTAGCTCTAAAACTTGAGAGAGTCCAAAAGAGAGCTTTAAGAATTATCCTTGGTCCTAGTTTTATTTCCTATCGTAATGCTTTAGATGTATGTAATTTTGATTATTTGTCTGCCCGGAGGGAGCAACATTCTCTGAAGTTTGCTCAGTCACTAGCCGAATGCAGTAGGACTAAAAGGTTGCTCCCTGCATGCAGAGGTCAGGTTCATGGTAGACAATTGAGAAACAATGCCGAACTCACCCAGCCTCGTGCTCGCACAAACAGATATGCTGAAAGCCCCATTCCTTATTATGTGAAGTTGATCAACAATGATCTCCCATAATTTGCTTTGCGTGATCCGTCTTTCTTCATCATGCTCGCATATTCTGTATTTGGCCTTGTCCCTTGTTGTTTGCCATGTTCCTGCCCAGTATGTTGTCTATTTGTGTATTGAATTGTTTCATATGTATTCCTTGCTTTCCTGTACAATGTAATTCGGCCTTCGGGTCGCGATTTTGTGCCAATAAAATCATATCATATCATATTTGAAATGTTATTATGCTAGACCAAACAAATGTCCTATAGTTTTCGATATAACTATCACATTTTAAAACATCGCCTCGTTGGTTTTATACGAGGGGGTATCATAAAGTTTTAGAAAACACCCAGAAGTGAAGGAGCCAGAAACTTAATTTTGTTATGTGATCCTTCAGACATCTTTACTAAGTCCCTGTGCAAAGTTACACATTTCTCCTACTTTTTATTACCTGTCCACAGACCGCCATTGTTAGAGATCCTCAGATTGACCGCCATCGATTGATTCTCAGATTGCCTCTGATTATGTTATTCCCAAAACAGCAATAAATAGTTTTAAGTGTTGACAGAAAGGGTCAAAGGTCATTTAGGGGTCATTAGAGGTCAATGTGTGTACACCCCATGTTACCCATAAGTTTATTGTCACCAAGCTTATTTGTAATGACCTTTGACCTCTTTCTGTCTAAACTTTAAACTATTTATTGCTGTTTTGGGAATAACACAATCTGAGGCAATCTGAGAATCAATCGATGGCGGTCAATCTGAGGATCTCTACAATGGCGGTCTGTGGACAGGTAATAAAAAGTAGGAGAAATGTGTAACTTTGCACAGGGACTTAGTAAAGATGTCTGAAGGATCACATAACAAAATTAAGTTTCTGGCTCCTTCACTTCTGGGTGTTTTGTAACACTTTATGATACCCCCTCGTATAATAGTATATACCTTTCACTTCGAGAAAAGTGATGATGCCAAAAATGTAGGTGTGGGCGAGCTGCGAAATGGGTTTTAGTGATTTTGCTTTCATCGTACCCGTCATCTTCGGCCCGTTGTCATGGTTTCTATGCATGACAATTTTACGCATGCGTACATTTGATTCCCCGGCTCGTTGTCACCTTTTATTTGACGTCAGCAGACATTACGAAATTGATAACCCAAAAATGCCATGGTCACGCACATCTATTTCAAACTAAAAGTATGTACTCATGCATTCAACTCTCCTCTTATGACCCATTGTAACATGACAAATCGTAAAACGATATACTGATTTTAGTTGAATTCTAGTCTGGGGCAAAATCAGATAATAAATTGGAATTACTAAAGGGTAAAGCGATATCTAGTTCACATAAGGTCGAGAGGTGCTTTATAGGTGTCCGTGTTGTATTGCCGTTGAATCATTCCAATATAGCTCAAACCACTTTGAATTAAATGGTCAACAACAACCACGACATACTAAAGGCACATGCAAAGTCTATCGAATGTGCCGCTTGATTTCGTTAATTTGTTATACTGTTTCATTTATATTCATTGGTTTTCAACTAATGTGCTACATAACGGTTCGACTTGCATAGTCTACTTTAATGTCAAATAGAAATCGATTCAATTTGGAAAGTGCCTTATAACTATAGGCTACTACAACGGGCAATAGGCTACTACAAACTATTCCGATATAAATCCCTATATATATATATATATACACATGGAAAAAGTATCGCACCACTTGTTGAAAAGTACAAATGTGGCCTCGAAGTTTGCCACCATGGTGTGATATTAAGGATCATTTGTTTGCGAAAACTGTCCAGCAAAATGTTAAGCAATAAAAGGGCCACATTTGAGTTTGTGATGTAATCGATGTAATGTTTTTCAAGGCCAAAGTGAAAATGCATAAAACAAGTTTGGGTAAAACGCGATATTGAGAGGCCCAATGATTAATCTCTAAAGTTGTAATCCTTGGTAACACATTCAAGTCTTCCAAGGTCAAAGGTCATCTGGGGTCAAATTTTAAAAGTTGCCCGATTGTTCTCAAACATGAAAAAACTCCCTTTTTCGTACGCCCAACGGTTATGGGGTCAAAGGTCAAAATAGGTCAAATTTTAAATAAGTTCAAATGACAAAAGCAATATTGCGGAAGTGTTGACCTTCATCGTATATGCTGAATTTATGAGCAAAATAAAATGGCATGTTTGGGCTCATTCACTGTATTGTAGCCTATAACGTCTAAATGAAACATTTCTTGCGCCAATACAGAACTAATATAATGACTATTTTAAGTTTATAAAGTCTATTCAATATCAAGTTATACCCAAACTTGTTTCATGCATGTTTCCCCTTGGCCTTGAAAAACATCACATCGATTACGTCACAAACTAAAATGTGGCCCTTTTATTGCATAGCATTTTGTTGGACAGCTTACGCAAACAAATGATCCTTAATATCACACCATGGTGGCTAAATTCGAGGCCACATTTGCACTTTTCAACAAAAAAAACAGTGGTGCGATACTTTTTTCCATGTGTATATATAGGCCTATATAACAAGCGAAGTCGAAAAAGTGTTCGCCGACTAACTCCATTATACTCTGCTCGTCATCACTTATAAGGCAATGGATCATTTAAATTTGATATCAACCTACCCTCAAACTGGCTCTAACGATGTGATATGAAATGTCGTATCATTTATCAGCTCGTGTCTCGCATCGAATAGCGCGCGGTGTTCATTCGCTAGTCGCGAGTCACCAGCACTATGTCCCTATATCGCGCGTGCTATTACAGCGTAAGCGCACAGTGTTACAATTGAGTGATGGTGCTGTTTATATCAAGCATTCTTAAACAGCTAAGAAAGTTTAAGCAATCTCATTGGTTTTAACAGTGCGTTCGACCTTCACAATTTGTGGTTTGTTCCATAACGCGCAATTCTGCAGTGCGTCTTTGGCGCCCTTCCTGCGTTTATGCCGGCGCCGCGACGCTTACGCATGGTGTTCTTATCGCATGGAATTGGATGGAATGTTTGTGGGTTATTCGATCCTAGCAGGGGTAAAAGTTGTCAAATGTTAACCGTCATAATTTTAACAATTGATTTACTGCCAAAAATCAGATTAGATAAAGTGACTGTATGCAAAGATGATGTTTGCCAAGAGAACGTTTAAATTACAATGAACATATCGTCAGCCTGCTTCGATAATTGCCTAACTCATTTTTTCTAGTTCTTAGAAAACAACAAAAGTATGAAACCTGGTACCTGTGTACCTGTTACTCATTTTGCATTATTGAATGGATGGCTATTCATTATGTGGAATGTTGATTGTATTGTTGATGCCTCAATTGGCGTGCATGGATGCACTAATCCAAGTCATATAGAAACAGATGAACACAGCCATACAATAATTTGATTAATTCCATGGATTTGTCAATGCAAATTCAATAATGCAAAATGAGTAACATGTTGGAGTGGTCTGGTGGCCCTTTTGCAACAAAACTCTTCATTTATCAACACTTTTGATTGGTCAATGACTTAGGTATTATAACAGCATTTGCATAATGTAATGAAGTCATGATTTATGCAAAAATCTCAATTTTGCTGAAAAGTGAGTTAGGCAATTATCGAAGCAGGCTGACGATATGGCGTATATATCATCCTGGCAACAGTCAGATACACGCGGGCGTATTAAGATCAGCTCACTGCGCATGCTTAAAACTAAAAATGGTGATAACCAATCAGAGCGGTTGGTTGGCTTTGCGTTACAATAAGCGACTCAACCTACTATGACATGCGTCCATTACAATTAGCGATAAACGCATATGGATTCTTTATCCTTATTGAACTTAAAGGTGTACTAAGAGATGTTTAAGTTAGGTTTTTTTACAAAATGCACTTAATATTAAAGATAATCATTATAATTGGCCATTATTGTTGTTTCTACTCACAAAAAATGCAGCAAAACTTGATTAAAACAATGTTTAAATATGTTGGAATATCATGATTGCTATTTATTGAAACTTTGTTTTAAAAACGCCCTCTATGTAATATCGTTTGTAATATGAATCGAAAAGAAGAAAACGTAACGCTGTTTACCATAAAATGCTGTCCGATCCGGGTTGGATTATTTTTTGAAACGGCTGATTTTCTTAATCCTTACAGCTGTAAGTTTGTATATATATGTAATACAATTTTAAAAATGTAGAGATCCCGGTTGTTATCCTATAATTGAGGACGCCGCCTTCAACACACCTCTTAGTACCCCCCTTTAAATCTGTCTGCCCTTGCAGGTGCATCACCAATACTTGTACGTATTTTAACACGGTTTTAATCTAAACAAGCGTTTAACTTTTGAATTTAAACACATGCAGTATAACTAAACGCAATTCTCGAAAATGTGTATAATTTTAAGCACGTTTCTAATTCATTGAACGTCTAATTTTAAACGTGGGTATGTGCCCGTGGTATGTGGGTAGTTTAACGCGCATTTAACTTAACTCATACATCATTTATACATCATTCGTACATCAACTGTATGCCTTGAATTGTTTCTCAACCGTGTCGGGTGCAAGCTGACGTGCAGATCGTGTAGCCTTAAAATATATGTAGTAATGTAAATTATACTGGACTGTAACTGACATATTCAATAATATCAGGTTGACAAGTGCACAATTGCATGACCTTTATGTTCGACTATTTGAAGTGGTTAGTAATTTATAGATAATATATAGGTTTCTAAATTGACGTTATTAACTCTAGGCAATTACCCTATTGACAGCCATCATAATTATTATTTCGAAATGATTAATATTGATTTTCAAATACGAAATAGAATGACGGTATTAATAACCAATAGCTATTCATGTATACACTCTTAGTAGTTACGAACCAATCAAAAAGCAGGAAGCTAAAATACGCGGAGTGAATTAAAAGGATACTAGATGCACTTCGCGTGCGCGCCGTACATGGCGCACACCACGCGCTTTGTTTTGATTAGTTGTTTTTCGCAGCCCCCACGGAGTCGCCACATTTCACTGCGGGTTATATATAACCTGTTAAAATTATTAATTATTAAAGCATCTAGCAGCCGAAATACATGAGTAAATATTAACAATTGATGATGGCCTATAAGCATGATTCTAGCAGGATCTATAACGAGCGAAACTCAATTAAATAAACGCGCGGCCTTTGTTAATTTAATTCTCGCCAGTTTGTCCGAGTCTATATATTATTTATTCATTTCACTTTATACTCGGCTGGTATCATTTGCTTGATCCTCGCGTTTATTTAATTGAGTTTCGCTCGTACTAGATTCTGCTAGAATCATGCATCAATTGTTAATATTTACTCATGTATTTCGGCTGCTAGAGGCTTTCAACAAAGACTTTGTATACATAAGTGCTCGTTCGTCTGGTATCCATATAAACACAGTCCCTGTGGTCTAGTTGATTAACCAATCGCCGCAAATGCGAGAGGGACCGGGTTCGAGACAATGTATTTTTAAGGTCTTTGTTAATTTAATCTCTCCCAGTTTGTACGAGTCTATATATTAATTATTAAGGAAATTAAAAGTATGCACAAAATTGTACATATATTGACTCGTATTGGCGTGTATGAATTAAGTCAATACACTCGTTTGTTTGATTGTTTGTTTCTCGAGAAATTGGAAAGCACTAACAAATTTCGAATTGCTCACAATACACGCCCCCTTCGGTCGTGTCATTATTCGCACATCAACGTCATCGCGCGTGCAGTGATTTGTCAATTTGTTCTCGAAACAACACATTAAGCTTGACCTATTTAATCGCCACGTGATGTAAGCAGTTTCTAAGTTTTACATTACGATGTTGTGATGTTGCGTCCACATTTTAGTACCTCAGCCCTTTGGCAGGTTATATATTGTATCGGTATGATATTACTTCCACCCGGTAGTATTATCTGACCTATTATAGATTATAAATTGCGTTGGTGTGCTGTTACTTCCGCACAGTGATGTTCGATTTGAGATGCATTAAATAACACGTTTTATACAAGAATATTACAACCCCAATCCATCGGAGACCAAATTGTATTCCATCCATAGAAATAATATATACAATAATTTGATACTTTGTAACAAGCTCATAACAACACCCATATCAGATGATCATTGATATCTAATTGTTAAACATGCATTATGTAAATCTCGGGGGCAATCTGAAAGGAAGTGATCAAGATCGTCTCTGCGGACCTTGGGGAGAACTCAAAGGTTGCGTGGACAATGCCGATACTATCTCAAATAACTTTAGACCAACTTATCAGATATTTATGACGTATCACAAGAGAAGGGACTTGATTGGTACATCTGTAATACCGACAGTATAGAATGGGACACAAGTTTGTTTAAGGAGAGTCCAACGTTTGGATTTTCACATTACATACCCGTGCTTATTTTTTAATTAGAGCGATAACTTTATAATAACGGGGGGAAAAAAAATACATAACCCTTTTTAATATATATTTTCAAAGATTGCTTAGGGAGCACATCAAAACTCGACCGCCCGGCAACCGCCGGTTCGGTGAGGTTCAGTGCGGTTGCAGCTGGTTTCTATTGTTCTAAACAATTATATGCGGTCCAACCGGGCGGAACCGGCGGTTGCCGCGCGGTCGAGTTTTGATGTGCTCCCTTAGTTTAAATATATATGGTATAATTAAGAACCTTTGACAGCGGAGGAATATTTCGACGACCTTTCAGCTAGTATATTATGTACGTTTCGACGCTAATCAATTTCCATGCACGCGGCAGTCGCCTGCAGACAACAGTTCCAAAATTTCCCAAAATGTTTCAAAGTTGTCATAATTATTGAATATCATCATTATTTGGAATCACCATTAGAAAATGAATGCATTCAAATAAGTACAAACATGCTTTGGTTCAGTAATCCTTGAGATAGATTATGAAAGTTGGGAAAGGTTTCTGACAAATCTGTTTTGTATATATGGTAAACTACATGTAAGAGCCGTGTGGAAAGTGTTATGAGATATGTTCTGACATTGGCCTGACACCTTGCAGAGGATATGTTTTGACTTTTGTCTCTTTGAAAACATTCGAGGTTTGTTTAAAGAATTGACCTTTCAGATAGCGCATGCGGAATATTTTGACTTTCATCGTTCAGACAGCGTAAGACAGCGTACATGAAAATTCACGTCTTTTATTGTTGCAACGGGCTTATTTTGACTTTGTCATTTGTGATTAAAAGATTGTTTAAAATTCGTCATTCCAATTATACAGAAGGTCATTGCTCGTTTGACTTATTTCCACATACCCACTGCAACCTAGTTAAATACCCTGAGATGCCTGTTTTCTTACATAAATGGTACATGATTGTTTTATTTAGAGCATAAGACAACTCTCCGCGGTGCTGTTAACTAGAACCGATTAATATATATGTTGTCAAAACCACACTTATTACCGCGAACCTCGTGATGTTATTTTGTTTTATAGTACCATTTGCACATCCAGTGCTCTTTCCTGATGTAATGTGTCAGTTGTAAGACAAATAATCGCTTGCTGATTCAGAATCCGGTCGGTTGCGAGAATTCAAGCTATTGGATACATCGATGTTAACTGCCATGCAATGTGGAAGGTCGCCTGGGAAAACACCCGGAAGTCGTTAAATGCGAATAGGGATTATGGGTAAAAAGTGGTGAAAAGTGTTCTAGGTCCCAGATTCAGGACTGTAGTATAATCCGATACTGAAACACCCAGTATCGTTCGTTAATGGTACAAGGGCAGTGTTATCGGGCGATACTGGAACACGGTTCAATAGTGGGAAATCACTACTGGTAGCATGCAGGGATAGCACTGGATCAAAAATGTGAGAGGTCCCATGAAATTTTCCAGGACCCCGTAGGACTTTAAAAAAACAAATTTAGGGGTCCCCCAAGAAATTGATGGGTCCTGATGTTTGGGTATTTGAAAGTATTACTTTTTTAACGGAGAGTTTTAATGAATTTATATTGTGAGCAAAGTATGGATATGTAATTTACAGAATTTCTTAAGGTTTTCATTTCCATACATCGTCAAATTTAAGGGGTCCCTTCAATTTTGATCGGGACCCGCAATTCTTTCCAATTTGAAACCTGACGCGTCACTACAAGAAAGTGAGCGGTCCAGGACGCACAGACGCGTCAGATTGCGACCCTGGTAGCATGTGTACCAGTCTCGACCAATACTGGAACAGTAAAATCGTACCAGCATCGAGCGATACTGGTATACCAGTTCCTGGGACCTAAAGTACAAAGTGGATAGTAAGTTAGGTCCCAAATACGTTATCAAGTTATTGACGGAATGGAGTGAATAATTTGGTTGTTATGGAAAACTGTATTCCATCCTACGTGTAACCGATGTGCACCTTGGTACTAAAGCACACTACAACTCTAATTAATAACCACCATCTTCATAAACTGATCAGAAATTTTTCAGTATTTTGTTTCAGGCTTTTCCACACACTCACCATTAACTCACACTAGTCTCACAGGATATATATTTTTTAAATCAACCTATTAAAATGACAGAAATTAATTTGATGGACATATGACATATTAAAGTTGCCAGTAGCACACACAACGTTCTTAAAACGTTCTTAAACGTTCTTAGAACGTTCTTAAACGTTCTTAGAACGTTCTACACGTTCTTAGAACGTTTTTAAACGTTTTTAGAACGTTGTGTGTTATGGGGCCCTCACATGTATCCGTGAGCTGGGCGGCCCCTTACCTTCTTATAGAAAAACAACAGAGTCCAACACGGTGAACAATCAGCAAAAAATGTCAACGGCCGCATTTTTATTTTTTTTGTCACCGGGTTCATACTGTTCAATACCGGGTCCTTATCGGCCTGGAACCGGGCTCATACCACCTCCTCACCAGGTCCTCACCGGCCAAAACGCTTGGGTACCGACCGAACCGCCTTGATAACGTCATCAAACTGCCCTGTATAAGCTGAGCGCTCAAGCTCGCCGCTTCTCTCACATTCCGGGAATCTCTGTAAAATACATTTGCCCTCACATGTATCCGTGTGAGCTGGCCGGCTCATTACCGTGTGACAAATTGGTGCAGACGCCGGCACACGGTGATGTCACACGGTGGGCCGTTTCCCGTCCGTTGAACACGTTGCCGGGGACATTGACGGCCATCCGCGCCCGGCAGGACCCGGCAGGAATTTTGAACATGCTCAAAACTCTTGCCGGGTGAGCAAAAGCGGCTGCAAACGGTGAGAGCCCGGTTTGAAGACGGTATAAAGACGGCACACCCGTTTCGCGCCCGTTCGCAGGGCGGTAATGGTAGGCGGCCACCTTACCGTCTAATAGAAAAACAACAGAGTCCAAACAATCACTAAAAAATGTCAACGCGCGCATTAATTTTTTGTTGTGGCCACCGGGTCCATAACGTTATATACAGGGTCTTTACCGGGTCCTCACCGGCCGTGTACCGGGCTCACCGTCCTCATACATTTCTAGCTTACCGTTCTCACCGGGTGCATAACACCTCCTCACCGGGTCCTCGGTCCATACCGTTCTACACCGGGTCTGTCCCGGGTTCTCACCGGCCTTGTCCCGGGATCACCGGCCTCATACAGTTCTAGCTTACCGTTCTCACCGTGTCCTCACCGTGTGCATACCACCTCCATACCGGTACCTAACCGGTCGAAACGCCTGGGTACCGGCCGAAACGTCTTGATTACATCATCAAACCGCCCTTTTCAAGCTGAGCGCTCAAGTCGCCGCTTCATTTGCATTCCGGAATTCGTACGACCAACATCTATAATACTCTCTAAATGTAAAAGAGCTAAACCTCACTCTTTCGAGAGCTTTAGGAGGGACGGCTCTTTTAAGAAGTGAAGTTCACTCTTTTCAGAGTGATTTGTCACTCTTTTAAGAGTGATTTCTACTCTTTCAGAGTGATTTTAACTATTTTTAGAGTGAAAATCGCTCTTTTAAGAGTGAACTTCACTCCAAAAAAGAGCTGTTCCTCCTAGAGCTCTAGAAAGAGTGAGTTTTAGCTCTTTTACATTTAGAGAGTCGCAACATGCCTGCTGAGAGTCCGTTCCGCGAACGGTTACTAGGCTGCATGCGGCCATTCGCAGTCCGTCGCTAAGATGGTCGACGTCCACCACCGTCCATCACCGCCCTGCGAATGGGCGCTAAACGGGTGCGAAACGGGTGCGAAACGGGTGCGAACGGGTGCGCCGTCCTTATACCGTCTTCATACCGGGCTCTCATCGTTCGCCGCCGCTTTTACTCACCCGCCAGGAGTTTTGAGCATGTTCAAAACTCCGGTGGCCGGCAAAGTCCCCTGAACGTGTTCAACGGACGGGAAACGGCCCACCGTGTGTGCCGCCGTCTGCACCTATTTTTCACACGGTAAGGGGCCGCTCAGCTCACACGGATACATGTGAGGGCCCTATTAGCTGGGACGTATCCCCGGGTGGTCCCTGAAGGCTTTTACCGGGAAGACAGCTCATTGACCGGGAAGAACAGCTCAAACTACCGGCTTAAAAGGTAGAATTGTTTTATGAAAAGATAAACTATTATTGAATCTCATCACCATAATTAGGAAATCACCATGGCAAATGAATTATGATAAGTACAAACATGCCTAGTAGTGTTTCAGTAATTCATGAGATAAGACTTTGAAAGTTGGGAAAGGTTTCTGTAAAATCTGTTTTGTACATGGTTAAACTAATAGCCGCTTGGAAAGTGTTAAGTCATTGCACAGTACATGTACACTATGTCGCCTCAATTTAACGTGGGATCAACATCAACTGAAAGAAACATTAAAATAAGTAGCTAATGCAGTTATAGGGGAAACTTATTCGGATGAATATATTCTGCATTGAATAAGCGTAGAGATTATAAGTACATTTTCGCGTTCTACCCTAATTTACACAACCCGACATTGTTGTATATCATGTATAAACTGAAACTGGGCCATTGCACTATTTTTCATATTTGCTTTTACGGGTCGTGCTACCTTAAAACAATATTGTCACGGGCAATTACTCTACATTGACCACCAATGGTTGCTCTTGTTTCACCTAATTACTGACATCCAAAAGCATCAAGAGCTATCTAATGGGAATACTAACACCTTATGTACACTACAACGATTACGTACACTGTTTACTCTGTTACTACTACAGACTAGTACCGATATCATCGAGGGAACAGGTAACAGGTGATGGTGAGATAAAAGGGCGAGTATCGGAAAGACGAGTTGAAAAGTGGGTAAATCTACGGGATCCCCCCTGTTGCTAGCGCCCATCACTATCGGTGTTTTAATTCAAGATAGACCCCATCTCTAACCATTAATTTAAATGTACAGAAAAGGTATACAGTGCTCTTAATATGAAAGAAATTTGTGTTATTTGTGATTTGTAGACTATAAACTCAATATTTAACCAAAGAATCCTGGTATTTTCTGTTATTGTAAGATTTAACACAACTTTTCTTCTTTTATCCTCTTCTAGAACAATATTGCACCGAATATAGCTAGCAGACAGCAATTTGGAGAGTGAACTAGTATTCGACGTCCCGTTGCGGGAAAAAATGAAGGTCAACCCCCCCCCCCCCCCCCACCAAAAAAAATGGTATTCTTTTGATGGAAGACATCAGTATCTTGAAAGAAAACAAGGATTTGAATAAACCAGTAGCTCGATAGCTGAAAAAATCAGACTTTAATTTGATCTCTTAAAGAAAAGCGGTCATGGTGAGGAAAAAAACCGCTGACGGCGATTGTTGGTCCAGCCAAACCTAGCTAATACATCACGTATATCACACGATAGAAAATGCGTTCAATCAAATGAAGGATGGTTGATTGAGCCCGCCGTTCACAAATGGTTAAGAGATTGTTGTAGAGTCGCACACAATACCGCTTGCATGTAAACATACGTAGAACAATTACAGACTGCGCCTATGTCCAACTTGTTTAGATTCAAATAGTCGCCGCCCGTTGTTCAATTTTCGTTACAATCCTCACCATGACCGCTTCCCTTTAAGCATGTAAGTCAACGGCGATTTCATTGGTGGTGTGAGGACATAAGGTTTATCGGTGGAACTTGATATTTTGCTCAGTTTAACATGATGAACCGCTTCGTGGAGATTGTTTATCATGTTTAACCTCCAGTAAGGATCTCTTTCCGACTCGTATTTTGTTAACTCGCCTTTTTGTAACTCGATAAAAATATATCCTTCTCTGAGAGATAATTGAACCTGATGGCATCAGTAGATATCACGGCTCATCCAGGCGGAATCTGAAGCAACGGTGACTAAAAAGGTCTTTTCCCTGTCGCTTCATGTAAACTTCCGTAGTTGATTTGAAGATTATATATTATTGTTTGACCAACTATATCTATTGCAATTCAATTAGAAACAGGTGTCCATGAACTGTATTGCAATCTTTGAAACATGTTTGTACTAATGTTTATTTAGCTAAACTGGTGTTAACTTGCTATTGTTTTCAGACCAAGAGAGTTAGATGATGTGCATGTTTAATGATACTGACAATCCTGACATACATTGACACAATTGTCAGACTCGGCATCAGCGCTTGCTGTATAAGAAGTGTTCGTCTTAGTTTTTTATTTTGATCCGAAGCCTACATTGCTGTATGAGGATTCGAACATAGTTATCTTATTTACTACTTGAAAGCTTAGTAAAATAGAAATATTACTTTTTTTAAAAGCGATGGCTTTACTCACAGGTATAGAGGTTTTAAGATGTATGTTCCGATCACTTTAGCTTTTTTCACATCAAAATATTTTGATATCAGAAGAATACCCAAATTGTTATCATAATTTCTGTAAAATCTTAGGCGCAAGATATGTTCCAGTGTCATAGGCCAAAGGTGGGTAACCACCTGGTCAGTTTGTGTACTACTCAATGGGTAAATTTCATGTCACTTTGTGCTTCTGAAATAAGAGCCATAGGAGTTATGCAGCTCAAACTTTGGAATACAGCTATTTTAAGGATGACCCTTCATGTAGAACAGAAAACATCAAGAAATTCGGGCCAGCAATCGGAACACCTATACTAACATCTAATAACCGTTCAAATGTAGACAACGTAATGTATCCTCAGTACATCAACGTAATGGCCAGCAATGTTTAAAGTTTCCCTAGTTACTATCATGAAAGTCTTTCCCGTTATACAGGGTGTCTAAAATACCTACTTTTGATTGATCGTAACTTATCTCAATAAATGTGTATTATTAAGTTCAAATTGGTCATAAATGTAGATATAAAACATGTATACATTATCTGGTATGGAAGGTTCATTCTACTGAACCAGTGTAAGGTACTCTGGTTCGGATACGACTGTATATCCTTTCTCAACACTTTTAGTAGTGATAATCTTGACGACTCATGACGCTTTTTGCAGTCTTGGAGTTGCCAGTTGATTTGTCATCTCGGGATTTTTTGCCAGATGATAAAAGATCGTCGAAAACGTGTATGAGGTGGTATTGCCCCTCATCCCGGTTCATCGTTGAGGTCCCTCTCTTTCTAATTTCAATGGCCTCTCTGATCCATCTTTTGTATCTGCCAATGACCTTTGCCTCGTCCCACCCGATGACATGGTTATAATCCACTACATGGTCTGTTATTGCCGATTTGTTAACGTTGGAAAGAAATGCCTTTCTCCCTGTTTCCTCCAACAAAGGCCTTTCCGTGAATTGATGACCTGAGTTTCTATCCTTTATTATTTCTTTATTCAATGATACATATAATTAAACTATAACATCAATATTTACAAAATGTAGGTAATAATAATATTAATAATAACAAGTATGCACAATGTGACAATCGATTAAAAACACTGAGTTATAATATTTAAGATTCATTATAGGTCAAACGTCATCATACATAATATCACGCCATCATTGATATACATGACATAGTTATTACAGTGAAATAAGTATACGAAGACAGAGTTCTTTTTCAAAAGGAATAAAAGATTTGGGTGGTTGCCATATCTAAACTTGCTTATGCACAGTTTGCCATCATTATAATCATAAATGTTATTGTGATAGTTGAATATAACAATTTCAGTGGTTAATACAAAACATGTAGACAGTTTACGCGAAATGATCTACCTAGGAAGACGAGGATGACGTGAGAGCAAGATAATTTCTAGCGTCTATTCTAGCGTTACGATACTGATACAATTATACGAGTGTGATTCATTATTCAGGTCACTTAACCTATGTGTATTATTACAGCCACTAACCAAAGATAATATTATTTGAAGCCAAATACCGTGTTAATGTAGATGTCAAGCAGTATTCCCGATTGGTTTTCATACTCAACTTGTTCTCACAGGATTTAGTACTATTGCAGTTTAGATATATGTGTCATGGTCATTGTATTTATTGTTATTATACTCAGTGGCGGAGGACGCAAAAATATTTAGGGGGACTAGCCCAAATGTTGTTTTGCGCGCAAACATTCTTTTATTTTAAATCTAATTTGATCTTATAAAGCTTACATTAAGTAATTATTCAGGGTGGAACATATGGGGGACGTCCATTTTTTCATATTGTTTTGAAAACCCTTCATTTGCTCATATCTTTGGAATTAATTGTCCATTCTTAATGGAGTTTCCTGCAAAAGGTTGCATTTCAAATGTATACTATAATATGATATTTTCGATATCAGACTCATTTGGCTTTATCGCATCATATTTAATGAAAATATCTGGCCTACCTGCCGACTCTACGTGATCCACAACACGTAGACCAGGTTTATGGTTTCATTTAATAATTAACTGGTATGGTTCATGCTATCTTGTCCCTATTCAAAGATAGTTTGTTTACCTTAGGTATTGCGGAACTTACATGTTTCTCTAAGATTGTACTGACAACTCGGTATCTCCAGATATTTTGAGACGACGAGAGTCAGTGATAAAATACCCGTTACCCTGTTTACGTTACCATTCGTCTCGTTTAGCGCAGTCCAAATATCCACCTTAACAAAACAATTCAGAAGTATGACGAACTCTAACACGTCCGATTACATATCTCTTTACTTCCTCTCCTGTCTTATACCGCTGAGAAAATGTATTTATATTATTTTTCATTTTTACTGATTGTGTTTGAAGAAATCTTACATGAGAGGGTTTCTACGTAATATCATTTATCTAAACAAGGTAAAAATATTGAATTTCATTTTTGAGAAATCTCTCTGTGCCCCTTTAATATCTAACTAGTGTACGGGCAAGTCTTCGATGATATTGATGGAAGTATACTTGGTTAATTTACTTGAATAGAATATAACAGTTAGTTCTCTAAAGTTACAATTCTATTTACAAGGCGGTTCTCTACTGATAAACCATGCACCCGGACATGTAAATAGTTACAAGGTGTAGAAAATGAACCACCGACAATTTTCACTTTTCATCTGCTAACAAGATAAACGACAACAGATCGTGTGTAGATAGTAATTAAAGTTACTAGTCTGACCCGCCGGCCACTTCCGGCACGTGACCCGCGGGCCACTTCCGGCACGTGAGTACGCGTCAAACAGCTCACAAATGCTACACGGATTACACAAAGACCATCAAAATTAGATTAATAACAAATTTAATTTATTTTTGTATCACCTTTTATGATATTTGTATGTTGGCTTATCCTTAAGGGTCTTCATCAAGTAACGCACGCCTGTGTTGAACAACAATACCTTCAAAGTACAACTTGAATTGAAATCAATCGGAATTGCGTCATACCGTATACGTTCACTTTCATATTATCTTGTATCTTACATTTTGCGCTAAAACCAAAATAACAACAAAACACGGATATTCACTGTGACAAGCAATAAAAATTGCTGTGTAATAAAACGACAAAATAACGTAAAAAGGCCGACGTTTCAAGAGGATACACCACCCTTATCATGGACAAAAGATAAAACAAAAACGTGAAAAGTAGTAAGAACAATAACGAATATAGTGAAATCGACGAGTACTCCACGGTCATTATACTAGCACAATATCAGTAAGTGCAGTCGCCTACTAGACCTCCAAGTTACTACTGAGGTACAAATATATTTGTGAATTAATTTGATGATTTGATATCTCGATAAGAAGCACAATAACTAAATTAGGATATGCTTCAATATAAATCGTTAAAGTTAGAACCGGAGCTGAGCATTGAGTTATAATTCACAAAGCGAATGCATGTGAATTTTTCTCTCTACCGGAATATTAAGGATGGTGAAAGTCTTAAATCGGAGATGGAAATAGCTGAAAGATGAGAGCGACAAAGAAAACTTCCTTGAATGTAAGGCACTAGAGAAATTTTAAATTGCATGGACTCACCGAACGCCCTATCGAGGAGGGGAGGAGAATCCCAAAGGTCAACAAAGCTCTGTTTTATGAAGACATTAATATTTCCGGTTGCAACAAATGGAACAGAAGCATGGTCATTTTTAAATTCAACATTCAAGAAAATACCGAAGTTTGAGATGTGATTAAATTAGATTTAAAAAAGAAATGTCAGTTTTTATATTATTCCAATTATTATGCTAAAAGCGACTCATTCAATCCACTGCCACTATAGGATACATCGGAATCAGTTCGCTTCACTTAGTTTTGCTACATATCATACATTTACTGATAATTGCGCGTATTCCTATAATAGACACTTAGATTGTGAATATCCTCAAACGGCTACCCATTTTTACATCTACAATCAAGGAAAATAATAGTTTGCACACTTGACGCAACTTATTACAACTATTCCTGTGCTCACAATTGAGATCAGACTTGGGACATAGCACTGTTTAATGAAAAGCAAAAGTCTCCCCCTTTCTTAAATTATTCCCCCCCCCCCCCCCCCCCCCCCCCCCCCCCATCAAGCAATGTTGGAGGAACTGCCAAGGCTTCTGATAATATGACTCGGATCAACATTGTCTCCGGGGAGAGGGGCGGGGGTTTTTTTCTCGTAATTAAGACAAAGTGTGCCAACCTTTTTTTCCTTGATTGTAGGTGGAGAGAAGCAAGTGCGGTAAAGTGTTTTGCCCAAGGACACAACACGTTGGCCGCAGTGGGACTCGAACTCACAACCTTCAAATTATTACATCTGTCAACGATGTCTGTAATATTATTAGAGGAATATAAGACCAACTACAATACTGTAGGTGATAACTCAAGTAGGAAATCGAAAGAATGACTGATACTCTCGATACGAAACATACAAGAAAGATTATGTTCAGAATCAGTATCAATCAGTATCTGGTTTCTTTAACCCTCTGAGAACTACCGGCCGATTGGTCAGAAAGATGGATACGTCATTTATTGCACCAATCAGAGACAGTGTTAGAATAATTATATCCATGATAAAGATTGGAGTGAAAAATTTTACAAGCTACTCTCGATACGAAACATACAAGAAAGATTATGTTCAGAATCAGTATCAATCAGTATCTGGTTTCTTTAACCCTCTGAGAACTACCGGCCGATTGGTCAGAAAGATGGATACATCATTTATTGCACCAATCAGAGACAGTGTTAGAATAATTGTATCCATGATAAAGATTGGAGTGAACTATTTTACAAGCTGCATTTTAATTGGCTATTAAAATGAGTATATCTTGCAATAAACCAATCAGAACCACTGTAAGATATGCCGGTAGTGCTTAGTAAAGGTCAAGATAACGCAGCATATCATGGGAATATAATATTTTTAGAAATTCATGTTAGAAGGCCGTCAATTCTAAAGTGGCCTAAAGTTCATGACATACTACCCAATCGCTCGGAGCGATTTGCCGCTGACGCTCCTTATTCGGTAAGTAGCACTCTTTATAAGGAGCGTAAGCGGCAAATCGCGTCGCGCGATTGTGTAGTATGGCATGCACTTTATCATGTGTACCAAAAATACATTGGGTAATCCCCGTGAATGATAATCCGATTAAAAACCACTTAATTGTGATGACAATATTTCTAAGAACACCAATTTAACGCTTTCCACGCGGCTATTAGTTTTACCACATACAAAACAGATTTTTCAGAAACCTTTCCAATTTTCAATGTCTATCTCAAGGATTACTGAACCAATACTAGGCATGTTTGTACTTATGTCAATGCATTTCTCATGGTGGTTCCAATATGGTAATGAAATTCAATAATTTTGACATTTTTTAAACATTTTGTGAAATTTTGGAATGTCGTCTGCAGCCGCCTGCCGCATGGAAAGTGTTAACGTATACGTGACGTACTGTCTATTGAAAATAACTCCGTTGTTATATTTCATTGCTTGACCGTATACATTTTCAATTATGAATTAGAGTTTCTTATCATTTTGTTTGACATGCTAATATTTTACGACTGCCGCTGAGTATATAGGAAATGGCTTCCCCGCCATCTATTATAGTGTAAGGAGACCGCCTTATCCAAATGGCGTCTGGTTATGTCAAAAACTGACTACTGAAGATGCCGTTAAGTAATTCGATGTTTACAATTAGTTATACAGAATATCCATATATAAGCCAATACGCTCACGAGGTTAACGGTTGGTATCTTGTTTTCATTTTCGTCGGGCTGTTTGTTCTGTGACAAAATGTCGTTGGACAGGTTTGTATGTAAGCTTTGCCCATGTTACCGACTGAACCCGACATAACCATAAGTCGAGTTGGGTAGGGTATGGGGAAGGTTATCGATGTTACAGTAATTTAACCAGTCAGCTTCCAACGTTGGGTGAGTCTATTGTTGACGACGCGATTTTGTTTTCCCTTGAAACGAGGATGTCAATCTCGTGCAATTCATATGGTAAATTGTCATGTGACTCAGTGGATCGTCAAGAAGGGGAACACTAAAATATTACTCAATAATCTGATATGCTAAAGTTAAAGAAACGTTTCTGCTAATAAATGCTTTTTTAACCGTGTATGTTTTTTGTACATTCTGGAATCCCGCTTACTGAAGTCCGTGTTCTTGACCCACTCATAGAAGAACATAATCAGTATAGCATTATATTGTAAAGATCAACGGTATGTCCTCCTACTATCAAAAATGGGAGATGTGCAGTGACTCTATCGTACCAAAATGTTTACAATATTATATATCTCAGCTTTATCAGGGTTGTCAACTATCCCGCATTTGGCGGGAGTCTCCCACCTAAACAATCTTTCTCCCGCTCTCCCGCCAAGCATTTAAAATCTCCCGCATCATACATTTATTATATTAAAATGCAATATGTGGGCCGTGGGCGATTACACCAATTTGAGTCGAGTTGGGTTTGATAGCACTGTTTGTTAGTTATCGAGCCTCGATTTTTCGTGCAGTTTAGGGAGCTAGTCGTGCGGAAATTTTGCGACTGATCCTCTATCCAAAGTTAGATTAATCTCGTCTGGTCCATCAACTAATGACTACAAATGCATTGGCGCATATCATACCTTTCAATTTGATATAAATGAGTATGCCATTCAAAGCGGTTCATTTCTTTCCCGAATAGAAATAGTAAGCATTATGCTTTTCACATTTTTAATTAGTTTCAAACTCCTCAAAAATGAATTTAGTTGAAGTACAATATCAAAACATTTTGAATTATAAACATGCCATCCGAGTGAGAGGGCCTTGATAAGACATCACATTTCTGAAGAAAGCATATCATGATAGTTTACGATCACCCTTCAGTGGCACTGTTCCTCCACCCATTTTCAACAACATACAGCATTTCCCCAAAATGGAGTCCAATTTTGTGAATAATGTGAATATCTATTGATACTTTAAGGCTAAAAATTGTATGTATTTGTTATTTGTTCAAGTCCAACACAAACTCTTTAAGATACACAATGTTGCATGTGTATATATGTTCCTTGGGCTATTATAGGTAGGACTCAAAATGCTGAAAATCAGTTAATGGTTTTCGGTAGGTAATATTTGTTTTAAATCTGTGTTTATTAACAATGGTTTTAAACTGTATTTAAAAATAAAGAGGTCTCGCTATGGCAACGCAACATTACTTAGGAAGATACGATTTCATTCATTCGTTCACTTGTTTATGGCTAAAAGTGTATGTAGTTTATTCTTTCACTATGTTTAAGTACATGCAAATCCAAAACAACCCCTTTGAGATACACACTGATGAATTGAGGCATGTATTTGTTGCTTGAGCTTTAGGTGGTGAGTGTTTCTGTTTCAGGACTCTATCATGCTGAAAATCAGTGTAACATGTATCCAAATAAATGTTTTTGTATATTAATTGATAAATCTGTGTTTAGAAATGGTTTAACTGTTTTTGAACCTAAAGAGGTCTCGCTATGGTAACATTAGGATACGACCTCGTTCTCTCGTATTTAAATGTATACGTAATGGTCCATGCATATACGGCGATGGGGTATTTTTCTATACACAATCAAATATTGCTGGTAAATCCTCCCCAAGACTCGTAATTTTGTCATACCACCACTATCACGTACTCACATACTAGGATAATGATTATAAATGTTTGACTTCAATTTAGAAGTTCAATTTAGAATTTAGAATGTTCAGATATATTTATCCAAGTGTATGATAGATAATTGATTTACTCGGTTGATAATCGCTACCAGCGTCTTTACATTCGTGGATGCTGCATAAATGTAATTAGGCTATTATCAATCACGAATATACATGTACTACTACTAGCAATAATATCGAGTGAATTGGAACCGCTCAAAATACATTAGTTAATTAGAAAATATTTTGAAATTATCAATGGTGCAGAAGAGAATGGGAGTCTCTCTTTTTAAAAAGTAATCATCTCGATTTAATGGTATAAATGGTTGTCTGAAGATAGCCTTAGTGTTGCTATGGCTATGGCAACGGTAGTATAAGATAGGGATATGAATATTATTGAAGACTGAATGTTTGACATTCATCAATCAGAATGGCGAACAGAGCAGATTCTTCAAGCTTAGCCTACTAGAGTCATATCGGTGGTGAACACATTGGTGGAAGATTCAACCACCGATTACACGTCCATTAGGCTTGTAAATAAAACCCCAAAACTTGGAGAAACATGAAAACATGACAACATTGAAGTAGGCCTATTAGTGATACGGTAAATCATTGATTACACGTGCTTGTGTATGAAGGTAAATCGTAACGATTTACCATTGGCGATTTACTATTGACCACATTGACCCACGTGAATTGTTATGTTTATTCATAATTTGCTTCATGTTCATTGGATTAGTTGTATTCATTTCTTGAGACAAAATGCATTCGTATTAATATGGTTTCGATATTATTTATATTGACTTTATAATGCCGCAAATAGAATATTTATTAAGTAACCTTAATAAAATAAATAATATAATTGAAATAATATAAGCCAAATATAACATGCATTTTTAAAATTTGAAACACGATTTATACCTATTGTCTGTGTCCGAAAATTGAATTTTGATACTTTCATAAATATAGGTATATTATTGAGATGATACGATGTTTAATATGAAAGAAATTGATTACATTAATAGGCCTAAACAGTCAAGCTAAAGTTATACAAAATTCATATATCACGCATTCAGGGTTATACGACATGTGCATTATGTGACCGTTCCCTAAACGTCTGTCGATTTTCTTATACTTTGGTGTAATGATAGTTAAAGATAATCCCGACAAGCATGCAAAATGTCATTGGATTTGCTAATATAATAGCAGAGTTATGGGCCGAAGACTATTCTGGTTTTCTTATGCGATTTTAAACACAATCATAGAAAAAATGTGTTCGAGCACTGACCCTAATTGCCATGCTGTTTTAACCATAACACGCACAATATATGAGTCACGTGAAAATCGAAACTCACAACAGGAGCGCTCGTCTTAAAAGGGTGAAATGAAGGCTCTGAACATGACTACACTGGTAATATATCAATGAATTGTTATTCTTCTATTTCATAAAACAACTTAAAAAGAATATCCTTCTTAACACTTTCCACGCGGCAGGCAGCTGCAGACGACATCCCAAAATTTCACAAAATGTTTAAAACTGACAAAATAATTAAATTTCATCACCATATTTGGAATCACCATGAGAAATGCATTGAAATAAGTACAAACATTCCTAGTATTGGTTCAGTAATTCTTGAGATAAACTTTGAAAGTTGGGAAAGGTTTCTGAAAAATCTGTTTTGAAATGGTAAAACTAATAGCCGCGTGGAAAGTGTTAACTTATGACGAGATCAGAGGGTATCTTAAGTTACTAAGAATACTTCTTGAGTTACTCAAGTGATATTCCTCTTATCCTATGAAGAGTTTTCATTCTTTACTTAAGAAAGATTTAATAATAACTCTTCTTAACTTTACAAACTTTACAAACTTCAGATTAATCTTAAGTTGACATGTATAGGGCCCAAAAACTGTATTAGAGAATCATCAACAATAGAGAAATAGCACTCTAAATGTGTAACAAAAACAGTTCAGTTTCATGGTCGATACGAACCAAATTGCTGAATTCTCAGCGCTTTCCCTCAAATTTTAGATTTCCTATTTTGATTGTCTAACTATACTCAGAGATTGTTTAGTTATTTGATATGTTGCTTCATGGTCTAAATGTTAGCACAAAATACTATCATATCAAATGAAATTAAAATATTATTAAACGATCGTAAATTATCAAAAAACTATAAGAGTGTCCGTCACTCTTGTTTTTCTTATTACAAACGTACAAACAAATATTACACCAAACAGATTCAATTAAAGGGGAAAAACAGGATTCAAAACTGGGTTAATTGAGTCTATAAGTTCAACATTTTAACAGTTCAAGGGGAGAGTTCGGTCCAATGAGTAAGTCGTTCTGTAACGGTTATCAGCGTAAAGCAATATTGACGGCTACTTTGATTAGCATTGACCTTAACTGAATTATTATTGCCGGTATTGATGAAGTTATCATGAAAATAACCTAAAATTATAAATATTTTCCAAAAAACAATTTAGAAATCCAAACAATTCAAACATTTCAAAATATTATCACACATTCTCAAAATATTAAGTTTCTCTTCAAATATCTGTCACACAATGTGTTAAAAAAATCAAAAATTATTTATATCATTCGGGCAAAACAATTTTGTTTTGTTGTTTGTTTTATCCTTGGCCTATCCATACTTTGTTTGTTTGATAGATGCGCAAGCTATATCAATACACTGGCTCCATCATCTGTATAGTTTATTTCGCTTCCACGAGACAGTGACATCATCAGGTCATTTACTGATTGCAGTGCATCCACTGGTGAGTAAATGATGCTCTTGTAAAGCTACGTCACTGTTTAGGGGAAGAGGAATAGAGTGCAGTAAAAGATGTTGCATCAACTAGAGTACAGAATGCAGAAAGATTGATTACGATGGATGTTGTAGGACAAGACAAGAACTGTATAAACTAGAGTAATATTAAGTTTTACTCAGGAACCTAACGTATTGATTGTGTAGCTCTACCATAGAGGGACGCGAGGACCCAGTCTAACTCCACTATAGAGAGACGCGGGACACAGACTAGATCCATCATAGAGGGATGCGGGGACCCAGTCTAACTCCATCATAGAGGGATGCGAGGAGCCAGTCTAGCTCCACCATAGAGGGACGCGGGGACCCAGTCTAGCTTCTCTAGACCATTTCAAATCTAGATCGGAAGACTTCGGAAATACAGGTCACATGGACCTGGTTTTCTGACAAGACAAGACGCACAGAATATGTTCGCAGACGATAATCCCAAATGTTGATTTTCCTTTACCCAGGTAGCTCCTGTTCGGACTAAAATTGTGGTTTTAGAGTAAATTATGACATCGGTCTTTGCTCCAAATAATGTCATTATGGATACCGCACATTTCTGTATATGGTTGTTTGTATTATTAACATGATTAAAGATCGCATAGTAAAAAGCATTTATACGGGATGATATGTCCGACAAATAAAAAAATCTCCACACCTTTCTAGAGTTAACAACAAACTCTCACACAAATCTATTTTTAAAAAAACATTACATTCGTTACATGCATAATATTAATAGGCGCACGTGGAGTCTGAACTCCGATTGTTTCAGAGGTGGTCTGGGATTACTCTTAGTCATCCAGGTGATTCATCAGTCATATTTTCGGAAAACTTCGATTTGAAATTGGTTAGTACCAAACGAATTGCGGCATTATAGCGACATATTGATATACTCAGCGTCTTGACTTCCATGTGAGGCATTAACGTCTATGTAAATAACCTTAATCCATGAAGACGAATCTTTCCGTTATATACCATGAATATTTCAAATATAGCTTTACTATTTCATTATTAGTATTCGTCAAGAATAGGACTGATTTTGATAATGATCAAAAGATTTACTAACGATATATCTAAAGTAGAATAGATTTAAATACAAATGATGAGCAGTCGTAACTGGGGACGTTGACCAAAGGCAAGGTCGATGTAGAGGAACACAGGAGCGGAGTGCACATCTCTTTAACAGATTAGGACAGACTCGCTTCTTTTATAATGTTTACGTTTCTGTCCCATAATACATGTAATACAAAATATACAATAGATGGGTTTTTTTCTTTTGTTCGATCCGGCGAGGTAAACTATGAACGCTGCAGGAAGGTGTATGTTACCATTTTGAACATGGAACCACCAGACAACTTGCGCCATTTTACGCTCAATTCTCATAGCCCTACATGTAGTGAACGTAATGATATAGGTTGGTTGAGGAATTGAACCCGTGATTCCTAGTAGGGAGCGATAAAGCGTGGTCACTTTGATGCCCTAGACTTACTGATATGGAACATTCGTTGATAAATATAGTATGGAGTTATTCAAGCATCACATTTATTACGCGTTGCTTAGGCTTAAAAAATGGGTTTGATTGGCCTAACATGACAAAAACAAATAGGGTAGGTCGGTCGGGATTTTTTAATCTCGATGGGGGACTTAAAATAGCCGAAAATGAAAGCAAACAGTCAGAAACGTTAATACTTTGTTCAATTTTTATATTTTTTTATTATTTAATATTATTTTATTCATTTTCTTTTTTTCTTTTCTTTTTTTCTTTTTTTTTCTCCCTCGAAATAATAAAAAATATTCAGGGTCGGCGATATATTTAGGGTCGGTCGGGTTAGGCCAATCAAACCTTTTTTCTTTAGGCCTTATCCCCATACTTCTTTCAAAATTAAAGCAATGAAGCGATTAGCATTTTAAACAATAGGAATTGTTCATTTGGATTCCAGCTTCTGGTGGGTGCTGTTCAATCTCTATTCGCTTCAGTATTACGTGCATGGTGTTTCCATGTTCAAAATAGTTACAAGCCGAAATGCTATGTGATGCGGGAAGATCATCAAGGCTGCTGTGGTTACTGTCTATATGAATCACTACACCTCGTGCACAGCGAGACTCTCCCTTTGCCAGTATCCTTAAAGAACACATCACGTTGACCGCAGCGGGACTCGAACTCACAACCTCTGTATTGAAAGTCCAGTAGTACTGTATCATCCATTGCCCCACGTATGCCAACAAAAATGCAAGGAAGGCAAGTTACTTATGATAAGAAAAGGAATCAATACATTCAATACATTATACCTTGTCGTAGTTCATATTTAATCTGTATTAAACCGGTAAAGTCTTGAGACAGCGTCGCAAATTATTATCTGAGCATAAACATTATTTCAATGAAAATAAAGCAATTTCTGATTACAAGTAGCAATTATGAATTTGAATGTGTCAATAAAGCAAAGTGTTAATAACCATTTATTCTTGTTCAAAAATAAATCGATTGAATACAATTCAAATTATAATAAACATTCCATTGAAATGGAATTGGGGCGGTCAAAAGGAAATGGCGATATGAGGCAAATAGAAAGAGCCAAAATAGCAGCTTTGGTAAATACGGCTTGTAGTTGCTAACGTTTGTGTGGCAAAAGAAGTAATCGCAAAGGTGATAATTGTGCAAGTTTCTTAAGTGGCATTACTGGACAGCAATATAAATTACAGCTATAGTTTCAGAGAGAAAAATAAAAAAACATTTTTTTAATTGTGACAAAACAAAATCCGAGAACATTTTTTTTTTATAATAGGCCGAAAAAGAAATTGAACAAATTAACAAATATTTTCTGAGAAACAAGATTTTTTTTAAATAATGGCCCAAAAAAATAATTGAAAAACAACAACAAATATTTTCCGATACTGGCCCAAAAATAATATTGAAAATCAACAAATATTTTTCGAGAAACATGATTTTTTTTTTATAATGGCCAAAAATAATTGTACACATTAACAAACATCTTACGAGAAACAATATTTTTTTAATATTATGGCCCCAAAATAATATTTAACAAATATCAAATATTGTCCGAGAAACAAGATTTTCTTTTATAATGGCCCAAAAATATAATCTGTATAAATTATCAAACATCTTTCGAGAAAAGATTTTTTTACTATGGCCCAAAAAGCTTATTGAAAAAATAACAAATATTGTCCGAGGAACATTTTTTTTTAATAATGGCAAAAAAAGTGTACGAATAAAACAAACACCTTCCGAGAAACAAGAATTTATTTTAATTATGGCACAACAAAATTATAAAAATTATAAAATGAAACAATTATGCAACCAAGAACCATCTTGACACTACTACAAAATATTTCTTAAATGTTAGAGATAATTTTAGTTTAGCATGTACACAATCTTACAGAATCAATACCTCCGTGAGCAACTCATAAGCATAGAGTTGAACCTTTGGTGCTACGGTTGCTATGTTGTTGGCAAGTGGTTATATAACCTTGGTGTCAATCCAATATATTGGAGACTTCCAATGACTTTTTAAGGGCGATAGATGGCAGGGGTCACCGTTTATTCTTCTAATCTATGTGCCCTGGATAACCCAATAAGCTTATTAGCTTATTTCCATTGGGGTCGTTAAATGTGTGAACAGATACAGACCGGGATGATCCCCTACTCTTTACGAAAGAGTCTGTAACCTTTTAACGTGCTCGGGTATTGCTCTTCCGATGCACGGGACCACCATTTATACGTGACTTCCGAACCACTGTTTTTTGCTGCCATTAGGAAATGGTCACAATCATTTCGCTCCATTTACCAGGCTACCGACATGGCGCACACAGTATCAGCACTTATATTGTAATATCCCCTAACAGCTCCCCAATCTCGCTTGGTTCGACGAAGCAATTGAGACTAAGTACGTTGTCAAGGATACAAACAAGTTGGCTGTAGCGGGGCTAGAACTCACAACATTTGCATTGTGAGACCGGCATGCTATCCACTAGACCACACGTGCTCTCTTTTATGTAAATCTCTCTCATTTTCTTGATTCATTAATAAATCCAACGTAATTTTCATCCATCTCTACTTCCTGTTAAACCCAGCGCTAAGCTATATTCACAGTTGATGAAGTGCCCTATTTTCGTGACTGAATAAATCAACATTTACGATACATATCGTTCTTGTGTGTTTGATTTCATAAGCCAATGTGAAGGAAAATAATAAAGCGAGATTTATATGACTCAATCAATGTGATTAATGGTAGGCATCATAAAGCTGATGAAGTCATTCTGACAAGGAGGGTAACATTGGATTATGTCTATATTATTCATTGGGTGTTTTTTTTATTATGGGCGGATTAAGACACGAAGGAATCTTGTTCATCTGCAATTCACTGGATCATCTAATCATATCAATAGATAGTCTTGTGCACTTTACACACCCACATTTCGTATCACCAATTAAATAACATGCATCTACAAGGATCTTTAACCAGATTATGCAGGAAGCAATGACGATTATATACACTTTGAAGGACTTTCATTCTTTTTGTAACAATGTACTCCCCTCTCGTTTTCTCGAATAATAACAAATCCAACGTAATTCACATCCATATCTACTTCCTGTTAAGCCCAGCGCTAAGCCATATTCACAGTTGATGAAGTGCCCTATTTTCGTGACTGAATAAATCAACATTTACGATTCATATCGTTCTTGTGTGTCTGATTTCATAAGCCATTGTGAAGGAAAACAATAAAGCGTGATTTATATGACTCAATCAATGTGATTAATGGTAAGTACAATTGGGTCGCGTCAATTTTGTTATTTATTGAGCGTTTCCGAAACGAATCTTCATAGTTTACTTTGAAACAAATGTGTTCCGAATTCAAACGTGTAAAGCTTATTTAAAACCTTCTTCTTAAAAATCCACACAAATATTGTTTTCGAAACCATTAAACTCAAATATAACCAGTTTTCATGAACTTAATGTTTTTTAATCAACTGTTTGCTTTTACTTTTTTAAGTTTCACATATTCCGTATCTATAATCATTAATATGCCAATTCATTTGTTGACTTCCGTCGTTCTAAATTATTCCAAGGTTGAACAATTTTTCTTTTAAAGAAAAATAAAATTGACAATTCATATTCTTTCATCAAAGTGTATACTATGTTTCTGTTCGTAAAATGATGCAGTTTTATTTTTTTATTTTCAATGATTAGAAAAAATGAAACTAAAAGTTACATTATCTATCTTGTATTGATATGTAGGACATGGGAAACTACCACTAAGTCACTAACAATTTTCGTATAGAGTAAATATCAGTAAACCATTGCTTAATAATAATGAAATGAATGACCATCATGCAGTTATCTGCAATCGCCATTTTGATGTATTCGTAATAAATGCAGTGGGTGACATCATATTATATTTCACACTTCCAATCCATATACCTATGCTCAGAATGTGTTCTCCAAGGAGACGCAGGAATTGGGAAACGTACACTAAATAATAGTTTTCACAAATAATTTGGTACCATATCTTAAATGTTTGTTTAAAAGATTGAAAAATCTTCGAATAAATTCAAAATAATTTGGACCATTTAATAATTTTGTGAATGAATGAACATCATACACTTATCCGCAATCGCCATGTTGATGTTTTCGTAATAAATGCAATGTGTGAAATCGAACGTGAAATCATAACATGTTTCACAATTCCAATCCGTATACCTATGCCAAGACTGTGTTTTTCAAGGAGACGCAGGAATTGGGAAACGTACATTAAATAATAGTTTTCACAAAGACATTGGTACCATATCTTAAATGTTTGTTTAAAAGTTTGAAATTGTAAAATAGTCGGCTGTAGTCATCTATGAATGCAATTTATGTTGTTTGTTTCTTTCATTGGTTTTATCATGAATTTGCATTCAATTTTTACAAACCTCACTTTAAAAACACCATCACACAAATATTTTAAAAGTTTCACATATTCCCTATCTCGAATCAATCAAACGCAATATCTATACAAGGCATTTGCGCAGTGGTATCAATTTGTATCATTAAATATTGTATTTAATTGAACAGATTTTATATTTCTTTTCTAGTAACAAAGTGAACATTGTCAATTCCTTATTCCGTCAAAGAGAGAACTATGTTGCTGTTCGTATAATAATGTACAGCGTGTCCCAAAAAAAGGGGTTCAAAAACTGCACAGCTTATAACTTAAAAAGTAGAAAACGTAGCTGCTTCGTTTTTAAGGAGGTAAAGGTAAATACACCTGACCTCAATTGGTATAATTGTGAGACCAATCGAATGGCAACTTACTGAAGTAAAGAGCGTGGTCAGATCCCTTTTTTCTTCAATTTAACAATAAACCACCCGTGCGTTGCATCTCTGCATTGTGTGCAAGTTTTCCCTGTATGGTGTTTATATTCTCCGAAATAAATAATGTTTGGTAACAAAGGTTTAAATTACAGGTATTTTTAGTCAATATTCAGCATTAGAAAAGGTATTCACAAAATTATTTTTTTCCAAGGAGACGCAGGAATTGGGAAACGTACATCATAATACGTTTACTTTACTGGGTCAAAAAAGTTTTTTTTGTGATTTTCTCATTGTTGGTCAAAATTGACGCCAAATATGGATTCTCTGACCTCTTTCCTTTCCAAAAATGTATACTTTTATATACATTTGAGTCATAGTTCAATAATTACAGCACTCAAAAATTCAAAAAGTGACTTCCTTGAGTCCCCCATTAAAACACAAATCTCAAACCAAAACCAGCTACTGTTATTCAACATGCTATGCTTGGTCCAACTAATCGTTCCAAACGACATTGTTAAAAACAAATTAGTGTTGTATTTTAAGATTATTTTTTGAAATCTATTTCATCGCAGTGATACCTCAGGCCTGCATGTGGTGAATAATGGTTATAACATCATTTACGCACGTGTAGGCCTATAATATGTGCACATGGAAATTGCATATGAATTCTGTCGTTATTCCATAGAAATTTCAATAACATTATGATTTTTATTGTATTTCATCTCAGTACTATGTGAGGCCCTGCACGTGGTGAACAATGGTTATAAATTGTTACGACGTGTACAACTATATACACCTAGCACATAAAGTCCCTGCCCAGGTGCTTTGAGGTTGGCTAATTCAAAATATATGATCGGTACCAAAAATCTGAGATATACAATAAATGAGCAAATTTCTTCTCCGCAGTTTGATACCTCATTCAACAAAATCGAATGGATACTTTTAAAGTTATGTCGATTTCAATGACCGCGCATGCAACAGAAATGTTGCACTAGGTATAGGAAATCATTGATTTTTGTTATGACGTGTAAACTTATACAGGGTGTGTCAAAAAAAGGGTCCCGTAAGGGACAAAAATAATTAAAAGATTTTGTTTTCAAAGAATATTTTGTTGGTAAGCGCCACTAGTTTTCTACCAAATTCACTTGATTCCATTAAATGTCCTCCCTTAATTTCCGAGATATCATCAATTCAGTAACAAGAGTGCGAATCCAACTTTGGCTACTTTTGGACAGAATTGAATTTTCAGCTGCAAAAACTGCCTTTAAGATTCACATGATGATTTACAACTAATATTCAAATATTCTCTGGTTTATCAAGGATAATATGGATGAAAATACATTTTTCTGCTCAAATTGAACTATCAACTTGTAGTAGGTAAATTATTATTGATTTGATTGATTGAGTTCAATCACCTCCTGAATGACGATTCTAATAAAAGAGCTGAATATAACATGCCTGGGTATATTTGCCATAATTTGATAACAAAAACTCCAAAATGGATAGAAACAACCTCTTATGACACATCAAAGATTGCTGAACGTGTGTATTACTACATCATGTACAATTTACATTATTTGTCATGCCTGGAATTAATAAAAAAAATGAAACGAATTGTGTCGTTATTCCATAAAGAAATATAAATTTGGGTAGACTAAACAAACATGATACGCATTGTTCCTTCGTTTTTCGTTTTATACCAAAAAATGCGCTACTAAAAAATCACTTCAATTTTCCCCATAGAACAAAGAACGATACTCAAACTAAAAGCCTTGTGTGGTTTACCATATATGGAGTGTGGTATACTATATTTGGACAATGAATTATTACTCTTTTCGAAGCATCTAAACTAAATATCAATCGTTTTTAAATTTTGTAGGGATATTGAGAAAATATGTACTTCTTCTATGGTACAAAAATCCTATATTTTTATTGGGAAATATTGATTTGATCGCGTAAAGAAATAACGTATGCTTTTAAATATAAGAGTTTCTATTAACATGATTAATTTAATTAACTTTTTCAAAAATATTATTATTCTTTTGGCAAAACGTTATATTTATAGATGCAGAGTTGAAGAAAAGAAACTTAGTATATGTCTTTAAAGCAATGGTGAAAATGACTGAAAAATCAGAGAAAGTTATTGCAGAAAGGAATAATAGAATGGCATCCCATAACAAAAGATGGGGGATATGGTTTTCATAATATTGTTTTCATAATATTGTTTTCATAATGTTTTCTTAAAAAATAGCATTATGTGCCTATATAATAGTAAAACTTTGTCTGGCACTTGTGGCGTCTGAATGTTGATGCCTTGTCTGTATTTGATGTATTTCTTGTAGTGTTTATTTTTGTATTTTGTTAATTTATTGTTGTATGTCATAAAATAAAAAGTCCCTATAAACGGGCTGGAAAGAGAAAAAAATGAATGTGGTCAATATAATTGAACGTGTTTGAACCTATAGGCTTACAGCTTAAACTATTATATTGGCCTAATCCAATGCATGCGTTTCATTTCAACAGATGGGTTTGTTTTCCAAAAAGTTAGCTTGTTTGAAATGACATCAAATTGATTTTTATATGCAGATAATTAATCTGTAATAAAACTGTTTTAAAATTTACGGGAAACCTAATGTCATTAATTTATGGCCACAAATCGGTTGCTTTTTCATAAGCAGACCAAATGTATGCGAATGGTTAAATTGCAAAACTATTAAAACTTGTGCAAAATTAATATCAAAACAACAACAAATTCGTAGAAAGATTCATAGAAATTCATAAGAAGAATGACTAAATTGTTTTAAGGGAAAATATACCAAATGAAGGCATATTGGCCCTTCTTTGGAAACGAAAGAAAGAGAATTCCAGAAATAGGTCAAAGTGGCGAATGTATTCATTACAATATTGTTTATTCTGAAATCAATTTGATTCCGAAATCAATTTGATTTACGCGTGCTGCTATTACCTCTACGTGCAGTTATACGCTAGAACATGCAAAGGTATAAATGTCAGACTTGAAAATGCTTTTACCGGATCCAAGAATCTGATGAAGAAAAAATGTTAAGGTTAAGGCAAAAACAAAGTTTTTTTCCTCTTTTTAAGATACTTTTATGGTAAATAATGTATGTTTTTTTGTATCTGATGTTGCCAAATCGATAAACAGACTGTCCTTTATTTCATTTATACCCATATCTTCCCTTGTAAACACCAAGGAGGTGCGAATTCAAGATCCTAGCAAAACAGGACATCAAATATGGTCTGGCGTTATGTACATGTACTGCGGGATGCAAGCATTGGTATGGCGCTATTAAAACAAACGTATAAGAACGTTAAAGGGGCACTAAGAGATCCTTCATGGATGGAGCACTCAATTTTTTCAGAAGTTGGGTTTTTCACATATATGTGAATGCTTATATACGTACTAACTACCACCTAAATTTATAGAGCTTAATTTGCAGTATTTCATATGAATTCATGGATAGCGTTTGATAGCGTTTTGAGTTTCGTTGACATCAAATCGAAATCACCCTAAAAGGCCACAAAATAACCTTGAAGATCACCCATGGCTTGTTGCGTAATGCATAGCCATGACTTCCTTGATTCAATTGGTGGTGATTTTTAACCAAAATACAAAAAAAGTGAAAAGCACTAATATACCTACGGAAGTGCTGAGAAAATGTCTATGTATATATCTCTCAGTGCCCCTTTAAAGTAATTTAAAACAAAATAGTCTATAGTCTTTTTCTTCTCTAAATGAGTTGGGTAAGCTTTAGAATATAACTCCAAAGTGTCTGTAGCAAAAACAAAAACAAACCCAGCGACCCACCGACCAACTTTCTTTTCTCCTTGTTTGGGCAAACAAACTTTTTTGGTCTAATGGTCGTAAACAGAAAGCTCACATTCATTGATATTCATCAACCAATCACGTGACCTCCAGACTCCCAGCTGGTCAGTCTGGTAGGTTGTAGACTTTGTTTATGCATTGCAAGAGGTTTCGATCGATACATAAATTGATACAAAGCATGTCAAGAGAATAAGACATGTAAAGGTCAACATATAATTTTCATGGTAACAGAAATCTTTTTCACATTATAACGGCCTCCAGATTTCCATCTGCTTCATTGGTTAAAGTTGTTATATAATATTGCATAATGTATATCTAGAGTGAACTGAAACTAAAGTCAGCTACTTTATTATTGTTTTTGACATATTATGGTTTTTGCCGACATACCATGTAACCAGACGTTATACAGTATAATAGGTTGTATTATTTTTACTGTAAAAGGCATTATCCGCGTGAAAATAGATATATGTTAGCGGACTTTTCCATTATGCTGTTACGCTTCCGTGTTATTTTCATTGATACTTACATCATCACAATTGATAAGTTTTTCAATTTGCAATCATGCAATTATTGTTTCAAGCCTGTTATGGAGCACACCTGCCTAATACAATCGTGAAACTCCAAAATGTGCATATGGCCAATGTTGACAATTGACACAATTTTCATACTCCAAATATTATCGTTGCTTAGGATAAAAACTAAATCGAAAGCATAGGATGCTCTTACCGACAATATCATGAAGGAATAGGGCAATATGTCGTTGCCGTCAATGTCAGATGGCCTAATATAATTACTCCCAATGTATTTCCCGCTAATCATGCAAAACGTAGTCTGTCGTCTGTCTGACTAGTCTACCGTCAATATTATTTTATGAAGTAAATCAAATATCGGTAGGATACTAATAAGACTGCAATAATTGAAATTGATCGAAAAGGCTAATAACTCCATGAGAGACAGCCATCCACACATATGATAAGTAAATAAGATGTGGGTTAGGAATAACATACGTTTATATTGTCAAAATTGTCTAATTGAATGTTGGTCATATTAAAAAGCATGCGAACAGTTCCAATTATTTGAATTCACATAATGGTGATAGTTGTCAATTGATATTATTACGTGGCCTTTCGAATATTAATATCTTATTGCAAGAAACCCACTCTGAGTTCATAAATTGACCAAGCTATATAGCGAAGTACAACTCTCAAATAGTGAATAATTCGACAAGACATATTTGAGAGAAACATTATTACAATAATGAATAAATACAAGCCCCACTCCCCGGGAGATGTTGAGAAATCCTAATATCTTATGCAGTTTGTCAAAGTTTACTAAATAATTATAGGAGGTAAGGAATAAATAATCCTAGATGCATACATTCTGTTTAGTTTTGTAAACAAGATGAACCAGATTACAAATTTGTGAACATTTCCCAAAACATTTGCTAAATGATCCAAGAACTTTTTATGAAGATACTTGACGGGTTCTTAATCAGTTTTTCCACTATAATTCCAACAATGCGTGCAAACGTATGTGTACAATACACGCGTACCGGACGCTTTCAAAAAACGAACACGCGTCCGAGTGATTAGTCAATCGTGAAATCGTGTACGCACATGCATGCATATAAGTTGTTCGCGCATTCCATGCATCTGGACGCAGCTTGAACTCACAAAATACTGCCAAACAACAACACCAAAGCGCCTGATTGGTCAAATTTAAACTGAAGCCTTTTTAACAATCGTCACGCTGCGCCGTATCCACCAACGCAGTGCTTCCGCTGCGCCGTAACCACCGACGCAGTGGGGCGTGATGGTGCGTGGAAAAGCTCATGAGTTTTTCAGTTCTCACGTTTGAGCACCAACCAATCAGAGCCTTGAGGTCGAGATGACGTAGTGCGCACAACGGATAACCATTGCACCGTTTTGGGGTGAGGTTGAGCTCGCGTACTTCACGCGAGCTCAACCTTAGGTGACGTGGGCGCATTGCCGTTCCCCTCTCTCCCGATGCTGAACAATGCTGATGTCTTCGGCTGTGTTTTAAAGTGCAGGAATAGGATGGAGGAAGGAGAGTAGCAATCATAGGCTAGCTGCAAAATCCAATTCTGCATCAAATTACTGTTCAGTCATCCAATAATTTGTAATCAAGATTTGAAGTATAATTGTTATTCAGGTTTCAACTTTTAAATAAAATGTTAGAAAGAATAATAATGGATGAAGTAAGAGCAATTTAATCTTTAAAATTTGAAGTAAAACACGTAGAATTTCCTGATAATATTTCATGTATTGCCTTTATGCTCTTAATTGAAAATTGAGAAAGACTATTGAATGACATGCTTTATATCAAGCAATTTGTTCATTTACATTACGTATGCACGTGTAGGATTTCTTGTTTCAATGCTTTCAAGGTAGCTATTCCAATGTGGTTTGTCTTTTCCTGGTGAACTCTATCGATGCATCAGACGGTGATGTTATATTTTCTCTAAATATTTTACGACAATCGCGTGTTGGCACTTGCTAATCATAACAAAGTTCTTTGTTTGACAACTTGACTGACTCTCTGGATAAATGCAGAGCAAGGTATGTTGGATTTTATTCATTTGTATCTCTTAGTAAAGGGTGCGGAGGGTAATATTGAACTTTATGCCATTAATA
Source organism: Ophiura sarsii (assembly GCA_035610835.1). NCBI lineage: Eukaryota > Metazoa > Echinodermata > Ophiuroidea > Amphilepidida > Ophiuridae > Ophiura > Ophiura sarsii. Next base: position 1,422,098 of record CM069456.1, read on the forward strand.
AATGGTCGTTTCTGACAAAAATCACAGACTAATTTGGAAAAAACGTAGATTTTGAGTATACCGATACAGGGTGTCCCAAAATGATTTAAAACGGGAATGGGGCATTTATTTAGTTAAAAATACCGTTGTTATTGCCACGGTGCTTATGATTCTAACATCAACACTAGCCCTATATTTAGCTTTCTTAGGAAAATGTAAATTTAAAAATCAGAAGTTTCTGAAAGATATAATATATTGTAAATATTGTCGATTCAAAGTTTGATATAACCTTTTTAAAAACTCATAAAATCATTAACCAGGTTCAGCATAAAGCTAAATTTAAATGCTATCCAACTAATTTGCTGTGTCATCTTTTAATTTCCATTTCAAATTTCATAGATATCAACAGTTTTTAATGTTTTAAAGGTTCAGCTTGAGGGATTCATACCATGCATTCTTGACACTTTCCACGCGGCAGACGTCTGCAGTAAAGTAAAGACTCGTGCCGAGCAAAGCTCGCGCGCGGAGTGCCCATCTCTCTTTCATTAGCGTTTAGGCCAGACTCCCCATGTAATACTTGGCTGTGGGGGGTTCGCCACTCCTCCCGCACAGCGAGTCTGTTTTACTTCCCAACATGAATTAATGCCGGTACCCAATTATACACCTGGGTGAAGCGTGGCAAGTACGGTAAAGTGCCTTGCCCAAGGACACAACACGTTGGCACCAACGGGGCTCGAACCCACAATCTTTGCATTGTGGAGCGAGGGTGAATCCGCTGGACCACACGCGCCCGTCTGCAGACGACATTCCAAAATGTCTCAAACTATTTCAAAAATGTCAAAATTGTTAAATTTCATAACCATATTTGGAATCACCATGTAAAATGCATTGAAATAAGTACAAACATGCCTCGTATTGGTCCAGTAATTCTTGAGATAATTCCTTTTGAAAATTGGGAAAGGTTTCTGAAAATCTGTTTTTATATGGTAAAACCAAAAGCCGCGTGTAAAGTGTTAAGCGACAGCTTTGAAATTTGGTGTGGGTTTTATCTAATTAAATACGCTGAAAGTGAAAAACATGTTTTCAATAATGTCATGCCATATCGGAAAGGATATTGACATATTAAAAAGACAACATGTTTCCTATGATATAGCAGGCATAAGACATGGACTGCAATGTTATTTTTATATGTTAATTATTTGATTCAAACACGGTATAAATCATTCTGGGACACCTTGGCAATGACGAATGCAGAATGATAAATTAGCTTCGTCACCCTCCCATACATACAAGGTGTCACTGAATCGGTACAGTGCATACTGAGGAAATACAATATCAGTACGGCAGTCAAACCTCACACTAGCCTTAAGAAAATCCTTGTCCACCCCAAAGACAAGCTTGACAGCGATGATAAGGCGGTGTCGTGTATGAAATTCCCTGTTCCAATTGTGATCAAACTTACATTAGCGAAATAGGTAGAAAGTTCGGCAAGAGAAAGAAAGAACATAAAACTGAAACTGCTAAAATGAGCACTCGCAATTACACTCGGTCCGCGAGAAAGGAATCCCAAAGTGCAGAGTTGAAATCCTCGGTAGCGGAACACGCAGCCAAAGAGAATCATGTCCTCAAATCGGAGGAGTCAAAAATAATAGCCAGAGACGAAATCTATTTGAATTAGGAGGCAACCGGAAACAACCAACAAAAGCATCTTATGAACGGCGACGAGGGGGCTTACCAACTCAGTCATCTTGACGACCCACTGATCTAGAGTACGTCATCGTCAACATCTGATGACGTCATCAAGAAACAGACTAGAAACACTAGTTCTGGATCAAACTCAATCCACTGAGGAAGACAAAAGATATGTTGTTGAAACCCGTATGGAAAAATTAGCAAGTTTCCATTTTGGAATTTTTTTACAAAAAGTGCATAATGATAAATTAGCTTCTTTTTTTTGGAAAAAAGAGGAACTCAAATGTATGCACTTTTTGTAAAGAAACAGAGAAAACCATACTACACCTATGTTGTGAATGCCCGACCATATTAAAACTATGGGAAAATGTTATAAATGGATTAAGGAAAAAAGAAATATCACCATCATTATGGATAGACAGATTCAACTATTTGGGCTAGCCAACCAAAACATGAGTGCTTTCAATGTAATGTTTCTACTTTGTCACTTTTATATATACAAGATCAAAATGAAAGAGGGGCTACCATTTTTCGCTTTGTTCCGGGAGGAAGCAAAGCGGTCCTTCTCCCTTGAAAAATATATCGCCGTAAAAAACGGTAACATTGCGAGTTTAAAAAAAATATGGAATTCCCTCTTACCATTATGGGATGTGTATATATCAGCAAATGACCGTTTTATAACATTTACTTAATGCTCATTATCGTCTGTATTGTACTAATAATATTATGAAAAAATGTGATCTATATTATACGTTGTATTAAACATGGATACTGTGAAAATAATAATAATAACAAAAGATTTTCTATTTAAAAAGATATGTTTAAGGTACACACGCCATATCAATCATTTAAATGCTCAGTAAATCGACACTTCGGGCAGCTAAGCCGTATATATTAATACATTCTATCACCACTACCTGACGTTTTCATCAGTTGTCGATTTTACGAACGGTTATGATACCATCGTAATTCCTTTAATTCCTTCCTCAAATTTAAACATATCGGACGACAAAATTTCACAAAATGTTCAAAAGTGTCAAGATTATTTAATTTCATCACCATATTTAGAATCACATTGAGAAATGCATGATAATAAGTACCAACATGTCTAGTAATTGGTTCAGTAATCCTTGAGACAGACTTTGAACGTTGGGTAAGAATTCTGAAAAAAAATAATGTTTTGTACATGGTAACACCAATAGCCACGTGGAAAGTGTTAACACGATACACGACATGGTTAAATAGTACTTTGTGATATTCAAATGAGGTACCTGTATGGCTGACATATACCCAATGGAGTTCCCATCAACCTCTGGTCAGAAAAGGTTCTATAACACACGAACGTTTGACTGTAATTGAACATATTATCCACCTAGCGACATACGAATACACACGTACGGTCTGAATAAGTAATGATTTTAATCCCTTAAAGATGGATATGTAGAACAGAAATAGAATGCATTTACACTAAATACCTCATTCCTACTAAGTCTAGAATATTAAGTTACAATTCAACACAAACGAGTGGTGAATATTTAGGGATTTAATCATGTTTCAGCGTACATGTATATCACTAATCAATCTACAACGGCGATCGCTTTGTCTGCGTGGTTTATTTTACGAGGGAAACGCCCGAGTGAAATAAACATGACAGACGCGCAGAACGTAAATAATAGTTTGGCGATGCACATACGCTGAAACATGATTTAATCCCATTCGACAACGACAAAGGATTTGAACACCAATTCATAAATAGACAATACAATATAAGAACACACTTTAATCCTCGTCCTACTGAGCCTTTTTGGTAACACGGTTTACTACGTCATAAACATAGCTGACCTCAAAACGTTGTATTTTTTTACAGTGAAATTTAGGCCAAAATTATAATCTTTGCCATAAAAGTACCAAATATCGGAATTTCACCCGGTGTTTTCCTTATAAGTGAGGAAAATGATGTTTCTAACAAACATATACTATAATTTGTGTACATTCATTATGGTGATTGCAGATAAGTGTATGATGTTCGTTCATTTCAAAATCATTAAATGTTCCGAATTATTTTGAATTTATTCGAAGTTTTTAAACAAACATTTAAGATATGGTACCAATGTCTTTGTGAAAACTATTATTTAACGTACGTTTCCCAATTCCTACGTCTCCTTGAAAAACACAGTCTGGGCATAGGTATATGGATGGGAAGTGTGAAATAAAAATAGGTCACCCACTGCATTTATTACGAATACATCAACATGGCGATTGCAGATAACTGTATGATGGTAAATCATTTCATTATTATTAAGCAATGATTTACTCTAATTTACTCTATACGAAAATTGTTAGTTACTTAGTGCTCATTTCCCATGTCCTACATATCATTACAAGATAAATCATATATCTTTAGTTTCATTAATCTAATCATTGAAAGAAAGAAATTCTTCAAACTGCATAATTTTACGAACAGAAACATAGTACACTTTTTGACGGAAGAAGGAATTGACAATGTTCACTTTGTTACTAGAAAAGAAATATAAAATCTGTTCAATTTGACAATGAATCGGCATATTAAGTACAATATTTAATGCCTTGTATATATATTGCGTTTGATTGATTCGAGCGTCTCCTTGGAAAACACATTTTGTGAACAGTAATACGGATTGTATGATGTTCATTCACAAAATTATTAAATGTTCTAAATTAATTTGAATTTATTAGAAGATTTTTCAAACTTTTATAGGTATAGGTATACGGATTGGAAGTGTGAAACATATGATGGTGTCAGTTTGATTTCACCCATTGCATTTATCACGAATACATCAACAAAATGGCGATTGCAGATAAGTGTATGATGCTAATTCTTATTATTAAGCAATGGTTTACTGATATTTACTCTATACGAAAATTGTAAGTAACTTAGTGCTAGTTTCCCAAATGTTCCAAATTATTTTGAACTGTGAAACATGTTATGATGTCACGTTTGATTTCACACTGAATTTATTACGAATACATCAACATGGCGATTGCAGATAAGTGTATGATGTTCATTCATTCACAAAATTATTAAATGGTCCAAATTAGTTTGAATATATTCGAAACAATTTTAAACTGTTAAACAAACATTGAAGATATGGTACCAATGTCTTTGTGAAAACTATTATTAAAGATACCCTTCCCAATTCCTGCGTCTCCTTGGAAAACACATTCTGGGCATAGGTATACGGATTGGAAGTTTGAAATATATTATGGTGTCACGTTTGATTTCACTCATTGCATTTAGTACAAATACATCTACATGGCGATTGTAAGTGTATGATGTTCATTCATTCACAAAATTATTAAATGTTCCAAATTATTTTGAATTGTGAAACATGCTATGATGTCACGTTTAATTTCACCCACTGAATTTATTACGAATACATCAACATGGCGATTGTAAGTGTATGATGTTCATTCATTCACAAAATTATTAAATGTTCCAAATTATTTTGAATTGTGAAACATGTTATGATGTCACGTTTAATTTCACCCACTGAATTTATTACGAATACATTAACATGGCGATTGCAGATAAGTGTATGATGTTCATTCATTCACAAAATTATTAAATGTTCCAAATTATGTTGACTATATTCGAAACAATTTCAAAACTTTTAAACAAACATTTAAGATACGGTAACAAAGACTTTGTGAAAACTATCATTTGATGTACCTTTCCCAAGTCCTGCGTCTCCTTTGAAAACACATTTTGTGAACAGGTTTACGGATTGGAAGTGTGGAATATATTATTATGTCATGTTTGATTTCACAAAATTGCATTTATTACGAATACATCAACATAGCGATTGCAGATTGCCAAAAAAGTGTGTTATGTTGTCCTCGATCGCCCGCTCGTCAGATTTAGGGCTGCTACGATTTATTTTTTTCAGATTTTTTCAGATTTATTTTGTTCAGATTTTTTTTTTTAACAGTTTAAATGGCATTGAATATTAAATTAAGTGTTTATACCATATATGTGAGACTCTTAGAGTGATTTCAACTTCTTGTTGGCTGAACTTTGAGCTTCCGCTGGTGAAAGAAAATTAAAAAAATAAAAATCCGCCCGCCCCTTCTCTCTGAAAGTTGTGGAGGACAACATAACAATTTTTTTGACCTAAGTGTATGATGTTCATTCATTTACAACATTGCGAAATGTCCCAAATTATTTAGAATTTATTCGAAGATTTTTCAAACTTTTAAACAAACATTTAAGATATGGCACCAATGTCTTTGTGAAAACTATTATTTAGTGTACGTTTCCCAATTCCTGCGTCTCCTTTGAAAACACATTCTAGGCATAGTATACGGAGTGGAAGTGTGAAATATATTATGGTGTCACGTTTGATTTCACCCATTGCATTTATTACGAATACATCAACAAAATGGCGATTGCCGATAATTGTATGATGGTAATTCATTTCATTATTATTAAGCATGGTTTACTGATATTTACTCTATACGAAAATTGTTAGTTACCTAGTGCTAGTTTCCCATGTCCTACATATCATTATAAGATAGAAAATGTAACTTTTAGTTTCATTTTTGTAATCATTGAAAAGAGAAAAAAAATCAAACTGCATCATTTTACGAACAGAAAGATGGTATACACTTTGATGAAAGAATGCATTGTCAATTTTGTCTTTCTTTAAAAAAAATTGTTCAACCTTGGAATAATTTAGAATGACGGAAGTCAACAAATGAATTGGTATATTCAATTTGAATGATTCGATATAGGGAATATGTGAAACTTTAAAAGCAAACAGTTGATTTAAAAACATCAAGTTCATGAAAACTTGTTATAATTGTGTTTAATGGTTTCGAACCAAAATATAAGAAGGTTTAAATTAAGCTTCACACGCATGAATTCTGAACACCTTTGTTCCAAAGTAAAACTATGAAGATTTGTTTAGGAAACGCTCAATAAATAATAAAATACAATTGACGCGACCCAATTGTACACACCATTAATCACATTGATTGCGTCATATAAATCTCGCTTTATTATTTTCCTTCACATTGGCTTATGAAATCAAACACACAAGAACGATAGGAATCGTAAATGTTGATTTATTCAGTCACGAAAATAGGACACTTCATCAACTGTGAACATAGCTTAGTACTGGGCTTAACAGGAAGTAGAGATGGATGGGAATTACGTTGGATTTGTTATTATTCGAGAAAACGAGAGGGGAGTACATTGTTACAAAAAAAGAATGAAAGTGCTTCAAAGTGTATATAATCGTCATTGCTTCCTGCATAATCTGGTTAAGGATCCTTGTTGATGCATGTTATTTAATTGGTGATACGAAATGGGTTTATGTGTTAAGTGCACAAGACTATCTGTTGATATGATTAGATGATCTAGTGAATTACAGATGAACAAGATCCCTTCGTGTCTTAATCCGCTCATACTAAAAAACACCTAATATATATATATATAATCCAATGTTACCCTCCTTCCTTGTCAGAATGACTCCATCAGCTGTATGAAGCCTACCATTAATAACATTGATTGAGTCATATAAATCACGCTTTATTATTTTCCTTCACATTGGCTTATGAAATCAAACACACAAGAACGATATGAATCGTAAATGTTGATTTATTCAGTCACGAAAATAGGGCACTGCATCAACTGTGAACATAGCTTAGTACTGAGCTTAACAGGAGATGGATGCTAATTACGTTGGATTTATTAATGAATCAAGAAAATGAGAGGGATGTACATTATCACAAAATTCTATAAAAAATCTTAAACGCTTCCTGCGTAATCTACTGACGGATTCTCATAGATGGGTAAATGTGATATCTAATGAGGTATGATGGCTAAGTGCTCAAGACGATCTAATTACAGATTACATGAATCCAGGTTATCAGAGATGTGAGATGCCTTCGTATCTCAACATACCCATACTCAATCTAAATCTCTGTTTTACATTACATCAGTTTTGTAAATATATAGAAAAAAATATGAATCAATGTACAAATATATTATTTAGCATGCTCATTTCCTTCATTTACCAAATGTGCATGATTTAATGACAATTAATCATCATCCAATGCACATAATAACATTATAATAAAATCAATATGATGCCCATAATAATGGCAAATCTTGGGGTGTGGAGGAGGAAGATATAATATAGACGAAAACGACAACTGAGTGTAGAAATAGCAGTTATGAATAGGTATCATTTGGTGCAAAATCCATGTTTGAAATAGTTCACCAACATGGAATGTTTTAAGCCACAAATCCATTGTTTTTCAGAAATATTATCAACTATTAAAGGTAAATAGTTAAACTGCAAAATGATATTATACTTATACAAAATATTAATATATAAACCTATTATTTCATAAAAAGAACTTAAGATTGTTTTAAGGGGAAACACACAATATTGAAATCGTAAAGCACATCGCTGGGATCAAAATGAATACATTTCAGAACCAGGTCAACGTGCTAAAGGTGTTCGTTACATTATCGCTATTGTAAAATCGATTTGATTTCAGCGAACTGGTATTGCCTCCCCGCGCAAGTTATAGGCTATGCTTAGACACGCCAATCCATAAATGTCAGAATTATATCAAAATGCTTTTAACAGATCCAAGAATCTGAAAGAATTATGTAAAAGTCTGGACTGTGGGCAGAAAGCAGAATACTATTTTGTATTCATAAACCAAACGAAACGACCTCCAGAGGCGCACCTGTTCAGCTAGGTCGCTTGATGATTTTGCTTTGGTGTTTCAATAGGTTGAAATCGATGCAGAAATCGATGGCATGTATTGGTTAAACATTTGTCGTAGTAATATAAAATACCAGACTGTCATCTGTTCCACTGGTGACTTTATGTAGTTTTTGTATTTTATAAAAAGGCCGCTAGAACTTACTAAATTTGTAAACATGTCAAAAAAGATTTCTTGATGCACCCCAGGATGCTTCACTTTCATCACATGACCACTGTTTTCTGTCACCAGTGTCTACTGGTTCCCATCGACATTACAGTGCAAGGAAATGTTTATAAAATTGTTAAACGAGGGTCTTTAAGAAAATCCTGTTGCAAGTAATATGATTGATGTGTCTTTAATACAGTCCTCTCTTGATTTTCTTAAAGACCCTATATTTTTATAAATACAAGTTTTAGTTGGGATTCAACTTCTTTCATATCTGTGGCCAAGTTTACCCTATTTGCACCATGTATTACTATGGTAGAGGTCAGACGACCTCCAGCTGTTAATTACTTTAACATATGTGTGGCACTGTTTGTTTTTGGTGATAATGCCCTGCTGGTACTGTAGGGGCGTTAAGCATGATGTGGTACATCAAGAAATCTTCTTTGTAAACATGTAATACAGTTAAAAGGTCTGTCTTGAATTAGTTTGGAGTTGGTATTTGATAGGCCTCTATACGGGTTGTTTCTGTCTGATTGAAATCGTAAGATAACACATATTTGGCAGAATGATTATTTTTTCATCCGATTCACATACATTCCTCAAAAGAAGTTATATGTTCTCTTTCCAATGATACCTTATTCGTATCAAATCACATGATTGAGAATATGGGGAGATCTCAATCGAAATGTGCCAAATTAACAGCTATTTTGTGGTCCACAACTCTGTCTTCTGTACAATGAAGTGTTACATTTACAAATACATTAACACTCTATTAATTAGATAATAAAGGTATTGTTTTTAGACCGTACCCGTGTTATATTGTCTGACATAAAATAATACTACCAAACTATTCTCATTCTTAAACAGTCATACTATAGACATTTATTTAATCTAAATCGTCCCTTAAATTGTCCACATTTGTCAACTTTCACACTGTTAGTATTGCATAACTCAAATATATTCCATCCAATCCCGTGCGGTGAGAACGTGCGTCGGTGTAATGCGCCGCATAAGCTCGTAGGAAAATTGCAGTAGACGCACGGCAGAAGTTCGCGTTATGGAAGAAAACTTTAGTTACCACACAATGCGCGAGGGTGGTCAGGCTCATTAATGTACGCCGTGTTAAGTCGTCTGATATAAATGTCGCTGATTTCTCTGAGAACCTATGAGAACTGTCTAAACATTCTTGCTGTTTAAGCATTGACTTTTGAGCACTATCATAGTGATACCTTTGGCACACTCAGATTTCTACCTCCCTATATTCTCAAGCAAGTGGCTTAAAGCACTGAAACAAGTGATGGTTACAAAAGTGTTCTAATTGTAAATATGAACATAAATAAAACGTTTGTTTATTGTTTACATATCGTTTCATTTCGTATAAATCGAGTCGTTAATCTATATATGACATCTGGTTTGTATTTAAAGTCTAGCATCAATAATGTGCTTTGCTACCAGGCGTTGACTTAGTCGTCTTTCAAACGTCTTATATAATTAAAAACACTCTATTACATCATGTACCTGATCTGGCAATCGCGAAAGTTACAAATTTCCATACTGCGAATATAACCAACATGTAGACATGTTTGCAACATTTCTTACACAAACTATTTCGGAAGACGATGATTTCCATACGATATAATGACGTTGGTTCCCAATGTTATACGGTTCCCAATTTTAAATACGATTTATTCCGTCAAACGGAATAAATCGATTGGGAACCAGCAATTATAACGTCATCTTATCGACTGGAAATCATCGTCTTCCAACTATTTCATGACTCACAACAAAAACGTATTCCAAAAGATTAGAACGCTCTTATCGACCTTATGACAAAGAAATGCAGCGATGTTTGTCGTTGCCGTCAATGTCAGAAAGCCTAATATAATTACTCCCAATGTATTTCCCGCCAATCATGCAAAACGTAGTTTGTCGTCTGTCTGACTACTCTTTCGTCAATATTATTCTATGAAGTAAATCAGACATTGGTAGATTAAAGGCATATTATGTGATCTTTTCCAGGGAACGCCCTCAATCTTCAAAAAAAAATTGAAAGCAGATTTTCTTGCAGATTTACTTTTCTGATCATAAATCGTACATACATTCCAAGTTACAGGGCGATACGATTCTTAATTACTTCAAAATTGTGGTTTTAGAGTGATAATAAACTGTCGGAGTCTTCGCCGACAACTTATTTTTACTCTAAATGCACTCTAAAACCATGATTTTGAGGGGTAATTAGGAATCATATCGCTCTGTAACTTGGAATTTATTCATGATTTATGATCCGAAATGTAAATATGCAAGAAAATCTACTTTCTAAAAAAGAAATTATGAATAGAGGGCGCTCCATGGAAAAGATCACATAATATGCCTTTAATAATAATACTGTAATAATTGAAATGTATCAAAAAGGCTAATAACTCAATAAGATACCGACAGGCATGATAAGTAAATAATATGTGGGTTAGGAATAACATACGTTCTATATTCTAATTACTATCTTATTGAATATTGGCAATGTTCAAAAAGATATGTCAACAATTTAAATGAGTCAAATTCTTATGAATTGTTTGTAAAGTGGTGGTGGTTCTTAATTGATTGATGGCTATTTTAAATATGTAACTTATTGAGATAATCCCACACTAAGCAACCGAACTCTATTTTAGTGTAGTGTTTGTGTTTTCCACTCTCAAATCGTGACCAAAACAAATTGTTAACATATTTATTTTTCTTCTTTGAGAGAAAAACGAAGTTCCGTGGTGACATAATTTGCATACAGAAAGTACTATTATAGAAAGAATGTTACGTGTTAACTTTCCACGATTCACATGTCAACATTATTGAATGTAATAACCACATTTGGAATCACGGTGATTAAAATAAGTACAAACATGCCTAGTTGGGGTTAATTAATCCATGAAATAAGACACTTTAAAAGTTGGGAAAGGTTTCTAAAAATCTGTTTAGTACATGGTAAAACAGTAATTGTCATTATAGTGCCCAAACATTAATAAATGGTTGATCCAAGGGAATAAAAAGTATAGCTGCACTGCAAATATTCTCAGAACACATAACCGTCATTTCAAATCAGTATATAGAATTTCCTAATATTTTACTCAGTAATACAAACCCCTTCGTCGACGATTCTGCAATTATGGGAAAAGTTTGATACACTTTGTGTCCGATTTAAGAGGGAAAAGTGCCCGTCTCCCCGAGGCAATGTTGGTCCGAATCATGTTATCAGAAGCCTCGGCAGTTCCCCAAACATTGATTGAAGTGGTGGTGAAGGATATCAGAAAGGGGGAGACTTCTGTTTTCTATTAAACAGTGCTTTGTCCCAAATCTGATCTGAATTGCTAGCACGGAGTGGGTTATGATACGTTGCGTCAAGTGTTTCAATTATTTGTGTCCATGATTGTAGCCTGGTGAATATCAGGTTTTCAACTGGAGCTACCCGTTACCTACTGCGCATCCCGTTACCTACTGCGCATACATTTAAAATTCGATTCATATAATATATCACTCATTCCTCTTAAATGAAATTTGAGAATGAATAATTAATAATGGGCTTAGCGATTTTATCATCGGCATTTATATATAACCGTTTGGGATTTCTTGTTTGCGATTATAGTTAGGCATACATTATAGCCCTTATTTATGTTTACTATTAATTCTGTATTAGCAATTACTTCTTACGCGTGTTAAGTTTCTTGTTGAAGGTGCAGTTATTCCAACGCATTTTTTCATTTCTTGATGATCTCTCTTTTTCTTTTAATGCATTAGTCAGGCGATGTTACGTCTTTACTGATTCTTTTACGACAATCGCACGTCGCCACTCTCTAATCAAAACACTGTTCTTTTGTTTGAAAAATTGATTGATTCACTGGATAAATGTAGAGCATGGGATTTTGGATGATTTGGTTTATTTGTTTATTCGATCTGCAACTTAGGGCGAAATGTCTCCGCAATGTAATCGATCTAAAGCTTGGGGAGAAATGTCCTCGCAATGTATTCGATCTACAACTTAGGGCGAAATGTCCTCGCAATGTATTCAATCTCAAACTTAGGACGAAATGTCCTCGCAGTTTATTCGATCTACAACTTAGGGCGAAATGTCCCCGCAATTTAATCGATCTACAACTTAGGGCGAAATGTCCCCGCAATGTAATCGATCTAAACTTGGGGCGAAATGTCCTCGTAATGTAATCGATCTAAACTTGGGGCGAAATGTCCCCGCAATGTAATCAATCTACAACTTAGGGCGAAATGTCCCCGCAATGTAATCGATCTACAACTTAGGGCGAAATGTCCTCGTTATGTATTCGATCTACAACTTAGGGCGAAATATCCCCGCAATGTAATCGATCTACAACTTAGGGCGAAATGGCCCCGCAATGTAATCGATCTACAACTTAGGGCGAAATGGCTCCGCAATGTAATCGATCTACAACTTAGGGCGAAATGTCCCCGCAATGTAATCGATCTAAAGCTTGGGACGAAATGTCCTCGTAATGTATTCGATCTAAAGCTAGGGGCGAAATGTCCTCGTAATGTATTCGATCTAAAACTTAGGCCACACTGCAAAACCAGTACGTATGGCTCATACGTATAATTGACCTTTACGTAAGACATTAACGATGGACGCCAAAGTAATAAGTTGCACCCATGAAAATTGAACTGAGATCAATATTCCCTTATTAACACTCTCCACGCGGCCATTGGTTTCACCATATTCAAAAGAGATTTTTCAGAAACCTTTCCCAATTTTTAAAGTCTATCTCAAGAATTACTGAACCAATACTATGCTTGTTTGTACTTATTTTAATGCATTTATCATGTTGATTCCAAATATGATAATGTAATTCAATAATGTTGACATTTTTTGAAAACAATTGTGACATTTTGGAACTGTCGTCTGCTGCAGACGCCTGCCGCGTGGAAAGTGTTGATATAGAAATATGTCTATACCATACAATAAAACCATTCGTTTAGGGTATTTAATTCATTTCAACACTGCCGCATTTCAACACTGTCGCGTTTCATTTTGAAGTCCTTTTCATTTATTTCAGTGAGTCGTTGGTTTTTACTCTTGTTAGTTAATGCACAAGGTGTATTCAAAAAGTTTAAAATCCTCCCTTCGCTAATATAAATGTCAGCCTCATGAATTTGTTCCCGATTGCAACTCCGAATCTTAGCTACACATTAATAGTAAATGATGATTGAAACGTATTTCACTTTTGTCAAAGCCAGAGAGAAATGTTGCACGACGGTGAAGGAAAAATACATGTTGGTGTTTTTCCTCTTTTTTCGCCATTTTGTAGGATTATATATATGACCACGATTCTAATATAGTGGAAGGGAAGAAAAGACAATAGATAATCAATAAGTATACTATGGTAAAATAATATTGCGAGAAATATTAACTCTGGTAACCATACAAATTAACAATATCCACTGATTCATCATATGGTTTTAAAATATTAGACGTCTAAGTCACAATAATTGAACCAAAATACCATGAATTCTCTCTATTTAAAGAATTTCCTCCAATATCGATTTTTATATTACATTTCACATATATAGCCTCACCTTTAGCTTTTTAACCAAATGTCACCTAGTCGTACAAATTGAGCAATACCTTGATGTAACACTTTCCACACGGCAGGCGGCTGCAGACGACATTCCAAAATTTCACAAAATGTTCACAAAATGTCAAGATTATTGAATTTCATTACCATATTTAGAATCACCATGAGAAATGCCTTGAAATAAGTACAAACATGCCTAGTATTGGGTCAGTAATCTTTGAGATACACTTTGAAAATTGTAAAAAAGGTTTCTGAAAAATCTTTTTTGTGTATGGTAAAAATAGTAGCCGCGTGGAAAGTGTTAAAGAAGATTTCTTGCGCAGTCCAGCATGCTTAGCACCAAGTGCTCATAGTGCTTTCTAATACATGGTATAGATAAGCATAATTTAACCACATAAATTATATGAAAAAGAAGTTGAATCCAAAGTAACGCTTACATATGTCTTATTCAAAATAAATAAAGGGTCTTTAAGAAAAACCAGAGAGGGTTGAATAGAAATCAGATCAATTGTACTACTTGCAGTCGGATTCTCTTACATACCCTCGTTTAACCATACTATAAGTCTTCGTTGCAAAGTAATATCAATGTGTACCAGTGGACACTGGTGACAGAAATCAGTGGTCATGTGACGACAGTGAAGCATGCTGGTATTGCTCAAGAAATCTTCTTTGACCTTTGACTACTATAACTATGATTGACAACTAAACAGGTCAAAAGAAATAAGTCGTCCCCCCCCCCCCCCCCCCGAGAAATGTGCATTTTTCTGGAAAACAGTTAGGCTCCTTAACCTGTTACAAAATGTAATATGTATACTGAAATGTTACACATTTAATGTGCAATAAAGTTTCACCCAACTGTTACCCTTCGCCTTGAAATGCTGCCATTTATCAAATTTGATGACCAATACAAAAATTACACTTTCTTGCATAGGGATTGCACATTAAATGTGTATCATTTCAGTCTACATTTTACATTTTTGTAGCAGGTTAAGGAGCCTAACTGTTTTCCAGAAAATTGCACATTTCCCAGGGGGGTGGACTTATTTATTTTGGCCTGTTTATCTTCATACCCTCAAATTTTCAATTTCAACTATCATATTTATACATTTCACAGTTGTGTCAATCAATCAATTAATATTTGAATTCTTCAAAATGTATTAGTTTGACAATATTTTTAACTATTCTTGAAGCTATTGTATAATATAACTGCGTTACCATTTACACACGATTCACTGTATGTTTCCCACATCCTGCGTATACCTGTAAGATATCTTGTTGGGAAAGATGTCACATCTGTTGACATTTGGGACGCCATTTTTAAACAAGATGTTGGTGTTACATCAAGTTATTATCAAAATTGTATTTAAACTTGCTTAGAACTGCTATAAGCAATCACATTTCACAAACTAGTGAGATAAATTTGATTCTTCCAATTAATTTTAAAGACATTCCATGCTGACTGCGTTAGCTTTACTGTACTATTCTGCCTGAAGTAAAGTGACGTTCCATTTGTAAATGATTCCACACCACTAAATGATTATATTCCTGGCCGACGACAATCAGATTTACTCTCTATTTTATAAGAAATCAGAATAGGTACTTATTGCCCCCAAATTATTAACACTTTCGACGCGGCTATTAGTTTTGCAATGTACAACACAGATTTTTCAGAAACATTTCCCGATTGTCAAAGTCTATCTCAAGGATTACTAAGCCTTAAGTTTTAGATCGAATATAATACGAGAACATTTCGCCCCAAGCTTTAGATTTTGTACTTGCTGCAATGCATTTCTCATGGTGATTCCAAATATGGTGATGCACTTCAATAATTTTGACATTTTTGAAATATTTTGTGAAATTTTTGAATGTCGTCTGCAGAGTGCAGACGCCTGCCGCTGCAGCCGCGTTGAAAGTGTTAAAGTTGGAACCTAATCCTGATTACCACAGCCCATTTTGTAGATTTTGGGTGATTTTGATTGTACATGTTATGTCAACACTGCTCAATTTTTGTCATGATAAATGAGAGCGATAACTAGCTGTCCAAAATCGGGGCTTATTTCTCGGAACTTTCTCCGAATTTAGTACTTCAATGATCACAAATATCATGAACTTAAAGAAGAAATTGTAAAGTTGAAAAAATGTAGTCGCTTTATAAGCGAAAAAATTATCGGGAACCTATTTAGTGGCGTGAAATCTTAGCCATTGAAATTATTATTATAGTCATATTGAATACTTTATCGCTTTCCATGCGGCTGGCGGCTGCAGACGACATTCCAAAATTTCACAAAAAGTTAAAAAAATGTCAACATTATTGAATTGTATTATCATATTTGGAATCACCATAAGAAATGCATTGAAATAAGTACAAACATGCCTAGTATTGGTTCAGCAATCCTTGAGGTAGACCTTGATAGTTTGGAAAGGTTTCTGAAAAATCTGTTTTTGTATGGTAAAACTAATAGCCGCATGGAAAGTGTTAAACCGCATATACCTCAGAAGACTCTATATAATATTATTGTTAGTGTCTATACTGACAAATCAATGTATGTTTCCCAATCTCCTTTATAAGATAGACCGATTGGAAAGGTATATGAATTTGTTATTTTATTGTACATTATTTATCATGTTACCTCTCTGCTCTTTTGAAATCGTTTAAGATTCATTAATCTTTGGAATTATTATTAAATCATATTTAATATTTTATTTCCTCTCAGTAAACAACTGATGCGTAGTCATCCTCTTCCTATGTTTTAAACTGTCTCTCTCTCTTTCTCTTTTATTTTCCCAGAAAAATGTTGTAATTATAAACAACATTGTGGCTAATGGTTGTCCATAACATCCAACAATTTGTCCTGTGTCATAGTTTCGACCTATATTTAACACTTTCCACGCTGCTTTCGTCTGCAGACGACAGTCCAAAAGTTCACAAAATGTTTCAAAAATGTCAAAATTATTCAATTACATTACCATATTTGGAATCAACATGGGAAATGCATTAAAACAAGTACAAACATGCATAGTATTGGCTCAGTAATCCTTGAGATAGAACTTGACATTTGGAAAATGGTTTCTAAAAAAACTGTTTTGAATAGGGTAAAACCATGATAGCCGCATGGAAAGTGTTAAGGGAATGTGGATACATCTATCAGGTAAATAAATAAGATTGTTTCATTGGTTATTATCGTGACATTGCTAAGTACAATAATAAATAATACGGTCGATTTACACTCAATGGTGTTATTGAAATCACTTTGAAATCCCATAAGACTAGCAATATCGACCAGTAGTGAATGAAATAGTGTACTTCACGTCACCACTAATCACCTCATTAATTAATATTTAAAAATTCATACATTTACGAAACAGATTCACTATCACTTCAACTTAACCGATTTTGTTTCCTGAAGCTGATAAAAGTATGAATATTGATCGAGATACATATTTGGTGTGTTTTTTCGCCAAATCATTGCGGAAAACGTCAATCAATAATAGTTGAAGTAATACTTACAACTGATCATTATACACAGCATAACTTTTGAGAAAGAAACTCATTAATACAATTAGCCCAGTTCCCCAATGGCAGCATCTAAAATCGAGCTTAACACTTTCCACGCTGGTGTCGCCTGCAGACGGCAGTTCCAAAATGTCAACAACAAAAAATCGTTGCTGTTCTGACATACCGGCACATGTGCCATTTCGGGCAAAATGAGTTAACTTGCATTTTATGATCTACAAATGAAACTCTTTATTCTCCAAAAAAATTGAGACAAAAAGGTAATTAATTAATGAGATACCACACTAATTAGTGTGATATGCCAGGGTTTTAACATAATACCGGCATGAAAACCTCATTTTGTATTCTGACATACCGGCACATCATAATTTTCTGCCATAGACCACCGTGCAATTGCAGTTCTGACATAGGCCTACCGGCATATCACTGGCATCGAATATGAAGGGTTTTTTCTTCTTTCTGACATCGGCACATGACTTTATGACAGAATTACTCCTACTTAATAATTGCAATTTGTTGTTGTAACATGCTCATAACAAGCATACGTATATATCTATTAGTGTTCTTTGACAATGATAGTGACATTTGATGTAAATGCTCTCTAACAAGTCTTTAAAAATTGGAACATTTTCAAACACGATTTTCTCAAAACGCTGTTTTTCGTGATGTGCCGGTATGTCAGAACAGCGACGAAATGTTTCAAAAATGTCCAAAATATTGAATTTCATCGCCATATTTGGAATGACCATGAGAAATGCATTCAAATAAGTGCACACGTGCCCAATATTGGTTCAGTAATCCTTTAAATATACTTTAAAAGTTGGAAAAGGTGTCTGAAAATAGAATAGAATAGAATATATTTTGTATAATACGGTCAAACTAATTATTTAAGTTCCATTTCAGCATTGGTGTGTAATGCTCTTTGCTGTTTTTGGTTTATTTTGTTTTCTTCTGCTAAGTGGATGTTTTTGAGTTGTCATTTCTGCTCTAGGAATAGTGTAAATTGAAAAGGCTCATTTTTATGAACTTATCGGTTTTCTGTTCAATTAATGGGTTTAACTTTATAAGTTCGCTTTATAAGTATGGAAACTTTCTTTTCTTTTGAAGGAACAATGCTATCTAATCAAACTCCAATACTAACACACTGCTTATCGATATCAGCATTTACTTCTTTGTTTAATTTTTAATTAGAAAGACCAGACTAAAATATTGTCTTTCTGATTTTTAAATGTGTTCAATACGTGATTAAGATTAACTATTGCAAATATTTTTGATCTGAAAATCGCATTTTACCAAACGGTATTGATTTGTGTTAAGAGTCAATTTAACACTTTCCACGCGGCAGGCGGCTGCAGACGACATTCCAAACTTTCACAAAATGTTTAAAAAATGTCAACATCATTGAATTTTATGACCATATTTGGAATCACCAAGAAAAATGCATTGAAATAAGTACAAACATTCATAGTATTGGTTAAGTAATTCTTGAGATAGACTATGAGATTTGGGAGAGGTTTATGAAAAATCTGTTTTATATATGGTAAAAAAATAAAAGCCGCGTGGAAAGTGTTAAGATCATTGCCGTTTATACCGCGCCTTCAATGAGTTCCAAGTTTTGTCGTACATTTATGACACCTAATAAGGTACCTAGATTGCAAATTTAGCAATCATTTTATGTGCTTAATATATGCAAATTCGGGATTTAATCCCACAACAGGTTTTCTAGTATTATTTCAATCAAATGCTATAATAGCATCCTGTACTACTTGATTATTCATAAACGACTGGTAATTAGACAAACTAAAATATTGGTATCATTCTGAAGTGCTTACAAAACCATTAGAATAGCATAACATATCTGTAACGGCGTTCATAACTGATTTAATTAGATACTTGATGGGCTTATAGATATATCAAATTATAACCAAAGATGTATACTGGTATGAAGTGGCCCGGCGAAGCAGTATAATTCATCATACGATGCTGACGAACCGGAATTAAGTACAAGAGAAAGACCATAAAATGGTCATTGCCCTAATATTGGCAATTTTTAAAATTAGTTCATTTCTGGTATTTTTTTTCGATGATGTCATAAGTCAAATAGATCACAGTTTTGTATTTGAATGCTTATAATTCACAAAATAATTGTATTAAATCACACGCTTGACACCTTGGATATGAATTGCATCGATATACCTTAACATGATCTACAATATAATAAAGCGATAGCAATTTTGGGAAAAGTGTATTTTAGGTCCCCGATTCTGGACTGTACTAGTATCGTCCGATACTGAAACACGCAGTATCGTCCGATACTGAAACACGCAGTATCGTCCGATACTGAAACACGCAGTATCGTCCGATACTGGAACACGCAGTATCGTCCGATACTGAAACACGCAGTATCGTCCGACACTGAAACACGCAGTATCGTCCGATACTGAAACACGCAGTATCGTCCGATACTGAAACACGCAGTATCGTCCGATACTGAAACACGCAGTATCGTTCGATACTGAAACACGCAGTATCGTTCGATACTGAAACACGCAGTATCGTCCGATACTGAAACACGCAGTATCGTCCGATACTGAAACACGCAGTATCGTCCGATACTGAAACACGCAGTATCGTCCGATACTGAAACACGCAGTATCGTCCGATACTGAAACACGCAGTATCGTCCGATACTGAA
Source organism: Ophiura sarsii (assembly GCA_035610835.1). Lineage (NCBI taxonomy): Eukaryota > Metazoa > Echinodermata > Ophiuroidea > Amphilepidida > Ophiuridae > Ophiura > Ophiura sarsii. Next base: position 1,442,493 of record CM069456.1, read on the forward strand.
ACACGCAGTATCGTCCGATACTGAAACACGCAGTATCGTCCGATACTGAAACACGCAGTATCGTCCGATACTGAAACACGCAGTATCGTCCGATACTGAAACACGCAGTATCGTCCGATACTGAAACACGCAGTATCGTCCGATACTGGAACACGCAGTATCGTCCGATACTGAAACACGCAGTATCGTTCGATACTGGTAGACAGTCAGTCCACAGAATCTGGGACCCAGAGTGCACTTTTTCCTACACCTTTGACATTCAGTCATTTGAAATTAATTTGAAAAGAAGAGGCGCCCTCGTGTTTAAATAAATCAAATTGTGATGAATCGTTTCTAGACCTTGAATTAGTAGATAAAGTGGTATACACCTAGCACATAAAGTCCCTGACCAGCAGGTGCTTTGAGGTTGGCTAATTCAAAATATATTATCAGTACCAAAAATCTGAGATATACATTAAATGCAATAACAATATTAAGGGTAGTCGCTAACTTTTTTGTTCCACTGTATTTCATAGTGTATTCTTTGGTTTTGAAGCAAATTAAATATATCCAGAATAAATATGGTTTCATTATCACTAAATGTACCTTTAATGTTGAAGGCGTACCAATCGGTTGTAGTATCTTTTGTTTTTAATTACGGCGTGATTTTTTCATATTATTTCCATAGATATTCGGAAATTTTCGACTGCTCCTTCCTATCGGCGAACACAACAGTTATCTTATTGGGCTTAACGTGCTTCAACTTGCGCTTAGTATTCGGCTTGGTAATCACAATTATAAAAAATTGACAACAGAAAAATAAAAAAATAATACAATCAAACTACATCAATAACATGTATATTTGATTTTGGTTGAATTCATTTTGAGGAAGTTATTACTATCAATGGATTCAGAAGTAGTGATCGTCTTCTATAGTCTATTTGGCCATCACGAGACAGTGACGTAATCGCGTGTTCTACTAATTGCAGCACATAACGCGCGCGACTACTCGCGGCGCTGACGTATACACAAGAGCGTTGAAGGCGGATGATACATACGCGTGCGTAAAAGCTGCGCCTGTTAAGTTACGTCACTGTCCGGAGGAAGCCAAATAGAATATAGACAAAATCGGTTGCATTATTTGTTGAGTATCAAACAATCAATTAAGCATCTTTAAGTGTTTATTAGCGCTATTCAATGAGGGCATAATGTAGGTTTTAAAGGAATTTTAATGAGATAATAGATGTTGCTAATAGCATGTGAAAAATGTTGGGCAAGCGGTTGTTCCCTTGACTTGCACCAATGAAACCCGGGTCAATTCTGTACACGACCGCCGGCTTTATGTGCATTTGGTTTATCACGATCCATGCAAGCTCTCGCAGGTTTTCTCCGGGTTCTCCGGTTTCCTCCGGCTTTCAAAATCGGTGATAAGTTGTTTCGGTTATCAAAAACTTCCTTGACTCAATGGTATTAGGGGAGCTGCAATAAAAATGGTGGAAGTTACAATCTAAGTGCGGGTAGGTTTGTGCTAGAAATTGGCAGCACCCTAGTTGATCCGACCTGATTCTGATTATTCACCAGCATCAAAATTACAGCGCTTTGAATCCGTTGGAAAAGGCGCTATATAAATACTGATTATTATTATTATTATTATTATTATTAATATTATTATTCACAACCGTGTAAGATGCGCCAGGTAGGTGTTTCCAGTTCTAACTCAATAACAGGTCGGAAGCCTACTTGGGTGTTCTGAAGAATTAGGTTGATTGGTTAATTGTGTACGTGTATTGTTCGCTCTAGATAAGGATTGATTTTAAGACTGTGAAAAAAAACATATAATAATTATGTTATCGTATCTGAGTTACAAGTTAAGACCGATAACGCATAAACGACCGATAACGCATAAAATACATTGTGTAGGTTTATAATTTAGAATGCAGTCAATCATTAAACTTCCTTTTTTTCGTCGATACACACGTCAGCTGCACGTAGGACTCAAACGAAAGTCGCTAAAGTAATTAATACAGGGCAAGTAAAAAAAATGCAATTAAAACATTTTAAAAGTGGAACGACGCCATCTTGTTTTTAAAACAATGATTAATTTTGAACATTTTAAGCCTTATAAGAGTGACAGATTACATAGCAACTGTGTGTAAAAAATTGAAGTTAATTGCACTAACCATTTGTTATTTGGGAACCTTTTCACTTTGGTACCCTATTTCTTGTTTTTCCACGAGGCACAGTGAATATCAATTGACGCTGCACACATTCCATGTTCATATTTGGATATCCCGCCAACACATTAACCAATAACTTTATATTGTTAAACAAATTTGGAACACAATACACAATTGATAACATGAGTGAGTGAACATTTATAGTGGTCGCGTTTAAATGTTTACGTTTTGCGTAACACATAAGGTCACGTTTTTTAACCTCGGCACCACAAAAAGGTGGTTTTGTTACATTTTAGAGGGTTTTTTGTCTTTAGGCTATTGTATTTGAGTAACTCTCTATCAAATTGACTTGTGTTTGAGCTTATCTTAAAGACAATTTAATACCTTTTAATAATCTGAAGAGAGAAAAAATCTATCACTTTTGCTTTAATTAATACAGCTCGTTAAGTATAATTAGTCAGGGTGGTTGAGGGAGCGGAGGAGGAGGGAGTGGAGGAGGAGCAGGTGATTGCAATGCAATACATGGGTGGAAAATTGTTAAATCTCAAAATGTCCTAACAGACAAATGGTAGCGGAGTGGTATAGCAGTCCCAAGTATGCAAATGATTCCATTGCATACAATGTCATGCTCTACCACACACAGTAATCAACAACTGACTAAATCTTATTGTCCTATTTGCATGAATGGATGGTTTCTCCTGACCTTCATTTGAAAGTATTACTGCCTCGGGAATGTCTTTAAGACCTATGACCACAACTGGTACTACATGTACTATAGCCAAAGTAATTAATTGTCATTACTTTATATGCAACACATATTATTATGATACTTTTAAATGCCCACTGTTGCAGGTTGAGTTAAGTTATCAATAACTGTAGTGGATGAGATGACAACATAATACTCACGTACTGTACATGGTAGTTTAAACACCCTGTATATTAAATTGCTGTGTGAAACAATGCTTTATAATCACATAGTGATGGTTAAACTAAACGATAGTCTCTCAAACTTGTTCTGAATTATCATATATTTCATAACTTGTTTAAATTGGGGTTTTTTTTAGTATTAAACATTTGGGTATTTTGACCACCCCGTATATATATACTTCCTAATAAGCTGACTAATTAATATTGAATTCGATGGATGGTAATTTACTCAAATACAACAAAAACATGTATATCCTTCATATAGGTCCTGCATTTGGACTGTGGAAGAAAAAAAGTAAATCATCATTTTGTATAATATTTTAATTGTTACACCCTGTATAATGTTTAGGTCACCTGTATATTTGATTTCTAGTTTAAGAATTTACAATCCTTACAATATGAGCTTTCCATATATATATGGTTTCATACCCTTTAGATGTAAATATTTTAATATATTCTACCAAAACAAAAAAATGATGTATATTTCATGAAAATGACCAATGTAACACAAATGTAGCCCAGGTTAAAAAATGTGACCATAAATTGATGTCTGGTTTTTGAAACTGATTGAAGGACATTATTCTATACTCTTCTAATTAGAGAATAAAAGTATTGTTTTTAGACCGTTCCCGTGTTATATTGTCTGACATAAATGCGGATGATAGTATTATTTTAAGTAGAACGACGCCGCAGGCGGAGTTGTTCTACCCAAAAATAATACTACTGAACGCATTTATGTCAGACAATATAACACGGGAACGGTCTAAAAACAATTCCCTATTCTCATTCTTAAACAATCATACTGAAGACATTTATCAAAGAAATAAGTGCAATTTATTGTCCACATTTGACAACTTTTACCCCTTCTAGGATCGAATAACCCACAAACATTCCATCCAATCCCAAGCGATGAATACACCATGCGTAATCGTCGCGGCGCCGGCATAAACGCAGGAAAGGCGCCAAAGACGTACTGCAGAAGTGCGCGTTGGGGAGCAAACCACGCATTGTGAAGGTCGGACGCAAAACGTAAAGCCCCACCTCCCCGTGTTAAGTTGTCTCATCTAAATGTCTCATCTTTAAGGTCTATATCAATGATTACTGAACCAATACTAGGCATGTTTGTACTTTTTTCAATCTATTTCTCATGGTGATTCTAAATGTAGTAATGAAATTCAATAATTTTGACATTTTTAAAACAAGTTGTGACATTTTGGAATGTCGTCTGCAAACGCCTGCCGCATGGAAATTGTTAAAATTGAACGAAGAACAATGCAGATATTCCCATACTATTTTAATATACTGTAGAACTATTCACATCGGTCTCAGTTTAATGAAGTGGGTGCTTGTACGTATGTAAATGCAAAATATTACTTTGGTAAATATCGTATAACTCGTATGTACAAGTAACGCATTTTTTAACAACACGAAATAAGTTTGCAGTATCACTCTGAAATCTGACTGATCTAGTCAGAAGAAACGTTAGTTGGTGAGTAAATATTTATATTTATTCACCTCAATTACTGGTTTTGATAAACATAATGTTTACCTCAACAAACCTGATGAACTTATACAATAATTTGCAGTATGTTCTAATGATTATAACCTTCCTTTCTGAGTATTTTCACCAAACATTAATCTCTTTAAAATGGTCAAGTATCAATGCATGCGCAACGTTCCAGTTCACATTCTTACACAACTGGCAACACCAGGTCAACGACCCAAACTATCACAATATACTTGATTTAGGCTTACCGGATAATCAAAACCCAGCCTACGGGAACGGAAGTCTACTGTTTTTTAAGAAAACGCGGGATGAATTATTTAATTGCTTATGGGAAGAGCATATAATTGCGTTTTACGAATTAATGTGCGCAAATAACAGTTGTGAACTGCATGGGTAATCAGCTAAACTGCAACAGATCTATGTTACAAGGTCTTCCACGAAATCTGAAAAAAGGAGCGCCAATTTCGCTTTTATACCACCTTTACGCTTTCTGGAAACCATAATTTATTATATCGATATTTTACCTAATTAATTTACCTTAATTCGGTTGAATGGGGCTTACGACATACCTTTATCTAATCACGAGTATTTTCAAAACGATAGAAAACAATTTTAATTTTTCAACAAATATAATGTGGATTGTGGAGGCTTATTAAAGGTCACCATTATAAATACATAAATACATTACTTGCAACCCCGTTATAAAAAGCAAGAGCTTTGTCAAAAAAATGTGCATGTTTTCTGGGACACTATTTACGCAATTGTGAGCCATAGCTTAATATGAGCCGTGGCTTAATGACTATTCAGAAAGCACGCATCGTCCACAGCCTTGTAAACTGCACAGCAGCAAATGTAGTTCGGCAGAATGTTCCACATTGACTATACTTATATTAATTAGCTCAATGAATCCCGCACCTGGGGTCAACCTCGAGAGTAATTATATTTAAATTATATTGCTAAAAATTCAGTTCATAGCCAGCTTGCTTAATAGATATGCTTAATAGTTTATTATGTTTGCTCTCAGAGCATTTTTTAGCGTTAAAATGACTCCTTATATTCTTATTATTGTCTTTATTTTTTCTGTCCATTTTCATATATCTTGAAAAACACAAATTCCATTTTGATGTGCTGTTTCGTGACCTCCCCGCCATGTCAGGTTTCTGAGTGGTATGAAACCTACCACGTTTGGCCTGGAGACGCCTGCTTGATCTATAGTTACGCCAACGGCCAGTAATGTTTTATACTGAACTGTCGTTTCCATTTGTGCCCCTTGCGTGATATTTGGTATGCAGTTGGTAGTATTTCCTGAAAATTCTATTCTGGTTGGAACATAAGACTCAATGCACTACTCGATGTTTTAGTCACATCGTTGAGCTTTTTAAAATAAACCCCTTTTTCAAATACTACCGCATACCTATACCACATGCATATCTATTTCCAAATGCGATTTGTATCGTGTAGCTTATGGGTTGAATTTCACGTATAGTAACATTCGTAAATACAAAGATGACATTCAGTTTAGGTCTATATCGAGAACCACGGGGTTATTTTTTTTTATCACAGAGCAGCTGCAAATATGAAATTAAATTAGGAAGGAACGTGTTGTCTACATGTACGTATTTATCAAAATATCTGCTTCAATGTAACTAGAACCATAAATGCTCAGTGGTTTGTCAATTGAAACGCAATTCATACCGTGTTGAAATGACATCGAACTTGTAAATAAAAACCAAGCATGCGAGAATAAAAGATCGAGAAGTATACTAACCAACAAAATCAAATCTTACCTTTATATCTGTAACTCGTTCTGGAACTCGTTCCCCGTTATATCTTGGTAGTATCCAACGCCAGTAATCCACACACAATATGGGTACCCCTTGTCACGCTTAACGTCTCCTTTGAACCTACAAGCTCCCCCGCTTTATGAAAACCTCGGAAATATGATATTGCGTGAAACCACACAGTATAGATTTGGTTAATTTGTCACAATAATATGAGTTATTGCTTCCAATCCCCTACACGATGCATGCGTGTGTGTTGAAAACTTCTTGGTTGCGATTCTGCACAAATCTATTATATATCCTTGGCAAACTTATTAACTTTTTTCAAAACACGTAAATTCCTTTCACATTAGTGATAGCATAACCAGGTCTGCCCCGTTTGACATCTACACGACACTCTAAACCGTTGAGTGGGTACTCACTTCACTGTCGTCTGCTGATACGCGGTGTCGTCAATATACTTATAAATTGGATGATATGTTTCCCGCCAAATAACGGCCAATGAATAAACATATTGGAATTGAAATAGGTGGTTGAAACTAATTGGTGTGTGTGCGTGCTTAGCTTTACTAATCAACTCTCACTTAGGCCTCGGGCGGTTCTATATAGTTAAGGTTTGAACGTCAAAACATACTTTGTTATGCTATTTGTATTAAAGATACCTGTTGTGCTTTTTTTTTTTTGCCAGGTGTATTTAAACACAATTTAAATATGAATATGTAAATATAAAAAATGCATTGCAATTATGTACACTGTCCTTTTTCGATGACATTTGTCTATGTCATGTAAATAGGACCATATCCTATAAGATCAAAATTGAATACTTTCAGTTGCAGGTTACAACCAGTTAAAACGCAAATTTTGCGATAATGTGAAACATTAAGCCACACTGCAAAACAATAGAATACTATTGTAATTAGAAATATTTGGTCTCAGTTCAATTGTCACGGGTGCTGAAGGTATCAACACTTTCCACGCGGCTATTAATTTTACCATGGAGGCCTATACATAACGGATTTTTCAGAATCTTTCCCAATTTTCAAAGTCTATCTCAAGGATTACTGAATCAATACTAGGCATGTTTGTACGGCTTTCAATGCATTTCTCACGGCGATTCCAAATATGGTGATAAGATTCAATAATTTTGACATTTTTGAAACATTTTGTGACATTTTGGAAGTGTCGTCTGCAGATTCCTGCCGCGTGGAAAGTGTTACTATTACTTTGGTACCTATCGTAAAGATCTGATACGTACAAGTCATTAAATACGTATTGTTATATATACTGATGTTATGATATTCGTTTCTGCACTACCGGTAGCAATCCATCGAGACTCCAAATTGTAACAATAAATGCTCGTGTTACGTGTCGTGTTGACATTCATTAATGTGGAGCTCATCAATCTAGCAACAAAGTAGTGTTGTTTTAAAAGAAATCCGTTATGGCATTTGAATGTGTATGTCCTGATCACCTTTTTTTTTAGCTATGATTTTTTTTCACATCAAGAAATTTTGATATCAGAAGAATCCCCATATTTTTCTCAGTATGTCTGTAAAATCTTAGGGGCCAGAAATGTTCCATAGAGGTTATAGGCTAAAATGTGGTGATTTACTGCCAAAGGTGGTTAACCACCAACCAGTCTGTGTACTACTCAATGAGCAAATGTATTGTGACCTTGTGCTTCTAAACTAAGAACCATTGGAGTTATGCAACTCAAACCTTGGAATGCGACAATTTCAAGGATGACCTTTCATGTCAAATGGAAAACATCAAGTTGAAAATCGGGCTAGCAATCACAAAACCTACCTTTATCATCTAATAACCGTTCATACACTGTACAAATGGTGTCTTGGCGACTTTTTGAAGTCATGTCTTGCATATAAACGTTAATTTAAACAATAAAAAAACATTACCAAATATTTATCAGAAGACACGAGCCATAGGGCAATTGAGACACGTATGAGACCCGTCTTTTGGAAAGTCATGTCTTGCCAGAGACACAAACTCAAGATATGTGTTAAAATTGGCTTCAATATAGACATGTCTTACATTTTAGACGTGTCCTGTATGGAGATACTTCTTTGCGGGACATGTCTTGCATAAAGATGTGACTCTCTATTTAATTCCAAACATATCTCAAAACTGACTTCACCAGACGTCTTGGTGTGTGTATTCAACCAACTATTTTGCTATGTTTTTCATTGTTTAAGACACGTTTATTTGCAAGACTTGACTTCAAAAAGTCGCCAAGACACCATTTTTACAGTGTAAGTAGACAACGTAATGTATCCTCTATCCTCTGTAAATCAACGCACTGAGCCAGCAATGTTTAAAGTTTACCTATTTACTATTATGAGAGCTTTTCTCGTCATACAGGATGTCCAAAACCGACCTTTGAGTGATCGTAACTTATCTCAATAAATAGTTGTTACTTTAATTGAACTCTGTTTACCAGTTAGTAAAACGTCTTAATGGATAAACCGGTCCCGGAAATCGGCGCACTCTCGGAGAGCCTTAATCAATGTTCACTTTCAATCATTGACCCTCCAACAGCCCCATCTTCCCCAATTACTTGTTTGGGTGGATAACCTAGACCATGTGTACATTGACACTGAGAGTGTATCAAAAACTACAAACAAACTAAATACTTAGATCTAATTGAATCTGATGTTATTAAGAATGTAGCTACAATGGACACAGTACGTGTGTGTGTTACAGGAATAGCGCATAATCATGATAATTGAAAGGCAATTGAATAAACTGTTTACAGGGTGTGTAAAAATTATCACATTCTATGTAAGAATCAGAGGTTTCACGCAATAACTCTATTACCAATGATAAATCGAACGAAGAGAGTGCATCTCTATTCCAATCAATGCGAGGGTCATACATTTTCAGGTCTTTGCCAAAAATATTTCAAAAATATATACCAAGGTAATTTTGGTCATGAAAATAACCTAATAAGCTTCCATTTCGTTCAATGCATTGCGTACTTTGTTTCAAACCAAAGATTATACGTCCAATTGTAGAATAACGATTCAAAATAAGCTATGCCTATTATTTATGCTATAAGCTTAAGTGATTTATTGTCACTTCTTGACGAACATTAACGTAATAGAATCATAAGAGGATTTTTTTTACTCAATACTGAAAATAAACAAGAAGAAATTGAAAACAAAGGCAAACTGAATGTGTCCAAAGTATCAAAGTAAATTTTATCAGAAAACATAAATGCTGTTGTTAGACCACAGTTAATTTAGAAACGTATTGTTAATTTGCGTTGCTTAAATGTTTAAATCCATTAGTGTATATGGTCATGTTTTTTATACTGGGTACAATTTGTGTTACATGTCCCTTTTTCCATAAATTAGGTTCCTTTTTCAGTTAATGCATTATATCTGAAAACATTTACATTTAAAGTTGGTAAAAGTATACATATTCTGAAAGCATATACTGCAAAGGATGCAAATAGCATACAATCAAGTTGATTATACAGGGTGGCCCGAAATTGTACAGGGTGTAACAAGCAAAATCTTCTAAAAAAGAAGGGTTTTAATAATTACTTCCACTATGTATATGAAGTGATGAGAGAAAAGTTCAGTACAGATTTAAAGTAGTTTAATAAAATACCCATCCAGACATAAGCAAATTAAATTTCATTATGAATTGAAATTCTACATACAGGGTGTCTAAAAATTTGTTTGTTTAGTTCCGGGAAAATGCTTCTATTACTACATACATACAAAGACTAGTATTTTAACCAAATTCAAGTAGATTTCAAATAAAAATGCATCAATTACATGTACATGAACATTGATTGATTTTGAAATTCACCCTTTTCTTATGTAAAGTTGTTAATTTTAAACATATAGGGTGTTTAAAACATTAATTTATGTATACATGATTATCCACAAATCATTAAATTGATTGAATTTAAATTTGCATCTGAAATATGATTTTACATTCCAATTTGAAGTGGCAAATGCTTAAAGTGGTTGAGTTTCAAATAATGTTCAATAAAAAGGGGCCCTTTAACTACAGGGTGACTCAAATTTTCCCAATGGCACATGTTTAGTAGGCATACAATTAATTGCATTCATCTTTCTTGCACCTTCATGATGTGCTAAGCACATTCAAATGAACAAATTAGGTTAGTTTCCATAATGTTTGAACCCAGTATTCAAATTGCAAGAGTCTGATTTAAGATTGAATTATAAAATGTTTCGTTTTAAGTTGTATTCAACATATTGGGTGATCCAATGTTGATTGGCAAACTGCTGGTCATCCTATACTAGGTCAGGTCAGTTGCATTCCTAAGAATTTAATAATTCTCCTGAGTTTAGAAGCTTGATGAAAACCAGCAGTTTTTTACTTATTTGGTAACACAGTTAAAAACAAGTAATAACACCACACAAACGCATTTAACAAAATGTGCTAATTAACATCCAGACAATACAGAATACATGAGGTTAATTACATATCTTCTTTTAATTTTTAATTAAATAGTTAAATTTATTTATTCAAAAGGGTACCTCAACCTTTCTATACTTTTAGAATGGACAGTTTGGTGCAGGCAAATGTTTGCGACCAACTTACGTTTCTTAACAATTTTTTGAGCTTCTTAATGCTAATTAATGATTCCTTAATTAACTTATTATATTTTTCATTCAAATATGCTTCAATAATGTTATGTTTTCAATATAGAATTGTACCAAGAGTGAAACCAGTGCATTTTATGTTTGCCCAATGTATATTGCACCATACTTGTTCAACTATGCACTCCTCCTCCTCCGCATACTTCTCCTCCGCATACTCTTCCACCCCTGACTAATTAGGTTTAACGAACTATTGTAATTAACAGAATCATGGTAGTTTATATTTTTCTTTTTAAATTAAAGGCCAAATACTTTCTCATCAAAATAAGACCAAATTTGAGTATGTGTGACAAAGAATAGCCAAAATATATGCATGCAAAGTAATAATATGTAGTGCAAATGTAACAGATCCCCCTTTTTTGGGTACCCAGTATAAAAAACATGACCATATCTCTCAAAGTTCGAGGAAGTTGATTGTATTGTCACATAATTGTAATACCTACATCCAAGTTACACCTACTAAAAATCCTTTGAAAAACGTTGACCTTTATTTGTAGAATGTAATTTTCTTTACAATTCAAAAAAAGTTCAAAAACAAATTTGTCATGTATAAATACATTGATTCAGATTAAGTCTGAACAGAAAAGCGACAGCATCTCTCAATACACGTTGCAATATAACTATCATCACGTCGTTTTGATTTGCTCATGAATTGTACACAAAGTGAAAATCCATATTATATTGACGTGTTTACAGAGCGTAATATAAACGTTATTCAATAGTGAAGACAACATTATTGCTAACTCTGAGATATAAAGTAGGGGACAAATGAATTCCGTTGACATCTTTTTTCTTGCGCATTTTCTATGGTCAGTGGTCCAATATGTCAATAAATATGTGTTCATGAGATCAATACTGAATATTACACAAAGTATGGCTATTTTATTTGACACAATAAGAGCTTTAAAATGATCATTATCATGTTTATATATTAGCAATATGAAAAAATAAAATGAAAAGTGTGAGAAAAGAAGCGCTCAAAACGGGCTCAGAATAACTTAACATAAGTTCATACGGATATTTGCTGTATGTAACGAACTGACAGTTTTCAAATGTCATAATAGTAAGGGCGCTTTCAATTATCATGAAGTATCATAAGACATGTCATAACATGAGGGGAGAACTTTAAATAAAACGAAAACAATTAAGGTACATATCAACAACAATACAACTAATACAATCGGGTACGGTAACAATGCACCAGCGAAGTGTTAAATGTAATCCGATTATCACTATGTCAACTGGATCACCCTTTTGAGTACTGAACCCTGATCGAAATGATCGCCACATAAAGTCTATGACGTGAACCATTATATCAAAAGGTGCGCAATCCTATCTTATATTATCACTCTGATAGTGAATAAGGACACACATTAAGTGTAAATTAACCCTAACCATCCTCAATGCCGCAAATGTCCACGGTAAAGTCTGTCTATGCCAGCTGGCGTGGCACTTTTTCGATGAAATAATGGCGCCAGGCTACATAGTCGGGCCAATACACTGGCCCGAGTATGGTTGGCCCCCGTGGCGCACTGGTAGAGCGTTCGTCTCGCAACCGAGAGGTTGTGGGTTCGAGCCCCGGTGGCGGCGCCACTCTTTTTGTCCGCGTTTTTGTCGTTGAAAAAAAAATTCTTCAAAATGTGACTTAGGGTTAAGTGTGTCCAAAAGTGTCGATACCTTTTCACAGCTTATGTCTCCGGCTTCGGTAGATTAATTCGGAGTTTAACACTGACAAGATATTTGGATAGACAAAAACTTACTAAATGGCTACATATTGCGCGACAGAAGAAAAATGGTTAGGGTTAGGTTTATTTTTTCGATTATGATTCAAGAGGGATAAAGGAATGAACGGCGGTTTTTATAATATGTGTTGTCCAGGGCCGTAAGACACTTTTTTCAAAGGGGGGCGTTTTTAAAAAAAAAAATCGAATTTGCACCTATTTTTTGCACGATCGAGGTACATTTTGGCTCTAAACAAGCTTGTAGCAAAGAATATTGCATTTTGGGAAGACAAATGCGCGCGTAGCGTGCGAAATTTTTTCATCTGTGTACAAATTTTCTGGGGAAGATTTTCAAAGGGGGGCGATCGCCACCATCGCCCCCCCCCCCCCTTCTTACGGGCCTGTTGTCCATCCCCGCCACGCTCATGCTAAATTTGATGTTTAATGAAAGTAATCGGTTACTGTGTATGCTGTTGTATACTTATATAGGCATTTTCATTGCCAATCGCTTTGCATGGTTATAGAACGAAGACATTAAGCAAATGTGTCAATCGAATATATTGAAAAAGGAAGGCGGCGCTGCCAAACCGACGAGGGCGCTGTCTTGCTTCATGATCCACACAAATGAAATTAACGTAAATGTTACTTTTGTTTAATTCTCATCTCTTCCAACTTTAGCCATATAATAGGGTGCAGTGATCATGGCATGTATAAACCCTGAAAATAACTCATCTTTTTTTTCTTCAAATGGTGAAATGACCTACTTTTCAGCGGTTTAAGTAAATCCAAGCTAATACAACTCATCATTTAAACCTGACAGTCGTAAGAGAAACAAAGTATCATATGCATCAGTCTTGTAATAGTCAAATTGTGACGTCATGAATTATTTCTCATTATCTTCCATCTTAACACTTTCCACGCGGCTATTAGTTTTACCATACACAAAACAGATTTTTCAGAAACATTTCCCAACTTTCAAAGTCTATCTCAGGTGTTACTGAACCTATACTAGGAATGTTTGTACTAATTGTAATGCATTTCTCAAGGTAATTCCAAATATGGTGATGAAAGTCTATATTTTTGACATTTTTGAAACATTTTGTGAACTTTTGGAATGTCGTCTGCAGCCGCCTGCCGCGTGGAAAGTGTTAAACAAATGTGAGTAAGGCGACGACAAATATGTGATGCGACCTGTGAAAACCCGTCAGATGTTGCAAAATGTGAAGTAGGGATTATGGGTCAAATGTAAAAAACAAATGTAAAAACAAATGTAAAAGTTTTTTTTTTTAAAGATTTGTTCAGGAAATTAATTTCTAATACTTTGTGTCATATTTCTGTCGATTTTCAGAACTCTTGTATTGGATGTACGTGCAAAATATATGCCCTTGGCATCATACTTTCCCAGGTGTGCAGTTCATTTTAAATTTCAGATGTTCTAAAATGGATGGTTTTCTAACCTATTCGAGAAAGCAAATCGAACTGCACACCAGAATTACTAAAAAATGCTTTAAACAAGTCCACTTTTTGTGCCTTTGAACAGAATGTCTGCCGGGAATGTAGAATTTATACACAGCGCATTAACCCATGACCCCGGTGCATGTTCGCTGTGTATAACAGATTGTAACATATGAATAATGCAACACGTCACGTCATCCGTCACGACACATCGTATGGTTCAGTCGAGCAGTGATTGGGTAAGGGTATGGTGTATAAGTCCCAAGTATGCAAATGAGGATAATGAGATTTATTCCGTTGTTGAGTACTGGATAGCTCATTTGCATACTTGGGACTTCTACATCATACCGCTACAAATGATTGTGGACCATATAAATGACGCCGTTTTTTGTGTTCGAAAATGTCAACGTTTTTTTACCGTTCTTTCAAAAATAAGGAGTATAATAACATTACAAACACATTTTGTGCGAGAGAAACACACAAATTTGGCAAAAATGGCACAATAAAAATCCGTTCGTTATAAATAAATGGATATAATTATGGATAATAAATAAAACTATCATCGTCAATCTCTGTGGCGTGCATACGTTGGCCGTGTGGTTGGTAATCGGCAATCACGGGTTCGATTTCCTTGTTTTCCTTTTATTTTTCTATTTTTTAAATTTGATGGTGGATTAATGTAACATCATTGTTATGTCAATTTGTATGAATTATAAAGGCCGCCAATGCGTTTATAGTTTTCTTTTTATTTATTTATTTATCTATCGTTTAACTCTTGATTTATTTAACTTTGTATCTAAATAAACAATTAAAATTGCTCGATAAATAAGTGATTTAACTTGAGTTCAGTTTGATAATGATAGCAAAACCTGTTGTAAAACCATTTTACCAGTGTGCCCAACAATTTCTCCTTCACACTTTGTTTATACATTCAGAGATGTCACTTTTAGCTTGTTATAGCTAGGCTAATAATATACAATTATGAGCAAGTTTGCGACCTCTTTGATTTTAGGCTGGTAACACAATTCCACAGTGCATTTCGTTAAAACAGTGTAAATTATTTGTTCAACGATACGTATGACGTGATAAACCACGATCGTTTTCGCAAAATATCGCGGTACCCCCCCCCCCCCCCCCCCCCCCCCCCCCCAGGAGGATTTGTTTACATATGTAGAAGGTAACCACAATAACACAACAAAAATCAGCGAATATAATTTACTTTGGCTCTTTTTTTGGAATGCTATATAAAGGTGGCAATGTCTTGCTAGACGTCCCGTAACCCAAGTGCGCATGCTCAAACCAATTAAAATACGTTGTAGCTATACACGGTTTATTCCGTACGGGACGTGAGGCAAGATATAGCCAAGGAAAATCTGGAAATTATTATTTTTTACTAAAACAGCTGGGAACACAACTGCTGTGTTCGGTAGAACTTCGCTGTGCTGAATTTTCAGTCGGCGCAGTCGCCATTTTTTTTCGCCGTCTGCTCTTTGCCCCATTATGAATAATGCATGTTACAAATGAATGATTGACAGCAGGCTGTGTGTAAATTTACCGCGGGAACAGCGCCACCAAGGCTTTACTGACCAAAAATGACGTCAAACGCGTCAAACGCCGGTCACGGACCCCGTCACGGACGCATTCCGGACGATACCCTAATTTATGTAAATATGCAAAAGAGATCATTTTCGCTACGTACGTCAGTATACGGGACTTTCCTATCCCAAAATTAATAGAATCCCTGCTGATACTCTCCGCGTGTGCGACGTTCAATGCGTGCACCACACGCTTTGTTTTATTCGTTGTTCAGGAATCGCGGGTTCGCAGATTTTCGCTGCGGGTGTTAGCAAACATGTTAAAGGTATATTATGTGATCTTTCCAGGAACGCCCTCAACATCGAAACAAAATTGTAAGAAGATTTTCTTGCAGATTTACATTTCTGATCATAAATCGTACATACATTCCAAGTTACAGGGCATTATGATTCTTAATTACTTCATAATCATGGTTTTAGAGTGAAAATAAACTGTCGGGATAACACGACAGTTTATATTTTCACTCTAAATTCACTCTAAAACCATGAATTTGTGGTAATTAGGAATCGTATCGCTCTGTAATTTGGAATGTATGTACGATTTATGATCAGAAATGTAAATCTGCAAGAATATCTACTTTCTAAAAATAAAAAAAATCATGAATAGAGGGCGCTCTCTGGAAAAGATCACATAGTATGCCCTTAACATGTTTTTATTCGTACATCAAGGTTATGCTTAAATTGTTAATTTTGATTTGTATAGTGTCGTGTATTAATTAAGTCAATACATGCGTATGTTTTGTTGCTCACAATAGCACTCACCCCGCGTGGTCGTGCCATTATTCACACATCAACATCAGCGCGCGTGCATTGATTTGTCTAATTTCTCTCAAAACAACACATACGCATTTATTGACCTATGAACATCAAATGCTCGGATCATGTCCCAAACTCCATCAATTACGACATTACAAAAATCAAGCCTCTTAGTATTATACCGTATAAAGAGTCTCCAGCTGAGATTCCTTTGACATATACACCGTCTCCTCGATGAAAGTTTGCTACCTACATACCCACACAAAGGCGACCTGGTCGTCCATGCACATCACATTTGAACCATAAAACGTTTACTAAGACGGTCTGTGCTTTTATACGAGGGTCATTCAATAAGTTCTACCTCCTCACTCATAACATCGCTATTATTAATGCCAGCCTCATAACATTTGTCAGGATTATAGCTCTGAAACATACACATCTATAGATAATCATTATATGATATCTATCTGTTTCACTTTTGTTATGATACGATTAAAGCCACAGAGAGATTTCGGATAACGGGCACGGAAAATTAGCCTAAAGATAAATACATGTTTTTTCGTTTTCTTTCCGTATTGTATGATTAGATATAACAGCCCGATTTAAATACTGAAAATAGAAAACAATGGATGATTTCTGAATATAATACTGTATTTCCATGTATAAATCAGATTGTAGGCAATATATGACATTGCAAGCCCCTGCGATGTATTTTGTAGACGCGAGAAAGCACCTCTTCATCATCAGGGCGTCCCCCGGAGGGGAGGTCCCACAATGCAACAGGTTCTTCTAGAAGTTTCCTCCTCACGCCTGTTCGCTCGGAAGGTAATGTCAATGTGTCTTTTTTCTCTCGTATAAATCTGCCTTGTTTTGCGTTTTAATCAGTTGTATAGTTTAGTGACGGGTCGTAGGGGTTGGTGGTTCTGTATAGCACATTACTGTTCCTTCAAATTGTTTGTTAGCAGCCCCAATGCCATTAATTATGCGTTTTTAATATTTACAGGCTTGATTTTTATAATAGGACCTGCGTGTTAGCTCACACAACACTACGGTACGCAGTACAAATAGCGCGCACCATATATGGCTAGGGCAACAGCCCAAGGGAACTACCCGGGGGTGCCCCCCTTGCAACAGCGACGGGATCTCCTGCTAGGCCATTCATTTGTGCGACGGTTTGGTGCGTTCATTCAGCGCGCTTCGCCACCATACTTCAGATCTGGGGGTAGGCACAGATAGTCAAGCGAGTCCGCGATACAGTTTGTGGTATGTCCGTTGGTTTCACCATTTACATGGATATCATATGGTTGTGTTACAATAACATAATATAATCGGTTGGTTGCATTATATTATATGCGATTGTAATAATTTTGGATAATATTATAATAGTAGGCCTGTGGGTTTCATTTTACAATATACGCAAATGCAATGATTTGGTATGATAATTATTAGGCCCGACGGGACTAAGAACAGGTAGACTAATTTATTATTAGGCCCGTTGGTTTCATTATACATATTGAGGGTGAATTGTCGTGTGATGATAATATCAGCCCCAGGATTTATTTATTGATTGAATAATTGGTTGAGTGTGTGATAATATTAGGCCGATTGATTGATTGATAGATTGATTGATTGATTGGTTGATTGATTGATTGATTGATTGATTGATTGATTGATTGATTGATTGATTGCAAAGTTGTTTGAGTGTGTGATAATATTGGCCGATTGATTGATTGATTGATTGATTGATTGATTGATTGATTGATGAGTGATTGAAGAGTGATTGATTGATTGATTGATCGAGTGTGATAATATTAGGGCGATTGATTGATTGATTGAGTAATATTAGGCCGATTGATTGATTTAGTGTGTGATAATATTTGATAGGGCGATTGAGTGATTGATTGAGTGATTGATTGAGTGTGTGATAATATTAGGCCGATTGATTGATTGATCGATTGTGTGATAATATTAGGCCGATTGATTGATTAATCGATGGATTGATTGATTGATTGATTGAGTGTGTGATAACATTAGGCCGGTTGATTGATTGATTAATTGATTGATTGATCGATTGTGAGATAGCATTAGGCCGATTGATTGATTGTTAGGCCGATTGATTGAGTGTGTGATAATATGAGGGCATGAGGCCGATTGATTGATTGATTGATTGTGTGATAGTATTTGGACGATTGATTGGGTGATGGATTGTGTGATTGATTGTGTGATAGTTTTAGGCCGATTGATTGACTGATTGAATGATTGTGTGATAATGTTAGGCTGATTGATTGATTGTGTGATAGTATTGATTGGTTTATTGATTGATTGATCGATTGCTTGATTGTGTGTGATAGTGTTAGGTCGATTGATTGACTGATTGATTGAGTAGGTGATAATGTTAGGCCGATTGATTGATTGATTGATTGTGTGATAGTGTTAGGCCGTTTGATTGATTGGTGGATTGATTGATTGATAATTGTTTGAGTGTGTGATAATATTAGGCCGATTGATTGATTGATTGATAGATTGCATAATTGTTTGAGTGTGTGATAGTATTAGGCCGATTGATTGATTGATTGAGTGTGTGATAATATTAGGCCGATTGATTGATTGATTTATTGCATAATTGATTGCATAATTGTTTGAGCGGGTGATAATATTAGGCCGATTGATTGGTTGATTGCATAAGTGTTGAGTGTGTGATAATATTAGGCCGATTGATTGATCGATTTATTTAATGATTGATTGAGTGTGTGATAATAATATTAGGCCGATTGATTGATTGATTGAGTGTGTGATATTACGAGGCCGATTGATTGATTGATTGATTGATTGATTGATTGATTGATTGATTGATTGAGGGTGTGATAATATTAGGCCGATTGATTGATTGATTGAGTGTAAGTGTGTGATAATAATATTAGGCCGTGGGTTTCATAATAAGGGTGAATTGTCTTGTTTTGTCTTGTGATGTTAATGTCAGGCCCAGGTTTTGTAATCTATTTTTATTTTTTACATTTTATCCTGCTCTGTGATTTTCAGGGCGTGGCGATGGTCTACATGCTTAACCATGTGGTTAATTCTTTCTTTTTTTTAATACATAATACTTAATTGTTAGTATTTTTTATTATAGTCTAACAGTTTCAAATTGGCGATGCCTGCTTACTGCAGCTACTGAAAGTGAGGGCGCGAGCGTGAAAGCAACAGGCGCACTGTGTATTATATGTGCGAAGCGTGCGTGCGGCAAATTCTTGTGCGTTTGGCCATAATCCGCGAGTACGCATGGAGTGCTCTTGCGCGGGGAGCGTTACGAACCTTATCGGCTCGCCTATGAAACTATTGCTCACAATGCCGTGTTAGCTTCAGTCTGCCTATGGGTAGCGTTTCTATGGCCACTGTGTCAGAATTTTATTTCACCACTTTGTGGTCTATTTTAATGTTCCCTGGGCCTGCATATTTTTCAACCAGTGCCGACTATACCCACTTGTTGTTACTAACGGGGATGTGCATTACCACGGTTTCGTTGCCCAGTCACTTTTGACAACATTGGTGATGCAAGCTCCAATTACGTTTCAGCCCGGTCTTGCCTGGTTATTTGTCACAGTGTTGGTATTTGATAGTCATGTCGTGTTATGTCATTGTTGTGTCTATAGTTATTTATATGGATAATGCTTCCCAGTCTCGCTCTCTACAGCATCCTAGTAACTATAGTATGTATTTCTGTGCACTGTATGTTCAATTATTTCACTCGTCATAAAGTAATTAGGGGGAGGGGTCGCTCACATTTTCCATAATATTCATGCGCAAGGGATCCTAAAGTGCTATAGCAAGGCTAGTCCACTGTTGGCTAGTCCCAGCTTCTCATCCAGCTAGTTCATTGTTATTTTAAATACGGATCCGACCCTATTCCAGTGTGGTCGTCTCACCATTATTTCAACCTGTTCTTTCCTTTTCAATAACACATGATAAAGGGGGCAAAGGGCATCCGTGTTACTTTTTACACGCTCTGTGCCTCTGGTAATTTCTAGGTAATTACAGTATACAGGGGGGGGGCTACTTTGGTCTTATCTGCATTATTAATTGCACTGTTGTTTTATTTATTTTTATTTTTCTGAGTTCTGATTCAAGTAGTAGGGTTTCGCATTCTTGATTGGATATTCATTTATCATTAATAAGTAAAGTTGATCTTACCACCATATTCCCACTCTCATGCCGCTGTGTAGCTTTGATATTGGACATAAATTCCCTAATTTTAAAACGAGGATAGTCGAATGGTACGGCTGTCTAAAGACATGGCAAATACACTGCCTCCGCAGTGTTTACATGTATTTGATCTGATTCAGTTTCATGTGGAGCTTTACCAATGGTAAGTTTCTTTCAATATGGTATTACGTGGACAGGTAAGATACCATGGTTTTACTTTTCCTTGCTCCACACCTCTAGCATGGACATTCTTACGGCGCTAGGTTGATCTACATTTGTATGTCTGACACATTTAACACAGTATTTTCAATTTAAGGGCGCTCAGCATATTTGGCTTTTTTACCACAGTATTTTCATTTCGTTCATAAAAATTGCCACCGCATGTGATCATTTTGTGATGTTATACTTGGGCGCATCATAACTATTTACTTCGGGCAGGTAGCTTGCTTGGGTTCGATCATAGCCTACTGGATTTCGTTGTATATTAAAGGGAATAATTATTAATTTACTCGATAAATCGAGTAAATGAATATGAGGAACTAAATCGAATAAAGGAATATGAGGAACTTTGTGATACTGCACCCTTTCTTTTCTTTTAATTTACTCCAGGATATCTTCCAGAAGGATGACATCTCGCAAGACGACGCTAGAATTATGCACAAGCTAGCTGAATAAACTCCCACAGCACTGGGTACGACTCACACACTGGTAATATTCTTTCAACAGTGCCAGTCAGCCGCACTACACCCACTGCACCACTCTCAGTCCTTAGCACAATATATGATTATTTTTACCAGATATGTTCCATGTATGAATTAACAAGAGGAGGCGAACTAATTCATGATATACAGAGAATTGATGACATCTCGCAAGACGACGCTAGAATTATGCACAAGCTAGCTGAATAAACTCTCACAGCACTGGGTACGACTCACACACTGGTAATATTATTTCAACAGTGCCAGTCAGCCGCACTACACCCACTGCACCACTCTCAGTCCTTAGCACAATATATGATTATTTCTTACCAGATATGTTCCATGTATGAATTAACAAGAGGGGGCGAACTAATTCATGATATACAGAGAATTGGCTAGTTTATCGTGTGATTTGCATTAGTAGGTCGATTAGCAAATGCCTTGATAACTTTTTAATCCGACGTTTGGAGTATTGGGTACAGGATGATATCTTTGCCTTGCATGGCTGCCATACTAGCATGATTAGGACTCAGCGTTGCGGTCTTGACCATTTCAATAGGCTCTGATTCATCATCCATACTTTCATGGTCTTATACAGAAGCTATGGTAGTTTTAGCAGGGCTATCTCCGCCGCTTTCAGTACAGCAACGCGTACAATGGTTTTCCCTTGGTAACAGACATAGATTTACCTTTTACCCGGATCCGTATAACGATTGAATGGTATTTCAACAATTCTTTTTGAATAGTTAATAACATGGTTATCTAGCTTGGCTATCTCCTTTGTTCTGACAACTATCTATGGGGGCGACAGTATATATTGTATTGTCATCAGCACTTTTCTGGGTTTGATATAGCAGGGCTATCCTAATAGATCTGACTTGACATACTTAATAAGGATTTTCGGGGGAGGAGTTACTTCATTGCATTGTAACACTGCATATATTGATTTTTTTATAGTTCAACAACTTGCACGTTCTGGATCACAGGGACAAGGTCGATGTAGCATGGCTATCTCCAGTTCCTTCGGTCTAAGTCTTTTAGGGTGACAGATATAGCAGGGCTTTCTGCACCTTGGGGTTTGTACATATTGATAATCTGGGTTTGATATAGCAGGGCTATCCTAATAGATCCGACTTGGCATACTTAATAAGGATTTTCGGAGGATGGGTTACTTCATTGCATTGTAACACTGCATATAGTGTTTTGTTATAGATCAACAACGTTCTGGATCACAGGGACAATGTCGATGTAGCATGGCTATCTACAGCTCCTTCGGTCTAAGTCTTTTAGGGTGACAGATATAGCAGGGCTTTCTGCACCTCGGTTTTTACATATTGATAATGGGCAAATCAGTTCCCCATTTACATCTACAGAGCTATATATAGGTAAACATCGTTGCTTTTACCATTCATTCTTAGTACGGATATTTAGGACATTTACATTAGATTTTTGACATCATGGTTAATATCACCCTCATGTTATGTTTAGCCTCCATCATAAATAACATGCCTCAAGTTTCAATTCAGAATTCCCGACCCCATCCTCTATTACCCCCTCCCAGTGTGCCTAAGGGTTGGTGGGGTTTGCCCCATAAATGGTGCGGTGGGTGTGGAAACCCCACTCGGAGGGGATCATCCCTTCAATCATCACTGGATTTATAGACTGAATAACTTTCACTCTAAACTGTTTTATTCATATGGACCAAGGAGAAGTGTGTTATATAATAAACCTGCCCAGTGGGCAGAAAATACCAGAGATATGTTCTCCGTTCCTGATTTCGATGGCGTATACAAATGACATTGCAAGCCCCTGCGATGTATTTTGTAGACGCGAGAAAGCACCTCTTCATCATCAGGGCGTCCCCCGGAGGGGAGGTCCCACAATGCAACAGGTTCTTCTAGAAGTTTCCTCCTCACGCCTGTTCGCTCGGAAGGTAATGTCAACCACCGTCAACCCCAACCACCACCCTATTGAGGGAAAGGACATGGATATCTATTGGACAAATTGGATCCGTCAGCGTTGATCATTTAAAAATGCCCGTAGAGGGCTAGGTGTGGAAACCCCACTCGGAGGGGATCATCCCTTCAATCATCACTGGATTTATAGACTGAATAACTTTCACTCTAAACTGTTTTATTCATATGGACCAAGGAGAAGTGTGTTATATAATAAACCTGCCCAGTGGGCAGAAAATACCAGAGATATGTTCTCCGTTCCTGATTTCGATGGCGTATACAAAAACCTTTGTAGTCTTGCAAATAGTATAATATCAACTCGAATGTATTGCTACGTCTTTAACATACCGGAATACTACTTTTCAGTCAAATTTTCGTTTTAACAAGTCACTAGCCACAGTGATGCCTCGAGTGTTTAAATCTTAATCGTTGTAACTTTATGAGTTTACCTTATATGCAACCTTTAGAATAGTTAATCAGGAAGTCAATATTAGACAATTATCTCTTCGAGAGACTTGAAATATATCCATTTAGTCCTGTGTATTGAAGATCTCTTATTTCTTATGAAAAGCAAATATGACTTTTTGCAGCGGTTCTCTAGGGTAGGGTTACAATTAATGGCTGTCCTGGTCTGGTTCTGGCTAATTCGAGGGATTTTCCCCCCAAGAAATCAGTCACCTTTATTGTTTATAGTCTGGTTAATATATATCTGTAATTTAGAACGGTTTTAATTGACCGATAGCTACGTTTTGTCTCTTACACTCTTAAGTCCTGGAATAAGAATGATGCTGTTTAAGAGGAAAAGTTTAAGGTTTTTCTACAACGACTGATTACTTCCATTAAACCTTTCTGGTTTATACCGGCGTGCGGTGGCGTTAAACTAAATTGTTCAATATTCATTAATTTTTCTCGGTTTTATGAGGTATTAAACTTTAAGAACGTTTTAGGGAAATTAGGGCCGCGTTAGCTCGGTTTAAGAACCGCGACTGGTTTCACACACGAACTGCATCACTCATAAACTAAATCAGTTTAGGTAACTTATCCACGTGCATCTGGTCAACGTGACATCATGGCGGACGAATGGGTTAAATATCAATTAGCAAGTTGGAACCTGTCATCGGAGCTGACAGCGATGTTTGAAGGTGAGATTGTGGTGTGCGTTTTGCGGTTGCACAGGTCAGCTGCCAGGTGGGCCTAAATGATGTTTTCTGAGCGATTTTCGCCGGGGATTTTCGGTAAATTTTTGGATGGATGGTCATGACTCGTCGGATGCATCATGATATTGATAAGCTTATAATGCATGCGAGACTCAAACATCATTTGGGCCTGCCTGGCGGTTGATTTGTGTGGTTGCGAAGCGTATATTGTAGGCCTTCAGGTGTCGCTGTCAGCTCTGATGATTGGTTCCAACTTGCCAATAACCCTGGACTACTACGTTGATTCCATAAACAATAACAGTATAAAGCCTATGCAGTTACTGGTTAATAACTGTTGATTCCATAAACAATTACAGTATAAAGCGTTATACTAAATCCTATACAGTTATTGGTTAAACGTGTTAAACAACCAAGTTAGTTAACTGTTAAACTTTTAGTTGGTTAGAGCGTTTTAAACATTAATTGGTTAAAAAGTTTAAAACAATAATTGATTAAGAGTTAAACTGACCGAAAATTAACGGTCGTTAACCAATAATTAGAAGGGAGGAATAACGAAACTACCAGAGTTTAAGGTTGTTTAAGGTTGTTTAACCCATTTCGATCTCGCCAAGATAAGAGTGTAGACTTAGCCAAATAAATAGCACTTAGGAGATATAATGCTGTTTTTTATCCGTTTCCGTCGCACTAAATGGATGTTTGGTTTTTACTACATCTTCAGAAGAGTAAAACTAGTAGTTAGATCAATTTACTATAAATCTGTAGCTGAGATTCAAAGCTACAATTGTGGAATATTTCATACGACTGGCTTATATAACAGTGAAGTTATGAGGTAGGAGGTAGAACTTATTGAATGACCCTCGTATGTTTCCTTTTGTTTAATTGTTTGTGTAAAATTTATTTTCAGATTTCAATCACCTTTTTTCTTTCAAAAAAAGATCATATTCCTTTCGGTAATTTCAAACACAGGGGTTTTTTTCACAGCGCTTAACCGAAATTTACATTTTACAAATATGAGCATTATTTCCCGGGGCTAAAGTGTGTTTCGCAAAAGAATAACATAATCAATCAAGCACATCTACTTTTGCGTTTTACAAAATATGTCGTAAATCTTTAACCATAATCTTTATTCTATTGTGCACCTTACTTATAAACCCCTAACCGCGTTAATATCGTATGGTATCACGTTTCCAAATACGTTCGAGTGACATCCAAATAATTGTGTGTTAACAGCATGTAATTCTCAAAAGGCGTTAACATATTTATAGTGTGGCATCAAAAGCCTGGCTTACTTCTCGTTATCACTAAATTAAGTCATCTGCTGTTATTCTTGCATTCGACTTTGCCTGGGCGTATCGTGTTACAAATGAACTAATTTTGTTTGAGGTTAAGTATACAATTGAACCTACGAGTGTTAGGAAAATAGGTGTAAAACAATATTTAAATATCAGATTTACAATAAACGATTATTGTTTTGATATCGTTAAATACGTAAATTATATGCATAAAATTGTCAGTCGATCTATTCGTATGTAAGCAAAGGATTCTTTCACTGTTTAGATTTTGTTCAACATAATATTATGCAGGCTCTCAATATATATTTTCAGCATTAAGGGCGGTGTCAACCCTTTTATATGAAATGTATCAAGCACTGTAACTTTTAAACTAATAATATAATGTACATAATACATTTTTGTAATGAAATGAGTCGGAGAACCAATTTTTGGTATCAAATTTCACAAAAAAATAGTGATTTTTACATTTTTGCCCAAACATCACTTTTTTGGCGCCACAATTTTTTAGACAACCTAACAAAATCAGTTTTGGTTACAAGTTTTAAACTGTTACAAAAATCATCTTACGTAAATTATCTCGGAGCGCATTTTTTTTTTGGCTTAAAATGTGTTTGTTTTGAAAATATTGATCAAAAAGTGCCAAACATGTGATTTTTGAGATAAAAAAACAATTTGTTGGCGCTTTTTGGTCAATATTTTCAAAACTAAAAATTATTAAGCCAAAAACAAAAAATTGGCGCCAAAAAGGGTTGACGTTTCCCTTAACACCCTAAGGCCGCACTCTAAAACTAGTCCGTATGGCTGGTACGTATGTGACTTGTACGTAAGACCTATACGATATGCGCCAACGTAATCTTTCACTGGTTTCGCAGTATGGCCTAAGGTCTGGGATTTGTCAAACTATACATTTTGCTATACATTTAAGGAGGCAAAATTACTGATATGTAAGATTTAGGAAACACTTTTAACACCTTATTTCACGATGTAAAACAAATGATGAATATTATATTATGTTATCGCTCATTTCAGTCCATTTGTAAAGGCAATGTTAAAACAAGGTGCTATGGGATATCACCAACCACCGTTTGGAAAATTTGAAGAAGAAAAAACAAATGACACTCCTCCATCAATATAGGATCACAAGAAAAACGCTATGATTCAAGATGACGACTTCATACATATAGGTCTGAAATGTGTTTTTGATTTGTTTTTCCTGATTTATTATGATGAAATGCCTTACAAATGGGAACATAATGCTTAACGCTACTTTGAATAACAAGGTGGTACCTGTGTTGTAAGCATGCAAGATAAATGTGGAGCCTATCGTCTGTTCGGCTTTCAAAGTTCTGGACCCCGTTTGCTTCGATATTATGCAATGGTACTTGGTCTAACTCTATATAACGTAAATAACGCTTCCTGAGACATCAGTATCTTGTCACTGATCCAGAAGAAGGTTTTGTAAAAGTACCACCGCAATGTCAATGTATGTCCAATTATCCCGAGTGGCCGATGCATCGATGCCCAATACAAACACTATAGTCGATCAAAATCCAGAGAGGGCGCAATGAATAAACCACGGCAGAGAGAGGGTGATAAAGGGCACCAACAATACCCGTTGAACCAGAATAGCTCCATATCTCGTCTATGGTGGTTTCAGGATGGGGTGCCATGTCAGAAGGAATAATGAGCTATTTCATTTATGGACCCAATGAAATTGATCGATTATTCATTTATTTATTTATTTCATTATTCATTTATTGAAATGAAATCAAACTATTTGAAAAAGAATTAGGCCTATGTTTCTTTGTTTGTTTGTTTGTTTGTTTACACGGTCGGTCCGTACAGACACACGCTTGGGTCCTGAAGGGACCAGACTCAAGCAAATTGCTCGGGCCAGGCTTAAAAATCCTGTAGTTCTCTTAATGTTACCTTAACCATTTAGTTTCTACAAACAAGACTGTATGCTATGATGTAAGTGGCCCAAACCGATTTCTAGACGACTTCGTAGATGGTAATACTTTTTAAGCAAAAGCAGTTCAAAAAACCAAATAAAATTCTGCTGGTAGTCAATACATATCACAAAGTGTAAACAGATTTTAACATTGCATGATCTTAAGAATGGGTTAAAACTAAAATTGCAATTGTATACTTTTTTTGTTACAGTCTGTGATGGTGAACCCGCCAATCCGAGGACCTTTGTCCCTACCAGCCGGCGATGTGAGGACAAAAACAATGTGAGGACCTTTTTTTGAAGTCCTCTCATTTGTCCTGCATAAAAACGTATAGGAGTAGGGTCCTTACCGCCTAAGGGTGTATCGTCATGTCCTCCCTTAGACGTCAATACACATACCATACAAATGTCCCTACATGTATGGTAAAAAGAAAATGTCCTCAGATTGACTGTAACTTCTATACTATTTTAAAACTGTTTTAATACGGGTCTACAAATGGGTTGGTACTCGACTATAGGTGTATGTATCTATCCATTATCAATGCGTAAAGGAACCGATGAATTTAGTTAGTGTGTAAAGAAGCACTGTCGGAAATTATCCAGACAGTCACCAAATTTTAAACTTTCATCACGAAAGAATGAAGTAACCCATGCCCATATTACTGATTTATAACTAAATATAGAACGATGCGTGACATCCAATCGTTTGAATTTGTTTGATAAATTAATAATTAGGGAAAGACTAGGAGGTGTGTAGTCTTGTCTACGAATTGATATGTACATTCCTGAAATGCCGCATGTTTTCAATTATGAAGAACAATCACTAGGATAAGTAATATGCCTTGTCACAACCTACAAAGGATCTAATAATAGAAAAAGAGAAAAAGAAATTGTGAAGATTCATTTTTCATTTCGTGAGCTGAGAATTAATAATACTAGTAATAATAATAATAATAAGGGGAATTTATAAAGCGCCGGTATCCGCCGCAAGCGACGCTCATGGCGCTTCTCTACATAACAATCAAAAATAACATAAACATGCATAAGACCAAAGATGTGGAGAGTCACATCAAGGAAATGCTTCAGAGTACAAATGTCTTCCGTTTTTTTACAAATATGTACAGAGTTTGACAGTTACACATATTCAGGCAAGCTATTCCATAGTTTTGGTGCAGCGACCTGAAACCTTCGTAAGAGGGTATCGTGCAAGATCTTGAAAATGATAAGGCATAAAGTCTCTGTTCAATTGGAAGCCAGTGTATGTCCGCTAATACCATGAATACAGGAGTTATATGAATTACAGGGTTCTAACTGACATTTTAGTTGGAGATATTTATATTTTTGAAATCGTCATCTGGTAAGCTTTAAACTGATATACAACATGGCGAGTTGTTTATATGATGTTTTTATAGACGCTACTTCTGATTATTATTTAATTATTTATATTGTTTTCTGTGAACTTAAAAGGGCCATATCTCAAAATGACCAAAATGTCCGTTAGAGCCTTGTAATCTCAACGAAGAGATCATTCTGGTGGGAAAACATATGGGTCTTATATATGGCAATGTCGATTATATTATAAGGTTTTAATGACAGATTGGTTCATTGATTGTTGTGTTTGATTAAAGGGTGGCATTTAACATTCCTGTATTATGCCAAATGTTAATGTACTGCCATTTTGAAGTAGCACTGATAATTTACCTGACAATAGGTACGGTTATTAGATACGAGCATGCTAATATTAATCATTACACACGTAGATTGCATAAAATGTATTTGTAATAATCAAGTGTTCTTCCTCAACTCTCATAGTTTTCATACCAATTGTGTTTGCAGTAAGAGATGTAAGAGAGGAGTCCAACACCTCATACCGGGGTCCTCCTACGTGTTTAAAAACACCTCATATGTATTTAAAACACAAAGAGCCGTATTCTCGTACGTCTTTAAATAGGGGTTTAACTTTGAAGCTAAACACGCGTTTAACTTTGACTTTAAGCAAATCGTTTAAATAAATTCTCGAAAATTTGTTTAACTTTAACACGCGTCTAACTCACTGAAAAGTGTCTAACTTTAAACATGGGTATGGGGGTAATTTTATCCGCGTTTAAATAAATTCATACACCAACTGTATGCCTTGAATGATTACTCAACCGTGCTTGGTGCAAGCTAACGTCCAGACCGTGTAGTCTTAAAAATACACGTGCATTTGAGGAATTCAGGTATATCTACTGTGACCCATTTGGGCCACAAATTGAATACCTGTTACCTGTATGCAGCGAACGTATATGACCACTCTGAGGACGAGATACGCAGAGCGGGTTTAGTTAAACTCGACGTTTAAATGATAAATTCGCGTTTAATTAGACACGAGTTTAGTTAGTCACCGTTTTAAGCTAAAACCGCGTTTACTTAAAAAATATGACCCTTAGCTTATAGTTTATATTTGAGATGTAATTTGTCATTTGTATTCGCCAAGTTGTGCTATAATAGTTAATACTTCATTACATTACATGGGATTTAAACATCTAGTCTTTGTACGGAAGATATTCAAGGCACCCCTGATTGAAGGAGCGTGCCAGGTATCATCTCTTGCAATCTGTAACCTGATACAAAGGCATGCTTGTGAAAGGGGCATCGTAATTGTGTAGACTGTGCGTTATATTTATAGATAGATTACATTCTCATGGTTCGCATTAACAGGAATGTTGCAAATATCGTCAATATAATGACTACCTGTAATATCATACAC
Source organism: Ophiura sarsii (assembly GCA_035610835.1). NCBI lineage: Eukaryota > Metazoa > Echinodermata > Ophiuroidea > Amphilepidida > Ophiuridae > Ophiura > Ophiura sarsii. The sequence continues at coordinate 1,473,048 of CM069456.1, forward strand.
TGTGATTTATATAGATGAAAACCTTTTTTAAATTATATTTCCTATTCATTTTACATTATTTTATGATTTTAATTTGTAGACATATGTTTAAACCATGCTCTTCCACTCATCCGTAGGTGTAATAGTTGTAATGCCTTACACCAGGTCACCTCTAAACCAGGTTCCTCCCACTCCACTGTGTATTGTAATGCCTTACGTCAGGGCACCTCTAAACCAGGTTCCTCCCACTCCACTGTGTATTCAAACGTAAGCTGATATGATGATAAGGTGACCTCAACAGAGGTTTAAGTAAAAGAAAGCAGAGCGGTGTTCTAATAGTGCAATTGAATGGCTTATGTAATCTTATACACCTATCAGTTGTAAGACGCACCCCATGACCCCCGGGAGAGGTGCGTCGTGGGTGCGTCGTTTACCAACAAAAATTGACGGAGGGTACGTCCGTGGGAGACTTTGGTCCGTCAAACAAATGACGGAGGGTGCGTCAAGGTCCGTCACTTTACATGGGTGCGTCACAGTGTACATCTGTTTACGAACAACAAAATACGACCTTTAAATATACGCTATAGGGCTACTATACCACATAACTCCTTAATACCGCCAACCAGGCTCCACTTTAATACCGCAAACATCACTCCGATATTTTATACCGCATGTTCTAAAATGCCTGAAATCACTCGATCATCAATACAAGAGTTTGGCAACGAAAAAAAAAGGAACCGCAGTAGACCGAGAACCTTTCATTTTAAGAGAAGTGTCACGTATACAAGCATCTTCATGGTATAAGATAGGGGATCAGCATTGCGCTCTTCCGCACAAGCGCAGAACAATCTAAGAACACAGAGGTAGTAGGACAGGCCCCCGGAATTTAATTTGGTCGGGGATGTGCGGCAGGCGATTCAAATAAAAAACATAGGCCTACCCGGTCCCGGTCCGGGGTCTATATAATTATTCGAGGGCCAGGGTTGACAACATCGAATAAGGGCAGATCCCCCGTGAATTAGAAGTAGTTTCATTTCCAGTAGATCGTGTTTTATCCAGTTATAGTCAACGATATCTGACGACGGGGTGCGTCGTCATGGTCCGTCAGAATCCACCAATGGTGCGTCCAAAAATTGACGGAGGGTGCGTATTTGGAAGGCAATGGTCCGTCGTTTTTTTGACACAGGGTGCGTCATGGTACATGAGAAGTCGACGCACCTCGGTAAAGTGACGCACCACTCCCGGGGGTCATAGGGTGCGTCTTACAACTGATAGGTGTATTATTCGGAAGCAAAATAGCAATAGGGAACCAATTTGGCTGATACCTACACAGGGGTTAATTACTGATAACAAGATAAGCGTCAGAGTTGCGCAACACTGGAAAATGTTAGCTACATCAGGGTATAACGGAAAGGTCTACCTACATCATATTAAGGGAGCACATCAAAATTCGACCGCGCGGCAACCGCCGGTTCCGCCCGGTTGGACCGCATATCATTGTTTAGAACGATAGAAACCGGCTGCAACCGCACGAAACCCCACGGAACCGGCGGTTGCCGGGCGGTCGAGTTTTGATGTGCTCCCTAACTATAAACTGTGTTAACTCTAAACCAGGTTAACTCTAAGCCAGGTTAACCCTAAGCCAGGTTAACTCTAAGCCAGGTTAACTCTAAGCCAGGTCAACTCTAAGCCAGGTCAACTCTAAGCTATGTTAACTCTATACCCGGTTAACTCTCAACCACGTTAAATCTAAACCACGTTAACTCTAAACCACGATTCTCCTCATCACCGTGCATTAAAACGTAAGATGATATGGAGTCGTCAACATCAGTCAAAGTAAAAGAAAACAGAGCGCTGTTCTTTTTGTGCAATTGAAAGCTTATGTCATCTAGGATGGAAGCAAAAATAGCAACAAGGGACACCTTTTGCTGATAACTCTACGAAGGCAATATCTAATAACAAGACAAACGTTTGAGTTAGCGCCCCGATGCAATGTTAACCCCTGTAGGGTATACCGGAATCACACAATGCTTGCAGCGCCACTATGTAATACGTTAACACCTGTAGGATATAACGGGATCACAATGCTTACATCTCTAGAAACAGGCGGTTTGATGCCTAACGATAACAATAGTACAACGTGTGAATACCTATAAAATCACTTCTAAATCTATAAAACATTACGAATCACATAGATATTGTATAACCTCAATATATAATCATGTTTGTTAACTGAGATTGCTTTAATAAGAAACACGTAAATTCACAATTCAAAAATGGTAAGAATTACCATGAACGAGAATGGAATGTTCCGCCTGTTATCCTTCAGAAATGTTTGTGACAAATGACAACACACTTTTCTGTATAGAAGTGGATGATTCTTCACCATTTCCGCGTAGCCATTATACAGGTGCCAAATAAAATCTGACTGCGTGTCATCATCAATCTCTTGTCTGCTATTGTTCCTTTCTATTTAGTTTGTAATGGTTGTTCAAATCATCAATATTCTTCATTTTGCTTCAATTTGAAGAGTAAAAATGCATCTTCACACCTGAGTGATCATAAGCTTTGTTTCATAGCTAGTTTTGAGGCTAAACTTAAGGGCTATTTAAAATATGTAAAGAAGTGGTCATGGTAAATTAGCAGTGTTTTTTCATATTGAGGTGGAGTTTCTTACAGAATAGGTAAAAATGAAATAGTCTCTCAAGGCGTCACACCATGGCGTATCGCCTCAACGTATGCCAACGTATGCGAAATATCGAAAAATACGTTGGTGTACGCTGATATAAGTTAGGGATAAGTTGGGGATACGTCGTTTACGTTAAGAGCACGCTATGATACGCTGTGAAAATCTGGAACACGTCGAGCCCGCGAAAAATTATTGAGCATGTTCAAAATGTCTCGACATACTCAACGTGTGCTTAATACGTTCCCCATAAGTTCCCGATAGGTTCGTGGTACGTTAGACATACGTTTACATACGCTGACATACGTTAGACATACGCTGACATACGTTAGATAGGTACGTTACTCGTTATACATTGGACCAAGAGATTTATCCTTCTAGATATTTTAATAATAAAAATAATAATACATGGCATTTATATAGCGCTTTTGACATACATCCATCTCAAAGCGCTTTACAATTGTATTACTATTACTAAATGTAATACAATTGTATTCCTAGGATAGTCAGAACCACGGTTGCAGCCTATTATGGCGCAGGGTCCTATCAGTACAACGACTGTGACTACCTTAAATGCACAAGTAACAGTAATAGTTTATCATCTAGGCTGCGTTTACTTGAACTGGCAACACTTGTCCCGCAGTGTACGAAAGTCAATTTATGCAGCGGCATCAGTCATGTGTTCGTTGTACGCGAGGATACGCTGTCATAAGTTTGGTATAAGTTAGTGATACGCTATAAATACGTTAGTCATACGCTATGTATACGTTCAATACGCTATGGATACACTATAATGGATACGTCCATTCCATCACCGATGTCGACTTTTCCTACGCAATTCGTTGGCAAGTTGAACGTTCTTGGACGTTCTTAAACTCTGACAATTTTCGAGCTATTTTTTGAATACGTCAAGGCCCTGTCACACCATAGCGTATGGCCTGAACGTGGCCTGAACGTGGCCTGAACGTGGCCTGAACGTATGCCGACGTATTCAAAAATATAGCTCGAAAATTGTCAGAGTCCAAGAACGTCAAAGACCGTCCAACTTCCCAACGAAATGCGTAGAAAAAGTCGACATCGGTGATGGAAGGGACGTATCCATAGCGTATCCATAGCGTATTGAACGTATACATGGCGTATTACTAACGTATTGATAGCGTATCACTAACTTATAACAAACTTATGACGGCGTATCACAGCGTATGCGAGCGTATGACCAACGTATGCTTAACGTATTCGTAGCGTATGTTTGCCGTGTTCGACGTATCCTCAGCGTATCCTCGGCGTACAACGAACACGTGACTTATGCCGCTGTAGAAATTGAGTTTCGTACACGGCGGGACAAGTGTTACCAGTTCACGTAAACGCAGCCTAGATGATAACTATTAAAATATCTAGAAGGATAAATCTATAGGTCCAACCTGTAACGTATGTCAGCGTATGTGAACGTATGTCTAACGTACCACGAACCTATCAGGAACTTATGCAGATCGTATTAAGCACACGTTGAGTACGTCGACAAATTTTGAACACGCTCAATAAATTTTCGCGGGCTCGACGTGTTCCAAATTTTCACAGCGTATCACAGCGTGCTCTTAACGTAAACGACGTATCCCCAACTTTACCCTAACTTATATCAGCGTACACCAACGTACAACGACGTATTTTGCGATATTTCACATACGTTGGCATACGTTCAGGCGATACGCCATGGTGTGACAGGGCCTTTACTTTTTAATCTCACCAAATTCATCCTCCAGTATGAACAATGTAAATCTAAGCCACTGCTATTTCCCCCAATACCACTATGGCTATTTAAAAGTCCCTAAACGCTTGTCAAATAAAACAATGCATGGGGTCACTTAAGTGTAACGATCTTCTTTTACACTTCAAATTGAATTAAAATGAAGAATTATTAATGATTTGAACAACCAAAACCAAAACCAGTTCAAACAGAAAAGGGGGGAAAAAGATTATATTAGTAGATTGAGCATGTTAAGAACATTATTATTTGTTTCTTTGAAACAAGCTTTTTAAACACACACATTTTTTTGCACTTTGTCGAAAAGGTGAAATCACCATGTTCTACATAACGGAATGTATCTTGAGTTTGGAAGTTGAAAAATCCGATATTTATGATCTAAAATTCTAATGAAACGGTAGTCGGTACAGTATGAAAAAAATGATGAAAACACAACGGACCTGATCCCATTGATTCTGATGATGAAAATCATTAATTAATTTTAGGCCGCTTGTAGCCTGTATTAACGACCTGTCCTTGTATTTATCAGATGATTTAATTTGAATGGAGGGGAATGCATAAAGTTAGGTCAAACATTTCGGACGACAATGGTAACGCGAATCCTAAATTTTGAATTCGTATTGGAATAACACGTAATCGCGAATGTTAATCTTATCAGTTTGAAAAAATTCATCATAATTGGATGATTTTTTTTCCAATCCAAAACCGTTGGAGTTGGCTAACCAACTCCATTGTAAATGCTATTTTTAAAATTATTTTCATCGTTAACCGGGCGATGACTGTTAAAAATATTTCAAAATGGCGCACTCCCGTTGCCATATTGAAACGATGAAATCGCGTGACCATCATCGTCTAAAAAATTTACAAAAAGGTTGTGTTACCCTCAGCAACTGACCCTATAATCTAAAAAAATTAGGCTCCCTATTTTAGGTCTTTTAAAGTAACTTTCGATTATTTTTTACCAAACAGGCTAGACAGTTTTATATCAGTATTTTTGTAAATATCCCTATGGAGCTCTAATAAGTAGTGTGCACCCTGAAAGATGTAAAGTATTAAAAAGAAATGTAGCCACAAATTATGGATGGATCTGTACACACAAGTTGAAAACCAGAATGATGATGCATTCATCTTCCTAACTTCATTCATGAGTACAAAACCAGACTGCTGAAAGGATATCACCACTTGAACTACGGTATGGTGCATACTGCGCAATATTGATAGTCACGTGATAAAACAAGAGAACCATGTCTAGCTCCATGGACAAATATCGAAAAATGGCAATTGTTGGAAACTCGACAGCTACATAGTCAGGTCATTTGAAGTGGTATAGGAGAGCTAGCAAATATCTTGCAAGGATAGTTTCAAGACACCCACCAGGGTAGAAGATACAGTAACTAAAAGGTATGAAGAGAGACAACCCATCTATTTGCAAGGAGATATTCAAGCATGCGCAGAAAGCTGATCGGAGTGAGCCCGCGTGGGTCGGACTGTGGTCAGGGTGATATGTGCAGTGGGTCCATAGAGTATGTACAATTATTCAATGTCTGAACGCACATACCGATCTGAAAATACAGTCGAATCCTTATTCAGACGTTTACCAAATAATCGCAGGATAGTAACCAACATCCTAAACTTTTATAAGTTATGTACGAATATGCCCAAATATGGAACAACGCGTGACTTGTTAGACAAAAGCACCATTTGATTTTGTTTGGAAAGTAAACAATTAAAAGGCTATCAGACATTGATGGAGCGACTGCAAATAGCAAGTAAGACTATGAGGCTTAAAGACCATGAGGCTAGTATCTCGTCAATGTATTTCCTCCATGATTCCACGATTGTCACGTGTTTTCAAATATAAAGAACCAGGCCATTACTAACATTTTAAAGAGACTTTTAAATATGGTTAAAGTTTGAGAGTAATTTCAGGTGATTCGACCCATCCCTCTAGATTAAAACCAAGTGTCTTCGCGTGGTCTAATTGTCTTGATTTATGATTGATTGTTGTCTATGATATCAATAGGAACATGAGGAGCATCTACAATCAAGGACAAAAAGGTTGGCACACTTTGTCCTAATTACGGAAAAAACCCTCCCCTATCCAAGGAGGCAATGTTGATGATCCGAGTCATATTATCATAAGCCTTGGCAGTTCCCCTAACATTGATTGATGGGGTGGGGAAGGATATAAGAAAGGGGGAGACTTTTGCTTTCTATTAAACAGTGCTATGTCCCAAGTCTGATCTCAATTGCGAGCACATGGATAGTTGTATTAAGTTGCGTCAAGTGTGCCAACTATTCAGCGAATGAAATGCTTAAATGTCAACCTTCAGTTGCATAAAATCTACAATGAAGGAAAATAATAGTTGAAATAAATTTGATGTACACACATTCTCTTGCATTTTGTTCTTTATAAATACTCACGAAAACCCTCTCACAGAGAACCAAATAAATATATGTTTTATGTGGTTTTATTACAGTTTTAGTTACGTTATGGGCATGTGTCGTCGATAAGTGGGTCCATCATATTTTATGCAAATGAACGTTGACATTTAAGCATTTCATTCTCTAATTTCTGATAGACGTCTTTTACAAAGTAGTAGTGATGCCATTTAGTTACCGTATACTTTTACCTGTATTGGTATCAGGTATAAGCGTGTTAAAAATGATTGAACACGAAATTCCACTACAAACCTCTTTTGTTTCTATAGTATGGGTGGATTGACAGTAAATGTGTATGTATTGAAGAAAGGTAAAGTCTCTGATAAGGCAAAACGTGTCAAACGTCGCTGATTCCTCTCAAACCCTGCAATCTGATACATAGCCATTAAAAGAGCAATCTGATTTGGCAAACTTCATACATTATGTTTCCATTTCATAGACATATTCATAAATTACTACCTCTTGTTAAAGACAATGGAAGATCAGCATCAGACCATCTTGATAATATTCACTTTTGGTATAGGTTAACTAGTATTATCCCATAAAAAGATGGCGTAGACCCAACTTTAAAAATAAAAATAAAATTAATTTAGGTTGAATTCTTCCAACTCATCTCGGGTTTGATATTAATGAGCAGCAAAGATATGGCACTCGTGAAATATTTCTGAAGTACGTGACCAGAGTTCTAATGAACTGAATAACTTTAGTCTTGCGTGACAAATGACAAATGTCACAGAGGTAATATATGATTACGTAACAAAAAGGCTGCGCCAATTTCACGTCAGAATAGATCTTAATAGATAATTTGCGTTTAAAGTATGTAGTCGGTAGCAAAGTGTTTCTACGTGTATGTTCTTTAGATAGATTCCTTATCTTCTGTATAGGTATTCATCTTTGAAAAAAGTCGAAAATGGACAAGAGATGCAATTCGTTATATCGTACGTGTGTTGAATTGTTGAATTATCATAATGAACATTGTTACCATGACGATTGTTTACAACCAAATGAAGCTAGCCATGAACATGATGAAACATCATATTTAGAATGTATAACGATGTCAATGATATGTCAAGGTAGGCATATTTTTGTTGTTGTGATGATTGTCATGAATTCTTGACCAAAATGGGTTGAGCAGACTCCACAACGCTCGAACTCTTTGCGCTCTCACACATGCGTAGTACCTCCACCACAACAGAATGACGCAGCCTGATTGGTCAACGGTGGTCAACGCTTGCGCTCAGCGTTGGAGCGTTGTAAGTAAATACAACAATATCTATTTCAGTTTACAAATTATTTTATTTCATTTTATTTCCCAATTCTTTAGAATGAATTCAAAAGATAAATCTTGCTTTCATGTACAGTGCTTTTAAAATCATACATTGTGCGCACTTGAGTTTGATCTCCCAATGCCCAGACGTGTTCCTAAAAGAATAACATTGTTAAAAACAAACACAATCTCAGTTCGACGTAGGCATATACAAAATATAACACAGATGTCATTAACCATGATCTACATTTTACACATGTTATCAGCCTTTAATACTGCTGTTAACATTGTGAATCACGCCCTATGTTTCACGAGAGGTTAGAATTACACCCACATACATACGCTAACGGCGTGTAATTCTCAAAAGACGTTAACATTATCTTAGTGTATAGCATGGAATTACAAGCATGTGTTGCTAGACTGTTTTCGTTATCACCGAATGATTCGATGCTATTTTCTGTACTCTACGTTAACGTTTGTTATCTAGTAGACGTGTTGTGTTACAAATGCAAATTTTATTTTGGGGTTAAGCACACAATTGTTCCCTGCGTGTGAGTATGAAAAACGCGCGGAAAATGTGTGTTTGAATACGAATTTTATGAATGCCCGATTGTTTGGTATGGCTATGTGTCGAAATAAAAACATATAACAGTAAAACCAGCGTATTGTGTATAGAAGGAATTCAATTTTCCGTGTATGAAAAATAATTAAGTACAGTAGCAGAACGTGGTTGATTCGTGATATAACAATGCTACCATGGAAACCAAAGCAGGACCATTGATTCACTCATCTGATACAATACCTTCATGTAATATTATATCAGTGCGTAGATTTATGTTGCAATACACTTACATACTTCTAAACATTAATGACCACCTAGCCAATTAAAGACAATGTTTGATTAACACCTGCTGTATACCTTGAACACATCTTGTAAAAAAAAATTTAAACCACCAATAGAGGTCAGATTTTGATTAAAGAATTGGAGAAAAATGATTTGCTCTCAAATATCGAAGCAATATATAGAATACTGCCAAAACTGAAATCCTTTAAAAATTGTCATTTCCGATTCTGTGATTTTGTCCCATTATACAGGTTTGGAGAATGGGCAGTTTTATGTAAGATTTAGGAAACAATTTTAATACCTTATATCGCGATGCAAACCACGTTCATGTGTTGCTATAAATCATTCCTGATACGTGTTATTGCAGCATTGAGGCGTGAAGCTGTATTTCCAACAATCATCTGAAATCTGAAGAGAATATGCATTCAAAAACATACTGCCAGTTAACTGAAAGTCATTCATACAATCTTAGTAGTTACGAACCAATCAGATAGCAAGACACTAAATACGCGGAATGTATTGAAAGTATCTAATTTCTGAAATGTCTAAAAAATGTACTTTCAAAATAAATGCTTTACGATCATCTTCATCAACTTTATGTTTTTGTTGATTTTTATAGAATAAAAATACGTATTTTCAGTCAACAGTCATATAATGCGTTTAAATGTATATTTTTCTTCAGATATGACAATTATAGAAGTTAAAACTTCTATAACCTGTCAGCTCTGTTCGTTTCTAAACACATTAACGCGTAAAGACTTGTCAAAACAATTGGTGCGTTAAGGATAGCCAAATATTTTCCAGACATGCACAATTTTGTTTTGTCACGACAGACGTAGTAATCACCTATGACCTTATTACTGGTTTATATATGTATCTAAATATAGAGCGAAGCGTGACAAGCTTGACGTTACCAATGCTTATCTTGTTTGGAAAATGAACATGAACATTAAGGGAATTGTAGAGCGACGGTAATTAGCATGGATATAGTTTTATCAATTCAAAATTTACTAGAAATGTCCAGTTTTTATCTCTCCGTGCGCAAAAGTAATCCAAGATTACGGGTGCGATTATATCCACACGCACGCGGTTCAGGTCACATGCACGCGGTTTGGGCCGAACGCACGCGTTACGCATATAAAATGATGAAAAATGCGCTTGTTGCCTTCATTCACGCCCGCGTCCTTCTGTTTTCATTCGCTTGTGTAGGGAAGCTTCGGCAATTTGGAACTGATCAAACTAAATTGTAAGAAAGGCAAAGAGGCGTAAGGGCTCAGCAGACTCCACAACGCTCCAACGCTGAGCGCAAGTGTTGACCACCGTTGACCAATCAGGCTGCGTCATTGTGTTGTGGTGGAGCTACTACGGATGTGTGAGAGCGCGTTACGCATATAAAATGATGAAAAATGCGCTTGTTGCCTTCATTCACGCCCGCGTCCTTCTGTTTTCATTCGCTTGTGTAGGGAAGTTTCGGCAATTTGGAACTGATCAAACTATAATGTAAGAAAGGCAAAGAGGCTTAAGGGCTCAGCAGACTCCACAACGCTCCAACGCTGAGCGCAAGCGTTGACCACCGTTGACCAATCAGTGGTGGAGCTACTACGGATGTGTGCGAGCGCAAAGAGTTCGAGCGTTGTGGAGTCTGCTCAGCCCTTTAGACATGGTCTTTCGTCAACGGTTCATTAGAACATCAGGCAATGTCGGGTGCATTCAATTATACAAAACAAGATTATTAGGATGACAAAGTTTTTTAACCATTTACAATTGGGCGCAGTTCATGTTCACAATCATCCGTATTATCAAATTCATGTAATATGAAACGATGAGATACTCCGTGGGGAAGTAAGATGGCAATATTGACTGCGTTTATGGGGTTTCAATGACAGATTGGTTCATTAACTCGTGTGTGATTGAATGGAGATATTTAACATTTCTGTAGTATGACGAATCGTATTGTGCTACAAGTTCGAAAGAGCAGGGATAATTTATTTGCCATAAAACAAACCATAAACATTGGTCGGATTTATAAGGATTTTAGATTAGAACGTATAAAGTCATTGACTACGTAATTCTGTCTAAGACGGTTTTGTAAAGGAGTGAAGGAGAGTATAAGTTTCCCGCAACTCTCATATGATCTGTTCAAATTAAAGTTTTCACAAATGAAGAGGTATTTTGCAAAAGGGCTATGGTGCATTTTTTCAAAAAATGAGTTTGATATAGAAATGTATAGGGAAAAATCATATGTTTCAAGGAAACAAAGTCATTTTTTTCAAAAAGACCTACATCTCATTGTAAACAGCCATTGAAATTGTTGTTTTGTTGCAAAAGGGCCTGTATCCAGAATTAAATCGGGATACAGGCCCTTTTGCAACAAAACAACAACTTCAATGGCTGTTTACAATGAGATGTAGGTATTTTTGAAAAAAAATGACTTTATTTCCTTGAAACATATGATTGTGACCTATACATTTCAATATCAAACTTATTTATTTTCAATGATTAAAATAAATGATTTTTTGTGTGTTGTATTTTTTCTTTATGTACAAACAGATGGAGTTTTGTTGCAAAAGGGCATACATCCAAATTTTCAAAAAATGTAAACATGATTTTAAAAAAAATTAAAACTAGCACATTTAAAATTTATATCAATTTCAATTAGTATGTAGTGTACCTCTTTCATAATCCATTCAGTTTTTCAATTGCTCAACTTGAATATTTAGAAACAGTTTTTTGACTTTTTCTCAATAAGAGCCAAAGTGGATGTAGGCCCTTTTGCAAAATACCTCTTCAAATAATTATATGCTTTATGATCATCTTAATATCAAACTTTTGTGGTTTAATCAAATCAAAAGAATCAAAATACAGTGACTTTTTAACGTCATCGTATTTTCAGTTAACAGGCAGTATGTGTTTTAAATGGATGTTTTTTCTTCATATCTGACAAGTATAGAAGTTAAAACTTCTATAATTGTCAGATATGTTGGTTTATGAACACATTATAAGACAGGACGAAACAATTGGTGCGTTAAGGATAGCCAAATATTTTCCAGACATGCACAATTTTATTTTTGTCACGACAGACGTAATATAACCTATTGCTGATTTATAAATGTATCTAAATATAGAGGGAAGCGTGATATTCTTGATGTTAGCAATGTTGATTTTGCTTGGAAAATGAACATTTAGGGAATTATAGAGCGATTGTAAAAAGCGAGCCTAATGTAAGAAAGACAAGGAAGCTTAGTAAAGGTCTTTCGTCAACGGTTCATTAGAACATCAGGCAATGTCGGGTGCATTCAATTATACAGAATAAGATTTTTAGGATGACAAGGTTTTTTAACCATTTACAATTTGGCGCAGTTCATGTTCACAATCATAATAATAATAATAAAAATAATAATAATGGCATTTATAATGCGCCGTCAATCTAGGTAAAACTATTCCGAGGCGCAACATATAAAACAAAAAAAACAAATTAACATGAAAAATACATAAACAAGGATGATTTGCATATATACATGTACATGTATATAATACAAAGAAATTATTTATAAACTGAGTCAAATAATCTTGTTTTTAACAAGTTCTTAAAAGAGTCAAGTGAATCACAGCATCTTAAATTATAAGGTAGTGAGTTCCAGAGAGTTGGTGCAGCAACCGAAAATGCGCGATCTCCAAATGAAGAAGTAGTCCGTGGAACAACAAGTAAAAGTTTATCAGATGACCGGAGAGTACGTTTTGGATGATATGAAACAAGAAGATTAGTATCATCCGTATTATCATCATGTAATATGAAACGATGAGATCCTCCGTGGAGAAGTAAGATGGTAATATTGACTGCGTTTTTTCATGGGTTTAGTTCATCTTACGACGACAATCGTAACACCCTAATTGAATGAGCTTTCCATGCATCGTAGATTTCGTTTAAATCCTGTAATCTGAAACAAAGCCATGCTTGTGAAAAAGGCATCATAGTTGTGTGCACAGTATGCGTTGCATTTTAAGAGAAGGACTTGTCTTTAAGGGAAATGTTTGACGCTCAAAAAGGGATAACTTAATCCGAAATTGTTATGAATATCTACAACCAACCTAACACACTGCATAACCTATCACTAAATTAGAAGTAAACATTTTTAAGGTATATTTCTCATTTTTACATTCTCTTTTGATTTCATTTCTAGAAACACCTTTTAACCCATGTTCATACACTGATAGGTGAAAAAGAATACCTTACATCATGTCAACTATATACCAGGTTAGCAAACGATTGCTTCTTCAAAAATGTATTTTTACACGAAAGATAAGACGACAAGTGTCCACAAGGTCGAAGTGAAAGAAAACAGAGCGGTGCGTTTATTGTGCAATTAAATATATGTTATCTAAACACAACACCAAAAGTAAGTCCCCCCCTAAACAATTCGTCATAACATCGTAAGATAAAACATTTTACCAATAAAACTTAGTTAGAAATGATCCTATGACTGTTTCCTAAAGGATGTTTAAAAATGAAAGATTTCCATTACTTCATGGCTGAATGAGCTCAAATGGAAGACAAAACAGCCCTTCTCAAAAGTCACAAAAGTTTATGAATTGCTTCTCACTAATGGAAAAGTACCCGTGGCTGAGCAAAATTTACTGTAATGTGTAATCAATTCATGATCATTCAGCCATGTAAATCCCATTCTTGGCTCAGATATTAGCATAGTGAGTTGTGACTTTTGAGAAGGGCAGTTTTTGTCTTATTTTTGAGCTTATTCAGCCATGGACATCTTTCATTTTCAAACACCACTTAGGAAACAGTCATAGGATTATTTCTAACTAAGTTTTATTGGTAAAATGTTTTATCTTACGATGTTATGACGAATTTTTAGGGGGGGACTTACTTTTGGTGTTGTGTTTATATAGGTCGGAAGCAAAAAAAACAACAGAAAATAACGTATGCTGATAAATTCACTGCGGCAATTTGTAAAAGCGAGACATGCCTTTGAATATGTTAACGCCTATAGGGTATAACGGAATTACATAGTTATATAAGTGTAATCTTAACGTTTCTAGCAATCGGCGGTGTTATACCGAGCAATGACAACAGTATTATAGAGGGATATACGTACGTAGTAACGTAAATGTAATCCGGCAAAAGATCAAACATGATGAACAGCTTGGATATAACATGTCACATAACCGAAACCTGTTATAATATTTGTTTTTACAATTCTGTTCCGTTTTGAAAACAAGTTTGAGCTCTGGAGATCAACCACAAATGTTCATATGGCATTATTCAACGTTATCGGAAGATATTGTGATAACCCAATTTTCTGTGCAGAACTCTCAAATCTGATACTGAGTATGCGGATTATTTATAGAAGTTGATAAAATTATATAAAACTGGTACCTTGTTACGCAACAAATCATCTTATTAGACTTCTGCTAATCAATAATTACCGTTAATTACGCTACATTATTAACTACCTATGATTGTCAAGAGCACGTGGCGTTTAACAATTTAGCTTAATTAGCCTAGTACTATCCAGATATACAATAAATTATTACCAATCAAGCGATTCACAATATCTCAAAAAGGTGTAATATAATATAAATCAATTTATTCTGTGCAGTTTTCTTGTCGTTATCACACATAACATAATATTCCACATTTACAATATGGTAGAAAAGAGAAAATAATATTACATAGTTTTCTCTATGCTGATTTTCCTTGAATCTCGATGTGCCTGGATTGTTATACAAAAGGTTGGTACATACCAGAGAGGTTGTCAAACAATTGTGTTACATCTACCTGTGGATGATTTCTTACTTTCCACAATATTTTATAAGAGTCAAAGCGATTGTGTTTTTAACACAAAGGGTAAATGTTACTACTGTCTATACAAGCGACTCTTTCATTTTTGTATCCCTGGCTTCATCAGCGTCTCTCGTCATGGTTCGTCCGACATCGAGTGTGGCGAATTATGGCACTCGTCTTTTCGGTCCTTGTATCCGCTCTCTCGTCAAAACCCAAAGAAAAAGGTGACAAATAGTTACTTCTCTTGCCAACTAACCAACATCGTCATTACAGCTGCAGTGTCGTGGATCAAAGCGGTTCACGCCTGCAATTTGCTGCCCTCGTCAAAATCTTGGTAAGCTTTTAAACTTCCACAGACATGCCGTTTCCTGGATCAGTATAACTTCACACACAATATGTCTAGCCAAATTGTCCTTATCCTATTGAATAAATATTCTGGCACCCGGCTTATATGGGCTTCTCTCAAGAATTCAACCCACGCCTTGCGAAACTTGTGAAGAAAATAAAGGACGAAACCCCTTTGGTTGTGCAGAGTAAAATAATATGACTTGTTGTCCGCCCAGTGCTGGAATCAAAAGTGACTAAAAAACCACATGGACTGATGGAAAAAACCCAGCTTGCTGGAATTTTAATTTATGCATTTATTCATAAAGTGGGACCCAGGTGCAATCTCTCAATAGACTTTCTAGGATGTTTTCTAAACATTGGAATGTTACAAATACAGGTGTTTTCCAGCTGGTGACCTAGATTATTGAACCCTGGATATGTTGCCTAGTTGAATTACACTATACAATGGAACAAAAAAGTGGGTTCCCCCTTTATAATACTGCATAATAAGAAATAATGCTCCCATTTTACATCCTAATGTGACAATGATTCCGAAGTCGCACTGCTCATCCCAACAAAGTCATCATATCGGCTCTTCCGCATGATATCGTTCTTCTCCCGATCTCGTCCTCTCAATAATGAACGAATACCAACAGGTTAATGAAAACGTGGTGGTCATTCAAGCAAGGGATAAGAAATCAATAGAAAGAATATGCATATCGTCATAACACACTGCCAAGGTTACAGCGGAGATCATCGGTGTTAATCGGTCATTATGAATTTAACAAATTGTTATTCAACTTCCTACGAGCAGAGTCTCGGTAAAAGGGTTCCGTTGTGAAACCAACCCCGTTTAAACAGGGATAAATATGTTAATATCATCCTGCGGGTATAAATCCACAATGTTATATGATTTATGTACGATATGCAACTAAAATAATACTCTAAGATTTGTAACGACATAAACTTATTTAATTATGCACTCCGATTGATATTATAAGATTATCTCAAGTTTCAATTAATAGATTATGTGCATATGTTTCTATGATTCAACTCTCAAAGTGCAATTTTCAAATGTTAAGTTGGTTGTAAAAGGTATTTGTAAATAGACATTGGACATTCTGAACATGCTTTAGTGCACCCACGTGAAACACCTACATTGAGGTCAATTCAGTGACGTAGTGAGCCTTCACCAAGACGTCTTTAAAGCAACTATTTAATTTGCATGTGTTGCGCACCTTATTAATTTAACCCTTACAGCCCCGCACCCCATGAAATCCCATTTCCCAGCCTATCGGTTCCACCTGGCGCTGAGGTTTTTGGGTGAAATAATGGCCCCGGGCTACATAGCTGGGCGAATACACTCGCCCAGCATAGCTCCCCCCGTGGCTCAGTTGGTAGAGCGTTCGACTTGTAACCGAGAGGTCGTGGGTTCAAACCCGGGGTTCGTTGGAAAATCCTTCAAAAGTGTTAGGGTTAAGGAATTTCCACCTGATGCGTAACAAGTTATCATGACAGGCAGGGAAGTTCATCGATTAATCACTGCCTTTACTTCGCAGAAATAAAAACCAAAATATTAATCGAATGTTTCAGAAAAAATTATAAAATACTAGAAATTCCTTAGGATTTCAAACATGATTAATGCTTTATTACCGAGTCATTAGCGGGAAAGAGGACCACTGACACTGATTGGGTACAAGTTAGGCACAAAAAAAAAGAAGTTGACTTGCACTTTCAGGGCCAGAGTCTGGGTCGGACGGTCGGATTTTATTTTTTTTAATTTGAAAAGGGAGATACTACACAAAAACGCGATTGATTTTTTTTGTTGATTTTTTGATTTTTAAACAAGCAGATACTACTAAAAAAAAACACGTTTTCATCTTTCTTTATTGTTATGTGCTTCTTTCAATTTTTCTTTTTACACTTTTTTTTTACATTTTTTTTTTTTTACTTTGAAAAAAAAATAGCGACCCTAGATTTCCGAAAATTCGGGTCGGTCGGAAAGGGCAAGTAAACTTCTTTTATTTTTTGGCCTTATTTCAAATCACCATAAGAAGTATAAGGGGTTGGGGGTAAAATTTATTATTGTTCCTCATTTTTCTCCTGTTGCTAAAGTTGCTTCTTTTCAGCTCAGAAACGTTAGCAACATTCGTAAATATCTCACCGAACAAGCGACTGGACAAATGAGTCATGCTTTTATATAATCTCGTTTGGATATTGGGAGTGCTATTCTGTATGGGCTTCCTCAAGATCAAATTCACCGATTGCATCTTAAACAGAATATGGCCGCTAAACTCTTCCCTCCTACAAAGCTTTCTGATTGATGAGCTAATTAGCTCAACTTCTTAGTGACTGTAAAATAGGAAAATCCCAAAAATAATAGCTATTGACTTATGACTAAACAGTTTATTTACTATCTTGACTCATTTACTGATCGTCAATGTTTCATAGTTGCATTATCTATGGTTTAAAAAATAATATTTTTGGTATGTGTTTCATAGTTCCATTATCTATGGTTTAAAAAAATAATATTTTTGGTATGATTACCATGATTACTACGAGTATATACTTTTGCAAGGGATTAGGGCTTATACTTCCCAAAAAGGACGACTTCCTAAACAAAAAACCATACCGAACTGTAAATGAGCTCTGTATGATTCAAAATACTAAAACAGAGCTATCCTCAAAATCTGTGTTTGTACATGACCCTTGGACGGACGCTGGATTGGGGTAGTTAGAGGATCTATTGTTAGATCTAAATGATATCTAATGAAATTGCATATTAATAGTGGCAATTTCATGATAGACGGCGATTACAAAAAGGACTGCGATACTAATGGCTATAATAATTGATGAGCATATTAAGACTGCCATTGTCGACAATTACCATTATTAGTGATTAGCAAGCAATGTGTCCATAGCTAGAGTGAAAGATAAAAAGGTTTGATGTAAAATATTTAAGTATATATTAGAATATTAACATGATAGATGAATAGTTTATTTCTGCCAATTTTATAATACATATCCATTACAGCCATATTTAAAAAAAGGTGATAAGAGTATTCCTGCCAACTATAGGCCCGTGTCATTGACGTCTGTAACGTGTAAGCTATTTGAACATGTTTTATTTCGACATATTATGTCACACCTTGAAAATCACAATGTACTATCATCATTTCAGCATGGTTTAGGGCTCAGCACTCTTGCAAATCTCAACTCATAAGTACAGTCGAAGATCTTTCCCGTAATCTCGATAACAAACTCCAAACAGATGTACTAATACTAGACTTCCAAAAAGCGTTTGGTACGGTTCCCCATCAACGACTCATTCAGAAACTAGATTTCTATGGAATACGTGGCAACATCTTAACCTGGATCACAAAATGGTTGACATCCCGAACACAGCAGGTCGTTGTTGATGGGAAATGCTCAGAACCGTCTCCTGTAAAATCAGGTGTTCCTCAAGGGTGTCACTGGGTTATTTTCCTTGTGATCAATTTGGCTCAATTTATCTAGTAATCTATTCATTCAATTTGACAATGCAAAATTGTTGTATAATATCCGTAACATAATATAGATTTATTTGTAACAAGTCTCCTCTCTCCTCTATCTGTCTTTCTTTCTCTCTGTGTCCTCCTTATGACAATGTTACAAATCTTACTTAATATATAAAAAAAATAGGATCCTTTTACTGGCCGGCAATATTGACACAAAGTTGGATATTGTGATTGTCGCTCGGTTAATTATAGATATCTAGATGTATAAGTATTAAGATAATTGGAAGTCTGGTACGTACCTCAAAATACGACTTTTAATAAGGTATTTATTATGTTTTACCAGATAATCGGCATCAACCGCATGTCCATGTATCTTATTCTATAATATTTAATCTCAGTTCTTAACATTAATTCCGTGGTATAGAGTTCTGTTCTGTTTCTAGAACTTGGTTGGTTATCTTCACGGATTGTTGCTAGATAAGTCGGTCCGAAGGATCCATCCCAGTAAAATGTAACGCAAAGGATGGTGCAGTATCGGAAAAGCTTGGTACGGAACCAAAAAAGGTGGCACTATAATAAATAGAAAGATTACCAAAATACGTTGTGATAATCTTTCCTCATGTGCAAATGATTAATTTTTAAAGCATTCTTGCTTGGATGAATACATAAATAATAAGTTTCGTGGTAAACTTTTATGATATTTCAAAATTATATACATCCGTCATGCTCATCATTTTTATAATATCAATGTAGAAACTATTTGGGATCTACTATTTGAAAACTCAGGTAACATAGTTTGTGAAATTATGCTTGCCTACATTCTGTAGCTTGCGCTTAATTGTTCCTTCTAATCATCAAATATTGTTGCATGTACGGAACAATTATTTTGGATTATAAATGAAAATGTCTCAATTTCTCAAGTCATACAAATTACACATTTCATATATAAATTATTACAAACTTAATAATACAAAACAGTACTTACATGGTCCGCAAAAGTATAAAGCACGTTCAAAAACAAATCTCCAAAGGGTGAGGTCTGCACACTGAAGACACCAGAAGCGTTGGTCCGTTTCTCCCAACAACAAGTATGGTCGACGTTACTGTACCCCCAAGTACAATGTCAAGACTGAATACATTATGTCCTTGCTAGCACAACAAAATCACATTTATTTTCTGTGCACAGCATCCCGGCTTATACAAGTTATTATTCTTGCGCCATGTATATCAAGTCAAACCATGATGTCTGCAGAAACCTAAAACCCTGATTCGGAGTACATGCTATATATACATGTCTACTCAATGATGGTAAAGTGAGGAATGATTCAACTATCCCAGCCCTACTTCCAAGAGAGGAATTATACAATTCAACAGGTGATTCAATTCTACACCTGGTTTTGAAATGATATAATTATATACTATTGATACATCCACTAAAAGTTGTTATGACTCTCTAGTCAATAGTCAATCTTAAACCATCCCGAATTTACATATCAATATACCCTCTATAGTTCATCACAATCCATCCTATTGTGTCCACAATTATCCATCTCTGATCCCACTCTGAGTTAACGCCTGGATGAATATCGATGTCTTACATAAAATGTTAAGGGTGCGGTCATATTTTATGAGAGTATATTAAGGGCACGGTCAAGATTATAACACATAGGGTTTGAAATGATCATAAATCATTATTTAATATCAGAATGATTTATAAAATGGGTTCTAATGTGACAAAGGGACAGTGTTAGGGCCTCTCATGTTCTTAATTTATATAAATGATATTTCAGATAATCTAGATAGTTCAGCTAAAATACGTTTGTTTGCAGACGACTGTCTATTATACAGATCAATTTCATCTCAGAAGGATTCACAATCATTGCAGAAAGATCTTAACTCTCTAGTAGAATGGTCGTCTAAATGGCAGATGTCATTTAATACTCGTAAATGCAAAACCCTACGTGTCACCACCAAGAGAGCTCCTACTGAGTATGTTTATAAAATGCATAATGATATCCTTGAAAATGTATCCCATTATCCATCTGGGAGTCGAACTCAGCAATAATCTGAAATGGTCACATCACATTCATAATGTCACTGTAAAAGCTAATAACTCCCTTTGGTTTATCCGCAGGAATCTTTGGAGGTGCGCGAAGTACGTGAAACAACAAATGTACTTCGCACTTGTGAGACCGCACCTTGAGTTTGCCTGCGCTGTATGGGACCCCCATAATGCATGCGACATATCACGTCTAGAAGCGCACTACATGTCCTATCCCGCACTACCTGTGCAGACAGGCTGTTCAAACCAGGCAATTCCATCCACAGAGATTCAGTATCGTTCCAACTCACACCGACTCATATAAGTTCAGCTTCTATCCCCGCACAATTAAGGACTGGAATTCACTGACACCCTCAGTACAGCGCAGAGCAGCCCGATTTGTAACCAATAACCACAAAAGAACAGAGGGCACGGTAACAAATATAAGACCCTGCAGTGGCCCTCCTTAGAGCAAAGACGAAAAAATAACAGATTAGCAATCCTATATAAAATTCAAAATGACCAAATTGCCATTCCTATCCCGCACTACCTGTGCAGACAGGCTGTTCAAACCAGGCAATTCCATCCACAGAGATTCAGTATCGTTCCAACTCACACCGACTCATATAAGTTCAGCTTCTATCCCCGCACAATTAAGGACTGGAATTCACTGACACCCTCAATGTACAATGCCAAATCTCTGGAAATTTTCAAGCACTGTATTCAAAAATTATAATATATTGCTCATATCATAGTTGTAGTTGTAGATTAAGATTATGTATTCTAATGTCTATTTTCAATTGTCGCCATTATGCATTCCTCTGGTAGATATTGCATTTTGCAACTTTGCAGAGTATACGTTATAGATATACACACATAAATACGTGCAGGCATTTATTATCCACTATTTCATCTAGCTGGTGGGTTGAGAATGAAACTAATTAAAGGACAGAAAAGTCTCCTCTCAAAAACTTGATTCTTATAACAGACTTACTAGACTATTTTAGGGACAATAATTATACCGATTAAGAAGTGTTAA
Source organism: Ophiura sarsii (assembly GCA_035610835.1). Taxonomy (NCBI): domain Eukaryota; kingdom Metazoa; phylum Echinodermata; class Ophiuroidea; order Amphilepidida; family Ophiuridae; genus Ophiura; species Ophiura sarsii. Next base: position 1,494,732 of record CM069456.1, read on the forward strand.
CAGCGACCGATTTATCCAAATGGAATCTGATGATGGGCTAGTAAAGAGGTATTAGTTTCCAAATGTGTCTATATTCAGTAGAAACACAATGTATTACGTTTAATACAAAATTAGATTGGCCTTTTCAGAAGCATGTCTATGTATCAGATCAGATTGCAAGCTTTGAGGGAAATCAGCGATGCTTTTAAGCATCGAACACGTTTTACGTAATCGGGATGTTACCAATCTTCGATACGTATACATCTACTTTAAATATATATAATATAGACACAAAAAGTTTGAAGCGGAATTCCGTGTGCAATCATTTAAACATGCGTATACGTGATATAATTCCATGCAACGTTACATTACATGTATACAAAAATGCCATATCTGATAATTCATAATAGATGTGTCAATCAATACTTAAGTCAAAAATAGAATGTCAACATTCATTTACGTGCGATGCACTAAATCCCATAAGGTGATGAAACTGGTTAGGGCTAGGTTAGACTACATACAACTCTTCTATATGGTTTGAGTATATTATAAATGGATGAAAGATGATAGTGAATAATGGTGAAGGTGATGTGTGAAGCAATAAAATTTCCTCTGAACTGTTCACCCCCTTAATGTTGTTAAAATTAGTCGCTTTAACCCTTGTCCTACTAAGAGGGGGTAGGGTGGAAGGCTACCCCCCCCCCCCCAGAAATTTCGCCGGTGGCGCTAAGACGCAAAAGAGGGTAACCTAGGGCGTCTAGGTCATCTCTTTTATATCCTTTGCGCTCACTTTGACTACAAACAAATTGAGGGTTCCACCTTACCCGGGAATAGGTAAGCCGTCGAAGTCCGAAGGTAGGGGATGCTACCTTACAATATTTAGAAGTCGCCATTTTGAGAAATATCTTAATAATACGGTCCTGAATCTTTTAGTACAGAGCGTCCCAAAAGTTTCGAAACTATTTCAAAGCTTTATATCTCTGGTAAAATAATTAGCACTATAAATTAGAAAATATCTTTGGATAGAGAACACTTGTAGAATTTGTTTGATACCAAATTTACAAATACAACTATCTGTATTACCATAGTACAGGTTCATAACGCGTAACTATGTAATGAATTAGATGGAGCAAGGGAGGATGGGAAATAAGGAAGTTTTTCCATTGCGATATTTTTGAAATCTCAGATTAAAATAATATAATTTTATGAGCTTTAGAACATTTATATCAGTTAAAATAGACCAATAAAACATATAAGGCAACGTTTCTGTTTAATCTGTTTATTGTACGGGAACTTCTTCAAGTCTCTTCGCAAAATACGGTGCACAGTTGACCTCGGAACTAAGTTCTCTACTGAAAGTCGGCAAACATATTGCGTTGGGCATTCAACTACTGCACGTCTAATGACCTCAATGTTGTTTGTTGATCTTCCAGTCTTTTTAAGGCCACCACGAATGCTTCTTATTCAGATCATGAGTATTTGTCCACCAAGTTCGAAAATAGTTGACTTTGCCGATGCGCCTTTAACATTAAAATGATCTCAGAACATTTTTGAGTAAACTTAATTGATTTGGTTTCAGGGTAAAGCCAAACAATTCGAAAACGTTTTAATATTTATGCTGCAATGCATCCTGAAAATTAGTATTGAGCCTATTACTGTCGTGTTCTAAATGTAATCCACATGAATGGAGAAAGAGGAATGTGCAGCTCCAGTTTCCAGCACGTGTTTACAGCTACGCACGGCTGGCGTCGTGAAAATGTAATAATGTATGGTATTGCGCGTTATGTAAACAAATATTTCCGCTCGTGTAAAATATAAAGAGCCTAAAAATAAAGTTATACATTTGGTATCAAAATAATTGTACAAGAAAAAAAATAAAGAAAAAATTGATAATTGTACAAGTGTTCTCTACCTAAATATATTTTCAGATTTAAGGTGCGAATTACTTTACTGGTGATATAAAGCTTAGAAATGGTTTCGAAATTTTTTGGAAACACTGTATAATGTTGGAAACATCATTTACCTCACTAATAAGCAATAAACCTAGTGAAATTCTGATATTTAAGGTTTAGCAAGTCACGCGTCGTTTCGTACATTTGAGCATAATCATACATCAGTAAAATTGGCAAAGGATAGCCGTCTTTCGATCTCTTTGAGTCGAATTTGGTGCTACGAAAAGATGCGTCACGCTATTGATGTTTCACCCTGTACAAAATTGATTCGCCATATAGACTTTGTAATCATGTAAAGTATGCAGAATACATCTCAAGTATGCAGCAAAACCTCAAATAGTAAGAATGAAAAAGAAACTAAACAATTTGATCAGATTATAGTGAGCACTTAGCAATCCTCGACAGTGTTTGAATGTATTGTTGTGATTTGATGTCGTACTATACATTAGTATCGTGCAACGTAAATCTCATTTAATATAGTATTCAAAAGAATTCAAAAGAAACACTTTCCGCAATTACGTCATTCATCTTGATTAATTTTGATAACAGCAGATGCATTATTCTAATCATTTTTATCTGTTAGCTAGATAAATGAATTATTCATCGGAAATAGTTTCTGGTTCATTGGAGTTTCCTACAAGAGTTCTTAATTAGCCGGGATTTTGAAGATGAAAACAGTAGACGCAAATATATCAAAAAGGAAAACCAATAAAATAACAAGACGAAGAGAACTGCATTAAGGTTATTCCCTTTAGATTATGATGCTACTATAAATAGAAATCTCATCATACATCAAGTTATTGTCTAAGTAGTTATAGTCCGGATGCTGATCATACATCTACATGAATTCATTAAGAATTTTAACTAACTTTTATAAATACATACAAATACCACTTCCGTAGATGAGAAGGGTTATCACATACCAATAAATAACATCGACGCAACTTTTTAAAGACCTTAACATGTTACCCTCGAGTTTAGGAAATGCTTGCAGATATTTTATCAGGACGTGTAAGTTGCTCTAATATATATATTCACATTGAGTTTACGTACAACTGATATTGATTAAATGACGGTCGGTGATATACAACACAACGCGGTCTCACGCTTCATCATTGCTACTACGTGGCTGCAAGGGGCAGTACGCCAAGCATTGTATGTGTTGTACATCGCGATATAAAGATTAGAAATCGCTATTAAACATGTTAAACATTGCATCCCCGTCGTGTAGAAAGATGCCTGTCCCTCGAACCTGTTCAGTTAAATAAATAAAATCCAAGAGCCATGATGACTCCCTTGTGATGTCATTCATTCTATCTTCTAAAGATCCATTGTCTTGCTATCTGCCATTGATAATTATTTAATTAAGTGTTCCTATTTCTATGAATTTTGTTTTAAATAGTAAAACAAAATTGTCATTAAATGCGAAATATTTTCCGTTGAATATTGATTGCTTATGAGAGGTGTAGCAAAAACTATTCTCCTGAGGAGATCTTGAGTTCGCCTCTTATAATCTAGATGCCGAAAGCTGAATATGCATAGAATCACTTGAATAACATGAGGTGAAAAATATTCTTTCACGGAATAAAGAGCGGACGATAAGCCCAAATTGATCTGAGCTTGGAAATTGCCGTCGTAAAAAAAAATAAAGGTCTTCTGTAAACATGTCATCCCCTAGCCATGTGATCACACAGCCAACTAAAAATACTATTGATCCACGTAAAAAACTAATACAAACAATAACAACAACGTGTAAGGGTTGCGACAAATTCTGCTAACTTGGCAGAACAATTTATTCCATACCATGATTTAACACATTCCCCGATAAGCGCATCTCCTGCGAGTGTCAGTATCTCCAACTTTAAAAGTCTATCTCAAGAATTACTGAACCTAATCTAGGCGTGTTTGTATTTATTGCAATGCAATTCTCGTGGGGACTCGAAATATGGTGATGATAATCAATCATTTTGACATTTTTACATGATGATTTTTAAAAACATGTTTTCTTCAAACTTGTGATTTTGAAATACAAGTTATTTCTAAAGCACGACCGATGGTACTACAATCTCGGAAAAACTCCTGGGAACGCGTTACACGTTTTGGATTTGGATATTATGTGCAGAATCTTTTTCTGATCTTTAAACGATGTTTATTTTGTTAACAGCTAAAGAGGACATCTTAAACAACAGTTTTCCCTTCTCCCCACCCATCAGTATGTTGGGACACCTTTAACAACTGCAAAATCATTAATATTTCCAAACATTGTACCCGGGAAAGGGGGTGTTAGTTTTCCGTTGTTAACAAGTAAGTGTTACAAGACCTTTTTAACAGGATTGCAGGTTCTTCCGCCGTAAGAAAATATTTTGTCGTCACTCTACTGCAGCACTGCAAAAAGGTTGCTTCAAATACGTTGTTAAAAGTACCTTTATCATCCGTTGGTTGATGTGTTGATTAAAATTAATTCAATATGTAGAATATTAGGCGTTGTATAATAGTAAAAAATCCCCAGCGTTGAGCAATTCGTCGAAAACAATGTCTTTAAAATGTTGGTGGAAACTGTTTCTGTTGCGTAGAAATATTCCACTCTGGCAACTGTTGCATGAGCATTGAGGACAATCACGCAACAGTTGATGCAAGTTACGCACATGTGAATTTTAGGCAATTGTTGTCCAAAAAAGCCAATTTTGTGATACGCAATCGTCATTCAATCATCATGGCGTCTGGTGCACGAGCTGAGATCTCTGGATCTGGATAAATTATAATCTGGTAAATAAAACGTTGAATCCGCATCAACATCAGAGTTTGTGACATCTGAAAGGCGTTTTGTGAGTCCGGTTTTGAATGTTTGAAGCTTGGTCTGTCAAGAAGATGATGTGATAGATCGGCCCAAATATGTGTAGTCGTCCATGGAAATAAGATTATTTCGTCCTGTTCGTATAGGTTTTAGTCGTTGCAGCTTTAAATCGATAGATTCTAATCGGTGAGTGGGGCGAGAAAGCTTGAACCAGTTTCTTGATTTTTGTTTTGTTTCCAAAGAACATATTGATGCTACCCTTGACATCTCCTGAGATATCTGGCCCCCACAAATTAAGGGAAGACATCACAACTCGACCGCCCGTTGACCGCCGGTTACGGTCGGTTCCGCCCGGTTCTTTCAGGTCAAATGTTTTACTGGTATATGAATATTCACGCATGCAACACTGAACAACCGCCGGTTGACTTAATGCTGTAATCAGACCAATTTACACTATCAATCTGTTACTTTGCGGTCATAATAGCTCTCTCTATAATATTTCTATAAAAAACCCATTCATATACTTTCGGTATTGATTTTAAAAAGTTAATTGAGCTATAAACAGATTGAAAAAGCCAACCCCAGCGAAAATCAATAGCTGTATTGTACTGGATGTCAACTGACAATTGAGAACCCATTACTTCAAGATTTTATTGCTCACGCGTGTGACGAGGCAGTATCAACCGGTCGTGTTCACCAGAGTGTAACTATTTGACCTCATTATGTGTGTATATTATAACAGACGACACGTTTTGTGAGAACCGGGCGAAACCGGCCGTAACCGGCGGTCAACGGGCGGTCGAGTTTTGACGTGATCCCTAAATTGAAATGGCAGAAAAACCTATTTGCAAATGCCCAACGCCTAATAAAACCTCGTGAATTAAACAACAAATAGGTATTAGAATACCCAACAAATCACTAAACAAAAGCCCAACAACCAATAAACAATATAACACTCAACAAATGCAAAAAGTAAAAAGCAAGATATACCAACAGGGTGTGAGGAAACAGGCAATGACGAGGGAGAATAACTCGATAAAACAGTGAGATAACAAAAAAACAATAACACACGGAAATGCACTGGTACAAACAATACAAATTGCTGTGTAATAAAACAACAAAAATATAACGTAACAATAAAGACCGACGTTTCAAGTGGATATACCACCCTTCATCAGGGACAAAATATAAAAACAAAAGGGGTAAGAACTATAAAGAAGATATTGAACTAGACAAGTCCACCACTGTAATTATAGCACAATGCCAGTAATAGATGTTGACTACTAGACATCCAAGTTACCACTAACAAAAACTAACCAAGTTCAATAAAATACAGATCCATGTTGCTATGCAAACTAACAAAACATAACCAATAAATCAATTACTATTCAGTAATTGCCTATTGGGACCTATGGAATGACCGCAACCTCACAACAAACCTTAAAACAAAGATTGTAAAAGCATTGGTATGGAGCGTGCTCCTTTACGGTCTGGAGGGATGGACTCTAATCAAAGCAGATGAAAATCGCATAATGGCTGCTGAAATGTGGATCTGGAGAAGAATGTTAAGAGTTAACTGGAAGGAGAAAAGAACCAACATAAGTATCCTGAAAGAACTTGGTGTAAAGAGACAACTGCTAGGAGAGCTTATCAAAAGAAAGCTGGCCTACTTTGGGCACATCATTAGAGGCAGTGGTAACTTACTGGCACTCCACATCAGAAGGGAAAGTGGAAGGCAGCAGGAAAAGAGGTCGTCAAAGGAAACAATGGTTTGACAACATCAAGGAATGGACTGGTATGAGTGTTATAAAGGCCAAGCGTCTGGCACAAGACAGAGTAGCTTGGAGAAAGACGATCCGGAGATGTGATCGTATGGCAGCCAATCGTCATATCTGACGGAGGCCGAAGAAGAAGAAGAAGAAGAATAGCCTATTGCCTGTTTCCCCACACCCTGTTGGTATATCTTGCTTTGTACATTTACACTCTTGATTTTTATATTTTCGAGATATCAGTTTTCTGATCCTTGGTATGTGTACTGGTTCCGTTGGATTCATCTTTTTACATTTTATACTCAACAAATGGTTAGAAATGCTCAACAGTTGAGCTGCTGCTTACTTGAACAACTTATGAGTGAATATAATTGCCCAACTTTTGAGTAACTGGAATTGTTCAACTGTTGTTGAAAACATGTTATCCAACGGTGCTGGGCAAATTTTACTCAACAGTTGAGCTGCTGCATACTTGAACAACGTTGTGTAAAATGATGAGTAATGTTGAGCAACTTTTTGCAAGTGTGTATGTCCGAGGAGAATCGTCTCTTTATTAAACCATGGATTGAATATAATTTTAGTTGGATACTTTTTATCACGATTTCCTTGCTACTATTGAAGACGTGTTTCCATTTTGCCAATAGGGCTTACGTCTCACATTGAGATAGTGATACTGCCTGATTGGCAATTTTACTCCTCAGAATCGCACCATTAACTTTCAAGGACATCTGGGACACAAGTGGGAGGTTTCATACAAAACAACACCTTGACCCGTTGTATTGGCTTAACACTTTCCACGCGGCAGGCGTCTGCAGACGACATTCCAAAATGTCACAAAATGTTTCAAAAATGTCACAAAATGTTTCAAAAATGCAAAGAATGTTGAAGTTAATTAACAAATTTGACATCACCATGAGAAATGCATTGAAATGAGTACAAACATGACTCGTATTGGTTAAGTAATTCTTGAGATAGACTTACAAAGTTGTGAAAGGTTTCTTAAAAAAAAGTTGAATATGATAAAACTAATAGCCGCGTGGAATGTGTTAATACACCTGTATCGAGTCCTGATGAAAACTACTTGAGGTGTTTTTGTCATGATTATGTGACATATTTTGCAATAAAGAATTGAAAAGAAGGACAAATACAGACGTTCTACTTTCTTTTCTCTTGTGACACAACCCTGAGGTTCGTCGATTTGTTAGTTCGTAGTCTCTTGCGAAACCTTACCTAGTGATATGACGAAAAATACGAACAGTTTGGCAGTTGTTATAAATGGCTAACTTTCCAATATATGTCTTGATATAGATATTTATGTTATGGATGGATAGGCCTATTGGATTGGTTTGTTCTGATGTATTGTGCTAGTAACCTCTCCCCTCAGCGTCCTTTCACACTGTGTTTCGATTTCCATGGTAACATCTGAAATATTTGCAATTGGAAAAATGTTTATCACCGTCATGTGCATAATAAGATAAAATGTCAATTATAATGTAGGCTTTTTAATACTATAAGTTAGATTATAAATTTGATGTGTTTGTTCTTATTGCGAATTATACAAACCAGTTCCAGACCAAGTGCTTTAATGTTAACTAATTTAAAATCAGTAATCAGTTTCAAACTTGACCAGAAAACCCCTACGGCTCCCCAACTACTAGTGACAAATTGTTGTCTAAGATCAGAATATTTGAATCGATGTTTTGTTGTAGGTTGATTGTTCTGATCCTTACAAGTGGAAGTTCATACATGTCATACAATTGTTAAAGTGTACAAATCCCAGTTTGATCAATCAAAATTGAGGGCGCAGCCTCCAAGATATCACTGAATAAACTTTTAAGTAACCATACCAACCGAGCATAAATTTGCATTACAAAGTGATTCTCAATGGGATATTGCCTAGTGGGTGCTCAGCAGAGACAATTGGTGTGAATTGAATCATAGCTCACCATTCATCCATACATGCTTGATTGGATTCGATACCACACAGTGTTCACTATAAATCAGTGACATAATCTCATGTGTCGTGTCATTGTGGTGAGGATATTTGCCCGTTTAATGTACATGTATATCTCAGGTTTTTATTCTGGTTACTGGTTTTAAATTAGCTAACATCTGTTTAAAGCACCTGGCCTGAAACTTTTTGTGTTAACCCCCTGAGAACTACCGGCCGATTGGTTAAAAAGATGGATACATCATTTATTGCACCAATGAGAGACATTGTTAGAATAATTGTATCCCTGATAAAGATGGGAGTAAAACATTTTACAAGCTGCATTTGAATTGGCTATTCATATGAGTACATCTTGTAATAAACCAATCAGAACCACTGTAAGATAGACAGGTAGACCCCCAGGGGGTTAAGTGTATATTATAACCGTAGGAATATGAATTCGAAAATACGAATAGTTATTCATGTCCTTATAATCTAGTTTATGAAAGGTCGACTTTCCTACCAAATTAGTTACTGGGGCAGATATCCTCGGGCTTTCCATTTTGCATAATACGTCAGTGTATCTTGGTTAACAGGCGCCGGGCCAATCAGAGTTCTTGCTTTAATTCATGCGGATGTTGGCCTCTGTTTTGTGTAGATAATAGGACATCTACAATTTACATATGTTATCTCGCAGAGCATACTCTCTAGGGGGTAGGGATTATGTATGTAGTTTACTGTATCAAAAATCATACGTTGAATACTGTTTGAAGTCCATTTACAATTTGGCATTTACAATCTTTCTGATCGAATTTCTAAGGGTAGGGATTATGAGTAGCAATCTTGAAATCATATAAACAATTGTATCAACAGATCAATAGCTTTTATTGTCTTTATAATCAATTCAATAGTTCAAGCATAAGTATGTAGTTATCTTTCTGAGCCTATCTCTAAGGGTAGGGATTATGGGTAGTATACAAATACTACATGGTAGAGGGGAAATAGAGCAAACTATTTTCCCGAGGTACTGGCTACGGGCCTATCATCACCCCGAACCCGAAGGGTGAGGGGTGATAGGCCCGTAGCCAGTACCGAGGGAAAATAGTGTGCCCTATTGCCCCGATCATACCATGTAGTATTTGTTTTATTACACCTCACTGTGACTCTGGGTATGAGGTTGTAGGGAAATAGTCAAAACTATTTTCCTAGGGAAATAGTACTTGTGATAGGAATTGGCCAATGAATTGCCATGATTAGTTCATGAATATTTATGAGGTGTAATCATTTTTAATACCAATCTTTGATTCATATGACGGACAATGCGTCAATGGCTTTTATGGTCCTTCAATAGTTTACCCATCGTGCCATCTGTATGAGCATACATGTATCTCTCTTAGGATTAAGGTGTAGGGTTAGTATTTACAAATCCGAAACGTGAAAAAGTTTTGATGATTCTTCACATTTACCTCTAAACAACTGATAGCCTACTTTAGTCATTATCCTTTAATTGGTTAGTAATTCTTAAAAATAAGACTTTGAAAGGTTTCTGAAAATCTGTTTTGTATAATATTAATATAGCAAAACTAATTAGCGACAAATTTCTCTCTTGTGATTGCTACCTGTAAATAATGGGAATTTTATGGATATTCAATTTGTGTGTACTTAATCTGGCGAAATACATTATCATACCTTAGTAATATGAATTCCAAAATGGAGACAATTTGGTAGTTTTTTTATAAAGGATTAACCCTTATTCCGATGTATGGCATTATATGGACATTTTATGTATATTCAATTTATTTGTTCTTACGGGGTGGTGATTTTCTTATGACCCCCAGGAAATTTGAAACCCACCCCTACCGAAAAAATTACTGCCCCTTAGTGTTAAGAGTTTTGTATCATACCTGTGTTATATGTATTCGAAAATAGAAACAGTTTTGTAGTTTTTATCAATGATCGACCTCATTATAGTGTGTGGCATTATACAGGGTGAGTCAGAAAGAATGTGCGCTTTTTCACAAACGCGTCACAAAAGATGTAGGCATGCACATTCCAAAATAATGGTAGCGCTTTCAAGACCTTTAATTAGGCTTTCATTCGATAGAAGAACTTTTAAAATCGACCATTTCTTTATCATGTTACACTAATTTGAGTATAGCCCCAAACATCTGAAGCAAATCCATGGAATGGTCAAATTATCAAGCCATTCCTAAAAGTATGCTAATGGGCTTTTTATTATTCATAATTACACAGATCTATTTATTTTCATTTATTTTAAGATATTGTATCCAACATTCATGTGCCTTTTCAGTTTTTCACTAGTTTCATTGATCAGCATCTCTGAATCAGGCAACCAACAATACTATGGGTTATTACCATTCCGTGGATTAGCTTTAAAATACCGGGTTCTACTCAAATGGTTGCAACTTTATGACGCAATGTTCGAATTCAAAAATTCCTTTTTGAATGAAAGCCAAATATGTATTCTTTGTAACACTATATTTGGTTTTGTATATGCAGGCCTGATATTTTTGTGGCGCTTTCGCCAAAAAGTGCCCGTTGTTTCTGACTCCCCCTGTATATGGTTACCAAGTCACCTTTTATAGGATATCCTAATATGGTCATCATTCTATGGCAGTCCTAATATGGCCATCAATTCATCCTTAGATATCCTAATAATGTAATTAAATAATTCTGTTACAGCATCTGACACTTGACAATCCGTTTATGTCCGACACAAGGGTTCACGGTCGGTACAATTCTATGATTGATTTATATGATTCACCATCTTCCTAATTGGAAATGACATTGAAATTGTGAAAAAAACTTCACGGATAGTTACCGTTTTAATATAACATCCTCCATCGGGAATAACCTCATAGACCAATAAATGTTACGTGAGTATGTTGCTAATTACGTTACATAAAAATACACGCTCTATTGCCACTTCGTCCAATGCCATTTCGTCCACTAACCAGTTCGTCCAATGTCATTTCGTCCAATGCCATTTCGTCCATTAGTCACTTGGTCCAATAACCACTTGGTCCAATAGCCACTTCGTCCAATGTCATTTCGTCCAATAGCCACTTGGTCCACTGTCACTTGGTCCAATAGCCACTTCGTCCAATAGCCATTTTGTCCATTCCCACTTCGTCCAATAGCCATTTCGGCCAGTACCATTTCGTCCAATGGCCATTTTGTCCATAGTCATTTCGTCCATAGCCATTTTGTCCAATAACCATTTCGTCCAATAACCAATTCGTCCAATAACCATTTCGTCCAATAGCCATTTCGTCCAATAGCCAATTCGTCCAATAACCATTTCGTCCAATAACCATTTCGTCCAATAGCCAATTCGTCCAATAACCATTTCGTCCAATAACCATTTCGTCCAATAGCCATTTCGTCCAATAGCCAATTCGTCCAATAACCAATTCGTCCAATAACCAATTCGTCCAATAACCAATTCGTCCAATAACCATTTCGTCCAATAACCATTTCGTCCAATAGCCATTTCGTCCAATAACCATTTCGTCCAATAACTATTTCGTCCAATAGCCATTTCGTCCAATAGCCAATAAATCATTACGTGAGATAAATAATAATCATTACTAGTTACAAAAAAAGGACCTTGAGTGGATGGACTACAGAAAATTACTATCAACTGATGATCTTAATATCCCAAGATATTGCTGCAGCAGTGAATGGTGACGCCGGGCCCGAGTCAAGTACATTATAAGGAAATTAATATTCAGCTCATGTGCTAATAAAAGTTTAAATGTCCGCAACTAACCACACGATGGTATGGTATTTTTACCAAAGCGGGTGTGGGAAAGTAAGAGTTCTTGGGCATTATTTTATTGATGATATGGTCATGGGACTCATTAGGAGAGAAGGGCAGAGTACATTCTTTACATCAACACTGTTATATTCTTATTCATGCAGTAAATGTACACAAATAAATATTGCAGTCTCACTCAGCATGCTCGGAGAATTACTAATCACCGGACCGGACAAGCAAGTCAAGTTTGATTTTGTTCAGATTCGTAAAGCGGGGGAGAACATTCATGATTTTATTGTTTGAGAGGGGTACAAGGCAATGTGTGTGTGTATTGTATATAATAATGCAATCAGAGGGACGTGGTGGGGAGGGGTGAGTTGATGGGGGAGGGTGGGGTAGCATTTCTCAAAAGTTGACAGCCTGGATTAAAAACACTTTCCACGCGGCAGGCGTCTGCAGAAGACATTCAAAAAGTTCACAAAATGTTTAAAAAATGTCAACATTATTTAAATTCATTACCATTTTTAGAATCACCATGTGAAATGCATTGAAGTAAGTACAAACATGTCTAGTATTGGTTCAGTAATTCTTGAGATAGACTCTGAAAGTTTGGAAAGGTTTCTGAAAAATCTGTTTTGTATTTGGTAAAACTAATTGCCGCGTGGAAAGTGTTTAATTAAGGCTATTAAATATTTTTAAGAGATGAGAATATTGAACCCCATTCTAAATATTCAATTGAAAAAGAAACTTACCAAGATTGTGAGAGTTTTTATTTATGAAACAATGACAAATACTTCAACAGCACCCCAATAAGACAAACGCCCCATCATACTCAGGTATATTGTCCATACGGGTATGTGCGGCTGGCAAGGACCCCTTTTCACACCTTTCAGCCGCTCCTTAAGACCCCCTTTTCAACCACTGGCAGTTCCATAAGACCCCCTTTTCATCCATTGGCAGTTCTCTTAGACCCCAAATTCAACCATAAATCATAAAATGTGTGAAAATCTTATGAATTTGAGTTATGTAGCCTCAAATTTGGCCTAAATTCAGTTCATAAGGCAACATTTTGCCTAAAATTCAGTTTATAAGACACAATTTTGTATAAGAATTCAGTTCTCTAAGACCCCAATTTCGGCGACCGTTCAGTTCGGTAAGCCCCTGTTTTGGTGCCCGTTCAGTTCGGTAAGCCCCTGTTTTCAGACTGCCCAGCCGCACACCCCTACCCTCTTCAAATTTGAGTACCCCCCCCCCCCCCCCCCTTGTTATTAGTATCTCTCACTTTATCTCTACGTTTCTGGGCTATGTCAGTGTTTTATATTTATATAGTAAATTATGATAGCAAGGCCAGTAGAGTTTTAGGTCATTCAGACAAGTTAAAACCTAACGCTCTCGGCCCTCTGAATCCCCGCCGACGGCATCCCACACCACCAGTGGCGCGAATCAGGGGAGCAGGCCATGCCCCTGGCCCACTCCCCATTGACAGAGAGTAAAAAGGACTGAGAAAATTAAGGATGAGGACGAGGAGGAAGTATAACGAGTTGAACCTCGGACCTCCTGCACCAAAGCCAATCTCCATTCCACTATTTTGTTTTGGGAGAGACTGAAAGTTTGTATATTTTTAGTGCCTCCCTCAAATTAGGGCTTCCAAGGGCTTCAAAACCTTATGTTAGTATTTGGATTGTGTAACAACTGGTATGAGCTGCGCGGATCTGATCTCGTGTACCGGAACGATCACGATGTCTCATTGTAAAGATGTTTTTTTGTTTCATATTTGCTTCTTATTGTTATTTACTGTTTACTTCTGATTGTTTGTTATTTGTTGGTTGCTTCTTGTTGTTTGGACGAAATGGTTATTGGACGAAATGGTTATTGGACGAATTGGTTATTGGACGAAATGGTTATTGGACGAAATGGTTATTGGACGAAATGGTTATTGGACGAATTGGTTATTGGACGAAATGGTTATTGGACGAAATGGGTATTGGACGAAATGGATATTGGACGAATTGGTTATTGGACGAAATGGTTATTGGACGAAATGGTTATTGGACGAAATGGCTATTGGACGAAATGGCTATTGGACGAAATGGCTATGGACGAAATGGCCATTGTACAAAATGGGTATGGACGAAATGGTTATTGGACGAAATGGGTATTGGACGAAGTGGGAATGGACGAAGTGGTTATTGGACGAAATGGCTATGGACGAAATGGCCATTGGACAAAATGGGTATGGACGAAATGGGTATGGACCAAGTGGCTATTGGACCAAGTGGCTATTGGACCAATTGGCTATTGGACCAAGTGGCTATTGGACCGAGTGGATACTGGACGAAGTGGGAATGGACCAACTGACATTGGACGAAATGGCTATGGACGAAATGGCTAATGGACGAACTGGCATTGGACGAAATGGCAATGATACACACATTTTGAATTTCAATTTCAATTTCCGGTGACAGTAGATGAAATAGGCAAAACATCCGGTTTGGCATTTTAATGGAATTCTTATTTTCATCTTCATCCGCCCTATTTCTTGATAGATTCATGAATGTAATGTCAGGACAAGGACATTTCAACACCGTCTTGGCCCTGGAAAGTCTCTGCCTCATCTTATCTTCAGTTTCTTATGGAACAGTAGCAAAGATAAACGCATTCGTGAAATTTATTCATAGTACGTGGCTGGAAATGTTATGAACCAAATAACTTGACTCACACGCGGCAAATAGAACACAGACTATATGATTTATTAACCCTTTCCAACCGGCAGTCGTCTACAGACTTTCAAAAATGTCACAAAGTGTTTCAAAAATGTCCATATTATTGAATATTATCACCACATTTTGAATCGGCATGAGAAAAGCATTAAAATAAGTAGAGACATGTTTAGTATTGATTCAGTAATTCTTGGGATAAGATTTTGAAAGTTGGGAAAGGTTTCTGAAAAATCTGTTTTGTAATGGCAAAAACATTAGCCCCGTGGAAAGTGTTACGAAAAAAGACTGAGCCAATTTCACGCCAGAATGGTATCTCAATAGATACTTTGCGTGATAAAGTAGTTGGTAGCTAAGTGTGTTTCTACGTGCATGTTCTTTCGATTGAGTTCTTATCTCGCTCTTGAATATCAACGCATCTGTCACGTCACTCGTCACTGTCGGTATTCGTCAATGAGATGACGATGAATGGAAACATAATTAGAAAAACAATGACGTCGTAACACTGTGCGAAGTGGATGGATTTGTTATAATAGACATTGTGACTACTACGACGATTGTTTAGGACAAACAAAGAATATTGTCTGTCTCAGAAGCCCGCCCGCATTGGTATGTGAAATGAGCTACGGCGTGTAAGTCTACGCGCTGAGGTCTACGCGCTGGATTATTTGGGATTTTTTTTGCGGGGGGGGGGGGGGGATTTTTACCAAAAAATCTTTTAAAGGTCTCTGTAAGCTTGGATTAGCAACAACAACAAAATCGCATACCGCATAGCCTTTAAAAAAAAATGCACAGCACTTACCTTTTTTGCCAAATGTTTCTGAGACAGACCTTCTTCTTTTTTGACCTTAGCAACCATATAGCTACAATGTGGTCATTCGTCGAAGTAAACTAAACTCCTCAAAAAGCCTTCGGTTGTTTCGTGATAATATTAATATTGTGTTACCGATCATTAGAATGCTGAATGTGGTCATCTTTCAAGTGATAATCAAATTCACACTTTATTCAGTGCTCAGCCACTTGTTTGAAAATATAGGGAAGTCTCGATCTGAATGGTTTGAAGTTACCACTATTTTGTGCTCAAAAGGACAACCCTGTCGTCAGTTCAATGGTGTAAACACATTGACGATACAGAGGTGCTCTATTGATATTTGATGACAAAATAATGGTGAGTTTGGCAAATTACGTCTGAGACCTGTATCTTTTTAAGCACATAACTACGAACTGAAACAAGTAGTTGCTACATATTTGGTATCATTAAAACACAATTATGAATATATCAAAAGACATTCGAAAATGTGTGATTGAAAAACAACAATTTTTGAGGGATTTATAAGGTGCAGCTGACAAATCAGAACTTAAAAAAAATTCAGAGTAAATTTGATTTAGTGAATGGTTTTTGGATCAAGGGAAATGTTTCCACGTTCAAACAGATCGACTTTAAATATCAAGTTAACAATTAGTGGTGCAAAATGTTACTTTAGGACCATTGTATTAACCATTTTCACGAGGCAATCGTCTGCCGGCGACAGTTTCAAAAGTGCACAAAATGTTTCAAAAATGTCAAAATTATTGAATATCATAAACATATTTGGAATCACCATGAGAATTGCATTGCAATAAGTACAAACACGCCTAGTATTGGTTCACTAATCCTTGAGATAGACTTTAAAAGTTGAAGTTGGGAAAGGTTTCTGAAAAATCTGTTTTGATTATGGTAAAACTAATAGCAGCGTGGAAAGTGTTAAAGGCATATTATGTGATCTTTTCCAGAGGGCGCCCTCTATTCATTATTTTTTTTAGAAAGTAGATTTTCTTACAGATTTACATTTCCGATCATAAATCATACATACATTCCAAGTTACAGAGCGATACGATTCCTAATTACCTCAAAATCATGGTTTTAGAGTGAATTTAGAGTGAAAAATATAAAGTGTCAGGATTCTGACAGTTTATTTTCACTCTAAAACCATGATTTTGAAGTAATTAAGAATCGTATCGCCCTGTAACTTGGAATGTATGCATGATTTATGATCAGAAATGTAAATCTGCAAGAAAATCTGCTTTCTATTTTTTTTTCGATGTTGAGGGCGTTCCCTGGAAAGATCACATAATATACCTTTAAGATACCTAGAGCAAAGGTTACATTTACTGTCGAGATCAGCGTGTTGATTCGCATCTATGCCTTACCAAACGGTGTGTTTTCAAGCAGTAATAACAAACAAATAATTTCAGAATATATGTATTTTTTTGTGGTACCAAAGTGGATATGGGAATATGAATAAAGTGTAAACAAAGGTATAAAAGATTAGAGATTAGTGACAAAGTTGATTTTAAAATGACACTGACATTCGCAGGAGATGTGTCGAATCATGTTATGGATGCTTGTTAAAAATTGTTCTGCCAAGTTAGCAGAATTTGTCGCAACCCTTACACGTTGTTGTTGTTGTTTTTATTAGTTTTTACGTAGATCAATAGTATTTTTAGTTGGCTGTGTGATCTCACGGCTAGGGTTATGACATGTTTAGAGAAGTCCTTTAAATATGTCTTACGGCTGCAATTTCCAAGCTCAGAGCAATTTCGGCTTATTGCTCTTTATTCCGTGAAAGAATTGTTCACCTCATGTTATTCAAGAGATTCTATGCATATTCAGCTTTTGGTATCTAGATGATAGTAGGCTGATGAACTCAAGATCTCCTCAGGAGAATAGTGTAGCTACACCCCTCATAAGCCGTCAATATTCAACGGTGCTTGGAAAATATTTCGTAATGATTATCCCTACTATTTATAAACCAAATACATAGAAATAGGAACAATTAATTAACTAATTATCAATGTCAGATAATAAGACAATGGATCTTCAGAAGATAGACAGAATGACATCACAAGGGAGTCCTCATGGCTCTTGGATTTTATTTATTTAACTGAACAGGTTCGAGGGACAGGCATCTTTCTACACGACAGGGAACGAGACAAGAAGCGATTTCTAGTCTTTATATCTCGATGTAAAACACATAGAATTTTCGACGTACTATCCCCTGCGGCCACGTAGTGCTAGTAGCAATGGTAAAGCGTGAGACAGCGTTGTATTGTATATTTATCACCGACCGTCATTTAATCAAAATCAGTTGTTCGTAAACTCAATATGAACAAATATTTTAGAGCAACTTACACGTCCTGATAAAATGTCTGAAAGCATTTCCTAAACTCGAGGGTAACATGCTAAGATCTTCTTTAAAAAGTTGCGTCGATGTTATTTATTGGTATGTGATAACCATTCTCATCTTCAAAAGTGGTGTTTGTATATATTTATAAAAGTTAGTTCGAATTCTTAATTAATTCATATAGACATATGATCAGCATCCGGACTATAACAACGTAGACAATAACTTGATGTATGATGAGATTTCTATTTATAGTAGCATCATAATCTAAAGGGAATAACCTTAATGCTGTTCTCCTCGTCTGGTTATTTTATTAGTTTTCCTGTTTGATATATATTTGCGTCTACTGTTTTCATCTTCAAAATCCCAGCTAATCAACAACTCTTGTGGGAAATTCCAATGCACCAGAAACCGTTTCCGGAGAATAAATCATTTAGCTAGCTAACAGATAAAAATGATTAGAATGATGCATCTGGTTTTATCAAAATTAATCAAGATAAATGACGTAATTGCGGAAAGTGTTTCTTTTGAATTCTTTTGAATACTATATTAAATGAGATTTACGTTGAACGAATCTTCAATATGGATGTATAGCACGACATCAAATCCCAACAATAAATTCAAACACTGCTGAGGATTGCTAAGTGCTCACTACAATCTGATCATATTGTTTAGTTCCTTTTTCATTCTTACTTTTTGAGGTGTTTTCTGCATACGTTACATGATTACAAAGTCCATATGGCGAATCACTTTTGTACAGGGTGAAACATCAATATCGTGACGCATATTTTCGTAGCACAAAATACGACCAAAAGAGATCAAAAGGCGGCTAGCCTTCGCCAAATTTACTGATGTATGAATATGCTCAAATGTACGTAACGACGCGTGACTTGCTCAACCTTAGATTCGTTGGTTAAAACTTGTCCGACGGCGAACACGTTAAAACTTGTCCCGACGGGGAACCCGTTAAACTCTTCGTTGGTTCGTTCATTTGTTTGGAAAATAAACAATTAAAAGATGGAATCACGCTTAAAAGCGAGAAAGACTACATAGGAGGCTTATATCATGCATATTTTAGTCAAGGACTTTCCTATACGAATCGCGTAAAAGATTTATACCGCGAAATTTCGGGTCACGATACGAAACACGCGACACGAGATTTCGGGCCGCGATACGCGAGTCGAAGGCGCAACACGAAATGATACCATTAAAGCTTCGTAGTTTCCAGAATAAAAAACATGCTAGCAGTTTAACTATCGTCCTACAGGGACGTTTTTGTAACACGGTAAAACTAAAACGAATAAAATCCAAACAGAGATGTAAAGTACAAACATCCCACGCATGACGTCAAAATGACGTCATTAAACATGGCCGACCTCAAAATGCCAAAAGGGTTCCAAATATCAGAATTTCCTTTTAAGTGAGGAAAATGATGTTTCCAACATATACTATAAGATTCAGGACCGTATTAATAAGATATTTGTCAAAATGGCGACTTCTAAATATTGTAAGGTAGCACCGTCCTACAGTCGGACTTTGACGGTTACCTGGTACCCTCAATTTGTTTGTCGTCAAAGTGAGCGCAGTCTTTTGCGTTTTAGCGCCGCCGGCGAAAATTCTGGTATAGGGGTAGTCACCCCCATCCCCCTCTCAGTAGGACGAGGGTAAATGTTGACATTATATTTTTGACTTTAGTATTTGATTGACACATCTATTATGAATTAGCAAATATGACCTTTTGTATACATGTAAATAATGTAACGTTGCATGGATTTATATAACGTAAAAGTATGTTTAAACGATTGCACACGGAATTCCGCTTCAAACTTTTGTGTCTATAGTATAAGGATTGATACTGTAGATGTGTACGTATCGAAGACTGGTAACATCCCGATATGTAAAACGCGTTAAGCATCGCTGATATCCCTCAAAGCTTGCAATCTGATCTGATACAAAGACATGCTTCTGAAAAGGCCAATCTAATTTTGTATTAAACGTCATACATTATGTTTCCACTAAAGATAGACACATTTTGAAATTAATACCTCTTTACTAGTACATCATCAGATTCCATTTTGATAAATCATCATTGTTTAGTTTGTATTGAACGTCTTAACCGGTATTTTCCCTAAAAGTAAAATAGTCGCGTAAGTCTGTTATAAGAAAGTTATGAGAGAATCACGATTTCGAGAGGAGAATGTTTCTGTCTTTTCATTTGTTTCTTTCTCACCGCCAGCTAGATGAAATAATAGATAATTAAATGCCTGCCCGTATTTTTGGGTATATATGGATATGTATGGAACAAAATTTCGCCGAAATATTTGCAGAAATGAATCAATCATGTTTATATTCTAGTGGTTTTTTTTCATCTTTCCCTTTAGACGTACCGTCACATTGCTTGCTAATCACTAATATGATAATTGTCGACCATAGCAGTCTTAATATGCTCATCAAATATTATAGCCATTAGTAACACAGTCATTTTTGTTATTGCCGTCCATCCTGAAATTGCCACTATTAATAGGCAATTATAATATATAGATATCATTTAGATATCCTGTGACTCCCGCGATCCGATCCAGTGTCCGTCCGAGGGAGGAGCCTGTTATAAGTCAGGGCAAACTGTCATAAACGGTAATTATCAATGAGCAGAAGTCTAAAGATAATTTGTTCTGTAAAAAGGTACCAGTTTATATAGTTTTTACAAACTTCTATAAATAATCCGCATACTCAGTATCAGATTTGAGCAGTTCTGTACAGAAAATTGGGTTATCACAATATCTTCTAATAGCGTTGAATAATGCCATATGAAAAACGTGCTAATTCTCGAAATTTACGAATTGTGAATATGAGGTTGATCTCCCAGAGCTCAAACTTGTTTTCAAACCGGAACAGAATTGTGAAAACAAACATTATAATAGGTTTCGGTTATGTGACATGTAATCATGTTTGAACTTTTTCCGGATTACATTTACGTTACTACGCTACGTATATCCCTCTATAATACTGTTGTTATTGCTTGGTATAACACCGCCGATTGCTAGAAACGTTAAGATTACGCTTAGATTACTATGTAATTCCGTTATACCCTATAGGCGTTAACTTATTCAAAGGCATGTCTTGTTATTACAAATTGCCCCAGTGAATTTATCAACCCAGGTATCCCCTGTTGCTATTTTTGCTTCCGCCCTAGATAGCATAAGTATTCAATTGCACAATAAGAACACCGCTCTGTTTTCTTTCACTTCGACTTTGTGGACACTTGTCGTCTTATCTTTCGTGTAAAAATACATTTGCGAAGAAACAGTCGTTTGGTATATAGTTGACATGACATGATGTAAGATATTCTATTTCACCTACATTATGAGTGGGCGAGGGTTAAAGGCATATTATGTGATCTTTTCCAGAGAGCGTGCTCTATTCATGATTTTTTTTAGAAAGTAGATTTTCTTGCAGATTTACATTTCTGATCATAAATCGTACATACATTCCAAGTTTGAGAGCGATACGATTCACAATTACCTCAAAATCATTGTTTTAGAGGGAATTTAGACTAGAGTAAAATAAGTTGTCGGTCAAAAATCGACATCTGACAGTTTATTTTCACTCTAAAACCATGATTTTGAAGTAATTAAGAATCGTATCGCCCTGTAACTTGGAATGTATGTATGATTTATGATCAGAAGTAAATCTGCAAGAAAATCTGCTTTCAATTTATTTATTTTTGATGTTGAGGGCGTTCCCTGGCTAAGATCACATAATATACCTTTAACAACCAGTATACAGAAGGACGTAACAAAAAATTGGCCTTTCTGAGAAATAAGTTTTTATTGTGTGTTCCATTGAGTTGTGAGTTCAACTCCAAACAAGAACTGTTTTGGTAGTATAATATCTCAATATGACCAACACGTAAGTTACGGCCTTCTGGTTGTCAACCCTCGATGGGTTAAAACGTGTTTCTAGAAAAGTAAATCATAAAAGATAATAAAAATGAATGAAAAAACTATCGTAAAAAAGGTTACTTCTAATTTAGTGATTGATTATACAGTAATTGAAGATATTCATAACAAATTCCGACTAAGTCATCTCTTTTTGAGCGTCGAACATTTCCCTTAAAGACAAGTCCTTCTTTTGGAATGTAACGCATACTGTGTACACAATTAGGATGCCCTTTTCACAAGCATGCCTTTGTTTCAGATCGCAGGATTTAAACGATGCTTAGAAATCTCCTTCAATTAGGTGTGTTACGATTGTCTTCGTAAGATCTGTATTCCATAGTGATTTTGCTAGTTTGTGTCAGTGTTAACTTGGATGCCTAGTAGGTAACATCTATTACTGGCATTGTGCTATAATTACAGTGGTGGACTTGTCTAGTTCATTATCTTATTTATAGTTCTTAACACTTTTGTTTTTTATATTTTGTCCCTGATGAAGGGTAGTATATCCACTTGAAACGTCGGTCTTTATTGTTACCATATATCCTGAGTAGTCTCAGATATATCTTTGTTGTTTTATTGCACAGCAATTTTCATTGCTTGTCCCGGTGCATTTCCGTTTTTGTTTTGTTTTTTTGTTATTTATCTGTTTTATCGCGTTATTCTCCCTTGTTATTACCTGTTTCCCCACACCCTGTTGGTATATCTTGCTTTTACTCTTAGCATTCGTAAGATCAACTAAACTTCAAATCAGTTTTCGGAATTTTTGTTGATAGATTTATATTGTGTTACTTGTCAACAAAAAAGCAAATGTGCTCTTCCAGATTCATAGTAATTACCTGTTTTAACACGCATGCCCTTGCTTGGAAATATGGGATGAACTTAAAATGTGCCAAATTCACCACATATTTTTTTAAGTGTTTTATTGACTTTTGAGCATAAAATCGTGATGAATTTGGCAAATTCAGATTGAAACCTCTCCACATTCGTACGCAAGTGACTGAGCACTAAAACAAGTGATTGCTATAAAGGTGGCATCGTTGGTAAGGATAACTCATCAGCTTTACATCGACAAGTAAGATAATATAAATATCTTTATAATTGGCGATTGAAAGAAATTTCCGAATTCTTGAGGAGTTTAATTGTTTGATTCCCTGTTAATAAATACGTGGGCCAAGATGTGCCACAAGAGCTCACAATTCCTGACAATTACCACACGGCTATTAATTATACCATATACAAAACAGATTTTTCAGAACCTCTCCCAACTTTCAAGAATTACTGAACCAATACTAGGCATGTTTTTGCTTATATTAATGCATTCCTCATAGTGATTTCAAATATGGTAATATCATTTAATAGTATTTATATTTTTGAAGCATTTTGTGAAATTTTGGAACTGTCGTCTGCATACGTCTGCCGCGTGAAAATATGAGAGTTGCGGGAAACTAATACTCTCCTATACTCCTGTACAAAACCGTCTTATACTGAATTACGTATAGTCAATGACTTTATACGTTAATCTAAAATCCTTATAAATCCGACCAATGTTTATGGGTTTTTTTATGGCAAATAAATTATCCCTGCTCTTTCGAACTTGTAGCACAATACGATTCGTCATACTACAGAAATGTTAAATATCTCCACTCAATTACACACGAGTTAATGAACCAATCTGTCATTGAAACCCCATAAACGCAGTCAATATTACCATCTTACTTCCCCACTGAGTATCTCATCGTTTCATATTACATGATGATGATAATACGGATGATTGTGAACATGAACTGCGCCCAATTGTAAATGGTTAAAAAACCTTGTCATTCTAAAAATCTTATTCTGTATAATTGAATGCACCCGACATTGCCTGATGTTCTAATGAACCGTTGACGAAAGACCTTTACTAAGCTTCCTTGTCTTTCTTACACTAGGCTCGCTATTTACAATCGCTCTATAATTCCCTAAATGTTCATTTTCCAAGCAAAATCAACATTGCTAACATTAAGAATGTCACGCTTCCCTTTATATTTAGATACATTTATAAATCAGCAATAGGTTATTATACATCTGTCGTGACAAAAACAAAATTGTGCATGTCTGCAAAGTATTTGGCTATCCTTACGCACCAATTGTTTCGTCAAGTCTTATAATGTGTTCATAAACCAACAGATCTGACAATCATAAGTTTTAACTTCTATAATTGTCAGATATGAAGAAAACATATATTTAAACACATATACTGCCTATTAACTGAAAATACGATGACGTTAAAAAGTCACCGTATTTGATTCTTTAAAAGTCAACAAAAACATAAATTTGATGAAGATGATCGTAAAGCATATATTTTGAAAGTATATTTCAGACATTTATGTAGGATGTATAGTATTTATGTATAGGTCAATAGATGCGTGCGTATGTAATGTTTCGAGATAAATCGAAAATATCAATACACGCGCGCTGATGTTGATGTGTGAATAACGGCACGACCCTGTATTGGGAGTGCGACCCTGTATGGGGAGTGCTATTGTGAGAGCAATATATCATTTGCGCAAGTGCATTGAATTATCTGATTTTTCGAGAAACAAAACATACACATGTATTGACTTAATTCATACACGACAATACTATAACCAAAATGTACAATTCTGTACTTTTAGTCACTTTAATAACGAATAAATACATGTTAACAAGTTTTGTATATCACTCCCAGTAAGAATCGGCGAACCCGTACCGCGTGAAAACTGGCGAATCAAAACAAATCGCGTTATTTGAGTGTAATTATACACTTTCAATACATTCCGCGTTGTTTAGTTTCTTGCTTTTTGATTGGTTCGTAACTACTAAGATTGTATGAATGACTTTCAACTAACTGGCAGTATGTGTTTAAATGTATATTTTCTTCAGATTTCAGATGATTATTGGAGCTACAGCTTTACACCTCAATGCTGCTATAACATGTATCAGGATTAACTGATAACAAAACATAAACGTGGTTTGCATCGCGATATAAGGTATTAAAATTGTTTCCTAAATCTTAAATAAAACTGCCGCTTCCAAAACCTGTACACTGGGACAAAATCCCAGAATCGGAAATGACATCTTTTAAATGGCAGTGTTCTATATATTATATTTTTCCAATATTTGGCAGGAATTGATAACTGATTAACCTTCGTCCTCCTAAGGGCGGTGGTTATCACCCTCTAAGAAATTTTGCTGATTGCGCTAAAACGCAAAAGACAGTGACCTAGGGCGTCTAGGTGATCGCTTTTACATCCCTTGCGCTCATTTTGACGGTGGGGGGGGGGGGAGAATGAGGGTACCACTTTACCCGTGGGTAGGGTAAGCATTCAAAGTCTGCGAGTATAGAGGGGGGTCGCCACCTTACAAAATTTAAAAAATCGCCTTTTTAAAAAACATCTCAATCGTATGTTCCTGAATCTTTAGTTTATGTTAGAAACTTCATTTCCCTCACTTATAAGCAAAACACCGGGTGAAATTCCGATATTTGGAACTTTTTTTGCCAAAATTTCAATGTTGGCTGTATAGATGAATACAACAGGATTGTGAGGTCGGCTATGTTTTGTGACGTCATGCATGAGATGTTTGTACATGTTTTAGTATGTATGGAAAGACGAGACCTGTATAACCATGGTACCAAAATAAGGATTGGATTTTCTTTTTAAGTATCATAAGTTTATTTTACTGACACGTGTCACGGTTTAGAGATTTACAATGGTTGCAGGTATTTATTGAATGCCCCTCGTAACTGTCAATCAATTCTAGTTTTTTAATTGTGTTATAGGCTTAGGAGGTCGTTAATGTTGAGAAGAATGCAAGTGTATTGCAACATAAATTTACGCACTGATATAATAATATATAATAATACATGAAGGCATTTTATAAGATGAGTGATTCCATGGTCCTGCTTTTTGGTTTCCATGGTAGCATTGTTATATCATGAATCAACAACGCTCTGCTACTACTGTACTTCATGATTTTTTCAGACGTTGAAAAATCAAGAATTCCTTGTTGTATACACAATACGCTGAGTTTTTCTGTTATTTTTTATTTCTACACACACCCAAACCAAACTATCGGGCATTTATGAATTTCTTATTCAAACAGACATTTTCCGCGCGTTTTTCCTACTATGTATACGTAGGGGAACAATTGCAAAATGAAAATTGCATACACAATGTTAACATAACACGTCTACATGTATATATATAGATAAAAACAAACGTTAACGTAGAGTACAAAAATAGCATCGAATCATTCCGTAATAACGCCCGTGATAACGAGAACAGTCTAGCAACACATGCTTTTTACACTAAGATATTTTAACGTCTTTTGAGAATTGCATGCCGTTAGCATATATGTGGGTGTAATTCTAACATCTCGTGAAACATAGGGCGTGATTCACAATGGTAACAGCAGTATTAAAGGCTGATAACACGTGTAAAATGTAGATTATGGTTAATGACATCTGTGTTATATTTTGTATATGCCTACGTCGAACTGAGATTGTGTTTGTTTTTAACAATGTTATTCTTTTTAGGAACACGTTTGGGCTGGGGAGATCAAACTTAAGTGCGCACAATGTATCATTTTATAAGCACTGTACATGAAAGCAAGAATAAAATGAAATAACATAATTTGTAAACTGAGATGACATTTTCCATTAAGCCAACTAAAATCATTATTGTTGTATTTACCCATTTTTGTAAAGATACCATGAAAACCCCATTATGACAACTAAAATAGTCCTAACTGCCTTGATATAATTATAATGATAGTATTATCTCGGGTGTATTAGGCCAAAACAAAAAGGTTTGTTTCCAGCGCATTTCTCTGAGACGCTTGATTCTTGCGCATTTTTTTAAATACAAAAAACGGGGACAAATATTGTTAAGATGCCATCTTTTGTCGAAACTGTGTCCAACATGCTTCAAGATGGCGATTGGCCACATACGGCAAACGTGAAAGTGAAATTCCCCGGCGAATATCACATTTTTAGCGACCATAAGAGTATACACAAATGCTCAGATTTGATTAAATAAAACCATTTCAAGGGGATCTCCCCTATAAATTTGAGCAAAACATGAAGAAGAAAAAAACCGCATTGCGCATTTGACTTTTCAGGCTTACTACTGGAAAGAAACTTGTTATTAATTTTTTGGCCTTATACATGTTATATGTAACCTCTATTAATTCTAAATATGACTTCTGAAACATGTTTAATCATGTTCATGGCTAGCTTCATTTGGTTGTAAACAATCGTCATGGTAACAATGTCCATTATGATAATTCAACAAATTCTACACACGTACACTTTTACGAATTGCATCTCTTGTCCATTTTCGCCTTTTCCAAAGATGAATACCGACAGAGAAGATAAGGAATCAATCTAAAGAACATGGAGACACTTTAAGACCGTCTACATACTTTTACACGCAAAGTATCTATTAAGATACCATTCTGGCGTAAAATTGGCGAAGCCTTTTTCTTACGTATTCATATCTTGCCTCTGCGCCGTTTGTCGCGCGCAATTAAAATTATTCAATTCATTAGAACTCTGGTCACGTACTTCGGAAATATTTCACGAATGCCTTATTTTTGCTGCTCATTAATATCAAACCCGAGATGAGTTGATACATACAGATGGAAGAATTCAACCTATATTAAAACGATTTTTTAAAGTTGGGGCTACGCCATCTTGTTATGGGATAATACTGGTTAAACCTATACAAAAAAAAGTGAATATTGCTCAAGTCTGATGATGGTCTGATGCTAATCTTTAACAAGAGGTAGTAATATTTATGAATATGTCTATGAAATGGAAACATAATGTATGAAGCTTACCAAATCAGATTACCCTTATCATAAGCATGGCTATGTATCAGATTGCAGGGTTTGAGAGGAATCAGCGACGCTTGACACGTTTTGCCTAATCGGGGATGTTACGTTTCTTCAATACATACACATTTACTGTCAATCCATCCATAATATAGAAACAAAAGAGGTTTGTAGTGGAATTTCGTGTTCAATCATTTTTAAACACGCTTATACCTGATACCAATACAGGTAAAAGTATACGGTTACTAAATGGCATCACTACTACTTTGTAAAAGACGTCGATCAGAAATTAGAGAATGAAATGGTTAAATTTCAACCTTCATTTGCATAAAATATGATGGACCAACCTGTCGACACATGTCCATAACGTAACTAAAACTGTAATAAAACCACATGACACATTTATTTATTTCGTTCTATATGAGAGAGTTTTTCGTGAATATTTATAAAGAACAAAATGCAGGAGATTGTGTGCATCAACTTTATTTTGTCTAGATTCTCCTCATGCTCCTATTAGAATCATAGACAACATTCAATCATAAATCACGACAATTAGACCACGCGGAGACACTTGGTTTCAATCCAAAAAGATGAACCAAATCACCTGATATTCGTCTTACGTGTTAACTCCGTTAGTTAACACTTTCCACGCGGCAGGCGTCTGCAGACGACATTCCAAAATTTCACAAAATGTTTTAAAAATGTCAAAATTATTGAATTTTATTACTATATTTGGAATCACCATGAGAAATGCATTGAAATAAGTATAAACATGCCTAGTATTGGTTCAGTAATCTTTGAGATAGACCTTGAAATTTGGGAAAGGTTTCTGAAAAATCTGTTTTTGTATAATATGGTCAAACCTATAGCCGCGTGGAAAGTGTTAAGTCTCTTTAAAATGTTACTAATGGTCTGGTTCTTCGTATCTGAAAACCCGTGACAATTGTAAAATCATAGAGGAAATACTTTGACTAGATGTAAGCCTCCTAGTCTTACTTGCTATTTGCAGTCGCTCCATCAATGCCTGATAGCCTTTTAATTGTTTATTTGACAAACAAAATCAAACGGAGCTTTTGTCCGTCTAGTCACGCGTTGTTCCATATTTGGGCATATTCATAAATCACTTATAAGGTAACAGATGTTGGTAACTATTTCTGTCGTGCGATTTTTTGATCAAGGTCTGAAAACTGTAAGTGTTATTTCAGAGCAGTGTGTTCGTTCAGACATTCAATCATTTCACATACTCTTTGTATCTACGGTACATATCCCCATGGTTACAGTCCAACCTCTCCGATCATATCACTGCGCATGCTTGAAAATTCCGCTAATCAATCAGAGCCGTGCATGAGGTCAGTCGACTTAGTGCGCACCACTGATGTCCGTTTCACCGAGGTGTGTTTTTTTTTGGGGGGGGGGGGAGGGGGGGGGGTTGACCTCGCGTTCTTTTATTACGTGCGTCCATTGTTATAATGGGGTCGGTGAAATCAAAAGAAAATAATACTTGCCTCCTGCAGTTCTGCGTTCTGTGCAATTGGCATTGAATTGTACGAAAATGTCCAGTTCAGGATTGGGGAACTCATGAAGAGTTAATTTTAATCCAGTATTTGATTTTGATGTTAGTTTCCAATGATGTTCTCTACGGCGAAACTTGTATGTACATGTATGTACTTCAACAAAGCAAAGACGAAAAGGAACAATATCATTTGAACATATTTATGTTGTACGGTTGGGATTGCATTTTGGCATATGGATCCATATTCAAATCCACAACGTAACCCTTAGGCCAAAAAAAAAAGTTGACTTGCCCTTTCAGAATCCACACCACCAAATGATTTCCCTATGCGTTTACATGTAAAATGGTAGTTACAAAAAGCCCATTTTCTCGCTTATAAAGCGACTGGAATTTTCAATTTGACATTTTCCTTAAATTTCATGATATATTTGATCATTTAATCAAAACAAATATATATGGTATCCCCGAAAGTTCTGAGCAATAAGACCCCAAAGTTGGACAATTGGTGTAGCGCCCTCATTTATCAGAAAAAGTTGAGAAATGTTGCCAGATCATTTACAATCAAAATACATCCAAAAAACCTACAAAATGCATTGAAAATATGTCTTTTTCCACTGTGGTATTAGGTAGTAGTCCTAAAATCAGGATTAAACTACAACTTTAATCATTTGGGAGCAATAAGTACCATTTCTGATTAATTCTATAATCAATGGGCCACAGGATGAAAGCTAAGAAAAAACTTTTTGATTGTCGTCTCTACAAGGACTGAAATTATTTACTGGTGTGGAATCTAAAGGGACAATTGTTTTAATTTTTATTGTTTTTACTTTCAATTTCAATCCTCATAATGATATAAAAGCTATTCTTTTGCAAAAACAATGAGCTACACATGATTTTTTTACCATTTTAAATCAGAGCCAATCTTGGCCTACCCCTTAAACATGTACTACTGAAGACAGCAAAATGTCAAAATATAACCTTGGCTTTTTGGGTCACACCAATTAATATTTTAGGACTGAATGTGGAAAGAAGAAGTAACAGTGTCCATTTTAGTCATTATAATGTTAATTTACATCTTTTCACCTGCTTTTGTAATTTTTACAGCAAAGTGGAGCACTCTGTTCTAAGTTTACTGTGAAACACCATGAAATATAATTAGGTTGGATATTTGGCCTGCCCTACATGCAAATTATGCTGAATCACATAAAACCTGATCATGTGAATTGATCTAATCAATGTATTTTTTAAACACTTTTTGATCATGGATACTGAAACCCTCTAGACCCCTTAATTTTAAAAAAAAACTTTTTTATTTTTTTATTTTTTTATACATGGGGGGGGGGGGGGTATGATGATTTGATCGGGGGATAATTTATGACTGGCAAATGAATCTATTAGATGTAGCAATTGCAAAAATAGGTCCCCAATTTGCACACATAACACTAATTTAGGCTAGTAGAATTCAAAGTAAGCTTCAAAATCCAATAGCTAGGCAATGTATCCTTCCCACACTGTTGAATTTTGAAGCTTTATCAATTCAACTAGCCGATATTGTATGCTTTGATTCAGCACAAAACTAACCTGAGTCATTAAATAGCTGCTTCAAGGTAGACTGGTCCTCCGGTCTCTGGCATAGCCTAGGGATCTAGACTAATCTTTTTAAGACTGATTTCAACATAAAAAAGACACCACCTTAATCTTAATTTCACTTTCCACTAACTCTCAGATTGACCTTGTTTGCAAGGCGAGTATACTTCAAGGCAGCTATTTATTATAATTTGAGCTTCTAATATGACCGTAACATAGGAGGTGAATGGCATGATGTAGTAAGCTTATCAATGATTTCACTTTTTTTACACTGTTGCCGATGATGACAAGACTGTCGAATTCGGTGAGCTATTTTTTCATCGAGTAATTTGCCTGTATAATTTTCTTATGAAATCGAATATTTTGCCCTATCTTACCATTGTTTAGTAGTGGAAATGTCAAATTGAACCCGATCGCAGTGAATTTCAAGCAAATTGAACTTTTGTGGTAGAAGACTCATTCAAAATATCATCAAAACAGCCGATATTAAGCAGGCGATATCATAACACTCCAGCAAAGACCAGTATCTTCAGAATCCACACCACCAAATGATTTCCCTATGCGTTTACATGTAAAATGGTAGTTACAAAAAGCCCATTTTCTCGCT
The DNA here is from genome assembly GCA_035610835.1 of Ophiura sarsii. Classification (NCBI taxonomy): domain Eukaryota; kingdom Metazoa; phylum Echinodermata; class Ophiuroidea; order Amphilepidida; family Ophiuridae; genus Ophiura; species Ophiura sarsii. The sequence goes on from CM069456.1 coordinate 1,526,316, forward strand.
TATAAAGCGACTGGAATTTTCAATTTGACATTTTCCTTAAATTTCATGATATATTTGATCATTTAATCAAAACAAATATATATGGTATCCCCGAAAGTTCTGAGCAATAAGACCCCAAAGTTGGACAATTGGTGTAGCGCCCTCATTTATCAGAAAAAGTTGAGAAATGTTGCCAGATCATTTACAATCAAAATACATCCAAAAAACCTACAAAATGCATTGAAAATATGTCTTTTTCCACTGTGGTATTAGGTAGTAGTCCTAAAATCAGGATTAAACTACAACTTTAATCATTTGGGAGCAATAAGTACCATTTCTGATTAATTCTATAATCAATGGGCCACAGGATGAAAGCTAAGAAAAAAAAATGTTGATTGTCGTCTCTACAAGGACTGAAATTATTTACTGGTGTGGAATCTTCAGGGTCAAAGTCAGGGTCGGACGGTCGGATTTTTTTTATTTATTTATTTTGTTGTTGAAATGTTTTGAAAATTTACTGCACAAAAGCACGTTTTAAAGATTTTTTTTTTGATTTTTTTTTTGATTTTTTTTTTTTTTTTTGATTTTTAAACAAGCAGATACTACTTAAAAACACGTTTTGATCTTTCTTTATTGTTATATGCTTCTTTCAATTTTTTCATTTATTTTTTTCATTTTCTTTTCTTTTTATTTTTTGAAGAAAAAAAAAAAAAGAAGAACAAAAATAGCGACCCTAGATTTCCGAAAATTAGGGTCGGTCGGAAAGGGCAAGTCAACTTTTTTTTTTTTTGCCTTATGTGACAGGGCATTAAAAGCCATCCAAAAGTTACCTTACGTAGAAATCTCGCAATCGTACATCAAGCTATTATCCAAATAGTTCTCAAAATGATGCAGTTCATGCAGATAATCAATCTACCTTAATTAATTATATCAGAATAATTATATCAGAATACTAGTCAGGTAAAAGGTAAAGGCGGTCGATCCTGTAATACCAGGAGCGGAGTGCCCATCTCTCTTTCAAAGCGATAGGGTCAGACTCGCTCCTTTTTATAATGTTGCTGTGTGGGGCTCGCTACACCTCCTCCACGGCGAGTCTGTTACCTTCCCAGCACTGAAGAATGCCGGTACCCATTTAAATACACCTGGGTAGAGAAGAGTAATTGCGGTAAAGTGCCTTACTCAAGAGCACAACATGTTGACCACAGCGGGACTCGAACCCACAACCTTTAGATCATGAATCCAGTGCTCTACCCACTGCGCCACACATGCCCGAAACTAGTCAGGATCGTTGTCTTATTCTGGATGATATGTGGTAACAAAAGAAAGGTGTACTTATCGTCGTTATTCTTTCAAAACCTTGTATCTCCATTCGGCCCTTCAGCATGTATAAATTAATTCTTCCTATGTATGACCTTTAGGCGGTCTGTTCTAAACATTTTTAAGTGATAAAATCACATCTATCAAAACCTTGTAAGTTCTCTTGTCCCGGAACATGTATAAAGCAACTCTTCCTATGCATAACCGTTGGCAGTTGTACTTTATACTTGCTGAAGGGCCGGGTAAACATACAAGGCTTTGAAAGAATAGCGACGTTATGCTCTGTAATTATTTTCTTTAAAAATGTTGAGCTCGGGTCGGTCGGTCGGGTTATATTTTTTGGCTTTTTTATGTGGCTGTCGTGGTTCATGTCAAGCCAAAATTGGTACATGTCAATTTTAAGCAGAAAATATTTTGACAATTTGGGTAACATTTAAATCATAAAAAAGATCGCTGAGGGCAAGCAATCTCATTTACCAAACATGATTATAAATTGGGGTTATATTATACTATGTTATTCGTAATGTTTTATAGATTTAGAAGTATTTGTATAGATATTCAACCGTGGTACTACTGTTATTGTTAGGCATCAAACTACCTGTTTCTAGAGATGTAAACATTGTGATCCCGTTATACCCTAACTGTGTTAACGTATTACATAGTGGCGCTGCAAGCATTGTGTAATTCCGTTATACACCTAGCGCATAAAATCCCTGACCAGGTGCTTTGAGGTTGGCTAATTCAAAATAGATAATCGGTACCAAAAATCTGAGATATACATTAAAATAAAATCAATGATTTCCTATATAGGCCTACCTAGTGCAACTTTGCTGTTGTTATGCGCGGTCATTGAAATCGCCATAACTTTAAAAGTATCCATTCGATTTGATTGAATGAGGTATCAGACTGCGGAAAAGGAATTTGCTCATTAATGATGTCTCAGATTTTTGGTACCGATTATCTATTTTGAATTAGCCAACCTCAAAGCACCTGGTCAGGGACTTTATGGGCTAGGTGTATATACCATACAGGTGTTAACGTATTACATAGTGGCGCTGCAAGCATTGTGGGATTCCGGTACCATACAAGTGTTAACGTATTACATAATGGCGCTGCAAGCATTGTGTGATTCTGTTATACCCTACAGGGGTTAACATTGCATCGGAGCGCTAACTCAAACGTTTGTCTTGTTATTAGATATTGCAATGGTGGAGTTATCAGCAAAAGGTGTCCCTTGTTGCTATTTTTGCTTCCGTCCTAAAGATGACATAAGCTTTCAATTGCACAATAAGAACAGCGCTCTGTTATCTCTTACTTTGACTGATGTTGACGACTTCATATCATCTTACGTTTTAATGCACGGTGATTAGGATAATCATGGGTTAGAGTTAACGTGGTTTAGATTTAACGTAGTTGAGAGATAACCGGTTTAGATTTAACCGGGTATAGAGTTAACATATAGCTTAGAGTTAACTGGCTTAGAGTTAACCTGGCTTAGAGTTAACCTGGTTTAGAGTTAACACGGTTTATAGTTCATATGATGTCAGATAGACCATGAAAGTAACTTACTTTCATGGGTAGACCTTTCAGACCGTTATACCCTGATGTAGCTATAACATGTTGCATCTCTGACGCTTATTTTGTTATCAGTAATTAACCGCTGTCAATGTATCGGCCAAGTTGGTTCCCTGTTGCTATTTTGCTTCCGAATTAGATGACATAAGCATTCAATTGCACTATATAGAACACCGCTCTGCTTTCTTTTACTTAGAAGACCTCTGTTGAGGTCACCTTATCATCATATCAGCTTACGTTTGAATACACAGTGGAGTGCGAGGAACCTGCAATTCCGGAAATAACTGTTGAACCACTTTGAGGACTTCGTTGAAATCAACCCCAGTCCCCCCCCCCCCCCCCCCCCCCCCCCCCCCCCATTCAATGTTGTTCGGAACCGTTTCATCACCACGGTGTCGTTGGGACCATTAACATTGATTGGTGGGGGCGGGGGAGGGATATCACTTAGTAGATAGCTCAAGCTCCCCATACAAGTTTGTTGCAAAATCAGCGCTTGAAAATAGTCCCTTAAAGTGGGATATTAGCAAAGAAATGGACTATATGTGGTCCAACACCAATTTTCCTGAATTGTGGTTTCAAGGTGCCCTGACGTAAGGCATTACAACTATTTCACCTACGGATGAGTGGAAGAGCATGGTTTAAACATATGTCTACAAATTAAAATCATAAAATCACAAAATGAATAGGAAATATAATATTAAAAGGTTTTCATCTATATAAATTACAATTTATGATAATACAGGTAGTCATTATATTGACGATATTTGCAACATTCCTGTTAATGAGAATGTAAGCATCCTATGTAATAAATGTTGACATTCTATTTGTTTTACTTACCCAAATTCTGTGAAATATAATCTGTTCCAACTTCTAAGTTACCTCTATGAATGCAAAGGTTTAACGCACGCATTTTGAATTATGTCAACATTGCCAATCAATGGAGCACTGGTTCAAAAATGTGAGGAGTCCCATTACATTTTTCAGGACCCTTTAAGGACTGCAAAAACTAAATTTAAGGGGTCCTCCAGAAATATAGGGGGTCCTGAAATTTGAGCCTTTAAAAATGGTCAAAAAACGATTTAGAAAAATTAGAGGTCACAAACTAACTTATGATTTGGTTAGGGTTAACTATCTCGGGTGAACTGCAGGGTCGCAAGAAATTGCTTTTGCACTTCAGGATCAGGACTGCACTGTGTGCAGGTATTACAACCAATTATATTACGTAATAAGGACACACATTGATACGTTGCTGTGAGTTGTAACTTGTGACTGATGTTATCCTACGCCTATTCTGGATTTCAAGGAGAGAGTTTTTTGCTTGGTATGTCTTCAGTAACGACAGCAGTCGCGAATGGTCTCCTAATGGGCGTCCTTCATGTCGGTTCAGCGCAGAGATCTGGAAATTACTGCAGCCTTTTTGTTTAAGGAACGCATTATTCCAGTTTGATTTGAATCCCCTCGACGCTGCCTCGGTGCAAAATGTGCACCACATCTTCTGCCCATCGAACTCTAACCATTTAAATTGGTTCTTCCATCTCAGCTTATATGCTCGTATTTTCTTAGATGGAGCCATTGTTTACCTCATACTCATGGAGAAAGGTGTACAGCAGCAACGATGCATGTACGAAAATCGATTTAACGGCATGCGTGTTTCGCTGTTATTCAGTAGGCTGATAGCTTACACATTGTTCACGCTCGGTCTTGTACAGAGATCGATGAATTTGCATTTTGCAAACAGTCGCTAACACAGATACGCACACTGGCGTAAGGACGTGTAACTCATATACCTATGTCGTGTTCATGTTAATCAGTAGAAGATACTTATAGAATGTTTTGGAAATCGCTTGAAACTTTTGTGGAAGCAATTCGGAAGCGATTTAATGTGTTTTAAAACTTTTAAAAATAGAGGATTGTATTTATCTTTTACGGACATTAATACATTTACAATGTAGGCACAGGATGGAGATTGACAATTTTCAGAATGTCTTAAGGTTTCCACGTCCATACATCGTCAGATTTAAGGGGTTCCTTTATTTTCGATTGGGACCCGTTAGTGAAGTTCAATATGTAAACTTACGCGTCCAAAAAGAAAATAGGGGGTCCTATAGGACGCGAGGACGCGCAAGAACGCGAGCCCTGGAGTGTTGGTATTCACAATGCCTGCAATTGAAAATGGGGGTATATTTGGAACACTTTGGATGTCGCGCTTTTTCGTTAATATGTTGTAATTATGGCCTGGAATAAGGAAATGTCTTGGAAATTCCACCAAGTAAAACAATGAATAAATTGGCAAATTTTTAACAAGAAGTATTTTTCCTGATTTTCCAAAAACGGGACCTGAATATTTACTCACCCTGTATTATAGATTTTGATAGTAGATGTATCCGTATCGAAGATTGGTAACAACCCGATTAGGTAAAACGTGTTAAGCATCGCTGATATCCCTCAAAGCTTGCAATCTGATCTGATACAAACACATGCTTCTGAAAAGGCCAATCTAATTTTGTATTCAACGTCATACATTATGTTTCCACTAAAGATAGACACATTTTGAAATTAATACCTCTTTACTAGTACATCATCAGATTCCATTTTGATAAATCATCATTGTTTAGTTTATGTATATTGAACGTCTTAACCGGTATTGTCCCTAAAATAGTCGCGTAAGTCTGCTATAAGAAAGTTATGAGAGAATCACGTTTTCGAGAGGAGAATGTTTATGTCCTTTCATTTGTTTCTTTCTCACCGCCAGCTAGATGAAATAGTAGATAATTAAATGCCTGCCCGTATTTTTGGGTATATATATGGACATGTATGGAACAAAATTTCTATTAGCCGAAATGAATCAATCATGTTAATATTCTAGTGGTTTTTTTCATCTTTCCCTTTAGATACGTACCGTCACATTGCTTGCTAATCACTGATATGATAATTGTCGACCATAGCAGTCTTAATATGCTCATCAAATATTATAGCCATTAGTACCACAGTCCTTTTTGTAATTGCCGTCTGTCCTGAAATTGCCACTATTAATAGGCAATTATAATAGATATCATTTAGATATCCTCTGACTCCCGCGATCCGATCCAGTGTCCGTCCGAGGGAGGAGCCTGTTATAAGTCAGGGCAAACTGTCATAAACGGTAATTATCAATGAGCAGAAGTCTAAAGATAATTTGTTCTGTAAAAAGGTACCAGTTTATATAGTTTTTACAAACTTCTATAAATAATCCGCATACTCAGTATCAGATTTGAGCAGTTCTGTACAGAAAATTGGGTTATCACAATATCTTCTAATAACGTTGAATAATGCCATATAAAAAACGTGCTAATTCTCGAAATTTACGAATTGTGAATATGAGGTTGATCTCCCAGAGCTCAAACTTGTTTTCAAACCGGAACAGAATTGTGAAAACAAACATTATAATAGGTTTCGGTTATGTGACATGTAATCATGTTTGAACTTTTTCCGGATTACATTTACGTTACTACGTTACGTATATCCCTCTATAATACTGTTGTTATTGCTTGGTATAACACCGCCGATTGCTAGAAACGTTAAGATTACGCTTAGATTACTATGTAATTCCGTTATACCCTATAGGCGTTAACTTATTCAAAGGCATGTCTTGTTATTACAAATTGCCCCAGTGAATTTATCAACCCAGGTATCCCCTGTTGCTATTTTTGCTTCCGCCCTAGATAGCATAAGTATTTAATTGCACAATAAGAACACCGCTCTGTTTTCTTTCACTTCGACTTTGTGGACACTTGTCGTCTTATCTTTCGTGTAAAAATACATTTGCGAAGAAACAGTCGTTTGATAACCTGGTATATAGTTGACATGACATGATGTAAGATATTCTATTTCGCCTACATTATGATTGGGCGAGGGTTAAAGGCATATTATGTGATCTTTTCCAGAGAGCGTGCTCTATTCATGATTTTATTTTAGAAAGTAGATTTTCTTGCAGATTTACATTTCTGATCATAAATCGTTAATACATTCCAAGTAACAGAGCGATACGATTCCTATTTACCTCAAAATCATGGTTTTAGAGTGAATTTAGACTAGAATAAAATAAGTTGTCGGATATCCGACAGTTTATTTTCACTCTAAAACCATAATTTTGAAGTAATTAAGAATCGTATCGCCCTGTAACTTGGAATGTATGTACGATTTATGATCAGAAATGTAAATCTGCAAGAAAATCTGCTTTCAATTTTTTTCTATGTTGAGGGTGTTCCCTGGAAAGATCACATAATAATACCTTTAACAACCAGTATTCAGAAGGACGTAACAAAAAATGGCCTTTCTGAGAAATAAAGTTTTATTGTGTGTTCCATTGAGTTGTGAGTTCAACTCTAAACAAGAACTGTTTTGGTAGTATAATATCTCAATATGACCAACACGTAAGTTGCGGCCTTCTGGTTGTCAACCCTCGATGGGTTAAAACGTGTTTCTAGAAAAGTAAATCATAAAAGATTAAAAAAAATGAATGAAAAAACTATCGTAAAAAGGTTACTTCTAATTTAGTGATTGATTATACAGTTAGATTGAAGATATTCATAACAATTTCAGACTATGTCATCTCTTTTTGAACGTCGAACATTTCCCTTAAAGACAAGTCCTTTTTTGTTGATAATGTAACGCATACTGTGTACACAATAAGGATGCCCTTTTCACAAGCATACCTTTGTTTCAGATCGCGGGATTTAAACGATGCTTAGAAATCACCTTCAATTAGATGTGTTACGATTGTCTTTGTAAGATCAACTAAACTTCAAATCAGTTTTCGGATTTTTTTTTTTTGGTGATAGATTTATATTGTGTTACTTGTCACAAAGCAAATGTGTTCTTCCAGATTCATAGTAATTACCTGTGTTAACACGCATGCCCTTGCTTGGGAATATGAGATGAACTTATGTGCCAAATTCACCACATATTTTGTTCTCAAAATATCTACTATATGTCGTCTATTCGATGAAGTGTTAATTGACTTTTGAGCATAAAATCCTGATGAATTTGGCAATTTCAGATTGAAACCGCTCCACATTCGTACGCAAGTGACTGAGCACTAAAACAAGTGATTGCTATAAAGGTGGCATCGTTGGTAAGGATAACTTATCAGCTTTACATCGACAAGTAAGATAATATAAATATCTTTAGAATTGGCGATTGAAAGAAATTTCCGAATTTTTGAGGAGTTTAATTGTTTGATTCCTGTTCAACAACTCCCCCATACCTTAAGTACAGTACAAAGCGTTGTTGATTTGAGATAAACCCACTCTTCATATGCAAATTAATAAAATGGCGAACCTTATTTGGAAACCATGCATCGATGCAAAATTGTAAACAAACAACAAATGTTCGCAAAATGTATTCATTTTTTCGCCCGTTTTTTCGGCGTATAAATGCATTTCGCCATGCGATCCTTAGAGTTAGCAAACAGCTTCATATACCAAAATGTAGCTATATCCCTGAGGAAAATATTTTTGGCGAGGGCCATATGTCACGGATCATTCCTAAAGCCACAATTTTAGCCGAAACGGTCGGTACCCAGCACAAGAGAATCGCCATTTTGTATCATCGCGCGGTGAAATGACATTCCTCAGATCTATTTGGACCGTACCACTATTGAAATGGAGGGGTGTGTTAAATTTGATACAAATATTCTGTAAATATACATCAAAATGTGTTATGTAAATTAAACGCATTCTTGATTCAATTTTTCTCTGAATGTGAAGGTGATGTGTGAATAAAATGTTATTTACAAAATATTTTAAATTCCACAATTACTTGTCGAATAATTTGTCTTCTCTAATGTTAACCTTTTGTAACCCATCCCATTCAGAAATTTCCTCGCCCATTTACAGGGAACGGACGATGTCCAAATAAGGGCCTAATTATAATAAAGCGTAAACATTTTGTTCCGTATTTTAAAGAGCAGCTATTTTTTTTAATGTCAAATTAAGCCTATTAAACCACGTTTTTTACTCAGTGTTTTCATCAATTTTCCAAAACGCTATTCACATATGAATGATGTAAATATGTTTGGTCGTTGTTGAACGGGGTTCAACAAGGTCTTCGTCGTTGTTTATCTTGAATCGACAACGGTAAGACGGGTTTATTTTGCTCCAAAATAAACCCGTCTTACCGTTGTCGGTTCAAGATAAACAACTCCGAAACCTTATTGAACCCCTAATTAATAAATACGTGGACCAAGATGTGCCATAACAGCTCACAACTATTAACATTTACCACACGGCTATCAATTATACCATATACAAAACAGATTTGTCAGAACCTCTCCCAACTTTCAAGAATTGCTGAACCAATAGGCATGTTGCTGCTTATATTAATGCATTCCTCATTGTGATTCCAAATATGGTGATGACATTTAATAATTTTTATATTTTTGAAGCATTTTTTGACATTTTGGAAATTACGGTCGTCTGCAGACGTCTGCCGCGTGAAAACTTTAATTGAAACAGATCATATGAGAGTTGCGGGAAACTAATAACTAATTAGAGAATAAAGGTATTGTTTTTAGACCGTACCCGTGTTATATTGTCTGACATAAATGCGGACGATAGTATTATTTTAAGTAGAACAACGACGCCGCAGGCGGAGTTGTTCTACGCAAAAAATAATACTATCGTCCGCATTTATGTCAGACAATATAACACGGGTACGGTCTAAAAACAATACCTTTATTCTCATTCTTAAACAATCATACTTTAGACATTTATCAAAGAAATAAGTACCTTTTTTTGTCCACATTTGACAACTTGTACCCCTGCTAGGATCGAATAACCCACAAACATTCCAGCCAATCACATGCGATGAGTAAACCATGCGTAAGCGTCGCGGCGCCGGCATAAACGCAGGAAAAGCGCTAAAGACGCACTGCAGAAGTGCGCGTTATGGAGCAAACCACGCATTGTGAAGGTCGGGCGCACTGTTAAAACGTAAGCCCCACCTCCCCGTGTTAAGTTGTCTCATATAGATGTCGCCGATTTCTCTGAGAACCAATGAGATTGCTTAAACTTTCTTAGCTGTTTAAGAATAACTAATAACTCCTATAATACTCCTTTACAAAACCGTCTTTACATGACTGAATTACGTAGTCAATGGCTTTATACGTTCTAATTTGAAATCCTTATAAATCCGACCAATGTTTATGGTTTGTTTTATGGCAAATAAATTATCCTGCTCTTTCGAACAAGTAGCACAATACGATTCGTCATACTACAGAAATGTTAAATATCTCCATTCAATCACACACGAGTTAATGAACCAATCTGTCATTGAAACCCCATAAACGCAGTCAATATTACCATCTTACTTCCCCACGGAGGATCTCATCGTTTCATATTACATGATGATAATACGGATGATTGTGAACATGAACTACGCCCAATTGTAAATGGTTAAAAAACCTTGTCATTCTAAAAATCTTATTCTGTATAATTGAATGCACCCGACATTGCTTGAATGTTTTAATGAATCGTTGACGAAAGACCTTTACTAAGCTTCCTTGTCTTTCTTACACTAGGCTCGCTATTTACAATCGCTCTATAATTCCCTAAATGTTCATTTTCCAAGCAAAATCAACATTGCTAACATTAAGAATGTCACGCATCCCTCTATATTTAGATACATTTATAAATCAGCAATAGGTTATTATACATCTGTCGTGACAAAAACAAAATTGTGCATGTCTGCTAAGTATTTGGCTATCCTTAACGCACCGATTGTGTCGTCAAGTCTTATAATGTGTTCATAAACCCACAGATCTGACAATTATAAGTTTTAACTTCTATAATTGTCAAATATGAAGAAAACATATATTTAAACACATATACTCCCTATTAATTGAAAATACGATGAGGTTAAAAAGTCACCGTATTTGATTCTTTAAAAATCAACAAAAACATAAATTTGATGAAGATGATCGTAAAGCATATATTTTGAAAGTATATTTCAGACATTTATGTAGGAGGGATAGTATTTATGTATAGGTCAATAGATGCGTGCGTATGTAATGTTTCGATATAAATCGAAAATATCAATACACGCGCACTGATGTTGATGTGTGAATAACGGCACGACCCTGTATGGAGAGTGCTATTGTGAGAGCAATATAACATTTGCGCAAGTGCATTGAATTATCTGATTTTTCGAGAAACAAAACATACACATGTATTAACTTAATTCATACACGACAATACTATAACCAAAATGTACAATTCTGTACTTTGAATCACTTTAATAACGAATAAATACATGTTAACAAGTTTTGTATATCACTCCCAGTAAGAATCGGCGAACCCGTACCGCGTGAAAACTGGCGAATCAAAACAAATCGCGTTATTTGAGTGCAAGTATACACTTTCAATACATTCCGCGTTGTTTAGTTTCTTGCTTTTTGATTGGTTCGTAACTACTAAGATTGTATGAATGACTTTCAACTAACTGGCAGTATGTGTTTGAATGTATATTTTTCTTCAGATTTCAGATGATTGTTGGAGCTACAGCTTTACCTCTCAATGCTGCTATAGCATGTATCAGGATTAACTGATAACAAAACATAAACGTGGTTTGCATCGCGATATAAGGTATTAAAATTGTTTCCTAAATCTTAAATAAAACTGCCGCTTCCAAAACCTGTACACTGGGACAAAATCCCAGAATCGGAAATGACATCTTTTAAATGGCAGTGTTCTATATATTATATTTTTCCAATATTTGGCAGGAATTGATAACTGATTAACCTTCGTCCTCCTAAGGGCGGTGGTTATCACCCTCTAAGAAATTTTGCTGATTGCGCTAAAACGCAAAAGACAGTGACCTAGGGCGTCTAGGTGATCGCTTTTACATCCCTTGCGCTCATTTTGACGGTGGGGGGGGGGGGAATGAGGGTACCACTTTACCCGGGGGTAGGGTAAGCCGTCAAAGTCTGCGAGTATAGAGGGGGGGTCGCCACCTTACAATTTTTAAAAAATCGCTTTTTAAAAAACATCTCAATCGTATGTTCCTGAATCTTTAGTTTATGTTAGAAACTTCATTTCCCTCACTTATAAGCAAAACACCGGGTGAAATTCCGATATTTGGAACTTTTTTTGCCAAAATTTCAATGTTGGCTGTATAGATGAATACAACAGGATTGTGAGGTCGGCCATGTTTTGTGACGTCATGCATGAGATGTTTGTACATGTTTTAGTATGTATGGAAAGACGAGACCTGTATAACCATGGTACCAAAATAAAATTTCTTTTTAAGTATCATAAGTTTATTTTACTGACACGTGTCACGGTTTAGAGATTTACAATGGTTGCAGGTATTTATTGAATGCCCCTCGTAACTGTCAATCAATTCTAGTTTTTTAATTGTGTTATAGGCTTAGGAGGTCATTAATGTTGATGTGATAAAACTGTGTTTCAATATTGTAGTCCCGTCCCTGCTGGCATGAACATAAAGGTCATGTTAGCGCGCCCTCATTGAAAGTATGGCATTAATTGGAGAGTGATTAAAATGATTTATAATTGTGATTTATCGTCGTAATTGTGTCGAATAATCTTACGTAATCTGCGGCAATCACGCAACCAATCTTCTCGATCATGGAATCAACATTAATTTAAAGTCTTCTAGATCAACATGGAACCATCTATAATCATCGTTAAATCAAAATAAGTACTTTAATTATGTTTTTAATAATCAGCAGTAATCAGCAGTAATTAATCAAGATGAACGGTGCGTCTTCCATCGGCGTACCCGAATCCACCGGTCTGTGAACGATCGGAGTGAAACCGAATTATTACATTGATGGCAGCGTTTGGGATTAAAAGTTCATCTTTAATAGTATTACGAACTAGTATAAATCAGTATTCAGTGAGATTTCTTCAAGGGCGTGTTATTTACATTACGTTTAAAATGTAAACATCGCATGTTAACCGACCGTCAATCAACTCGGGTAGGGACCAATTCGTCCGTATCAAACCAGTCAGCATGTATCGACCAACTCGACCTAAACAGATTTATGATGTGACAGACAAGGACATTCGGATATGTTTAAAATGCAACTTGGTGCCAGGATTAGTGAATAAAGCAGTTTGAGTGTGTTTTGCTATTATTGGATATTGATGATATTGACATGGAACTACAAACTCCTTTCGACTGGACTGCGCATTTTCTGTGGTGGACATAATTGACGACACAGTTTGTGACATCATTGGCAGTGAATGGTAAAAATAATGGACAGACATGGGACTTTGTCAAAACAAGACATATTTTGTTTTTAAAAATAAGTAAGCTTCAGTGAATTGTGGTGGTAGGGAGAGCATTTGACTCGGCTGCTCACTGAGTTGGATGCGTTCTTGAGCAAAATCATCGTGAACATTTATGTGGTTTACAATACATTGCATTTGATATTTATAAAGTTGTGTTCATAAAGTGACAGATGTGTGACACACTTGATTTCTGTTTTGTGATTTTTAATTTATTTTAGCCGACAGTGTTTTTCTTTATTTCCTGGCCCGTGGGAAAATTCCTTGTCGTATACCAGAACGATTGAAGGTGGTTCAAATCAGTGCTGGTTTAAATGATTTGGACATATTGAAATTCTAGTTTTGCATTGTTCTGTATTTTTTTAAATGATTTGAGGACCGGTGTAAAAGATTTTTTATGATCTTTTGGAAATGTTCAACTTGACAGAGAAATATTAGCTCTTGTCCAGGTTGTCAGCCGCGAGAGTAAATTCTTGTATTTATGTGTTTGAACAATATTGTAGGCAGAGAAAATTTAGCTCTAGCCAGGATTGCGATATTTCGTGCAAAATTTCCTGTTAGGACATTTTTAGAATGTACCTTTGGTCCTGTGTGGAGCAGGTGATTTAAAAAGTGTTTATAGAATTTGTGAATTGTTGGCTGTAAAACATTGTTGACGATTGAAATGTAATGTTTTTTTTATGGAATTCAAGTGTCTCATTTCATATGTCATTATTGTATTTTAGTTTATTTTAAATTGCATTTTTACGCGTGTTTCATATGTGAACAGTGAACGCTTTGCTTATTCATTATTATGCAACTGATGCATAAAGTAGTGTGTCGACTGTATAGAGTCTAATAAGTTGTTGCATAAATACGGAAGAGAAGAGTTCACACAGGTTGAAATATTAAGATCATATATATTATGTGTACCATTCACTGTTCGCCACAACGCTACGCTACGGAATTACATCATCGACTATCATCGACCGACGCAACCAACGAGATAGATTTGGAGACTACAGGACGTTTTGAATAGACAATCAAGTAAATCATACTGGAGTTTTGAGTGACTGTGACACAGTTATTGCTACAGGAGATGTGTTATGGAAAAGACGCCGTACACACACATGTACATTGTATTAATATATGACTGTCCAAGACATTAACTTTTACATAGGAGAGTTTTTACGCGCTGGGACAGCGCTTGTGAGGGAAGGGGGTTATGTGATAAAACTGTGTTTCAATATTGTAGTCCCGTCCCTGCTGGCATGAACATAAAGGTCATGTTAGCGCGCCCTCATTGAAAGTATGGCATTAATTGGAGAGTGATTAAAATGATTTATAATTGTGATTTATCGTCGTAATTGTGTCGAATAATCTTACGTAATCTGCGGCAATCACGCAACCAATCTTCTCGATCATGGAATCAACATTAATTTAAAGTCTTCTAGATCAACATGGAACCATCTATAATCATCGTTAAATCAAAATAAGTACTTTAATTATGTTTTTAATAATCAGCAGTAATCAGCAGTAATTAATCAAGATGAACGGTGCGTCTTCCATCGGCGTACCCGAATCCACCGGTCTGTGAACGATCGGAGTGAAACCGAATTATTACATTGAGAAGAATGCAAGTGTATTGCAACATAAATTTACGCACTGATATAATAATATATAATAATACATGAAGGCATTTTATAAGATGAGTGATTCCATGGTCCTGCTTTTTGGTTTCCATGGTAGCATTGTTATATCATGAATCAACAACGCTCTGCTACTACTGTACTTCATGATTTTTTTCAGACGTTGAAAAATCAAGAATTCCTTGTTGTATACACAATACGCTGGGTTTTTCTGTTATTTTTTATTTCTACACACACCCAAACCAAACTATCGGGCATTTATGAATTTCTTATTCAAACAGACATTTTCCGCGCGTTTTTCCTACTATACGTAGGGGAACAATTGCAAAATGAAAATTGCATACACAGTGTTAACATAACACGTCTACATGTATATATATAGATAAAAACAAACGTTAACGTAGAGTACAAAAATAGCATCGAATCATTCCGTAATAACGCCCGTGATAACGAGAACAGTCTAGCAACACATGCTTTTTACACTAAAATATTTTAACGTCTTTTGAGAATTGCACGCCGTTAGCGTATGTATGTGGGTGTAATTCTAACATCTCGTGAAACATAGGGCGTGATTCACAATGGTAACAGCAGTATTAAAGGCTGATAACACGTGTAAAATGTAGATTATGGTTAATGACATCTGTGTTATATTTTGTATATGCCTACGTCGAACTGAGATTGTGTTTGTTTTTAACAATGTTATTCTTTTTAGGAACACGTTTGGGCTTGGGAGATAAAACTTAAGTGCGCACAATGTATCATTTTATAAGCACTGTACATGAAAGCAAGAATAAAATGAAATAACATAATTTGTAAACTGAGATGAAATTTTCCATTTAGCCAACTAAATTCATTATTGTTGTATTAACCCATTTTTGTAAAGATACCATGAAAACCCCGTTATGACAACTAAAATATTCCTAACTGCCTTGACATAATTATAATGATAGTATTATCGTATTAGGCCAAAACAAAAAGGTTTGTTTCCAGCAGTGCGCGCGCATTTCTCTGAGACGCTTGATTCTTGCGCATTTTTTTTAAATACAAAAAAACGGGGACAATTTTTTTTCTTCTTTCTTCTTTGAATAAGTTCATCTGGATTGTTTGTAGACATAATATTGAGATTTCTTTGTGTACAAATCCAAGGAAAGTGAAAGATGTTACTCACTGTTTAATGACGTTTCACTACCACGCTGGTAGCTTCATCAGACTGGCAACTCTGAATCCTGCTCACTGGGGTTTTATAGCTACTGGAACCCGTCGTAGAGGGCGTTGGCAGAATGAGTTGATCATAGATGTTGTGCAGTTTGTGCAGCCAAACCATACACCAGAGCCGCGAGAAAAGCGTCAACCACCGAACCACAATTCAAATCTGCTATCACCGAACATGTAGCGGCCACAAATCATAACATAGACTGGAAGGAGGGACACATAATAGACAGGGAATCGCACAAGACCACTAGATGGCTAAAGGAAGCTATCTGATCAGGAGGAGAAACACAAAGACACTTAACAAAGACGAGGGGGCCTACAAACTGCACAACCTCTATGATCAACTATGATCAACACAAAGAAATCTCAATATTATGGGGACAAATATTGTTAAGATGCCATCTTTTGTCGAAACTGTGTCCAACATGCTTCAAGATGGCGATTGGCCACATACGGCAAACGTGAAAGTGAAATTCCCCGGCGAATATCACATTTTTAGCGACCATAAGAGTATATACACAAATGCTCAGATTTGACTAAATAAAACCATTTCAAGGGGATCTCCCCTATGAATTTGAGCAAAACATGAAAATCAAAAACCGCATTGCGCATTTGACTTTTCAGGCTTACTACTGGAAAGAAACTTGTTATTAATTTTTTGGCATTATACATGTTATATGTAACCTCTATTAATTCTAAATATGACTTCTGAAACATGTTTAATCATGTTCATGGCTAGCTTCATTTGGTTGTAAACAATCGTCATGGTAACAATGTCAATTATGATAATTCAACAAATTCTACACACGTACACTTTTACGAATTGCATCTCTTGTCCATTTTCGCCTTTTCCAAAGATGAATAGAGAGAGAAGATAAGGAATCAATCTAAAGAACATACACGTAGAAACACTTTGCTACCGACTACATACTTTAACACGCAAAGTATCTATTAAGATACCATTCTGGCGTAAAATTGGCGAAGCCTTTTTCTTACGTATTCATATCTTGCCTCTGCGCCGTTTGTCGCGCGCAATTAAAATTGTTCAATTCATTAGAACTTTGGTCACGTACTACGGAAATATTTCACGAATGCCTTATTTTTGGTGCTCATTAATATCAAACCCGACATGAGTTGATACATACAGATGGAAGAATTCAACCTTTATTAAAAAGGGTTTTTTTAAAGTTGGGGCTACGCCATCTTTTTATGGGATAATATTGGTTAAACCTATACCCCCAAAAAAGTGAATATTGCTCAAGTCTGATGATGGTCTGATGCTAATCTTTAACAAGAGATAGTAATTTATGAATATGTCTATGAAATGGAAACATAATGTATGAAGCTTACCAAATCAGATTACCCTTATCATAAGCATGGCTATGTATCAGATAGCAGGGTTTGAGAGGAATCAGCGATGCTTGACACGTTTTGCCTAATCGGGGATGTTACGTTTCTTTAATACATACACATTTACTGTCAATCCATCCATAATATAGAAACAAAAGAGGATTGAAGTGGAATTTCGTGTTCAATCATTTTTTAACACGCTTATACCTGATACCAATACAGGTAAAAGTATACGGTTACTAAATGGCATCACTACTACTTTGTAAAAGACGTCGATCAGAAATTAGAGAATGAAATGGTTAAATGTCAACCTTCATTTGCATAAAATATGATGGACCAACCTGTCGACACATGTCCATAACGTAACTAAAACTGTAATAAAACCACATGACACGTTTATTTATTTCGTTCTATATGTTTTCGTGAATATTTATAAAGAACAAAATGCAGGAGATTGGGTGCATCAACTTTATTTGTCTAGATTCTCCTCATACTCCTATTAGAATCATAGACAACATTCAATCATAAATCACGACAATTAGACCACGCGGAGACACTTGGTTTCAATCAAAAAAGATGGACCACATCACCTGATATTCCTCTTACGTGTTAACCCCGATCAGAGAGCGCCCTCTATTCATGATTTCTTTTTTAGAAAGTAGATTTTCTTGCAGATTTACATTTCTGATCATAAATCGTACATACATTCCAAGTTACAGAGCGATACGATTCTTAATTACCTCAAAATCATGGTTTTAGAGTGAATTTAGAGTGAAAATATAAAACACGACAGCTTATTTTCACTCTAAAACCATGATTTTGAAGTAATTAAGAATCGTATCGCCCTGTAACTTGGATTGTATGTACGATTTATGATCAGAAATGTAAATCTGCAAGAAAATCTGCTTTTAATTTTTTTTTTTCGATGTTGAGGGCGTTCCCTGGAAAAATCACATAATATACCTTTAAGTCTCTTTAAAATGTTACTAATGGTCTGGTTCTTCATATCTGAAAACCCGTGACAATTGTAGAATCATAGGGGAAATACTTTGACTAGATGAAAGCCTCCTAGTCTTACTTGCTATTTGCAGTCGCTCCATCAATGCCTGATAGCCTTTTAATTGTTTATTTTCCAAACAAAATCAAACGGAACTTTTGTCCATCCAGTCACGCGTTGTTCCATATTTGGGCATATTCATAAATCACTTATATTAAGGTTACGGATGTTGGTAACTATTTCTGTCGTGTGATTATTTGGTAAATGTCTGAAGACTGTAAGTGTTATTTCAGAGCGGTACGTTTCACCGGGGGTTGTGGGTTTTTTTGGGGGGTTGAGGTTGACCTCGTGTACTTTTATTACGCTGCGTCCATTGTTATCTTACTGGGGTCGGTGAAATCAAAAGAAAATAATAATTGCCTCCTGTAGTTCTGCGTTCTGTGCATGATGATTTCCTATACCTAGTGCAACTTTGCTGTTGTTATGCGCGGTCATTGAAATCGCCATAACTTTAAAAGTATCCATTCGATTTGGTTGAATGAGGTATCAAACTGCGGAAAAGGAATTTGCTCATTTAATGTATGTCTCAGATTTTTGGTACCGATTATCTATTTTGAATTAGCCAACCTCAAAGCACCTGGTCAGGGACTTTATGTGCTAGGTGTATATACCATACAGGTGTTAACGTATTACATAGTGGCGCTGCAAGCATTGTGTAATTCCGGTATACCATACAGGTGTTAACGTATTACATAGTGGCGCTGCAATCATTGTGTGATTCTGTTATACCCTACAGGGGTTAACATTGCATCGGGGCGCTAACTCAAACGTTTGTCTTGTTATTAGATATTCCCCTTGTAGAGTTATCAGCAAAAGGTGTCCCTTGTTGCTATTTTTGCTTCCGTCCTAGATGACATAAAGCTTTCAATTGCACAAAAAGAACAGCGCTCTGTTTTCTTTTACTTTGACTAATGTTGACGACTCCATATCATCTTACGTTTTAATACACGGTGATTGGATGATTATGGGTTAGAGTTAACGTGGTTTAGATTTAACGTGGTTGAGAGATAACCGGTTTAGATTTAACCGGGTATAGAGTTAACATATAGCTTAGAGTTAACTGGCTTAGAGTTAACCTGGCTTAGAGTTAACCTGGTTTAGAGTTAACACGGTTTATAGTTAATATGATGTCAGGTAGACCATGAAAGTACCTTACTTTCATGGGTGGACCTTTCAGACCGTTATACCCTGATGTAGCTATAACATGTTGCAACTCTGACGCTTATTTTGTTATCAGTAATTAACCCCTGTGATTGTATCAGCCAAGATGGTTCCCTGTTGCTATTTTGCTTCCGAATTAGATTACATAAGCCATTCAATTGCACTATTAGAACACCGCTCTGCTTTCTTTTACTTAGACCTCTGTTGAGGTCACCTTATCATCATATCAGCTTACGTTTGAATACACAGTGGAGTGGGAGGAACCTGGTTTAGAGTTGCCCTGACGTAAGGCATTGCAACTATTTCACCTACGGATGAGTGGAAGAGCATGGTTTAAACATACTAGCGGGACGCCCGTCCTACGGACGGGCTCTCCCGCTAGGGAGTAGGGCCTACCAGATAGAACACCTACAGGCTACAAATGAAACAACACAAAATGTTGGAAAATCTATAACGAAACACATAGGAATAGAACAATATTTAAAATATTTTTGTTTTAATTCAAAGACCCCCCGCCCGCCCACGCCCCGTGGCATATTTTAACTCCAAGGCCTAAACCTTAACCATCTCCCGTACCCCAACCGTCACCATCCCGCCCCGCCCGCCCCCGCCCGCCCCCGCCTGCCCCCGCCCGTGGCATATCCGCCTGCCTCCCAAACCACATTACATCATTACACACAACCACCATTCGTCACCGCCCCGCCCGCCCCGTGGCATATCTCAACCCCAAAGGCCTAAAGTTCCCCGCCCCGTGGCTTATCTCAACGCCAAGGCCTCACTTTAACCATCTCCCGTATCGCGGCGTATTTCTCCAATATTTGTCCACCCGCGTGTCACATACAGTATCAAATCCCACATCTGACACCATGTTATGTAATTTAGATTCACCATATCATGTTTTGTTTTACCAGAAACCACATTATTTCGTTACCTTATGACCCGCTGCCGCCCCCCCCCCCCGCCCGCCCGCCCAGCCGTCCCCGCCCGCTCCCGTCTCCGCCCCCGCCCCGTGGCGTATCTCAACCCCAAGGCCTAAACCATAACCAACCCCGTGTGAAGCAGCGTATTTCTCCAAGTGCCCGCCCGCGTGTGTAGGGGTGCGTGCGTGTGCGCGTTTATTTTGTATGGCGCACTGTAACGCGTTATGTGCTCCGCGCGCCGACTGCATGGTTACAGTGTACGCAGAGAAAAACAAACATGGCCCGTAAAAAATAGTCTCAAAAGCCGGGCTGAAAAGGCCCTAAATTGCCATAATTTTGCTCATATCTCGGTCAATTCTGTACGGTTTTCGGCCATTTATAGCTTATAACACTCACATTATAATCATCTTTTATCAGTGCAATGTTCACGGCGTTTAGTTGCAAACTGAGAGAGCCTTTTATGGATACATACATACATACACCATACGGCAAATTATAGTAAGATGTCTACAAATTAAATCATAAAATAATGTAAAATGAATAGGAAATATAATTTTAAAAGGTTTTCATCTATATAAATTACAATGTATGATAATACAGGTAGTCATTATATTGACGACATTTGCAACATTCCTGTTAATGCGAACCATGAGAATGTAACCTCTATATATAAAATATAACGCGCACAGTCTACACTATTACGATGTCCCTTCCACAAGCATACCTTTGTATCAGATTACTGATTGCAAGAGATGATACCTGGCACGCTTCTTCAATCAGGGGTGCCTTGAATATCTTCCGTACAAAAACTAGATGTTTAATTCCCTTGTAATGTAATGAAGTATTACCTCTTATAGCACAACTGGCGAATACAAATGACAAATTACATCTCAAATATAAACTATCAGCAAAGGGTCATATTAAACTAAACTAAACGCAGTTTTAGCTTAAAACGGTGACTAACTAAACTCGTGTCTAATTAAACGCTAATTTATCTTTTAAACGTCGAGTTTAACAAAACCCGCTCTACGTATCTCGTCGTCAGAGTGTAATACGTTCGCTGTATAATACAGGTAACAGGTATTCAATTTATTGTGGCCCAAATGGGTCACAGTAGATATCGACTGAATTCCTCAATTCTTAAGACTACACGGTCTGCACGTCAGCTTGCACAAGGCATACAGTTGGTGAATGAATTTATTTAAACGCGCATTAAATTACCCCCATACCCATGTTTAAAGTTAGACACTGTTCAGTGAGTTAGACGCGTGTTAAAGTTAAACAAATTTTCGAGAATTTAGTTCAACGATTTGCTTAAAGTCAAAGTTAATCGCGTGTTTAGCTTCAAAGTTAAACCCGTGTTTAAAGACGTACGAGAATATGGCTCTACGTGTTTTTAAACACATATGAGGTGTTTTTAAACACGTAGGGGGACCCCTTATGGGATTTGGTGCATCGCATATAATGAATGTTGACATTCTATTTGTTTTACTTAAGTATTTGATTGACACATCTATTATAACTTGGAAAATATGACCTTTTTGTATACATGTAATGTAATGTTGCATTGATTTATATCACGTATAAAGCATGTTTAAATGATTGCACACTGAAATCCGCTTCAAACTTTTTGTGCCTATACAGGGTGAGTCAAAATATTCAGGTCCCGGTTTTACCAATTTTTTTAAACCAGTTAGGGGCGATATCCAAACTCTACAGTGATTTTAAAGCATTTTTCTAGCGATTTTACAACGATATTCCAACGGTATTTCGTTCTATTGTTAAAAGCATCGGAAAAAGATCGGTGATTAACTAGAAACTATAATACCGGGTGGTTCAAAAAAAAGTTGACCCAAGTTCAAAGACATTTTTCAACCACATTTAAAGGTTCAGAAAATTTGTGTTTACATATTCTTAATCAGCAGTAAGTTTTGAAATTATCCTGAAAAGATGGCACGTTTAGCTTGTTTGGTTCTTCAGATATGGTTCATTACAGAAAACATGTACAAAACTGACTTGTCCACAGGAGTGTCATTTAGTTGTTGACTTTGACAAAACATCATGCTCTAGCTTCAGAATTCAAAAGCCCGCCCTGACAAAGTATCCCAATCTTTATGCTTATGTGCCATTCATATTCAACAAAGAAATGTAGGTTCGTAAGTAGGTAATGTCAAGCACCAGACAGATGTTTCAGATGTCTCCTTTTTCCTTTTTCTCCATTTTTTTTACAATTTGTGACCAATCGTGTGTAAGTCCACTTTGTGCATTCCGTCTCTACTAAAGGACGCTCCCGTGGACAAGGCAGTTTTGTGCATGCTTTCTGTAATGAACCATATCTGAAGAACCAACCAAGATAAATGTATCATTTTTTCAGGATAATTTCAAAACTTACTGCTGATCAAGACTAAGTAAACACATATTCTCTGAAACTTCAAATGTGTTTTAAAAATTTCATTGAACTTGGGTCAACTTTTTTTTGAACCACCCGGTATAGTATTTCTTAAAGAATATAACACAACCTTCCTTGCGCCTTTGATCTGTCTGCTTCACTAATGCAGCCATCGAGAGTACTACGATAGGCAGTAAGTAAATAATGAAAGTGATCATGGTATGGGATGCATGAGTAATTCTATTGAGGGGATAATGTGATCAATACAAAGTATGAACCTTTGTCTTTCAAACAATACAGTTTTGGATTTGTAAGTGTAAACTCTGACGTCATAGCATTGTCTCAAAGTGAGTACACTTGGGACACTGCTAAATCAGTTATTTGGCGGGAAATTTCAATTGTTTTTATGAAACACGTGGTAAGAAGATTGCATAACATGACATCAGAGGCAGGTAAATCCCGATTTTTTTTTTCCGCATAAATATGATACAAAAGACAATAACTTTAATCCCTGTGTAATTTGGAATGTGTAGTATAAGAGGAAAAAGTAAGGAGAAGCAATTGAATAAAAGGTATACAAATATCAGTATTTCAAATAGCTAATTTTCATTTAAAAATGCCCAGTCAGTGAATCACTAATATTGCGGATAATCAAACAATTTACCAAAAATTCAAGCAATTAACCAGTTTGGAAGATTCCATATGATAGTTAACTAATTATCTGAACTTATTCGCATGAAACCTGCAGAAAAAATGCGCATGCGCAGACGGCAGATAATTTTGAAAGGGGCCCAAAATGGCTAAAATCATGAAATTTACCAGATAAAAGCTTACTGTGCCTTCAAATTCTAATCAGAAATAATGAAAAATGCTTAAATCAATGTGTAAACATATTGTGATAGTCAAAATGAAGATATACAGGGATGTATCAATCAAAGATGGCTGCCACAACCTCTCTTATTACTGTTATCTTTAGAGCTACTAGATATGTATTGTGTAAGTAATCGTCATATAATTTCAATGGTTTGAGGAAATTTTATGAACAGCTCCTTTTGAAATCCCCACTATTATTGCTTTACATCCCACAACAATTTATTAAATTATAATCCCTCCATTGTTCTTTATCCTTTGTTGTTTTCTAAGGTATATTATTGCGGATTTTGCTAAATAAAAGCGTATTTGAGATGGTCCCTTCTGGTTCGTATTAAGGCATAAAGAGTGTCAAACAGAGATAAGTGTGTATTCTAACTATGTGCCAAGTGTTATCTGTTTTTATGCTTGCATTGCCGAGCTATACGCAAATGTATCAATCAACCCATATTCAACATATTACATATCCAGCCAAATAATTGACAGATTTCAGTCAGTGTCTGAAACCTATTGTGTTTATGCTAATGACGTTACATAACCAAAGGTATCTAACAATCCAAAAATGTATTGTTTGAAAGACAAAGGTTCATATTTTGTATTGATCACATTATCCCCTCAATAGAATCACCCATGCATCCCATACCATGATCACTTTCATTATTTATTGACTGCCCCTCGTACAATAGTTATATTGTTAACGCCAGATAAGTAGAGAGGTTTCTAGTTAATCACCGGTCTTTTTCCGATGCTTTTAACAATAGAACGAAATACCGTTGGAATATCGTTGTAAAATCGCTAGAAAAATGCTTTTAAATCACTGTAGAGTTTGGATATCGCCCCTTAATACAATTAATATATTTATTGATATGCACAGTACGAACGCAACGCATTGATAGCTATAACTTAAATTTTATTTCGTTCAAATTGGTTATTCCAAACGGGATATATGTGCATTTACCCAAATTCTGTGAAATTTAATCTGTTCCAACTTCTAAGGTACCTCTATGAATGCAAAAGTTTAACGCACGCATTTTGAATTATGTCAACATAGTCATTCAATGGCGTGTTGGTATTCCCAATGCCTGCAATGGAAAATGGGGGTATATTTGGAACACTTTGGATGTCGCGCTTTTTCGTTAATATGTTGTAATTATGGCCTGGAATAAGGAAATGTCTTGGAAATTCCACAAAGTAGAAAGAGTATTTCTACTCTTATAAAGGATGAATAAATTGGCAAATTTTTAACAATAAGTATTTTTCCTGATTTTCTAAAACGGGACCTGAATATTTTGACCCTGTATTATAGATTTTGATAGTAGATGTATACGTATCGAAGATTGGTAACATCTCGGTTAGGTAAAACGTGTTAAGCATCGCTGACATCTCTCAAGGCTTGTAATCGGATCTGATACATAGACATGCTTCTGAAAAGGCCATACTAATTTTGTATTAAACGTCATACATTGGGTTTCCACTGATGATAGACACATTTTGAAATTAATACCTCTTTACTACAGTCCAACAGAGCATAAATTACCAAATAATTATTGACTTATAAATATAGTGCCTCCTGAGTGTTGTACAACAATGACCATTTCAATCCTAAGCTTTGTTTTAATGTTCTCTGTGTTGTCTTTGTATGATTATCAGCATTGTTACATTTCTTATTAAACCTGATTTCGGATTGGTCAATACTTGATTATCCATACACGCTAATCCAACCAGCTACTGGCTACTTGCTTTTATGGCCTTGACTATTTAGACTTCCTACTGGCCTTATGGTGGTACCCGTATACATGCTTTCATGTCAGCGCACGGTCACCTATAGCAACATACACCATTATGTGTAAAACCCTTGACTGCCCACTGCACACTGCTGAATGGCATTTATTTGTAGCGCGGATTTCAAAACATTGATCCCTTAGCATGAGCGTGTCCTTGAAGATTGCATAGACTTTTGTCAAGTCTGTGCACAGTTGTACAGTTGTATGAAATACATTGTTATTGTAAGAAAAGTTGCAAATTAATGTATCTAAAGTTTTGTTTAATACTACAGAAAAAGACAAATGAAATTGAGAAATGTGGCTTGACCATTTTATTAAGCATAATCTAAGGATTAATTTGAAACCTTACATAACTTAATTGGGCATATAAAAAGTGGTTCAAAATATTTCATTTAACGCCTAATTAATTGATTAATTACGCGAATAAATTAATTACACAGCAAACAAATTAACGAATGGCTTGACAGATTTGTGTGGCTAACCATAAACATCTTTCTCTGTGATTATAGTGTTTATTGCATGTTCAATTCATGAGAAAAATACAAAAACACCATTTTTGGTTTTTAAAATATACAAAAGGTTTGGAGGAAAATATTTAAAATACTAAATTGATATTGAATTATCTGCTCAGACCATTGTTTTGAGCACATCTTTACCTTTAATTTGATACCTTGCAAGTCTGGTTTGGATACATAGTAATACTTAATAATTTCCACGAATTTGGTCATTAATTAAGTTAAAAAGTAAAAATAATTGTTAACTTTTTCTCAGACAGAATTGTTGACAATGATGGGAACTTCATATCCTGTGAATTTGGTGTTAATGGCATGTATAGGTTTTGCTGGAAATTACAAAAAGCAAATGTTTATGTTTTTCTTTATAATATGTTAATTATATGCAAGTAAGGTCAAACTATTTCTTTCTCTATGACATTGAATCACCAAGCTGTATTCTATAGTATGACACTGTCTCCTTGTCTTAATGTTACTTTTTGAATTAGAGCGTAATTTCAATAACATGCACTTTTGGTAATTTATGCTCTGTTGCACTGTAGTACATCATCAGATTTCATTTTGATAAATCATCACTGTTTAGTTTGTATTGAACGTCTTAACCGGTATTGTCCCTAAAATAGTCGGGAAAGTCTGTTATAAGAAAGTTAGGAAAGAACAACGTTTTCGAGAGGATGATTTTTCTGGCCTTTCATTTTAAATAATGGATAATCAAACGCCTGCCCGTATTTATGTGTGTATATGGATATGTAAGGAACAAAATGTCGTAACTTAATATTTGCCGAAATGAACTATTCATCAATTATGTTAATATAAGTTAAAAGTTTAACGGGTTCGCCGTCGGACGAGTTTTAATCTGTCAAGCCTTCGTCAGGATTAGCTCTGACTTCTTCAGGACCAAATTATTATAATATTGAACAAAACATAGAGATTGCCACGTCTCTTGTTATCATCATTTGGGCTTCCCCTTGCCCGATGATTTGAGAGTAGGTGCCCTTTCCTACTTGTGAAAGAATTGGTGGCTCTGAAAAGAGCCGTTCAGATGGATTGCCGCTTCCACTGAACACGTAGGTTGCCCTTTCCTACTTGTGAAAGAATTGGTGGCTCTAAAAGCCTATCTCACAATTTAATCATGTTAATATTCTAATATGTACTTCATCTTTCACTTTAGCTACCGTCACATTGCTTGCTAATCATTAATATGGTAATTGTCGACTATTGCAGTCTTAATATGCTCATCAATTAGTATAGCCATTAGTATTGCAGTCGTTTGTGTAATTGCCGTCTGTCATGAAATTGGCACTATTAATAGGCAATTTCAAAAAATATCATTTGACCCCGGCTTTAATACTATATCACCTACGGATGAGTAGACGAGCATGGGCTAAAACATATGTCTACAAAATAAAATCATAAAATAATGTAAAATGAATAGGAAATATACCTATAAAAGGTTTTCATCTAAATTACAGTGTTTTTATAATACAGGTATACATTATATTGAAGCCATTTGCAACATTCCTGTTAAGGCAAACCATGAGAGTGTAACCTGTTTTTATAAATGTAACGCACAGTCTACACTATTACGATGTCCCTTTCACAAGCATGCCTTTGTATATATCAGGTTACAGATTGTAAGAGATGATGCTTGACATCAATCCATCATGCTCCTTTAATCAGGGGTGTCATATCACTTTCCACGCGGCAGGCGGCTGCAGACGACATTACAAAAAATGTCAAAATTACTGTATTTCATTACCATATTTGGAATCACCATGAGAAATGCATTGAAATAAGTACAAACATGCCTTGGGTTTGGTCAGTAATCTTTGAGATAGACTTTGAAAATTATGAAAGGTTTCTGAAAAATCTGTTTTGTGTATGGTAAAAATAATAGCCGCGTGGAAAGCGTTAATATATTCCGTACAAAAACTAGATGTTTGAATCCCATGTAATACGGGGATCATAAGTCTTACCTCTTATATACCACACAACTTGGCGAATACAAATGAAAGTAACATCTTAAATATAAGCTACACACAATAGGTCATATTATCGTACTAAGCGCGGGTTTTATTTTAAACCGAGACTAACTAAACTCGTTTCTAAATTAAACGCGAATTTATCTTTTAAACGTCGTGTTTAACAAAACCCGCTTTTAAACTCTGCGAATCTCGTTCTCAGAGTGTTCGTGCTTTCACTGTACATTCCTCAAAATAAGTAACTGACCAGGTTATAAATATACTATTAACTCCAACACATTAATCGGCCGAGTGCACCAAACTGGCGTAACTTAATGCTCTAACTGTAGCGTAACTTACTAACGATGTAA
This sequence comes from Ophiura sarsii, assembly GCA_035610835.1. NCBI lineage: Eukaryota > Metazoa > Echinodermata > Ophiuroidea > Amphilepidida > Ophiuridae > Ophiura > Ophiura sarsii. Next base: position 1,554,691 of record CM069456.1, read on the forward strand.
TGTAAAACGTAAATCACGGGTTCGACTTCCGTTATTCCCATTTTATTTTCTCTTTTTTTTGTTTTGATGATGGTGACTTTAATGAAATAATTTATGTCAATTTCTAAGAACTACAGTCATGGTATTGACATTAATCAATCGATTTATTAAATGTGTAGGCTTATGTGTTATTATTTTGTATTCATCTTTTTGTTTACTTTATTCAGAATATTCATTCAATAGGCATATTTATTTATGAATTTGTTGATTTATTTTATTTCATGTTATAATTAATTAATTAAGTAATTATTGGTTGGTTGATTGATTAATTGATTGATTGATTGATTGGATGCTTGATTGTTTGAACTAATTTTTACAACTGTGTATGCATAATTGTGGATAGTTTTAAAATATTTTATAATAAATCGGTCTTAAATGTATCAGTGAGTATAATTATTATACACAAGTTGATAATAAATTGCATGATAAAATTCTCCCACTGATCATCATATCTATGTAATCGTCCATCGGGCAAATAAGAAAATGTCGTTTAGTTCCATAAAACTGTTATGCTCCAACGTACTCTTAGTAGTAGTAGCTTACCCCGGTTTGGTGTTCTCAAAATTGTGGGTTGCGCCTCAGTTACTAGCGAGGTAGCGCTATTCTTTAGCTACTCGCCATTGGTGCACACGGCCGAATAACTCCTACGTAATAATATTAAATTATAAAGTTGTAAGGAAATCTCTTTTCTTCAATTTGAGACATTGTTCATTAAGATCGGTTAATAATTGAGAACACTACATTGATAAGGATAGAACAAAGTGCAGTTTATATTTTCACACTTTGGTTTTGAACACGCAGGACCGTGTGACAGGTATGTGTATGGGCTGCATTGATCAATTGAAGCATCCCCAATCCTCATCTTACTATCAACCCGTGAGTTCTCGCTAACAGCTAATCAATAATCTGCCTGTTGCACGTCCGAGGCCGCGTGTCGACGAACAAAATGTTAAAATGAATTACTGAATTTAATAATAAAATTTTATAGAATAATTCCAAATTTAAACTTACTGTTCCAGACAGTTTCGACGTCCGTTCGGATGTCTTTATCAATGGTTTATGACCGCGGATCCAGTGTCACCAGAAGTTGTTGATTTTCTGGTGACTTGACGTGATGTTTTTGATGACGTAATCTGGATCAATTGGTCGTACATGTGACTAAGTTGGTAGGCCCCCTTTAACTAACGTCACTCTACCGTATATAGCCGGGGTCACAGAAAAGGTTCGGCGAATACATATCGACCGAATTCCTCAAATGCGCGTTTATTTTAAGACTACGCGACCTGCACTTCAGCATGCACAAAGCACGGTTGAGTAATCATTCAAGGCATATACAGTCAGTGAATTTAGTTAAAAGCGTATTATATTACCCCATACCCATGTTTAAAGTTAGACACTAAGTTTTCAGTGAGTAAGACGCGTGTTAAGTTTTTCGAGAAGTTAAATGCGTATTTAGCTTCAAGTTAAACCCGTGTTTACAGATGTACGAGAAAACGGCCCTTATGAGGTGTTTTTAAACACGTATGAGGTGTTTTAAATACAAATGAGGTGTTTTAAACACGTATGAGGTGTTTTAACACGTTTGAGGTGTTTTAATCATGTAGGAGGAGCCCGGTATGAGGTGTTAAATCACCTCTTACTGTTAAGGGAGCGTCTTAACAAGGAGACCCTAGTAACTGATCTTTCAAGGGAGCGCTGGAATCGGAAAACTTACGTTATTGTCAGACTAGTGGGTATGCTATTCGTATGCGTGTTGCATAGATTGTTCTCCAAGACCGACATACGATTTGTTTCCGTAACCTTGCGATATGTTAACTCTAACCCTAATCCAGCCTTAAAACTCTGATTCTAACACGTGTTACAATCCCCTCACTGGGTTACGAAACAAATTGCGCGACCGGCAAGTGCAACGTTTCAAAACACTTCAGACTAAACATTGGCACCTTTATGGCAATTGACAGGCAAAGGGGCATTGTTTACCATGTGTATACAATCTGACGATATCTGTAATCTGATTCGAATTTTAAAGATGATGCGCTTAAATATAGCCGGGTGGGAAAAAATAAAGATATACATAAGAAATGGCGTTGACCTAAAAATTTGATAAATAATTATGTGCAATTAATTAATTTAATATTATTACCAATTTTTTTGTTGAAAATTACAATTGTTTAATTTATATCTAATTAAAGTGAATTAGCTAAAGATTACAGGGTAAGCGTTTTCTACACACAAAACGAATACAAAACGCCTACGATTTTCGAAATTCCGTCAATTAAATTGACCATAACATCAGAACTGAATGTCCGATTTGACTCAAATAAAGAGCATTAATCCGGCCATCCTATACACCCCCCCCCCCCCCCCCCCCCACCTTAACTACAAACACAATATTGTTATGAAAACTATGAGAGTTGAGGAAGAACACTTGATTATTACAAATACATTTTGTGCAATCTACGTGTGTAATGATTAATATTAGCGTGCTCGTACCTATTCACCGTACCAATTTGCAGGCAAATTATCCCTGCTACTTCAAAATTGCAGTACATTAACATTTGGCATGATACAGGAATGTTAAATGCCACCCTCTAATCATACACAACAATGAACCAATCATAATATAATCGACATTGCCATATATAAGCGGTTGTTTTTCCAACAGAAAGATCTCATCTTTAAAATTACAAGGCTCTAACTAACATTTTAGTGATTTTGAGATACGACCCTTTCAAGCTCACAGAAAGCAATATAAATAATTAAACAAATTAACCAGAAGTAGCGTCTATAAAAACATATAAAGGAAACAGTGTTTACCGAAACGTCCACAATAAAAGTAAGTGGAACTTGGATTAGATTCAATGAACCTTTCTCTCGAGATACAATGCAGTATCTATTATACATTTACAGTGGATCAGTTAGAGGAGAGAATGAAATATACAGGCGGCCATACAAGACGACACAAAATGGTACAGCATACATTATAAGACCATCGTATATAGAAAAACAGCTATAATGTAGTTTGTTAGATTTATTTTAATCAAACAACAACAAATGTCCCCCTTTATAAAATCGGCGAATCCAACGAGCTGTTTACCAACTTCCTGCTTTGAATTAATCGCGTTCTTTAGCACACACGCACATGGCAACGCTGCGATATACGCACAACGCGCACACTGGCTACTTTATGTAGGGCACGCTAACGCGATATTCATACACACTGAAGGTATTATTATTCGAATGAATAAAACCCCGCCCCAAACTATACACCATTGTCTCATAATGTATGGGCGTATCGGCTGAAAATCAGCCAAAAACCAATCAAATTGTCTGCTTACATCCCAAACCACACCCACTATATGATACAGTAATCAAAAAAGTAACTATACAGGTAATACATGGACTTTTTACTCTAAAAATATATATCCTACATAAAAATATTAAATCATAAAGTTGTTGAGAAATTTATCTTCTTCAATATGAGATATTGTACGCTAGGATCGGTTGAATATTGAAGAAGTGAAAATCCAAAATGTAAGGTAAAGTCACAATTTCATTTTCACATTTTACATTTCAACACGGGGGAGAGTATGACAGGTAGCGTGTATGTCGATAAGGTACCCGTAGATTGGTCCGCGTGTAGAAAATAAAAAAGAGAAAATGAAAATCGGACTTCATATTACATTTTGGAGTCTCACTTCCTCAATAATCACCCGATCCTAGCGTGCAATATCTCATCATATTAAAGAAGACAAATTTTTCAACAACCTTATATTTTAATATTTTTAGGTAGGATATATATATTTTAGAGTAGAAGACCATTTATTACCTGTATAGTTACTTTTGTATGACTGTAAGAATACATTATACTGTCCATATCCCAAATCCTCATCAACGATCCTTATGAACCTATTTTGTAGTAGATGCGAGACTGATTTTTTTATCAGAATATTATACTTTTTAATGCGTCTATGGTAGAGGCACGGGGAGAAATAACTTATTTAGTCAAAGATCCCAACAGTGTTTATGTTTTACTTATTTTATATGCATTTTGTGTGCGTTGTGGGTTTGAAATTACCTTTTTTTCTCTGTCAAACTTGATTCAGCGTGATTTGGAACTAATATAAACCAATCTCGCTAATGATTTTCGGGCAAGGACGGAATTACTCGTCTATTCAGGTACAGCAAAACAATATGTTGATCTGTATAATATTTTATTATAAGGCCTATAATAATGATGACTGAATATTACACTGTGTTTAAAGAAGGTCACAAATAGCGACCTACATTTAATAGGATATGCTATTATAAATATCAATTTAAAGTATATAATGATTAGTGCCACCATAATCCATCACTACGACACCATTATGTTAGGAAATAACCTGCAGATATCGCTATCTTGTTAATGGCTCATATATAATTATGTTATGGATGAGCAATATGAGACAATGAGACAGTAACAGAGGCGGGTTTGTAGATTTGTAAACCGATTTGATTGAAAAAATGCAGTCGAGTTATTTGGCCTACTTTTGTGTGTGTTGGTATTTCTTCTTTTCTTTTCATTTTCTCAGTTTTTTTTCTTTCTTTTTTCCTCTTTTTCCCCGTTTTTCGTTTCGTTTTCAGTTTCAGAATTATAGAGACCAAAACGTACATTTGCCCGGCATAGGCCATTTTTTTGCCAGCAACAAATGGCAAACAGCATTTTCATAACCTCGTATCTCCATCTGGCCCTTCAGCATGTATAAAGTAATACTTCCTATGTATAACCTGCGGGCAGTCTGCTCTAAACATATTCAAAAGGCCGAAAACACATCTATCAAAACCTTGTAAGTGCTCTTGTCCCTGAACATGTAAAACGCCACACTTAACCGTCAGGCAGTTAGTTATACTTTATACATGTTGAACGGTCGGTAAAACATACGGGGTTTTGATAGAATACGGTATTGGTTGTAATGAAAACTTGCATGCTGATGACATGACCTGTTCGTTTACTAATGGTAAAAGAGCAGAGGTTTAACAGTAAAACCTAACCCTGTTACAATGATAGTCTTTTTGCAGTAGTGAACGCTATGAGATGTGCTTCAGTGTGGGTAAACCTCGGGAAATACAAAGAATGAACAGTCAGGTGTGCAAAGTCCAGTACTCGTTCAATCCAACCAAATACATGTACATTTAGATAATATAAAAGTTTGGAAATCTTCCGCAAAACGTTGCTTCAAATAACCGGTAAGTTCACAACAACAAGATACACATACTACTACTATCAAAAATACAGTAGTAGAGTAACTAGTTTCTTCAATTGGGGGTGGGGCATGAGGGGAGACAGGTCTGTAATCAGCCTCACTGAATCATCACTGAAGAAGACAACATTGGGTGTCATTTGACACCATGGGTGTCATTTGACACCAAAAGGGGTGTTCAGATGTGGGTCCTCAGCCCGGGTGGGGGGGGGGGGGGGGTGGGGGGGGTCGGAGGTGTGCCGCTGTGGGATTCAAAACCCCTACCCATTTCTAAGGGTGATTTTGGGGGGTTATTTGCTTCATTTTATACCAAATTTTCGCGAAAATAGACCTAATTTTGGCAAATTTTCGCGAAAATAGAAAAACAGGACCAATTTTTCAGTTGAAAAGCCTACCCATGGCTAAGGATGTCTCGTGAAAAAACGACCCACTGGAGCGGCACGTCCCCGTATGCCTTACATACGTGAGTACGCCCCCCCCCCCCCCCCCCCCCCCCCCCCCCCCCCCTCCCCGGGGTCCTCAGGCGAACATCCAAAGTGACAGGAAGATACCTTGAAAATGTGCCGGACGCGTTCTAGAACACATTGGTGTTCCAAAACTGTTACAGAAAATGTGTTACGATAGGTGTAAAAAATGTGTTCTTTTGTTTAACACGGTGTTTAGAATAGAACACGTTCAATTTTCAGTTGACTAAATCCAGTAATGATATTATAGATTTTGATGTTTTTCAAATATTTGTGGATATACATTAGGTTACTGCAAAAACAAGAAAAAGCAAAAAATGTGTGTAAATATTTCCAATATAAAAGTTTAAAATCATAGAACATCTTTTGTGTTAATAACCAGAACACCTTTTGAGGCGTCCAATAAATGTAGAGTGTTTAAAGGTGTCACCCTTTTTTCAGTGTTCATATAGTGTGTCATTTCATTTGGGACGGCATCAAGGCCAAGCCTTCTGACAGGGAGCAAATCTCTCGCCCTTTTAGTTACGCCCCTTCACGGGTGAAGTTGCTTTAATACCCAGAAAGGTGGTTGTTATCGGGGACTTCAACATACATGTTGATTTGCCATCCATAAACCCTGCTCCTAAAGCAAGTGAATATCGTGCTGTTAGGCCAAGATACCCCTGATACAATAACTCCATAAATGATCAAATGCGTCTGCGTAGAAAATATAAAAGAAGGTGGAGAAAGAGTCATACCCCTAAGAGTAAAACAAAAACAAACAAAAAAACTGTATGTTTACAAACGTTTGCTGCTGGGTTCTCGACAAAAGTGCTGTGTAACAAGTGTGTCACCTTTTTCAGTAATCTTGATGAGGACCCTCATCATGCTCATGGTAGCGAGAATAGTGTGAAAAATGAACATGGTGATATATATATATATACCGTATGTGTAGGAGTAGATTTGACAAATTCAGTCAAGTTTCTGTACAGGAGAAGTGAGATGTGGATGAGATCCTATTTAGAGAATCGTGTGTACCAAGTTAAAATTAACGGTGTTTACTCTAATATGCTTCAATTGGACACTGGGGTTCCTCAGGGCTCTGTTTTGGGCCATTTGGGGTTTTACTTTATACATATAACCTATTGGTAATATTATAAGTAAGGATGGTCTTAGTTTCCCTGTTTATGCTGATGCACTCCTATATGGAGCCATATTAAACGACCTTGATCGCTTACAATCTCTACAAAACAATGCTGACAAGTATGATAGCACATCGCCTCTCATGGATACATTACACCGGTGACCCATACGGGAGCGCATCAAATTTAAGATCTGCACGTATATGTCTTCAAATTTCTGCAGGGTATCGCACCTGATTACCTTACAAACTTTCTTTCCGAAAAACGTCAGGAGACATGTATATACACTGCCTAGTTTCAAGAAGATTTTGAAGACCATCATTCATAGTGACTCTGTTTGAATTGTTCTATTTTATTTTTGTTTATTTTTGTTTTATGGGGCATTGATCTTTCTGGAAAGGCGCCTTATTACTATTGATTATGTATGTATGTATGTCGAAATACACAGTAATGATAATCTCAGTTAATAATACCAACGATTTAAAAGAATATTTGTACATCGGACTTTCTGAAAAATAAGCGACAGAATTATTTTGCCTAGGTTAGCCACACTTATCAATATGTAATACCGCACAATTTAATTCAATACAAACTATAATTTCTGGATCAATGTTTGGATTAGAACTCAAATATCTCTTAACGCCGAAAGGGGGCTTACACAAACAAACCTAATACAATTCATATTCTATTTGGATAGTTATCGATTTCAATTAACCTGAAGCGGTATTCGTGAATATTATATAAGAAAACTCGGATTCTACGCCAAAAAAACTTAAACTGATTTGTGTAAGATGAGTTATGTCATACATATATAAAAAGCATTTATATAAGGTGCCTCTACAGGAAGATCAAAGCGCCGTTAACACTTTTCACGCGGCTATTCGTTTTTCCATATACAAAACGGATGTTTCAGAAACATTTCACAACTTTCAAAGACTATCTCAAGAATTACTGAACCAATACTAGACATGTTTGTCATTTCTCATGGTGAATCCAAATATATAGTAATGGAATTCAATAATTTTGTAATTTTTGAAACATTTTGTGAAATATTTCAATGTCGTCTGCCGCGTGGAAAGTGTTAAATAAAAAAAAATAAAAAAAAGAAGAAAAAAAATGTTAATGTTTGTACGTCGGTATGCTGTTTAAAAATGTAAAGTCTGCGCTGTATATGACATCATTTTCCGTGATTTACGAGTGAATTATTTTGATCACCCAGTATATTTGCCAAACAATAAACATTCATTGCTCCTACTTTCGACGAAATATGGGTGAATGAGTGGAGACACTTAACTCAACAACAACAAATATGTTGTCAAAATAATATCAATAACAAAATTATCTGAATAATGTCTAAAGCTGCAAAATTGGCAATATCTCTGAAACATTTGCAACGTTTAGGCGAGGAAAAAACCCACCCTGTTTTACGGGGTCTGCTGATTTAATAAATCAACTAGCAAATATAAGTAGTAAATAAAACTACAAAACTGAGAAAAGTGGCCATTTGTATCCTTTGTGCCTTTATTTGATTTATATTTTAGCAGCTTTAAGTCCAAATTACACCTTAAACAAAGCTTTAATCAGGTCAAATTGATTACTGGTGCATAGTACATTGTTCAAAGATATTAATCATACAAAAAGCTCAAAAAATACATTTTTGCCCAAAAATGGCCTTTTAATGCTGAAAATGACATAAAAATCGTATCATATCATGGTATTTACAATACATGAAGGTAAGGTACTCTAGTTTGGTGTTACTGTTCACCGAGACACAATTGTGAAGCACTTGTCCCCTAAAATTTACACGCACGGCAAGGATAGACTCACAAAATACGGAGATGAAGTCTTCGATCGCAGATCACACTGCTACGGAAAACCATCTAATAAAATGGGACGACACAAACATTCTCGCGAGAGACAACACTAGAAACACCAGATGGATTAGAGAATCCATTTGGATCCGTCGCAAATCCCATCTAGACATGAAACAGCACCTCATGAACAGCGACGAGGGGGCCTACCAACTTAGTCACCTGTATGATCAATTGATCCAGAAAACGTCATCTAACACATCTCGTGACGTCATCAGAAAAACTACTTCTGGTAACACTGGATCAACGGTCGTCATACACCATTGAGAAAGACATCCGATCGGACGTCGAAACTGTCTGGAACAGTAAGTTCAATTTTGGAATTATTCTATGAATCTCTAATTATGTTTCCTTGGATTCCTGATGAACCTATTCTCTCACTTGTCCCCTAGTTTGTATTATAAATGTAGAATGATGGATGGTGATCATTGAAGAGGAACAGTTTTTTGTAATTGGCATCACCTTTAAGCAATTAACGAGGGTGGGATTCTGTACTTAATGATTTCATACCTTACTTTGCATGTGAGTTCATAAATTAGCTCCCGATCTGCGATGTGTGTACCTAATTATCAATAGGTGTGATCGAAAGATCGAGAACATTAAAAGCTCGTTTAAATGTATATAGGTGTCATACTTATTGGCTCACAGTCGAAAAGTAGAGCGAATAGGAATTCTAAAAAACACTGTCGAAAACATGAAATACACTGATCATGCTGACGCCGACAACGTTTTTACTCTTCAATTTCTTTCAGACCTATTTTGCACCCTTAATTGGTCCTGTTGCCTGCTTGTCTAACCTCGGGGTCATGTCTCAATTAATTATTTACAAATTAGTTCAATATTGCGCTATAATAAATAGCTATAATTATAGGCTAATGCCCTATAATTATCCTAGATGAGATTAATAATGAATGTCAATGGAGCTAAATGTCAACATTAATGACCAGAAGTCAAATATTTCCAAAATTTATAATATTGGGTCACAAATATTCAAGGCATCCATTGTTACCATTCTTTTGGCTAAACTATGATTTAATATCATATGAACAGAAATGTAAAAATATACCAAATCTATATGTACAGTTAAAAAAAACTGCTTTAACTTCATCCAATCTATTGCTGATAGTGATAGCGTAATACTTCATCCAATATTTACTGCTGATAGCACACTAATTTCATCAAATTTCTTCTAACAGCACACTACTTCGTCGACTTTATAATGGTGATAGCACAATACTTACCGTATACTATGTACTGCTAATGGCACACTACATCTACTATCTAACGCTGATTGAAAACAAACTCAAGTTGAATAAAGACAAGACTGAATTCTTTGTTGCGGCATCTCCTTATAATTTGAAAAGGTTAGGTAAGGTCAGTCTTTTTCTTGACAATACTGAGGTTCTACCGTCTAAGACTATTCGCAATCTTGGGGTTGTTTTCGATGATAAAATGTGTATGTCTGACCATGTAACAAAGTTGTGTAGATCCATCAACTGGCTCCTACGAAACATTCGTAGAATCCGTCCATATATTGATGTTGATACCTGTCACAACGTTGTTAGAGCCCTCATTCTGTCTCGTCTTGATATTGTAATATTTTGCTAAATTGTATATCTAAGAAAGATCTGAAACGGTTGCAAATCTTGCAGAACAAGTGTGCAAGACTGGTGTGTCTCAAGCCCAGACGTGAGCATGTATCCCCATTGTTGGCTAAATTACACTGGTTACCAGTAAATGAACGTATTATGTATAAGACAATGCTGTATGTGTACAAATCCTTGGAAGGGCTCTGTCCCCAGTATATTCAAGACTGTCTTGTTAAGAAACAACCTCAAAGCAATATGAAAACACGCTCTGCTGACAGTATAAATTTTGTCGTTCCTTTCACCAAGAAATCTGCGGGGGATAGAGCCTTTTCAGAAGTGGCTCCACGTTTGTGGAATAAATTACCTGTAGCCATTAGAAATGCCACTAGTGTACAATGTTTCAAGTCCAAACTCAAAGATCATCTGTTTCCTTAATTCTCCGTGGTATTTCTTTTTGCTGTTGTATTTTTCATGTTTTTGCGCTTTGTATCCCTAGGCAAAGGCGCGGTATAAATGTTATTTATTATTATTATTATTATTATAACACTAGGCTCTGGTAGTCAGTTGCGTAGCTTGGTTTTTCATATTGGATGGGCGAAAAATATAAGTTAACCGACAAGACTTTACCGACGAATCAAATGCACGCGTAGCGCACGGAAAAGTGAAGTGTGCATTTACACTTATGTTGCTATGATTGAGGTACATTTTGTCTAAAAATGAGGACATGGTACTAATTTGACCGTCATATATTCCATGATTCTCCTTGTCAAATGAACCGACAATGTCAATATCAACCGACAGACTAAAAATATTGGTGGGGCGATCGCCCCCCCCCCCCCCCCCCCCCCCCCTCTGGCTACGCCTTTGCTGGTAGTATGCCTACACTTCTTCATCCATTATCTACTGCTGATAGCACACCACTTCTCCCACTCTCTACTACTGATAGTGATAACGCTATTCTATTGTCAATAGCATAGTACCTAATCCAGTATCTACTGCTGATAGCACACTACTTCTCCCACTCTCTCCTAGTGATAACACTATTATATTGTTAATAGCATAGTACATAATGTAGTATCTACTGCTGATAGCACACTACTTCTCCCACTCTATCCTACTGATAGTGATGAGACTATTCTATTGGCAATAGCATAGTACATAATCTATTATCTACTGCTGATAACACTTCATCCAGTATATATACTGCTGATAGCACAATACTTCAACGACTATCTACTGCTGATAACACACTACTTCATCATCCACTATCTACCGCTGATAACGCACAACTCCATCCACATCTACTGCTGATAGGACACTACTTCCACTATCCACTGCTGATAGCACACTATTCATTGCCGAGTAGTCAGCATTTATATATAAACAGATTTTTTTTTTTACCTTCGATAAAGATTCTGTTAGAATCGAAACGTCAGGTCCTCTTTTATTTATTACATTTACTTACACAGGCTTTTTTTTGTGTATAAGCAGATTGCATTCAGCTTTTACATTATTTTATAAACAGGTTAAAAATGAAAACAAAGCTTTCGAACCTAGATCATCGTCACGTCAGTATGTAGTGGAATGGTAGAAACACAAAAGTGTATCTGGGATCACTTGTCAGGGGGAGGGTATTTTTCCCGGTGGACTTTAACTTTACCAGGCTGATGATTGCCGTCCCACCCGTCCTACCCCAATTTACAGAAAATAAAAGGCCATCGGGAGGGTGCACGCAAGGCAAGTGATGGTAAGGTGGTTAATGTTGTGTTTGGGAGAGTTGAAGTGGTTATAAGCAGATGTATCCTTGGTGCGGCGGATGTCAGAGAGGTGCCCATACAGTCCACTTATGAGTTGTTTTTTGTATCACCAACGTACTAAATACCGCAATGTCTACAGGGTGTCCCAGAAAACCTGCAACTTATTTTGAAAGAGATCTAGCTAGCTTGACTTTATTTACATATTCTGGAAACCTTAGGATCTCCACATTTATGTGGTGAAATTATAATTAAGATTGGTTAATCCGTTTTCAAATTGTGTGCGTGCAAAGTATGACATGTCTAAAACCTGTTTTTCTCTTATTTATATTTTTGATGTTGTTCTCCATATATGTTTGGGCTTGTATCTTATTCCTGTCCCACGCCACTTGCATTTGCTTTTTTAACATGAAGATGTGTTTTACTTGTATTTTTATTATTTTCTGAGTTGCAGGAACCCATCAGAGCTCTCTGTAGAGCTACCAGATTGATTTGTAATCACTCAGTTCATTAACTTTGGTTGCTGTTTTTTGTGTGTTTTTTTGTTCATTAACTTTGTTAATGTCTGTTGGGCTTTGTTCACATTAATTTGCTCTTTATATACAAAAAAAAACCAGATTCGGCGGAAAAATGAAGGTTTATGTTCAGCTCAGTTTACCACTAAAATTTGCAACTAATATTGACAGCATTTTAGTTTCACTTTCTCATCATAGATTGCATGCAATCATGTTAATACATTCTGGCTCACTTAAAATCTCCTATAATTCATTTGTGAATAAATGATTAACATTGTTTAATTGGTTTTAAATTCACATTTGCAACTAATATTGACAGCATTTTAGTTTCACTTTCTCACCATAGACTGCATGCAATCATGTTAATACATTCTGGCTCACTTAAAATCTCCCAAAATTCATTTGTGAATTAATAATTCACATCGTTTAATTGGTTTTAAAATCATGTGTGATCACGGAGATGGTGAAAACCAGTTCAATGTTGACTGAAAATTATACTGCTGCATTGCTATGCATCCTTGCCTTATGACTCAGTAGGAACCGTAAAAAGTCTGCTCATCCGAAATTCTGTTAATATTAATTTTTAATTTTTTTTTATTTCCCAAAGTAAAGTTTATTGAAATATAAAAACCGCTTATTACAATAATAACAAATTGTGTGCATCAATCCATTCAGTCATTATTATCTTCTTCTTTTTTAATTTTCTGTCTAATCTATTTTAGTTTTCGATAATTAAGTGACAAAATAAACACATATGATGATTTTCATAAACTTTTAATTAATTGCACAATAAACTCAACATAATAATTACAAGTTAGAAGGAAAATATTCCCGACATATTTATACAGCACTTGTTGAAATTATTACATAATTCAATCAAACAAAAGATTGCATTCAGCATACATTGATGCTTGGTTGTTAAGTCATAAATAAACTTGATATTGGATTGTGATTGTGAAATACTATTTTTAATATTGACATTTGTTTGCCTTCAAGAAACCTTATACTAACCGGGTTCATATGCAATGAATATTACGTTAGCAATAGAGACCTTCCGTGTTTCGGATTAGTGGCCATCTTGAAGGAAACCCTAAACTCTATTCAAGTAACTTTTGGCTAGAATGCACATTATATTTTTAAGTAATCTTGATAACAAGTAAAGATTATACTAATTTCGAGGTCATTCACCAGGTTGTATTGAATGGGGAGGGCTGCGCAGCCCTTTTATGGCAAAAGAATGTATCTTATATGTAGTTTTCTAACAGTATACTTCCTTTAAACATGATAAAAGTTAGCTTTTTTCTTCATAAATCATGTAGTGGTAAAAGGCAGTATATTACTGTTATTGTCTTTACAAGTTGCAACCTTTTCCTAAGTGAGGATTATTGAACCAAGTTAACAAGATCCATGTTAAAAGGAAGTATATCATTAGGAAAGTACATATAAGATACATTCTTTTGCCATAAAAGGGCTGTAAAAAAAAAGCGGGTTTGGCAGCTAATCCAAAACATGGTAGGTGTTTATTATATAATGTCAATATCAAAGCAAATCATCGTTTTGGAATGATTGTAACCAATAATATACAGTCATCACGATAAGTAACTGACCAGGTAATAAACATGCTCATAACTCTAAAAGTATACTTCTATATAAACATATTTAATTATAAAGTTGTTGAAAAATTTCTCTTCTTGAATTTGAGATATTACACGCTAAGAATGGTTGATTAATGAGGAAGTTACAATCCCAAACGTTAGGGCAAGTCTGCTTTTCATTTTAACATTTTCTTTTCAACACGGGGAGAGTATGACAGGTAAAGCATGTAAAGCGTGTGTGCCGTATTGATCGTAACAATGCCACCGGCCGACTATCCAACAACCAGGCCATCGACGGGTGAATTGGCACTACCGCTACCAGTAATCAATAATTTGCCGGTCTGAGTCCCCGTGTTGAAAATGAAAATGTGAAAATGAAAATCAGACTAAACAGTACATTTGGATTGTAACTTCCTTAATACTCAGCCATTCTTAGCGTGTAATATCTGAAATTCAAGAAGAGAAATTTCTCAACATGTTTATAATTTAATATGTTTATGAAGGAGTTATACTTTTAGAGTTATCAGCACATTTATTACCTGGTCAGTTACTTATTGTGATGACTGTACATTCTTGTTGACATGGGAGTGTTGACAATCCATAACTTGTTAGTCGTCCAACAAACTCCAATGGTATAAATACAGATGCATGTGAAATTCACATTTGTATGGGGTTTTTGTTGTTGCCATATCAAAGTTAAAATATTGTAACAAATTCGCTCGAAGCATACAACAATTGACAGAATTTAAATGAAAGTGACCAAATATGAAATTGATTTGATTAAAATTACACACAAATGCATCATAAACATTGGGGGGAGTGATGATATGGACCACCCCCCCCCCCCCCTCCCCCCCCCCCCCTTGATATCAAAATGTTGGGATATGCATCCTTGATCTTCTAGGGTTTATGATTATACATGCATTATTGTATGCTTTCGTTGGCAATTGTATATTGATGCAAATTGAAATTTCATATTACTGTAAAAATGGACATTTTGCGCGTGCCAGTGTAATTTTTAATATTTTGATTTGAATTTTGCTTGTTTTTATTTTTGCAATTTTGAGCTTCCTATAGACCTACAATACAAAATGAATATATTCACGCATTTTATTTTTGCTCTTGCTGATTTAAGTGCAAATATATATGGAGTGCGAAAACTTCTACTTTTACAGAGTATCACTAAATTAAATATCTGTACAGTATATAACTTGTATGAACACATTTTTTTATCCATCTTAATTTAGAGACAGAATCTAGTGCTAGTTTGGTAAATTAATCTCCTGTGATCAATCAATCAATAACCTTCAATTGAATTTATTGATGAATGGAATGGATTTCAATTCTTATCAAATATTAATGCGAAAACATCATACTTCATCAGACAAAACTGCAAATTCTTAGAAATGCCAGCATTTTGGATTATCAAATCAGTTGTTAAATCAATTCAATTTATCTCATCAAATAAATTTCATTAACTTATTGAAAATCCATGAATTGAACCTTGAATCTTGAATATTAGAATCTTATTTCAACATGAATTGGTTAAGTAGTATTGAAATTCCATATTAATTATCATGATACCATGTTGTTTCCAATGATGCTCAAAAGCTTTTCACATAAATATACAAAGAAATTCTACCAATATTCTGCAATATTTCAACTAAAAGGGTTGGATACAGTTAAAAGGGTTGGGTACAGTTCATTATGGCAAATTTATATGAAGTTCAAAAATTGACATTTTTGTAAGTAATATGAGATGCACAACTTCATCTACTATCTACTGCATCCACTATCTACTGCTGATAGCATGCTACTTCCTCAGACAAAATAGCAAAATCTTTATCAAAGGCATTTTGCCCAGGGGGGGGGGCACTGACATTTGAAAAGGGTATAGGTATGTGCCGCGCTGAAGACCCCCTTTTTTCACCCTCTGCTGCTAGTTCTTATGACCCCCCTTTTGAGCCGGCATCAGTTCTTAAGACCCCATTTTTATTGAAAATTCAAAAATCACGAAATTTTGCGTTCCAAAGCACCAATTTTGTGTTCCAAAGCCCCAATTTTTCTCAGACCTATTTTTTTGAAAAAAATCAGTTCCTAAGACCCTATTTTTCGTCATAAAATCCACTCAGTTCAGTTCTTTAGCCCCCCCTTTTTGAGACCCTGGGCGGCACACCCCTACCCAAAAAAAAGTTGAGTGCCCCCCCCCCCCCCGGGGCATTTTGCATTGGATAAACATTCTGCTAGTATCTTATTTCAGGCCCTCTCATATTTATTACATTTACTCCCACAGGCTATTTTTGTGGATAAGCAGTTTGCATTCAGCTTTTATATTATATTTTAAGCTAAGATTATAAAAATTGTCAAAATATGGATTACATTGAACAAAATTACAAACATATAGGACAAATGAATGCATGGACCACTCACCATTGTCAAATCTAATAGGAAGGGTGTATCCCATTCCCCATCCATCCCCAGATTTGTGCCAATATTCAGGCTCGGGGCAACTGTTAAATGCAATATTACATCCATGAAAAATGATGCTGACTTTAAACAGTTCCAAGACAGAATAAAGTGTAACAATATGGTTTGGGTTAGATTTGTGTTACGGCTATAAAATAGTATGTTGGATTCAGCAGTTGTACCCAGACTTGTGTGGTGTTTTTATGGCTAGGGCTCTATCTAAAGCAGGTTTATCATCACCACGTATGAGTGATAGGGTGTGTGTTTAATATTACTAGATGGCGCTGATCATGCTTTGTGATAAAACTCTCTAGTATTAACCCAGTTGTCACTACAGTCTGATTAATTATTGAACGAACACGTTTCCAGTAGCGTAAACGCAGTTATGAGATACCCGATTGGTGTAGCGCTAGCGCAAGGTAGGCCTAGCGCAGAGACTTTTGCGTATTTTGGAGCTCATGCAGCATTTGCGCGTGTATGTATGGATTAATGCATACGCTGTTTGGATTTGTTCATGCAATACATTATTCCGCGAGTGTTCGTTCAATTATTAATTAAACTATAGTTGACCTAATACCAATATAACTTGCCAACATAAGAACTAGTCAAAATGTCTAGATCAAATTAGTAAGAGCATGTTTGCATGCTTCATAACACATCGTACGCTTGCCTGATTTAATCAAGACATTTGAGTTGAGATATACTGTAATATATTTATTCGACTCTCAAAGTCAAATCAATTAAGAAAATTTAATTACATCTTGATGAAAATATCAAAGTCAAAATATATTTAAATCATTAATTGGCAAATTTTAAACAACTAGAAATGATTACCTATAATTAGTTTTTCTTTCAAATCCTATTCATATATATAATTTTAACAATTTCAACAATTATGTAACTCAAACAACATACAATTTCCTATTCTTTTCACAATTCATCAATAATCCTTTGTACCCAAAACATTACAAGTACACATACTGTACTCCTATTTGAAATTCAAACACTTAAAAATATGTACAATACTTCTTTACCATCGGTTTGTCATATTTAATTTTTCCAACAAACGTTTTAAGCCTATGTATTCTCTTCTATTCATATTCTTGATAGTTTCAACAATTATAATTATAAAACTCATCTGGCATACAATTGCATACTCTAATATGCTTCATCAATAATCCTTCACTGTATCTAAAACATCATTATGTTCTCACTTCCGTAACACTTTTGGACCGGTGATTTGACATTCGTCGGTAATAAATCTTCTAAGGATGTGTCTATTTCCCACTGCACTATGTGGTCCAATTAAAAGACTGCAAAGGACATCATTAGGCCCCAAGGGCATACACTAACCTTCATAACCCTGAAAATGGACCACATAGTCAGAGGTTGACAAAATCTTAGATTACCGGCGAAATGTCAAAATCACCGGTTCAAAAGTGTTAAGGGATGGGAACATAATGATTACAAATACCACCGTATCGCTATTTCAAATTCAAATACTTTTACATATATTCATTGTTTGCTATTCCAAACTATGGCTTTGTCTTCAAATATATTTACAAACCAGAACGAGAACATTTTAAAATTGTTATCCATCGTCAACTATCATTATTGTTACATAAAGAAATCAAAATCTACTCCTTTAACACTTTCCATGCGGCAGGCGTCTGTAGACGACATTCCAACATTTCACAAAATATTCACAAAGTTTCACAAAATTATTGAATTTCATTATCATATTTGGAATCATCATGGGAAATGCATTGAAATAAAGTACAAACATGCCTAGTATTGGTTCGGTAATCCTTGAGATAGACCTTGAAAATTGGGAAAGGTTTCTGAAAAATCTGATTTGTATAGGGTAAAACCAATAGCCGCATGGAAAGTGTTGTACACTATAAAGTGTTTGTTTTACATTTAAGTGGAGGGGGACCAGAAGATAGGGTCTGTACTGAATCAACTGTCTTATGCCAGGAGACCTTATGCTATGTTTTTCACTTTTGGGTTTTAATCCGAAATGGTGAAATTTGTTTACAATCTTCAGATTTTCAAAAATAGAGGAAAATCCACTTCACTCGTGCGTGCCTGTAACAAAAGGTTCTCGTTCCCGTAGTATTTGTTGTTCAGATCAATTCATTGCATGCCCTTCACTGAAGTAGTACAAGGGTTACTGTTTAAAGAATGACCTAGGCTATACATTTGGCAGATTATTTTTAAACAAGTATCCATCAACATGTGTGTTGGTCACAGATTTAGATGTCTGTGGTGTTGGGCTTTTTAACTTTAGCTCCCTCATATATGGCCGATACATGGATTACCTCTAATTATCAAATTGCTGTTAACACGGTAACAGAGAATTGTTTTAAAAACTCAGAGAATATGCCAAGACAGGTTAGATCCTCTCTCCTCTTCCCCTGTTCACTCCATTACAGTGAGCTAGCTGTTGTGGTAGCTCATATATTCACATAATCAACTATGTTATCAATCAATTACATTATGCTCCCAGCCCCTTACCACTTTTGGACCGGTGATTTGACATTTCGCCGGTAATAAATCATCTAATGATGTGTCTATTTCCCACTATGTGGTCCAATTAAAAGACTGCAAAGGACACAATTATGCCCCAAGGGCATAAACTAACCTTCAAAACCCTGAAAATGGACTACATAGTCAGCGGTTGACAAAATCTTTGATGATTTATTACCGGCGAAATGTCAAAATCACTGGTCCAAAAGTGTTAAGGGATGGGAACATAATGATCAATTATATCAACTTTTCAGTATCACAACCTCAACACGATCTCTATTTAAAGCTTTAAATTAATATTTCCAGAGAACCGGATCAAAAATACACTACATTCTTACAATTACGGTACATTAAAAATTGCAATATACATGCAATGAAACTTTTGTTAAGCTTTTAAGCTGCATAAATTATTTGAAGAATAAGAATTAATCACACTCACTGTTGATAGTATCTCTTAATTACCAAATATCTGATTGTTTTTTATATCAATTATTTGAATTCCAAACATTATTGATTCACTGTATTTTCTACTTTGTTACGCATACATCACATTGATAGGACCATTCAAATTCAGGAATTGTAGTTGAAAAAACTACCTCTTTCTTGACTGATGACTTAGAGAGAGCATTGATAGTTCCATTCAAATTCAGGAATTGTGTTGAAATTGTAAATTAAAGAAAAAACTTTCTTGACTGATGACTTAGAGAGAGATCAAATTCATTGATTACTTCAAAGGGGCACTAAGAGATATAACTTCATGGAGGGAGCCCTCAATTTGTTCAGAAGTTGGGTATTTCACATACGTAATGCTTATACGTACTAATTACCACCATGGATTTGCTAGCATTTTGAGTTTCTATATGATCACATCAAAACTACCCATATTCATCTAAAAGGTCACAGATGGGCTTCTCAATTATTTGTTACATGTTTATTCAAAATAACCTTGAAGACCACCCATGGCTTATTACGTGATGCTTAGTCATGACCTCCCTGAATTGGTGGTGACTTTTAACCAAAATACAAAATAAAAGTGAAAAGCACCAATAAACCTGACAAAATGTCTTTATTTTTCATTTTTACTTATTTTTTTTTAAGAAATCTTACATGAGAGGGTTTCTATGTATATCATCTATCTAAACTATGTAAAAATATTGAATTTCATTTTTTGGGAAATCTCTCAATGCCCCTTTAATTCTTAATGCATATGTTATCCATATAACCAAGCAAAACCAAGGGTATTCATTCCCGGTCTGTTCTACATTCAATTTAGTTGGGACATGATGTCCAATTCATACTATACGGTGAATAGTATTATCACACACATATCATAATGAATATGTTATAGACGACTGCTGAAAATGTGCTTCTGGCTACACTCCATTTGGGATTATACAAGGTCATGATGTACTAAAGTATAATTTTCTTGGTATCCAACAATTCCCCAATACTTGTGAACTCCTAGGAAATTATTGGCTCATCAATGGCTATGTGACCCATTACATCAAAACATACAAAAAAGGAAAATTCATATTATACTTTCATGGTACAAAGCTATTTTTAACATTAAATGGTATACCTTGAAATCTAAACATAAAACACAGATTTTATGAAGCTTCAGAGGTGAAAAATTCCTATTATTTTCCTAAATTTTTTCTCATCTTTATTTGTTCTTTTCTGCACATAAGGTTTGCCAACAACTAGTCGGTTTAGATATGATTGGTTTTATGAAGAGCTTTGTGGCAAAAGGGCCAGCAGACCACTCCAACATGTTACTCATTTTGCTTATTGAATTTGCATTGACAAGTCCATGGAATTAATCAAATTATTGTATGGCTGTGTTCATAAACTGTTTCTATATGACTTGGATTAGTGCATCCATGCACGCCAATTGAGGCACCAACAATACAAGCCATAATGAATAGCCATCCATTTAATATATGCAAAATGAATAACAGGTAGAAGTGGATGTAGGCCCTTCAATACAGTTCTGATATTTAACCATTTGTTTGTAATTATTGATAGAACACACACTTATTCAATACCTGATCATTAACCCTGTGGTTGTGCAATAAATAAGTGTAATATGAAAACTATTCTGTAGAATTACTATACACATAATGATTACTTTAAGTAACAAATTATCATCAACTTATTTGAAATAATCTAGCAACAGCATTATGTGACCCGTCACATCAAAATGGACATTGTACTAGTAGGCCCGAGTCAAATTTGAGTTATTGGTATGACCCGAAAAGGCACATTGTAAGCTTTGAAATGATACCTTGTTGAAAGTATTCGGACCTTGTTATCACAAGATATGATTTGAAGAAGCATATTTTTTCTATTATTTTCTTTATATTTCACCAAATATATTTGCCTCTATCTCAAAACTATGTGTTGGCCAACAACATGTCTTTTTTGACGCAACTGATCACATATATAAATACAATATACATAAAAAGTTAAATACAATTAATTCATAGAAGTTCATATTACAAAATCATATTCAAATACTTCATATTTTGTATTTGATAACTTGTGGATGCTATCTCAAAAGTCTGGATGGAATATTGCTCACAATTAGAATACTTTGATTACTGTATAGTCCCTTTCACTGCCACTAACATATTCAAGGTGACAACGCATAATTTCATCTTCAATTGTCAACATGTCAAAGGCACTCTTAGCAACATGAGGATTGAGGATGCTTCAATTGAACAATGCAACCCATACCTGTCACACTGTCTTGCATGTTCAAAACCCAAGTGCAAAAATGAAAATTGTACTTTGTTTCATTCTTTTTGGAGTAGAGTTATTAATTGTTAATCGATCTTCCCAAACAATATCTTATTGAAGAGGAGAAATTATTCCATATTTATTTTTGCAACTAGTACTTCAAGTTGAAAATATTAAGAGTCATGAGGGTATTTATTAACAACAAGTTACTTTTTAAATTCCAGGTAAATATTTCTTGTGTTGAGATCGAAAGTTTAACTTCATATTATTTATCACCAACACAGATGAACTTTCATTCTAACAACTTTTTTGACCACCTGCATTAAATGGTTATCAAGGTAGATAGATGATCTACAGTCAACTATACCTGACTTATAAAAATTACCCAAAACTACCCTGCCTACTGTTTTCATTTTCAAATTTTATTGAAACAAAATATGATGGATCAAAATTTTCATTCACATCAAATTTAAAATTGCCATAATATATCCAGTACAAAACAATATATTAACATATTTTCCATATCAAATAACTCAGATAGTTAGCTGCTTAATTTGTCACTTGATCTGATTTTAACTCATAACCCTTGGTCATCACTGTGGGCGTAACATTTCAATTTAGGCCAAACAAAGAAGGTCTGTCTCAGAAGCCCGCATACGTTGGTATGTGAAATGAGTTACGGCGCGTAGGTCTATGCGCTGGGGGCTAAAAAACTTCTTTTCTTTTTGTTGTTTGATTTTTTTGATTTTTTTTTTTTTTTTTGATTTTTTTTTTGATTTTTTTTGAATTTAAAAAAAAAAGTTTAAAAAAGTTCTCCGTAAGCGTGGATAAGCACAACAACAAAAAATCGCATACCTCATAGCCTATTTTCTAACAAAAAAGAAAGAAGAAAAAAACACAGCACAGCACTTAGCTTATTTGCACAATGTTTCTGAGACAGACCTTCTTTGTTTGGCCTTAGATTAAATTTAACAAGAATTCAA
Organism: Ophiura sarsii; assembly: GCA_035610835.1. Lineage (NCBI taxonomy): Eukaryota > Metazoa > Echinodermata > Ophiuroidea > Amphilepidida > Ophiuridae > Ophiura > Ophiura sarsii. Next base: position 1,577,599 of record CM069456.1, read on the forward strand.
GTATCATTGATTGATTACATTTCTACTTTGTTGTCATACTATCCAAGATTCAAGACCTTGGTTTAGAGACGTTTTCTTCATTTTCTTCAGGCAATTACTTCTCATATAGCACCTTGTATCGCAAAAGATTATTGTACACATATATTGTTTCAATTGTTTCAAGTATTTATCTGCAACTTGACCAACTCTAGTAGGTACTTCGGAACTTCCGATTGTTACATATTAAAACAAAAATTGGAAGTATATTTGATATTTTTTCCAACTAGATCTATTAACTCTATTGATATAAAATCCCTTATTTACAAACTGTTAAAGGGTATGCATCGTTTCAATGGTTTCAAGTATCTATCTGCAACTTGAACAACTCTAGTGAGTACTTACGATTCCGATTGTTTCCTGAGGCACGATATTCATACTGGTGACAAAATTAGCAGACTATTGCGCAAGGCAAAAATGTCTACTTTTGAGAGTTACAAATATCTACTTTTGAGAGTTACAAATATCTACTTTCCAATCTTTATCTACAAAATAGCGTGCCTGTTTCCTATAAAAGAACAGAAATTGAAGTATAGTTCATACTTTTTCAACTAAAATTCTATTGATAAAATCCATTATTTACAGAGGAATAGTATGGTTACAGGATGCCAAACAAGTTGACCTAATCAACTCAAAATTGTGAGAGAAATCAGATATCAAACATTATATACGTCATTCATATATTCTTGTCCATTGATTGGTTAAACAGTGGGTCACATGGTCAAAAATAAACACGCTATTTTGCCAAAAGTACTATTTACGGCTCCCAAAAGTACTATTTACGGCTCCCAAAAGTACTATTTACGGCTCCCAAAAGTACTATTTACGGCGCACCTGTACGTCGGTAGTTTCACGCGGCGTTGTACTCCGCGTGACGCGGGAGGGAGCACAATTTGCATCCAGGGGCGCAGCGTAAGACGATCGTTTGATGCACTGCCTTTGAATTGAACTTTTGAAACTTTTTAACTGATGATGATTGGAACTTACCGGATGATTTTTGAATTTGAATTTGATGGAACTAGAAATATATGAATGACGTATATAAAACAAATATATACTGCCTTTATTCGAGTCTCTGGATTAAAACTATGGTCCCTCGGTGACTGCAATAGTGCTATTTTGCTTCGGGGCGCGCCCCTCAGCAAATAGCACTATTACAGTCACCTCGGGTCCATAGTTTTAACCAGAGTCTCTCATGGCAGTATATATTTGTATACTATTCATGGTCAACTAAATTTGCTTTCTCTCTTTATCCTTTTGGTCTTGATTTCTGGCATTGCCTTCTCTGTTTAAAGAAATTCTTAATAATAACTTTTTGATACTAATTCTTTTGATAATTAACTCATCATACAATTCATTACAAACAACTAGCTCTTACGATTTCCTTTGTCTTGATTCTATTAATAATAACATTTCGATACTAATTCTTTTCGATATTAACTTATCATACAATTCATTACAAACTTGCTACCATTCAACTAGCTCTCTTACGAGTTCCTTTTTCTTTCTATCCCTTTGTCCTGATTCCATTAATAATGACCTTTCGATACTAATTCTTTTGATATTAACTTATCATACAATTCATTACAAACTTGCTACCATTCAACTAGCTCTTTACGAGTTCCTTTTTCTTTCTATCCCTTTGTCCTGATTTTAATAATAATACCCTTTCGATACAATTCTTTACAACATTTTTACCATTTAACTAGCTCTTACGAAGTCCTTTCTCTTTCTATCTCTTTGTCTTGATTCTGTTTGGCTTACAGTTGATTCTTATTATACCTATCTTAGGCCAAACAAAGAAGGTCTGTCTCAGAAGCCCGCCCACATTGGTATGTGAAATGAGCTACGGCGAATAGGTCTACGCGCTGAGGCCTAACAAAAAATGTTTGGATTTTTTTTGTTGTTGTTGGATTTGTTACAAAATATTTTTTAAAAAGGTCTCTGTAAGCTTGGATTAGCAACACCAACAAAAAATCGCATACCTCATAGCCTTTTTTCTATTTTTTTTTAATTTTAAAATCACACAGCACTTACCTTTTTTGCAAAATATTTCTGAGACAGACTATCTTTTTTGTTTGGCCTTACAATAATGTTATTTATTTTCATCATACAACTGATTCCAAACATTATTTCATGTAAGTAACATGCACACCTCATTATTTTAGCAGTTACCCCTCTCTTCCATTTTCCTTGTTCTCTTTCTCCTTTTTGTCTTGCTTAGCCATCTGAAAGGCACTCCAAAGAGCGGTTCTTGCAGCACGAATAGCTTTTTTCATCTTTTCGATGACCTCTACCAGATGATTTATCTCTGTATCAATGTAAGGAAAGTAGAAGGAATGAAAGAAGGTGATGAATAGAATACTTTACCAAATGTGTACAGCAAGGCTCAGGATAACAGTTTTTTTACCGGGAGCTATTTTTTTTCAAAAGTAGCGCCCGGATCATGGGATTTATTGAAAACCAGGAGCTACTTTTAGTCTACCGGGAAATAACTTTTTATTAAATCGTATTGTCAAATTGAAATTCGATGTCTTCGGCAAGCTTACCGATCATCAACGGGCGCTGGTTTGGACAAATAATCAGCGCTCGGTTGTTTATTTTTCAGCATTACCGGGCGCTATGGCAGGAGGACCGAGGGGTAAAAATCGCCCAGCACCCGTTTATCTTGAGCCTTGGTGTACAGCAGTAGCAAAAGAGTGCAGTTGTCTCTTAAAGAAAAAGTTGAGATCTTAATACCAACAAAAGGGGCTTTTTGAATGCTTCAAAATCACACCTTTGTGGTTAAGATTGGATACTGCTTTCAGATTTTATGAAAAAATGTCTTTATTTTCATTGATTTTCCGTGCCTTATTCCATCAATATCTCAATAATGCATTTTACCGACAGCTGAACCCTTTTGCCGCGACAGAACACACATCAGTAGCGTATCTGGGTATTTTTCATGAGGCAAACGTAGACGTTTACTTTTTCCCTGTGGAATTTTACTTTACCAGGCTGAGGATTGCTTCAACCACCTTGTCAAAAATGTGAGAGCGGGGGAGGGGGCGGGGGTGTGACGTGATGTTGGGGTCCCCCAAACTGGCGCGACAAAACGAGCTCGATAACTAATCAACAGTATAATATGTAAACCCACAGGACACAAACCCCCCCCCCCCCGGGAGATACGCTACTGACACACATGAGCTTATATTTTAGGATATGAGTGAACTGACTACCTCTATATCAAGTGGCTAGTAATGTGCAATGACCTTATGATGCCAGTGTAAGAAAGAGCATGGTTTCAGAGTGGATTTCAAATTAGTGACACACAGTGGTTGGTAAAGAATTTAAAAGCCAACTTATACTAGTTCAAACACAAAACCAGTTCTAAAAAGGGCTGCATGAATATTAGCCCTCATTATCCACAAAATAACCCCTGTGGCAAATTATTTGTCAATAAATGAAGCTGCTAGCATTCTCACAAAGACAAGGAAATTTGATCATATCACTCCAATCATAAATATTGAAAGATCTCCACTGGCTTCCTGTTTGCGAAAGGATTCATTTTAAACTTCTTCTTTTAACTTGAAAAGCTTTGCATGGCACTTCACTTCATGTATTGCTTAGCTTCTTGTTCCATATCATCCAAAATGTACTCTCTGGTATCTGATAAACTTTTACTTGTTGTCAGGCGCGTAGCCAGCATTGTCATTCCGGGGGGGCAAGCATCAATATCGTCCCTATTTTTTTTTTATGTCCCTAAATTTTTTTCGTAAAAGGTTGCCCCAAATTTTAAAAAAAAAATTCTAGTCACTTACTTCGTGAATTTCACGTAAGTGTGGTGGGGGGGGGGGGGGGTGAGGTGTCAAAAATTTTTGCACAGTCCCAACAAAATCGCACAGTCAAACAAAATCGCACAGTACCAATTTCTCGTCCACATTTTTTAGCTTCTCCATCCCCATTTTAGCAAAAAAAAAATTTTCGCACAGTCCCAACAAAATCGCACAGTCAAACAAAATCGCACAGTACCAATTTCTCGTCCCCATTTTTTAGCTTCTCCGTCCCCATTTTAGCAAAAAATGTCGCACAGTTCAAACAAAATCGCACAGTCCAAAAAAAATCGCACAGTAAATGTACTACATGAACAATTTCTCGTCCCCATTTCTCTTCTCTTTCCCTTCTCCTTCACCTTTCCCTTCTCTTTCTTCCGCTCCTTCCCCTTTCCCTTCTCTTTCTCCCTCTCCTCCCCCTTTCTCTTCTCTTTCTCCCTCGCCTTCCCCCTTCTTTCTCTCTTTTCTCCCCTTCTTCTCGTCCCCATTTTTCCGCTTCGCCGTCCCCATTTTAGGTGTCCGGGGGGGCAATCGCCCCCCCCCCCCCCCCCCCGGCCCCCCCGCTGGCTACGCTACTGCTTGTTGTTCCACGGACTACTTCTTCATTTGGAGATCCCGCATTTTCAGTTGCTGCACCAATTCTCTGGAACTCACTACCTTATCATTTAAGATGCTGTGATTCACTTGACTCTTTTAAGAACTTGTTAAAAACAAAATTATTTGACTCAGTTTATAATTGATTTCTTTGTATATATATGCAAATCATCCTTGTTTATGAATTTTTCATGTCAATTTGTATTTTTGATTGTTTTATATGTTTGGGCCTCGGAATAGTCCACCTAGATTGATGGCGCATTATAAATGCCATTATTATTATTATTATTATTATTATTATTATTATTATGATGACAAATCTGATGAAAATAGCCAATTAATCAAAAAGAGCCCTGCACATAACAATTACACAGTAGTATGTGATAATTGTGACCTGTCACATCAAAATGGACATGTTGGAGTTCTGAGTCAAATCTGAGTTATTGGTATGACTTGTAAAAGTACATTTTAAGCTTTAAAATGACACCATGTTGAAGGTAAGGGACCATTCATTATTTATGGTGGAGGGGGGTTTGGGACAAATTCGAGACTTGTATGTTAAAATTACCTAACCCCCCCCCCCCCCTGCAGCTGAAAATTACAAGACCCCCCTGCTAACCAGTAGCTTTTTACACCCCCCACCCCCCCCCCCCCCCCCCTTCCCCGAAAAAAATCAACTTGTCACATACTTAAGGGCTGTCTTTACCTTCCTTTGGAATTTTGTTCATGGATACGTTGGCAAATTTTGTTTGTGCCCTATCTAAACGGCCAATAATTTTATGATGCCCCTTCTTTTTATTGTGTGAAATTAGTAATGGCGAGCGTAGCGAGTTGGAATTTCTTTTTCATATTTATACATTTTGGGTGGTTTTGTGAGTCTTTATAACCTGAACAAGTTAGAACATTCTGAGCAGAAACGTATAATCCAGTGAAACGTTCTATATACTTGTGTGAGCACGGGTGCAAAGCAGAGATGAGGTGAAAAGCATGCAATAAATCACATTTTTAAATCATGAAATTGGATTTTGTAACATTATACACCCTGTGGCTCTAATGTTTCGACCGTTGATGATTATATAGATGTTTTCCCACCATATCATCGATTTGCTGTCCAGAAGTCGTCTCATAGTAAAAGTTTTTGAAGTCGATAGGTTTTAAGAAAATATGCGCGAAGCGCAGAAACAAAATGGCATTTACACTCCAAAATAGCCTCTAAAACCACTCCAATCACCACCATCTTTATAGTTTAAACAAATTTACACAACCCCCCCTGTTCAAGAATAAAAAGTTACATAACCCCCCCTATTTCAACATATGAAAGTTACACGCCTCCCCCCCCCCCCCCCCCCCCCCCCCTCCACGATAAATAATGAACGGTCCCTAATCAGACTTTGAAATCACAAGATATAATTTGAAGAAGCATATTTCTTCTATTAATTTCTTTATATTTTACCAAATATATTAGCCTCTGTCTCAAAACTGTATTTGCCGACATGTCCTTTTCGATGCGACTGGTCACAATCGGTATGATCCTTTGGTAGACCAACGATCAGTTAATAAATGGTACATAAAAGGGTTTTAGGACTTTGTGACATTTATTAATACCATTGATGTAGAATGTCCAGTAATGATAGATTGGTTTGACATTTTCACAGCACTATCGCCCACTCAAGCAACACCATTTTGTTTTCAATTTCCGACAATCAACTGACCAATCTTTGTTAAGTTCAAAGCGCTGCAAATATTCTCTATATGTCATAATATTGTTGCACTAATAAAATTCAATTTGCTCTCTATGTGCTGGCATTTTGTTAAATAATATCGCCATGCTCTCCCGACTAATAAACTTAAATACCGCCAGAGTGTTACATTATTGCTCAAGGAAGAGCCAATATTGGGACCTCCGGCCATTCCTAAATATTATTGTTTTATCAAATTATTATCAAAGGCTTTTATTTAATACAATCATAAAGGGCTATGTCCGTGAGGTCAGATCAGGATGAAATATTTCAATGCATGTTGTTAAATATAGAATTATTTATGAGACTTGCACTCTATCATTTAATATTTTAAAGTGAAAACATTTACAGTCAATAACTTATATGTCTTCTCTCATTATCATTTAGTGTGTCACAATTACTACGCTTAGCTTTCAAAATTCGCATTTCAGCACAAACTTTTTCATCATCAATTATGGCTACATTTTATAGTAGGTTGTGACGTGAGGGAACTTACGCCACACTGCAGAGAAAGTATTACCTGGCAACCATCCTGAGGGGAGTACTCGCCTAATACAGTATACAGGGATGTGCTGCAGCGCTCTAATGGGTCACTTTTTTGCCAAAAAATACCTTATGATTTTTGTGCTGGATAATCCCTAATAATGGGTCACTTTTTAAAATAGGTCTATTTTTGCAAAAATTTTGGTATATTTTCCCGATAATTGGGTCTATAATGAAGCAAAATCCTTAGAAATGGGTACTGGTTTTTTTCCAAAATCACCCTTAGAAATGGGTAGGGGATTTGAATTTGCAGCTGCACACCCCCGACCAAACCAAATCTGAGTACCCCCCACCCCCTCAGGGCAACTATACTCTTAATATAGGCCTACCTTCATCATTGCCTGGAGTTGTTGAATTCTGTTCCTGCTGGCGTTGCGCAGTATTACGCATCTCTTGTTGACGTCTAGCTTTAACTTCTTGAATAACTGTCATCCAGTTATCCAGACATGCTTCTATATTAGGATGTAGTGACTTTGTACACAGACCAGCAATTTTACTCATAAGTGTCATCAGCTATCATAAAGAAAATAAACAACAGAGATTTAATTGTTTTCTGGTGATATCTCATGTAAGATTTGTCTAATGTTATTGCCTTTTTCACTTATGTGCAAAGTAGTCCAGTGTAAACACACTAAATTATAAGATAAATGACAATCTGGATTGCAGTGGCATATCTGTGGTCACTTGTCAGAGGGGCAAAGGGTATTTTTCCTGGTTGAGAATTGTTGTGCCGAGTCAGAAATTTGAGAGCTTGAGAGGGATGGCTTGTGACGAGCTTGACAACAGACAACGCTAATCTCAACCAACACACCGTTCGGATATTGGGCCCACCCCCAACAGCAAAGCTCATGACATACTCCATAATCGTGTGAAGCGATTTGTCGCTTACGCTCCTTATAAAGAGTGCTATTTACCAAATAAGGGGAGTCAGCGGCAAATCTCTATGAGCGATTGGGTAGTATGTCATAGACTTTAAGGGTTACGACAAAAAATATCTTCCTCCTCTTCTCCCTTTCGCTTGTCTCTTTCCCTTCCTTCACTTCACAATTTTGAGCCCCGAAGTTTGAGCTGCCTTGCACCAACAATAATAAATCAAGCGTCTCCAAAAATTGGATAAATTATTCTCCCCTTGATTAGTACATGGCAATATGGTCCAAAAACATGTGACAAAATGAAAACAACAAAATACATACACTATTCATTCATGTATTACAATGACACAATGGGCCAGTAAACTGTTTGCTTTTATTGATTTTACATGACTTCCTTCTAACATGTCTTTCATGTTCCATAAGTTCATGTGACTAAATGTGCGCCCGCCTTCTGAAAGTGGAAATATTGTTGAATTTATCTCGCTCAAACATCTCATGTTGTCAATTCTCCCCATTTTTTGTTAATTTCTTTGTTTTATTCATAAGCTTTTTGCTCCCATCTATTAAAATGCATCTTCACATGATGTACAAATGCGGCAAAGTGTTGGCAAAACATGTGACAAAATCTCCCTACAAAAAAATGTTCTAGATACATACAATTTTCACATTATTAGTGCACATGGATATGTCAAATTTGATTTAAAGTATCACAATAATGCTCCACACAAAACATAGAAATATGAATATCATATCAGCATTCAATTTCTATTTGAAGGGAGCATAAAATAAAGGGATTCTAAGTCTTACACTAAGGCAAGGAAAAAACATTGTTTCACGGGCCCGACCGAGCCACTCTTTGATTTTTTTTTTTGATTTTTTTTTTTTAGATTTCTATTTTTTAAATCATGTAAAATCAGCCGTTGTTTGGCCGAAAATCTGTCAATTTTTTTTTTCTTCACATTTTTAAAAAGAAATCCTGATTTTTGCTGATTTTGATGACATTTTAGGTAAAAAAATTAATTAACAAAACCCAAACCGACTGACCCTACTTGACAGGTCCGTCTACCCGTAAAACAAGGGGATTTTTTTCCGTCATCTAACATGAATAAATTTCACCAAAGATACACCGACAACATACCCTGCTATGCTCTTTATGTACATCTACTAGGATCCTGTCAACTGGTGATGGATTGTCTGGAAGCTGCGGTACTTGTATTGTGTTGGAACTTGAGATACGTTTGCCTGGATGCATACGAGCTAGTTCATACTCGGTCTTGCAGGTGAAAAGAACAAAGAGATTGAATTATTTTAAAACGCTGACGCTGCATATTCATGCGGCAGAAAATGATATGATGAGATATGAATGTATGAGGAATATTCATAAGAAAATACTTCAAGTAAACATAATAGTTAACACTTTCCACGCGGCTAATATGCTACCATATTATACAAAGGAAACCTTTTCTAACTTTCAGAGTCTATCTCAAGATTTACTGAACTAATACTAGGCATATTTGTACTTATTTCAATTCATTTCACATGATGATTCCATATATATGATGCGATCTGTGAAAACCAGTCGGATGTCGCAAAATGTGAAATAGGGATTATGGGTAATTTTTTTCTTCTTTTTTCTTTTTTAATATTTTGTTAGAAAATTGATTTCTAATACTTGGTATCATCACCTTTTATGAAATTTCACCTTCAAAAACCTTACTTAAGTCACTTTTCTAATAAGCCTTATATAATATTATTCTATTGAACTATGTAACTTTTATGGCCTGTTTTCATGATTTCTTGTTTTGTAGCTTTTTTATGACGTCACAACCATCATTCACTCATAACTTTTTTTGTAGTGATCATAAACAGTTAGGTAATCAGCACAGATTCAGCTTTCTTATGATATAAATATCTCCAATATGAAAAATCCCGACATTTGGCGGGTTTTCACAGATCGCATCACCTATGTTAATGAAATTCAACAATTTTGACATTTTTTAAACATTTTGTGACATTTTGGAATGTCGCCTGCCGCGTGGAAAGTGTTAATAATGTTCTGTTCTATCTCTGAATTTCTATGGATACACTCTGACAGCTAGTATGAACTAGCTGTGATCCAATAACTTGGTTCAGGAAGCCTCCATTTTTAGGAAGTATTACCCTTTTAAACCCATGCAAAAGTATACTTGTTGTTATCATATCAAAGAGACCAATTTATTTATTTAAAACAAAGATGATGGATCTATGAAACATTGACGATCAGTAAATTAGTCAAGATTGTAAATAAACCGTTTAGTGATAATTATACTAATATTATAATAGCTATTTTATTGTATTTTAAAGGTTGGGCTTAATTAGCTCATTAAATATTCAAACTCTTTTATCTAAAAAATTATGTGATAACTTTTTTTTCTTCAGCAAATGTTTGCATAATTGTATGATCTTCCATATCACCAAGTTAGAGCAAGTCACAAATTAAAATAAAGAATCGATATTCATTTAAAGTTTGTAGTCCTACTTCATATACCCTTAAATCAATATAACCAAGCTCAAGTCCCACCCATTTTGGGCTGCCAAATAATCAAAAATGTTGAATTTTATGTCAAAATTACTCAAATTGGTCTAAAATGTCTAATTCAGAACAAATTAAGCTAATATCAGGCAATTGTTTTACATTTTTACATTAAAAGTCAACAATTTCCCGCAACAACCACCCCCCCCCCCCCAAAGATTTTGTTCTTGAATAATTTTCTCATCTGAACGCAAAACCTCGTTTGTTACGAGTGGCAACTAGGCCAGGCCGGTTATAATGTGTACTTTATAAATGTGCACGATTACCAACTTCCCTGTAGGACGAGCCTGCTAAACAAACAAACAAACACTTTCTCTAACATGTCTAAGCAATTTCAATTGTGAATTTAACAATAATAAATTCACTCCCTCTGCATACCATGCAGAATGAGTGTAAAGTAACTGCTTTAGTTACTCACACAAGCAATAGAGGGCGTCATTACTCTCTATACTGTAGTCTAACCTGTAGGAGAATAACATTAAGATTGATACTAGATTTAGGAGATGCCTGCTCCTAACCCTGTTTTTTGTAACCTAGCGAAAGACCCACTCATTCTAACCCTATCCCTAATTAACAGTTAACCCTAACCAAATACCCAAGACCCACTAATTATAACCCTATCCCTAATTAACACTAAGGGAGTGTTCATAAATACCTTAGTGGGCGGGTTGGAAAAAATGGAGGGGAAATCAGAAGGAAACAATGTCCCCCAAGGGGGGATCATAAAAAAAAGAAAATTAAAAGGGAAGGGGGATAAAAAAACACTTCTTTTTTTTGGACTCAAGAACCCACATTTTACAATGACGTGCTTCGTGCTCGGTCGAATCTAATAATGCTCGGTATCTTAAACATACAGGGGAGGGGATTAAGAAAAAAAATCACCATAAAAAGGGAGGATCAAGAAGAAGAAAAAAAAGCGGTGTTTGGGGGGATCAAGAAAAAATATATATCCGAGGCTCAACAAATATGTCCAACCACCCCCCACCAAAGTATATGAACACTCCCTAACCATATACCCTAACACATGTTTCATCCCTCACTAGGTTACACAAAATCACAGGCTGAAAAAGTAGGCAATACGGAAAGCTCCTTGCAGGGAAATTTGAGCATTTGGAGGGAAATGTTGGCATTTGGAGGGAAATGTTACTCTTTCATTAAGAAATGCATTCCATTTTGGAGGGAAATTTGGAATCGCTTGCCGGGAAAAAAACATTTTTTTCAGGCCATGCACAAAATAATGAATATTGATAGCCTTCCTGTTACCTTTTTACGTTCTTCTTCCAATCTTTTCACATGGATACAGCACTCATCCAGCTTCTGATGCAGCTTCCCTGTTGGACTTTCTCTATCAAGCACCTGCTGCTGCTGTTGCTGCTGAGCCTGCTGTTGCATAGAGTACATGTTTGGAAACTTCTGGTAATTCCCAACACCTGGAAAGCTTTGCTGTTTGAATCCAGAGTATGTTGCCTGTTGTGAGTTCTGTTGACCATACCTGTTGTAACTAGTAAATGAGTCACCATGAGGTCCCATGGCTGGCTGCTGATGCTGCTGGGGGAATGGGAAGGGGGAGTTTCTACTACTGTGTGAGTTATAGAATGGTTTTTGTTGTGCATTGCTGCTTCTTTGCTGCTGTAAGAAGTTGGCGTGTGAATTCCTGAAGCTTGGGATGTCTTGAGGAGATGACGAAGGCTTTGCAGCACCATATGGAAGAGGCAGTGTCTGCATAGGGAAACTACCTCTAAGCATTCTGTTCATTGGTGGCGGTTCTGCTAGGTTGCCAAAGGGTATACTCTGCTCTTGTCTAGGCTCAACAGGTGATTCACTTCTAATGTATTTGAATGTATTGCCGTTTTCTGGCCCTTTCCACCCAAGAGGACTTGGACTGTGTCTCGAAGGAAAGAATGGCGGGGCTTTAAAGTTGAATCTTGTTGCACCAGGTTTAACTTGATGCACTGTAGACGCATCTGCTGCATTCATAACTGTATCAAATGGTGAGTTTGGGCTGAGAATAGGCGACGAATCGATAGACCCAGGGGATGAACCACTCCCTGTTTCTGACAGTGACATCTGGAATGGGCTGTTGGTGCGACGCTGAAAGATAGATTGAGCCATATGGGAAGACTGAAATGGAGGATGTGCAGTGTAATCAACTCTAGTTGTATCTGAAAATGGTGTTGTTACCAATGGCATATTCAGTGTAGACATCGATGGCTGATTGTTGGGAGATGAGTGCGGTGAAAACATGTCAGAAGAGAGTGTCTCATTTCTAAGAATGTCTATATCTGAAAGAGGAGGCTTGGTTATCTCTGGAGTCTTTGATAGCTGTGTATCTTGCTCAAATCCTGGAGGTGGATTGATGACCTTTCCTGTACCTTTCGGAAAGGGAGAAAAAGATAAATTATTAGGTTAGTGAACATCGATTAAAAAATCAAACCCAGAACTCTGATTAAAAGTGAGGCAGAGGCACTGTTTAAATTGTAATAGGTGCAGGTCTATGTAAATATATGATGGAGTGTCTCTGCCCCTTGATGGAAAAACATGCACTTGAGTTTGATAGGGTAACAATGGGCTTAAAGGTATATTATGTGATCTTTTCCAGGGAATGCCCTCAACATCGAGAGAAAAAAATTGAAAGCAGATTTTCTTGCAGAATTACATTTCTGATCATAAATCGTACATACATTCCAAGTTACAGGGCGATACGATTCTTAATTACTTCAAAATCATAGTTTTAGAGTGAAAATAAACTGTCGGATATCCGACAACTTATTTTACTCTAGTCTAAATTCACTCTAAAACCATGATTTTGAGGTAATTAGGAATCGTATTGCTCTGTAACTTGGAATGTATGTACGATTTATGATCAGAAATGTAAATCTGCAAGAAAATCTACTTTCTAAAAAAAATCATGAATAGAGGGCAAGGCTTTGAATATTGCAACATGAAAATAGCATGTGTTCATTAAAAGGGGCAATTATAGTTCATGTTATACGGCCGTAATTTGGCAAAACAGCGTAAGTCGAAATATTGACATTTTGAGTTAAATGCATTTTTGGGGAAATCGAGGGCGCTCTTTTCATTTGTGATAGTCTCAAAAGCCCTCGACGTACCGTTTTAAAGATAGCATAGCGTATCTCAGCCTTGTTTTGCAACCGTTAGCATTTCAATATGGTAAAACAGCGTAACTCGTATTACGTGTTTCAAAATCTAGTCATTTCTTGGCAAAACAGCGTATCTCTAAGTTACGCGCCTTTGCCAAACAGCGATTTTGCTACGAGATACGCGGGTTTGGCGAAAAATAGTAACCAAAGAATTACACGTAAATTGAGTTACGCTGTTTTTGCAAGATTAACTCTGCGTATAATTAGATGTCGATTTGGCAAACCCACGTATCTGGTTAAAATCAGCTGTATCTTTAGTAAAAACAGTTTATTTTACTTAAGATTTTAAAAATAAAGAAAATGTAACATCATGCACGTTTTCTTTTTAAATGAACTTACTCTGTAAATAATTTTTAAAAAAGCAAACACTAACACTTTAAAGTGCTCATATCTCAAAAACGTAATTTTCGAGTTACGCTGATTTGCCAAATTACGGCCGTATAGAGTCACTGTATTTTATGACTTTGAGAAAAATAATGTGTAAAGTTGGTCCTAACAGGCCTGAAAAAATGGGCGAATTGGGAAGCTCCTTGCCGATAATTTTGGCATTTGGTGGAATTTGGGCATTTGAAGGGAAATGTTGCTGTTCCGCATAAAAAAAGCATAAGAAATAGTGAGAAATTTGCCATTTTGGAGGGAAATTTGATTTAGCTTGCTGAGAAATTAACATTTTTCCAGGCCTGGTCCTACATACAGGGTCACACCATTCAAATAAACGATGAGGTGATCTGCACCCTATTGCATAAAAGTTAAGATTAATCTTAAATGAACTTAGGATGATTGATTCTTAACTCTTCTTCAGCCTGGTTAAAGAAGAATATTTACAAATTCTTCCGGAGTTTAGCTTTATGAAGAAGAGACAAGTTCTAAAGTTAGAGTCTACATCATAAAGATCAACTCGCAAATTCTTAAACAATCCTCTTAAAGGCATAGTATGTGTTCTTTTCCAGAGAGCGCCCTCTATTCATGATTTTTTTTAGAAAGTAGATTTTCTTGCAGATTTACATTTCTGATCATAAATCGTACAGACATTCCAAGTTACAGAGCGATACGATTCCTAATTACCTCAAAATCATGGTTTTAGAGTGAATTTAGAGTGAAAATATAAACTGTCGTGTTATCCCGACAGTTTATTTTCACTCTAAAACCATGATTTTTGAGGAAATTAAGAATCATACCACCCTGTAACTTGGAATATGTATTTTTATGATCAGAAATGTAAATCTGCAAGAAAATCTGCTTTCCATTTTGTTTCCCGATGTTGAGGACGTTCCCTGGAAAGATCACATAATATACCTTTAAAAAGGGTTAGTTTTATGTAAATGGTCCCTAATCAACGTTTAAGCAGATACAAATATTATTGAAATTATAAACCATTGACACTCAAAATCAGAAGAGCGCTACCCTTGCCACAACCAGGATGATGTTGGCAGTTCTATCCCATATAAATAAACCTGACTCAAGAGTCCCTATATCTTTCTAAATTCATCTCTAATAATCATTTTTACTTGTTTTCTGATTGAAAATTCAATCTTTTAATGAAATTTAGTACTACATACTATAATAAAACAGGGGTTCTCAACCTGGGGGTTGTGACCCCCTGGGGTTTCCAGGGGGTCATGAAGGGGTCATAAATATAGCTTTTTGGGGAACCATTTTAATATTTCGCTCTAAAAAGGCTTAGAAATACCTAAAAGAAATTTTCAAAAATGCAAAATTTCCTGCTCGCTACGCTCACATCATATAACTAAGCAGTTTCAGAATAAATCTGTGTGGGGAGGGGGTTCATTGGGGTTTTTTTGGGGGGGAGGGGGGAGGGGAGGGGTCACGGTACTGACCAAGAATGTCAAAAGGGGTTGTGGGCCAAAAAGGTTGAGAACCGGCACTGCACAAGAAGGTTAACTTACTTGTAACATATTTCCCTTTATAAGCGAATGTCTGCGCATTTGCCCCAATGCTTGCCCTAAAATCTTCCTGCTGCTGGGGTTGGTGCTGTAATTGTTGACCCATATTGAGTAGCTCAGCTCTAGGTACCCCACTTGTTGTTATAGCTTCATTGGTATTGAGTTGAAGAGTACTGCTATTGAGAGTTGTATTTGTTGTGTTTCCAAATGACCAATGTTGTCCAGATGGAACAAACCTGTATAATCATGAAATTGTTGTAAAGTAAAATATACAAAAGCAATGAAATATGCCCTGGATCACAATATTATACTTTCCTAAGCCCAGGACATGGTGCCTCTTTTTTATCAATATTTGGACCATTCTTTTCCTCCTGATGGTTTTACACCCTAATGCAAACTCGCTAGCTGATCGACCACTGCTTGCAAGTTGGAATCTATAGCACTGAGCTGTATATGAAAAGCTGTTTTGCACAAGGGCCTACATCCACTTCTGCCTTTTTACTCATTTTGCATTATTAAATGGATGGCTTTTCATTATGTGGAATGTGGCTTGTATTGTTGGAGCCTCAATTGGTGTGCATGGATGCACTAATCCAAGTCATAGAAACAGTAATGAGCACAGCCATACAATAATTTAATTCATTCCATGGACTTGTCAATACAAATTCACTAATGCAAATGAGTAACACCTCGGGTGGTCTGGTGGCCCTTTTGCAACAAAGCTCTTCATATGTGGACAATAGTTATTTATTGACAATCATACTCATAGCAAAAACACTGTCTTCAACATTCAAAGATCATCAAAGTTTCTTGACAACAAGTGTCCTGTGGGAGGCACAGATTAGAAAGGGTGCAAAAACATGTGTACAGTCACGGCAAAATGGTCCAGTTGTCTCTCACAGAAGAAAGTATATTATATACCAATAACAACAAAAGGAGCTTTTTTAATGCTCAAAATGACACCTTTGTGGTAAAGATTTGATACTGCTTTCTGATTTTATAGAGAACAATTATTGTGATATTGTCTTTCTTTTCTTTGTTTATCCATGCCTAATTCTATCAATATCTTGAAATGCATCATACCGACAACTGCACCCCGTTGCCGCGACAGTACATAATATATAATAGGTATGTTAAAAATGGGATTTCGTTCAAAATGTTGGTCATAAGGACAATAAAGGCCTTTCCCATAACTATTTTTGCCAAATTTCGTCGTCACACCTTTACCCGTCCCAATAAAAACAGGCCAATAATTCAAATAATTTATATTGCTAATTCAAATAGACCTATAGATTAATCAATAATAATAATAATAATACACGGCATTTATATAGCGCTTTTTACATACATCCGTATCTCAATAAGTCAGTCTTACTCTTTTGCATTAACAACATCCCTGAAAGTTTGATGAGTCTGTGTTGTTTCTTCCACTGGAGTAGTGCCATCATCCAGGATTTGACACACTAGTTCATCAAGAAGTCCTGATCTATCTAAGATATTGTCCACTGATTCATGTGCTGTCTCCATATCAGCATTGGATTCTATAGGTCGATGTGTGTGCCAGCGGAAAAAATACTGTGAAATTGTCTTTATTTTCTTTTATTTTCCATGCCTAATTCTATCAATATCTTGAAATGCATTATACCGACAACTGCACCCTTTTGACGTGACAGCACATACAGATGTTTAAAATGGGATTTCGTTAAAAATGTTGGTCATGAGGACAATAAAGGCCTTTTCCATAACTTTTTCACCAAATTTCTTCCGCCACACCCTAACCGTCCCATATCTCAGAGGCTCAGAATAAAAACAGGCCAATAATTCAAATAATTTATATTACTAATTCAAATAGACCTAAATAAATAACATAGATGTATCAATAAATCAGTCTTACTCTTTTGCATTAACAACATCCCTGAAAGTTTGATGAGTCTGTGTTGTTTCTTCCACTGGAGTAGTGCCATCATCCAGAATTTGACAAACTAGTTCATCAAGAAGTCCTGATCTATCTAAGATATTGTCCACTGATTCATGTGCTGTCTCCATATCAGCATTGGATTCTATGGGTCGATGTGTGTGCCAGCGGAAATTGTCTGTCTGCTAAAAAGTAAAAAAGAATAATATTATTAGGGCTGTCATCGACATGGACGATGTCGACATTATGTCGATATCGGCTATTATCCCGACATGTCGATATCAACTTTGGGATGTCGACATAATTAACATTAAATCGTCCGTAATGATTTGAGAAAATAATAATCGGCAAAGTGATTTTATTTAAATGACAATCGGCAAGAGTTGTGAAAAAACCCAATATCCAACGATAGCAAACCGTTAAAAGTAATCACGCTAGTTCCCCCCTCACAACTTGCTCCATCGAATATTTTGAAATGCCATATTTCGACTAGGCGTATTATACTAAATGATTTTTAACTTGTGTACATTGATTAAGCGATATTTTCGATCACCGGTAATATTCTATACCAGGGGTGGGCAACCTTTTTGAATGAATGGGCCAGATATAAGGAGTGAACAATTGACTGGGCCGCACCTAACCAAATTTTGTAGCAATGGCCTACTGTTGATTTCAAACCTTTGATTTGTGTGTGCTTAACCATATCATGTTAATAATATAATATCTCAATACAGTACAGATGACAGTGGCGTTCTTCATATTTTCGATCACCGGTAATATTCTATACCAGGGGTGGGCAACCTTTTTGAATGAATGGGCCAGATATAAGGAGTGAACAATTGACTGGGCCGCACCTAACCAAATTTTGTAGCAATGGCCTACTGTTGATTTCAAACCTTTGATTTGTGTGTGCTTAACCATATCATGTTAATAATATAATATCTCAATACAGTACAGATGACAGTGGCGTTCTTCATATTGGGGGGGGGGGGCGGGAAAAGAATGAAAATCAACCGACAAAATTGTTCTGAGTCAAGCACTCAAGCAATGCGCGCGTGAGCGCGCGAAAATTGTAGAATTTGCACTTATTTTTGGCACGATTGAGGTATATTTTGGCTCTAAATAAGCCGTTACTAAATAATATTGCATTTTGGTGACACATTATGCGCGCGTAGCTCGTGAACATTTTTCATCTTTATACTTTTGACCATCATAATTCTATGATTCCTCGACTTGTCAAATGAACCAACAGTGTCAATCTTACACGACGTCAATATTGGGGGTGGTGATCACCCCCTCGCCCTTTTCTGGTTATGCCACTGACATGACAATTAATGGGGAAAATATACCTACGCACGTTGAAGAACATCGTGTGTGCCGATAAATGCTAAACAGCTTTGTAAAATAGATTCATTTTTTATTTTTCTTGATACATCTCGCGGGCCGCAAAAAACCCACTGGCGGGCCGCAGGTTGCCCACCCCTGTTCTATACTATCGCTGACATTAATTTGCGGGGACAATCGGCTTGGTATTTGGATCATAATATGTCGATATCGAGATTCTAAAATAGCAACATGTCGACATGAAAAAAAGATCTCGATAACAGCACTAAATATTATAGATAATGTTAAGACAGTGTTGTGACCACTATAATCAAAACAAAAATTTGTAGATCACAGCGTATACGATTCCCCAGCGTCCCATGCGACTGGTATGTATCGTGCGTAATCGAGTCAATTGCGATGGCAAGGGCGCAGTAAAACTGAAAGATGTGACGTTCTTGTAAACAAATAGGTAATTGACCAATCGCGAGCCGTAATCAACTAGACCCCACGTCCCGTTTGCGACTTTTTTGGAACGCGCTGCATGCAAGGACACACTCAACCTTTGTAATGATCTCGAGCGCTCGGATCATGACGCTATTATCGACAAATTTTTGTCTTGATTATAGGAATCAATTTACTTGAATTGACTTGAGACCAGGTTGAGATTTATAGGTAAATAAATGCGTATGTGTTGCTTCAAGAGAAATTAGACAATCAATATGCACGTGCGCTGATGTTGGAATTTGAATAATATGACCCGTATGGGGAGTGCTATTGTGACTTGTCTTGTGAGCATATCAACATTTGCGCAAGTGCATTGATGTTTCTAATTTTTCGAAAAACTTACGCATGTATTGACCTAACTGATACACACAATATTAACCCTAACCCTACTATATACCATGCCTATATACTTGGCGCAGTGGGTGTACTGGAAAATCCCAAGTCCCTTATGCCGGAGGTCCCTAGTTCAAATCCGGCAAAAGGGGGGTTGGGGGTTGGGGGGGGGGGGGGGGGGGTTGGGGCGTTTTTCTGGGTCACTTTTCGCCTTGGGAAAAATTGTCTGAAAAAAGTAGGGGGTCGAGTTAGGGTTAATCAAAATGTTTTGAAAATAATTTCAAACCAAATTAAAAAACATACGTTTGATAATTACACCCACAGTAAAACCGGCAAACCCATGCTGCGTGAACAATGAATCAAACATAGCATGTATGCACGGCGCGAACACCCAATTAGAGACTTTCAATGCACTCCATGTATTTTAGTTCCCTGCTTTCCCATTGGTATGTAACAACTAATAGTGTATTCATAAACAACATTTGATGATCACAGAGAATATCTAAAGGGTTCAACAAAAGAAAGTATACCACTTTGTTTATGTCATTTTGAGTAACTTTCAATTTGTTTTTGACCAAACAGGCTAGATAGGCAGTTAGATAAATCTTTTAGGCATAATTTGATATCAAATTTGCCCCCTAACATTAAACAAAGATAAACCATGATTAGCACCATTTAAAGGAAAATATCCCATTTTCAAAAGTCGCATTTCCAATCCAATACACAGCACGAGAAGATTTGGTTAATCTGTCCATGTTCTCCCCATCCATAACATTCCTTTACATTCAAATCCTTCACCCAGGCATCAGTTTACATTTGAATTAGCCCGCGCATTGAGGGATATGCGCGGTGATCAGTACGGGATAAATATGTGTGTTAACAATTGGCCTATTCTTCTCGTGCTGTGTATTGGAAATGCGACTTTTGAAAATGGGATATTTTCCTTTAAATGGTGCTAATCATGGTTTATCTTTGTTGTTAGGGGGCAACATTTGGTATCAAATTATGCCTAAAAGATTCATCTAAATGCCTATCTAGCCTGTTTGGACAAAAACAAATTGAAAGTTACTCAAAATGACATAAACAATGTGGTATACTTTCTTTTGTTGAACCCTTTATTACACTTTCAAAGAAGTGACCTATATACATGATTTGATAGGTAATATTAGTACAAGAAGGGACAAGGTGACCAATGTAAGATACACTACCTCAAGTGTATACAAAGAAGTAATAAACGTGGCTTGTTATACACAACCTACATCATGTGTGCATCGTAAGTATTATATGGTGTCAGATGTGGGATCTTGCTTGGTGTCATGGTTTCCTTCCTCTGATCGTTTCATGAGGCCGTACGCGAAAAATGTCTAGACAAAGGCGACACATTAACATTAGACATGGCGGTAGAAATAGGGCAAAATCATGAAACTGCACAAGAAAGCATGAAGGCTATAAAAGGCGAAGATGCTAAAATACATGCTCTATCCAAATCCTCAAAAGGAAGGAAATATCAAAACAAAACAAATCCTAAACAAAATAGAGCTGGCTATAACAGAAACTATAGACAAAACTCGCAGCGTACTGAGCGTAACAATGGTGCAAAATGTTACAAATGCGGATACAATGAACACAAAACGCATGAAAAATGCCCAGCCATAGGTGAAGAATGTGGCTATTGTCACAAACCAAATCACTTTGCCTCAGTTTGTAGAAAGAGACAAAAATCATCTCAATCGCAGTCTAATTACGTCGATGATTATGAAAGCGACTACAACAATTCAGATTATGATAGTCAACCTGAAACTGATGATGATGAATATGCACACTCAGTCCATCAAAATGATTTGATAAATGCTATGGGCAACTCTGAAGATGAATGGTATGAACAAATTGAGATAGAAAACCAACCCGTCACAGTTCAAATAGACACAGGAACAAAAGAATCAATAATGCCGTTGAACGTCTATGAGTCCCTAAAATGCAAAAAGAAACTTAGAAAAACACAACATCAGTTTGAAAGTTATTCAAACCATGCCTTACAACTAGTAGGAACAGTAAAATTGACAACAAAATACAAAGATCAACACATAGACATAGACTTCTATGTAGTAAAAGCTGAAAAGAAACCGGTTCTTTTGTCAGGAAGAGCCAGTAAAGCACTAAGCTTAATTGCCAGAGTCAACAACATTGACCAGTATCCTGAATTGAAAAATCTCACAGGCACACTACCAGGAATGTTCTCACTCAAAATTGATCCAACAGTGACACCAGTCGTGCACGGTCCTAGAAAACTTCCACAAGCGCTTGCACAAAGAGTCATTGATAAGCTTAAAGAAATGGAAGCTGACGGTCACATCAAAAAGGTGACTGAACCTACAGATTGGGTTAGTTCGATGTGCACGGTAGTGAAAGGTGACAAAATAAGAATCTGTCTGGATCCTAAAGACTTAAATCGAGCGATACGTCGTGAGCACTACCCAATTCCAACGGTAGAAGAAATTGTCGCAAGTATGCCCGGAGCAAACACATTTTCAGTCATAGATGCAAAATCTGGTTTCCTGCAACTTAAACTTGATTATGAATCAAGTCTTCTCACTACCTTCAACACATGTATCGGTCGCTTCAGATGGCTTAGATTGCCATTCGGTATAAAGAGCGCGCCAGAGTTATTCCAACGTGTTATGGATGAAATGCTTCATGATATTGAAGGAGCGCGAGCTATTATGGATGATATAATTATCACCGGTAGGGGTGCAGAAGAGCACGATAAGATCATGCGTCAAGTCGTTAATCGCGCGACAGAGTGGAACCTCAGACTTAACTTTGACAAATGTCAAATAAAGCAGAAGTCGGTGAAGTACGTAGGACATATTCTTACTGCTGAAGGACTGAAACCGGATCCTGACAAAGTAAGAGCGATCAGAGAGCTACCAAAGCCAGAGTCCAAGGAAGAAGTAAGAAGATTTCTCGGAATCATTACGTACCTCGCGAAATTTATCCCAAATTTAAGTGAGATAGATGGTCCACTACGCGACGTCATAAAGAAAGATTGCCAATTTCACTGGGACAAACCGCAAGAGAAAAGTTTTACAAAGCTAAAGAATCTCTGCACAAAGTCGCCAGTATTAGCCTACTATGACGTGAAGAAGGAAGTAACTATCCAATGTGACGCAAGTAGCTATGCTGTAGGAGGCGTACTTCTACAAGAAGGTCGTCCAGTCGCATACACTTCGCGCGCAATGACACACACAGAAAAAAATTATGCACAAATAGAGAAAGAAATGCTAGCAATTGTACACTCATGCAAGAAATTCCACCAATACATTTTTGGTAAAGCAGTAAAGGTAGAATCTGACCACAAGCCATTACAGTCAATTTTCGCCAAGCCATTACTAGCTGCTCCCATGAGACTACAAACAATGCTACTACGGCTACAGCCCTATGATCTGGATGTCAAGTACAAACCGGGTACTGATATTCCCATAGGAGACGCATTGAGCAGAGCAAATCTACCAGAAACGGAGCCCGATGAAGAACCAATCATGGTAAACATGGCTGAGTTTGTCGCAGTAACTCCGAGTAGATATCAAGACTTTCAAACGCGTACAGCAAATGAGCTAAATGAATTACACTCAATGATCATCAAAGGCTGGCCGGACACAAGAAATGACACTCCACACTCAGTAAGAGAATATTGGCCATACAGAGATGAACTCGCGGTGTCGGATGGGATTGTGTACAAAGGAATGCGAATTGTCGTACCACCAAGTATCAGATCCGATATGCTGAAACAGATACACGAATCACATCTAGGTATCAATAAATGTAAGCAGCGCGCACGCGAAACACTCTTCTGGCCAGGTATGAGTCAACAAGTTCAGAACATGGTTGAAGATTGTTCCATCTGCAACACATACCAAAACAAGCAGAGGAAGGAAACCATGACACCAAGCAAGATCCCAGACTTACCATGGTCTGAGATAGCATCTGATCTGTTTGCTTGGAAAGGAGATACCTATCTACTGACAGTTGATTATTATTCCAAGTTTATCGAAGTAGATAAACTCGTCGATCAGTCAAGTGCATCAACCATAGAAGTTCTTAAATCACAAATTAGTCGCCATGGAATCCCGGAGATTCTGAGGACAGACAATGGTCCTCAATTCTCATCGAGCGAATTTCAAAACTTCTGTAAGGAATACCAAATACAACACAAAACATCATCACCCCATTACCCACAATCCAACGGTGAAGCAGAGAGAGCAGTACAAACAGTCAAAAATATGTGGAAAAAGTGCAATGACAAGTACTTAGCGTTGTTAGATTATCGCACCACACCACTGACTAGTTGTGATCTCTCACCCGCACAACTCCTAATGGGACGCAGACCAAGAAATAAACTCCCTGCAGCAAGACATCTTCTCATACCAAAACCAATCAACCCAGAAGAAGTCAAGAGACGTCTCTCTAAGGACAAATCAACCCAAGAGCGTTATTACAACAATAAAGTAGGTGATCAAGATCTTCCACCACTTCGACCCGGAGATCCTGTAAGAATGACCCCTCTTCCCGGTACCAATAAATGGCTTCCTGCCAAAGTTATTCAACTTCACAGTCCACGGTCGTATGTAGTTGAATACAACGGCAGAAAATACCGCAGAAACAGAAAAGACTTGAGACTCTCAACCTTTAAAGCAAATCAAGACTATGTGGCTGTCCCCAATCCCAGAAACCAATATACAGCTACAGCTGAGAGACCTGCCAAGTCCTCTGACCCCCCACGGTCTACAACACCTAAAGACCACCCACACAAGCCAATACCCACACCAGCCGCTGAGAGACCCAGACCTGAGAAACCACAACCAGAGTCCAGAACCAGACAAGCCGAGTCCAGAAATAGACAAGCCGAGTCCAGAAATAGACCACCAGAGTCACCAAGACCCAGACCAACATCCAGCCGCAAGGAGACACCACCGCCTGTGTACACTACCAGAAGCGGAAGATGCAGTAAACCACCACAGCGCTTGGATATCTAAAACCCCTTTGTTAGTTTGGATACTCAAATCTGAGCATTTCTTTTGGAAACTTTGTTTGTTTACTTTAGTTATATTTAGCAACCTAAAATTTTGTTGTGAAAAGGCATAATACACATTGCAAGTCTCAGATCAAAATTAATGTGATCATTCATCATGTTGATGATAATCAGTCAAGGTCAATGCAGAACTCTTATACCCAACTGATTTTGATATTTCAGATCTGTTCTGATTCTGAATAATTTATTCAATTGCATCTAATTGAAATGAGAGAATTTCATAGACTCTAATATCATCTTGTGAACCTTAAGCTTTGCTATGGACAATACAAATGCAAGCTGTTCACTATTAATCTCTCATATGGAATTTAATATCCAGTTCACATCTTTCCATAAAGAAAGGGAGATGTAAGATACACTACCTCAAGTGTATACAAAGAAGTAATAAACGTGGCTTGTTATACACAACCTACATCATGTGTGCATCGTAAGTATTATAACCAACACAGATTTAAGGAAGAAAACAGAAGTGAGGGACATCATACTGGAAATAAAATCAAAAAAATTGAGATGGGCTGGCCATCTAGCCAGGAGGAAAGACAACAGATGGACTCATAAATTAACAGACTGGATCCCCAGAGCATTCACCAGAGGAAGAGGCAGGCCAAACAGACGGTGAATAGACGACATCATAGAGTATGGCAACGTTACGTGGAAAAGGACAGCTCAGGACAGAGTGAAATGGAAAATTGATGAAGAGGCCTTCCTTCTGCAGTGGAGTGAAATAGGCTAGATAGATTAGTACATGAAGCAATATCGATCATGTTTTATTGTTCAATAAGACGTCCAGTGTGACATGCCAACCCACAGTGGCGTAGCTATGTTTTTCATATTGGGACAAGAAATACATATGGATTTGTTTGGCTCAAAAAGAACACCTAACAGAGCCTATTAAATACACGCAAATTACTAGCTATTTCCTATTTGCCACTGTGTAAACAAATTATTACGGGCCGTCTGTGGGGATATATCGATTAGCTTCACGTAGATTCCTACACGTAAGATTTTTATTTTTCCAAATTCATGAAATGCCCTGATAATATCACCATTTAACTCCCTTTCCATCACTCTCTGACAACTGATATTTGACAAATAGTATCTTTATATTGTTAATAAACTTCATGTTAAAGGGACATTAAGTGGTGTTGAAAAGTTTAAATGTTTAAAAATTTACTTCAAAATTCAAGATGAACATTAAAAATCGCCATTATTGTTGTTTCTACTAACAAAAAACACAGCAAAACTAGATTAAAACAATATCATCGCTATTTATTGAAAAACGCCCTCTATGCAAATATGGTTCGCGTTATGTATCACGCGTACTGCAGGGGGATATTGTCGGACGTAAAATGCTCGTCCCGCGGGACGAGCATTTTTTGAATCGACGTTTTCTTGTACAAAGAGAGCTGATTTTTCTTAATCCTTATAGGTGTAAGTTCATACATGTAATACAATTATAAAAATAAACTAATCTCAGTTTTTATCATAATTGAGGGCGCTGCCTCCAACACATCTCTTAGTGTCCCTTTAAGTCATACTGTTAAAAAATAGATGAAAACAGTGAATTTTTATCAATAGAACGATGAGTATGAACTCACTGCTCGCAATCCATGTTTGTGTGTATAGTCAATGGGGCTACGCTCGACCGTAAGATTTTGGTACCGATTCCGTAATTCGTCAATTCAGAAAAGTAGGCTACAAATGACGTGGGCTTTTCTCAACCAATCAAAATGTATTTAACATGGACACGTTTCAAACACACCAAGTGTACGATGGCGTGTGTATGAGATGTGTACCTTATTTATTTCCAGAGATACAGCGAGCTGAATACATGCCCCGTAAAAACGCGTGCACTTGGTGAATTTGACAATAATGTTGTTATTCTTTACTGTGTGGGGAATCGTCAAAATAATAGGATGGAAAAGTAAAATATTAAATGACGCGGGCATATATTTTTCTACAAATATAAAATGTTGATTTTAAGAAAGAGAATTACTTTAGCTTTATGTGGACACCTGTACAGGGTGAGTCAAAATAGTCAGGTCCCGATTTCACCGATTTTTTAAACCAGTTAAAATTTTAAAATGAATATATTTAATGACTTGCCTAGCAAGGTGGCATTACTAGCTATAACCTAAATTTTATTTCATTAACATTTGGTTTTCGAAACGGGAGATATGATAATTTTTCTAAATTCTGTGAAATAAAATCTGTTCCAACTTATCTAAGGGATCCCTATGGATGTTAACGTTTAACGCGCGCCTTTTGAATAAGTCAATCGAAGGCGTGTTGGTATTCACAGCAATTACAATAGGAAAAGAGATGATAATAATTTTCGTAAGAAAATTCCAATTAGGAAACTTACTTTTTCCATACGGGTTTCGACAACACATCGGTTGTCTTCCTCAGTGGATTGTGTTTGATCCAGAGCTAGTGTTTCTAGTCTGTTTATTGATGACGTCATCGGATGATGACGCCCTCTGGATCACTGAGTCGTAAAGATGACTGAGTTGGTAAGCCCCCTCGTCGCCATTCATTAGGTGCTTATGTTGGTCTACGCCTCCTTTTCTACGAATCCAAATTGATTCGCGTATCCATCTAGTATTTCTAGTTTCATCTCTGGCAATAATCTTTGAGTCATCCCATTTTATGACGTGGTTTTCTTTCACTACGTGTTCAGCTATTGAGGACTTGAGTTCTGTGTTCTCGGATTCTTTTCTTGTGGACCGAGTGTATCTCTGAGCGCCCATTTTATCAGCTTCCGTTTTGTGCTCCTTCTTGCGTGTACCGAATTTTCTGCCGGTTTCACCGATGTAAGTCTTATCGCAGTTGGCACACGGAATCTCATACACAACGCCAGCCTTGTCCTCGTTAGAAAGTTTGTCTTTGGGGTGGACGAGGATTTTTTTGAGACTGGTGTGTGGTTTGACTGCCGAGCTGATGTTATGTTTGCGCAGTATCCTCTGAACCGGTTCAGTGACACCTTGGATATACATCAGGATACTGCGCAAACATAACATCAGCTCGGCAGTCAAACCACACACCAGTCTCAAAAAAATCCTCGTCCACCCCAAAGACAAACTTTCTAACGAGGACAAGGCTGGCGTCGTGTATGAGATTCCGTGTGCCAACTGCGATAAGACTTACATCGGTGAAACCGGCAGAAAATTCGGTACACGCAAGAAGGAGCACAAAACGGAAGCTGATAAAATGGGCGCTCAGAGATACACTCGGTCCACAAGAAAAGAATCCGAGAACACAGAACTCAAGTCCTCAATAGCTGAACACGTAGTGAAAGAAAACCACGTCATAAAATGGGATGACTCAAAGATTATTGCCAGAGATGAAACTAGAAATACTAGATGGATACGCGAATCAATTTGGATTCGTAGAAAAGGAGGCGTAGACCAACATAAGCACCTAATGAATGGCGACGAGGGGGCTTACCAACTCAGTCATCTTTACGACTCAGTGATCCAGAGGGCGTCATCATCCGATGACGTCATCAATAAACAGACTAGAAACACTAGCTCTGGATCAAACACAATCCACTGAGGAAGACAACCGATGTGTTGTCGAAACCCGTATGGAAAAAGTAAGTTTCCTAATTGGAATTTTCTAACGAAAATTATTATCATGTTCTTCTGAATTCCTGATGAAACTATTTCATGAGGAAAAGAGATTCTATTGTCTTTGCGGTTATGTTTTCAATAGTTTTCGTGCAATCAGAGATAGCCTATAACAAACATTATTGAGTTTTAGCAAAATGTTGACCAAAATATTTTGAAACTTGTTATTTTAATCGAACTGATATGAGAGAAGTCAGAGAGAAAACAGATCTTATATCTTTAAACAGTTTGTGATTTGGCAACTTACCAGGCAAAGTGCATAGTCCATTTTTATGAATATATTTGTGCAATACTGAGTTATATTATAATATATTTAAATACTTTGCATGCAATATCGTTCAATTTATCAGAGATTCAAAAAAAAACCATTTATATTTTGTTATAAATTGCAACAGTTACACAGTGTGTTGTGTTGTATGAATAACTAATATTACACTTTTTACAGTAGAATTAACATCCACCACCAAACTTGGAACACTTTGGATTACGCGTCTTTTTGTAAAAATGTTGTAAATCTGGCGTGGAATATGATATTGTCTTGAAAACATCACCAGGTATGAAGAAGTATGTCTACTCTCATAAACAAAAAAACAATTACCAATTTTGTACAAGAAGTATTTTTCTTGATTTTTTGAAAACGGGACCGGACTATTTTGACTCACCCTGTATGGCATTCATACGTTATACACAGCTCAAGTTAGCTCAGTAGACACACAGTTGGTTGAGATGCGTCCTATACCAGTACACAGCATCGATTTGGATGTTTTTCGCTGTACGAAAAGTGACCCCATGAATTCAATATGAAAGTGAACTGACAAGACTTTACCAACCAAACAAATGCGTTTAAAGCACGCTATTGTTTTTATCTTTTACACTAAATTTACCATGATTGAGGTTCATTTTGGCTTTAAACAAGCTTCTAAAAAATGAACCGACGGTGTCAAACTCAACCGACTCAAATATTGGGCCCCACCCCCTTCTGACCTAAATTAAGACTAAACACGCGGCTATCATTTTTACCAATATCCAACACAGATTTTTCAGAAACCTTTCCAAACTTTCAAGGATTATTGTACCAATACTAGGCATGTTTGTACTTATTCCAATACATTTTCCATGGTGATTTCAAATATGGTAATTAAATTCAATAATTTGAACATTTTTTAAACATTTTGTGAAATTTTGGAATGTCGTCTGCAGACACCTGCCGCATGGAAAGTGTTAAGACTAAACACTTACCTTTAGAACTGCCTGTGAATTTGCATCTTGATTATGGAATAAGCCAAAATCATTCATGTTGTTGACAGGCCCTTGTCCCTGCATGTCTCTTGGTCAAGTTGCACAAGTTTAACATTCAAATCATTTAGTGTATTGAAATCAACACTCAACAGTAGCACTCATTCCAAACAGGTTTTATTTAGTGTTCAATCTGGAATCCTTCATGAATCACCTGTGAATGTATGTAAAAACAGTAAATATGAAAATTACAGAATTGTGAATCTCGCAGAAAGGATCATGCATGTCATGTGAAACCAGTGCTATCACGAATAGTATACAAATATTGAATGCATGAGACTGAAGGTCGAGGGAAATCTATAGCTTTAGTTAATTGATCATATCTCAGGATTGATAAAACCAAATCATATGAAATAAACGGCATCTGAAAGCTAAGCGTTTAGTCTCTCCATATGTATAAAAATGAACTTCATGGTCAATAAGTTGGGTAAACAGAAACATGTGCACGGTTTTTATTAGGACACCCTGTACTATTCAATAGTGTCTTTAAAAGACATGCTGGCTGGCTAACAGTCAATCAAGAATAAAGATTCTTTATTCAAAACACACCTCCTCTTCTGTGTACTTTCATCATTAAAATTGAACCCACAGAGTTAAAGGGGCACACCACCAAATCACTCCGCATTTATGTAATAACAAAATTTGGTTATACAGAAGTTTAAACATGGGCGTTTCCACAGTAATGATACTTTTTTTTGTGGCTCTAAATCTTGTTTCAAATTGATTTTTTAGCTCATATTTGGCCAACACTACTGTAAAGTAGCAGGGAGATAGCGAGCAAAATTTCAGAATCCTAGCTTAATGTCAATTTTATTTTTTTGTACACAAACCCTATGGTAACGATGTTACAACCGTTATCTTTTCAATCTTGATCAAGATATAAAAGGCTAAATCTTGAAAAGTTGACCATGTATGTGGGTTGTGCTTATTGCTTCAGTTGACGGACATCAATACAATTACTTGAAACAAAACCAACTGGAGGTAATTTTGATCAATATCAGGGTCTGGTTCACGCTGCACGGCACAAACGGCTAAGATTAATCACCTTTCTGTTTCTATTGGGTTTCTTCTTGCCGTTTCTTACCGGTTCCAAACCTGGTTTGTGAAGGTTTTTGGGATTACCAAAAATACCGATTCTACTACTAGTGTAGGCCTAGTCGAATTTATAATTGAACGAACATATTGAAGCAGGGCAATTCCACGGTAACAGCGTGACGGTTTGGAAGATATTTTCACACTTCTTATGCAAATAACATACACACTTGAATTATTCAGAACATTTTTTTTATTGCATTTCTACTACTACTAGTACAACCTACACATAGAAAGAAAAAGAAAGAAAAAAAATCATTCACATTTAAGAAATATGAATATTAATGAGTGCGGTAACAGCGTGACGCTAAAAAGGACATAGGTATTTTTCTCATTTATGAATGGTTAAAACTCTGTGAACTTTTTTTATTTTTAAAGATTCATCAGGTGCATTGTAATTATAAGAAAGTCAGCTATAACTTCCCTGTATAAAAAAGAAAATATCTTATGATTTTAAATATATATGATACAATAAACAAATTTGCATACGGTAACAGCGTGACGGTAACAGCGTGACCAAAGGCTGACCCTATATGAGCAATGCAAAAAGATCAAACATTGACGATACAATGATCTCCAAAACTTACACTGATTATAGTGATTGTTGATTTTAATTAAATTAAATCACATTATAGTGTTCTTTGTTAGTTTAAAATAGATAAAATACAATAATAAATACAATCAGTGGCGTATCTAGGATTTTTTTCAGGGGGGGCAACATTTTCGTAAAAGGTTGCCCCCCAAAAATTCTAGCCACTTACCTCGTGAATTTCACGTAAGTGGGGGGGGGGGGGGGGGTGGGGGGTTGAGGTCAAACAATTTAGCACAGTCCCAAAAAACAACAAAATTGCACAGTCAAAAAAAAAATCGCACAGTAAATGTACTACATGTACACTTTTTCCTTCTATTTGGCTAATTACCTCGGTCTTTTTTCTCAATTTTTTCATATTTCCTTTTTCTTTCACCCCTTTTTTTTTTTAGGGGGTGGGGGTGGGGGCCCAAATTGGTTTTTTTCGTCAGGGGGGGCATTCCCCCGGGGGGGGCACTGACATTTGAAAAGGGTATAGGTATGTGCCGCGCTGAAGACCCCCTTTTTCACCCTCTGCTGCTAGTTCTTATGACCCCCCTTTTGAGCCTGCATCAGTTCTTAAGACCCCATTTTTATTGAAAATTCAAAAATCGCGAAATTTTGCGTTCCAAAGCACCAATTTTGTGTTCCAAAGCCCCAATTTGTCGAAAATTTTGCGTTCTTAAACCAAAATAAATCAAAAATTGAACTATAGGCCAGTTCTCAATACCTATTTTTTGGAAAAAAATCAGTTCCTAAGACCCTATTTTTCGTCATAAAATCCACTCAGTTCAGTTCTTTAGCCCCCCTTTTTGAGACCCTGGGCGGCACACCCCTACCCAAAAAAAAGTTGAGTGCCCCCCCCCGGGGGCATTCCCCCCCCCCTGAGCTACGCCACTGAATACAATATTAAGTTAATTAAATTATCCAATTAAAACACATTTAACTTAAAATTGTATTGGAACTCACTGTATAATTCAATGGGGGTCACGCTGTTACCGTCACGCTGTTACCAAAAAAGTAACAGCGTGACATATTGCTAATTGAAATAATTAATTAACAAAAGGTAGTACTGCATCTTTGAAGCATGTATGTTATAGGTCCATGGGAGTGTGATTTGCATTGCAAGTGTTATTTAATTTGTATGTAGATTTAATGAAAATTTTAAAAAAACTTAAAAACATCAATTTTTTCGGTAACAGCATGACATTTTGGTGAAATCTTAATAAAAATTGATCGTTGAGTCGCAACGCAGAGTGTTTTGGGTTTTTTTTTAAATTTAAAGAATAATATAAGTAGGCTATGTAAGAGCTCACAACTGATAAAATAATTTTAAAGTGATTATTTTCAGTTTATAAATGAATAGCATTATAAATAACAGATTTTACAGCAAAATTAATAAAATTAGTAGATTATGCTAATTAAAACGGGGGAAAAACACAAAATATGTAAAAAAAATGAAAATAAAGTTCATTTCTGGAAAATTTAGACTTTTAGCTTTAATTTGATACTAAATATGTTAGGATACGAATAACTTGAAAATTAGTGGTCATGTCCACCTTTGCATGGAATTGCCCAGCAGCGTATTGCGTACATTGCAGGAGGCGCACAGCCACAAGCGTGATAATTTCAGCAGCGGTCATCTTTATTATGCTGCGTGCGTGTTGATCGTTCAATTATTAATTTGACTATAGCGGGTTTGCCTAGCTGTTTCTACTATAATCAAAACAAAGAATTCTCGATCAAATCGTAAAATGATTCCTCAGTGTCCCAGCATCTGGGGCATACTGTGCGTGAGCGCGTCAATCGCGACGGCAAGGGCGCAGTAAAACCGGAAGGTGTGACGTTCTTGTAAACAAAAGGTCTAATTGACCAATCGCGGCCCTAATCAACAAGACCCCACGCTGCGTGATTGGACAATTATGTAAGTAGGCCTACGCCCGCCCAAACGCGTTGTGGCTTGGTTGTCAAGGGCTCATCGCACTGCGTTCAGAATTCGGATGAACGCTGGCGTGACTGGAATAAATGTTTTGATCGAGAATTCTTTGTTTTGATTATAGGAAAACTTACCGATTTTTACTTTGCGGTTTCTTCCCCAGTAGAAACACGCTCATAGTGTAGTCAAAACTACACTTCATTCCGTTCAATCTCAAAATCAAAGTTCTATTCAATGATGAAATCCTAACTAACAAGCAGTGAAGCTTGTCCAAGGATATTAACGTCAAACTTCAATTTTATTTTAGCGTAGAGAATACCATATTATACCGAGCGTCGAGCGATCTACGCACTTCCATTAGGCCAAGTAAAACAAAACAACAGTTGATCGTCCCCGCATCCTTTTTTCGTGCCGCATTGATTTTTTACTATTTACTTTTTTAAATTTTTATAGTAGGCCTAGGCTTAAAACGTTTCGAAAAATTGCATGTAAAATTATATCATGATACTGATAGGCCTAATTTCAACCATGTGATAGTTTTTACTATCATGGCTGGACAAGAATGATGTGATATCATGATATAAAACAAATATTGAATGCCTTTTGTTTGTGCAATAGTAAAACTATATCACTCGGTCAAATTTGGATTATTCCATTACACTCGGCTTCGCCTCGTGCAATGGAAAAATCCAAATTTGACCTTGTGATATAGTTTTTACTATTACACGCTCAGGCATTAAATATTTGTATACTATAAAATGTTTAAGTTGCTCCAGTAAAACTTTATTAAAACTGTATCTGTACATTAAATAAATGCATAGGGCCTATACAATGTAAAGAGGCTCAGACTTTAAAATCTTTACTTCAAAAAGCCGGCGGCCATCTTGGAAAAAAATAGTAATTATAATATTCATTAAATCATAGTAAATAACAAGCCCCTCCCGCATCCTTTTTTTGAAAAGTCTGGACGATCAACTGTTGTTTTGTTTTACTTGGCCTTATACTGAGCGTCGAGCGATCTTGAATACTCACTTGGATACTTGGTCGATTAGGCCTAGTAAAAAAATAAACATGTTTCCCGTCCCCGCCCGCCTCCTTTTTGGTTGCCGCCTCCTATTTTTTACTATTTACTATTTCTGAAAATTCTGTAAAAAAAAAAAAAAAAAAATTAAATTAATTTTTTAATTTTTTTTTTAATTTTTTTTTTAGTGATTGATCTTTTGCCCATAGGAATGGCAGGTGTAATAGAAATGCTGTATCATTTCATAGCATGTTCATGCCATTCATGACACGGAATTATTGACATGGCTTCTCAAATAGTACCATGGGGACCAATACATGTAGGGGGCCTAGGCCTACATATCCTTTCGATCAAGATGTTTTGTTCCTCATTCAACCTGAAAAATGAAGAAAACATAAAGAAACAATGTGTACTTGGCTCTATATATTAGGTAAACCTTTTCATATTTGTATTCCTCTGGCAATTAGAGTGGAAAATCCTGTTTAGGAGTGTCTGTAACACTGTCAGTTGGTCACTTTCGACTTGGCGGCCATCTTGAAAAAAATAGCAAAAAATGGGAAAATAGTAAATAGTAAGACCCTCCCTCCTCCTTTTTTATGTGATGTAAAACTCGTCATAGGAGCGATTTAATCGCAAAGCGACCTTACGGCTTAGTATGTTTTCAGCATTAGTCCTTTATACTCCAATTTTATGGGAAGGCCTCTCAAATTGCTCTTGAAAGATGCCACACTATTAGGTAAATTAATAATTGAACGAACGCAACTAAGCTGCGTATCGCGTACATTGCGTGAAGCGCGCACAACCATTCGCGTGATAATTTCGGGCGCGTTCATCTTTGAACTGCGTTCGTTCAATTATTAATTTACCTATAGCCTGACTAGGCGCATAAATATTAAACTGATTCAGGAAGATTGTTCCATGGACCGACCACTCTCTGTTAGGTCCTAGTGCATTTTTGTAGTGCGCTTGACAAACATTTTTTTAGAATGACCTCTGAGGTCTCTACATGTAGTGGGTAGAGAGAAGTATTTTTCAGATGCGGTTTTGTAGTGACCATTTATGAATTTGTAAAAGTGCAAACCAGCTCTACGCGGGGCTCTACGCACTTCCATTCGCTCGTTTATACTGTTAGAATTGTAGTACACTGCACTGGTAGTGGTACACTTGTAGTAAGCCTAGGCCCTAGCCCTGCCTCTAGCCCTGGCCTAGGACTTTTAATATAAAATAACGTACCGTAAGTTACAATGAATGCCGTGTCTTTCACAACCTCTTGACTGAATTAGCCTACAACTGGATTAGCCATTATATAAGCTCCCTGGATTAGCCTACTACAAGTACAAGTCGAGACAAGTTTTTATTTTGCCAGGGTCTGCCGGGGGAATTCCCAGGGCAAGTACCCATGAATTCGCATATTAAAAAAGTCATTTCATGTTTTGTACAATGCTTTTAATGACCCAAAATAAGCCAGTTGACCCAGGCCACAAACGAAATAAGTAACTTTAAAGTGATTAATACATTACCTTTGCAAAGCAGTTTTCCCTTGTCTTACAAAAATATAAATAAACCCGTCCAAGTTGTCCATTTACAACAAGCGCAAATTTGCAGAGTCATAAAATCAGCTGTAATAAAATCGTCCCAAAATAAATAACGCGCTTCGTACAGTGCTGTTACAGATACTTCCTCCCTCTGTAAAGGATATACAATTTTCTTTAAGCTGCTCAATAACAAGCAGCCGAAGTTCGCAATTTTGGTAACGGTAAAACGTAAGATAAATGAGTTATGATATTTATTGAGTTACCTAAAATAAGTACATACACTTTTATAATTAAATAAATTTAATACAAGCGGAGAGGGGTGGCGTTTAATAAAGTAAACAGCAAAATGAGTGGGGCAGACGTGTGCGATGTTTGTAAAAGGCTTCGCCACTGATACCAATGTAATCGTAAAGTTCATGGGTTCCAACGAAAATATAACAATCTCATTGGTCGCTGAATAGATAATATGTTAAGCAGTCGTCCAATCAGCTCACCTCAAAGGTAGTGATATTATAGACTTAACTCCAGTTCCAAATGAGCTGTAGTGTCTCATTCGTCAATAACGGAGGACTTGAAACAAGTTTATAAAGTTTCTCCCACTGAATGGTAGGTTAATGACCGATGAATGGACGGACCCTGGGAGACTCCC
The DNA here is from genome assembly GCA_035610835.1 of Ophiura sarsii. Taxonomy (NCBI): domain Eukaryota; kingdom Metazoa; phylum Echinodermata; class Ophiuroidea; order Amphilepidida; family Ophiuridae; genus Ophiura; species Ophiura sarsii. The sequence continues at coordinate 1,613,725 of CM069456.1, forward strand.
AGGGTCCATTCATCGGTCAACCTACCATTCAATCACAGTTGCAAGGGCAAACTTCAACTTCATCCTGGGGTTTCTTCCAGGGGTGGGTGGATATTCTAGCACGTCTTCTTTTCCAATAACTTATAACGGATTCTGCATGCTGGAAACCAAAATTATTCCCCAACCAACCCTGTTGCAATAAATGATCGATCCTTCTCCAATTTTATTCCCACGACGTAATTATTTTAATAGGCCTAAGTTTAATATTTTTAATAACCCAGTTGGATAGAAAATAACACAATAAAGTGGTAAGAGGTTCCACACAGTGGCGTATGATGATGATCCTTGGGCAAGGTACTTAGTCTCAATTGCCTCGTGGTTCAGAAGTCACGTAGAAATGGTGGTCTCGTGCATCGGAAGAGCAAAAATCCGAGCACGTTAAAAAGTCACAGATTCCTTCGTAAAGAGTAGGGGATCATCCCGATCTGTGTACACAAAAACTCATGTCCCTAGGTTTCAGGGGCACTGTACCGCTAATGCCCGAGATAGGGCGCTGTGTTCAGTATAACAGTATGAGTATGTATGTGTATCCAGGGGGAAGAGGAATAGAAGGAGGAAGAGGAAATGAAGGCGCCTTATCCATAGAAAAGGCGCGATATTCACGGTTTGGGGCCTTAACCCTAGATAAGAGACGTAAACCTAGGATAACAGGCCTTCTATTGGGTTAAAGTTGTTAACCCCAGATAAGGAACGTAAACCTGGGATAAGGCAGGCAATAGGGATAAGGCCCCTTATCCATAGATAAAGTGCGTTATTTGGGGTTTACGTCCCTTATCTGGGGTTAACGTGCCTTAACCCCAGATAAGGAGCGTTAACTAGGGATACGGCGCCTTAACCCCAGATATGGAGCATTAAACCCCAGATAAGGCCCGCCTTATCTGGGGTTTACGTTCCTTATCTGGGGTTAAGGCGGAAATGACACACTTACATCCATAGACAAAAAGCCCAGATAAGGCCAGGGTTAACGCTCCTTATCCCCAGATAAGGAACGTTAACTAGGGATAAGGCACATTATTCAGGGTTTACGTCAATTATCTGGGGTTAACACACCTTAACCCAATATAAGGAGTGTTAACTAACTAGGGGTAAGGCGCCTTATCCCTATAGATAAGAGGGATAAGGCGCGTTATTCGGGGTTTAGGGCCTTAACCCCAGATAAGAGATGTAAACCTAGGATAACGGGCCTTATCTTGGGTTTAAGTTGTTAAACCCAGATAAGGGACTTAAACCTATAGGATAAGGCAGGCCTTATCTGGGGTTAACGATCCTTAACAGATAAGGAGCGTTAACTAGGGATAAGGCCCCTTATCCATATATAAGGCACGTTATTCAGGTTTACGTCCCTTATCTGGGTTTAACATGCCTTAACTCCAGAAAACGCGGGGTGTAACTAGGGATAAGGTGTCTTATCCCATAGATAAGGCACGTTATTCAGAGTTTAGGGCCTTAACCCCAGATGAGAGACGTACACCTAGGATAACAGGCCTTATCTAGGGTTTAAGTTGTTAACCCCAGATAAGGGACCTAAACCTAGGATAAGGCAGGTCTTATCTGGGGTTGACGATCCTTATCTACAGATAAGGAGCGTTAACTAGGGATAAGGCCCATATCCATTATAGATAAGTCGCGTTATTCTGGGTTTATGTCCCTTATCTGGGGTTAACGCGGCTTAATGTCCCTTATCTGGGGTTAAGGCGGAAATGACACACTTATGTTTCCATACACGTGAAGCTTAATCAAACACCTCTGAAATGGATAAGGCGCCTTAACCCCAGATAAGGAGCGTTAACCAAGGCCCGCCTTATCTGGGGTTTACGTCCCTTATCTGGGGTTAAGGAGGAAATGACACACTTATGCTCTTTTTTTTGCTTCCTCATCAACGGTTTCCCCAATAACCTTAACTATATAGATAGGCCTTAAAGCCTTATTAGTACAGATTTGTGTCTTTGTGGGGGGTCATAACAATAATCAACATCGAGTTGGGGGTCATAAAATGAATCGCTTTCGTTTAGAGGGGGGACATGACAGCCCCCTTACTCAAGTTAGTTTTGCGTATGACATGAGTCAAGTCAAATCTTTTAGAAAAGTGATTTGAGTCAAGTCAAGTCTTTTGAAAATATGACTCGAGACAAGTCAAGTTTTTGAAAAGTTTGAACACTGAATCACAAGTCAAGTCAAGGCAATTACTCTCAGTGACTAAAGTCAAGTCAGGTCATCAAAAAGGTGACTTGGCACTTTCCAGGGCGGCTATTAGTTTTACCATACAAAACAGAACTTTTAGATCCCTTTCCCAACTTTCAAAGTCTTATCTCATGAATTAGGGAAGACATCAAAACTCGACCGCCCGTTGACCGCCGGTTACGTTCGGTTCCACCCGGTTCTTTCAGGTCAACTGTTTTACTGGTATATGAATATTCACGCATGCAACACTGAACAACCGCCGGTTGACCTAATGCCGTAACCGGACCAATTTACACTATCAATCTGTACTTTGCGGTCATAATAGTGCACCCTTGGACTTTCGGTATTGATTTTAAAAAGTTAATTGAGCTATAAACAGATTGAAAAAGCCAACCCCAGCGAAAATCAATAGCTGTATTGTACTGGTTATCAACTGAGACTTGAGAGCCCATTACTTCAAGATTTTATTGCTCACGCGTGTGACGAGGCACTATCAACCGGTCGTGTTCACCAGTGTTAACTATTTGACCTCATTATGTGTGTATATTATAACAGACGACACGTTTTGTGAGAACCGGGCGGAACCGGCCGTAACCGGCGGTTGCCTGGCGGTCGAGTTTTGACGTGATCCCTTACTGAACATGTTTGTACTTACATGTATCTTATGCTCAATGCATTTCTCATGGTGATGAGATTCAATTATTTTGACATTATTGAAACATTATGAGACATTTTGGAACTGTCGTTTGTAGACGACTGCTGAGTGGAAAGTCCGAAGTCAACTTAAGTCATTGACTCGTCACAACACTGAAAATTGAATTATGAAGTGAAGCTTATGATTCACAAATACCTCAAATACGAGGAGCGTTCAATAAATACCTGCAACCATTGTTTTTCTCCACTCATGCGCGTCGTATGCCAATTAGAATTAGGGTAATTTGAAATATGGGTCTTTATCTTTGCTCGCTATGCATGAATTATAGGTCAATTAATGCGTACGTCTTGTTTTGAGAGAAATTAGAAAAATCAATGCACGCGCGCTGGTGTTGATGCGAATAATGCCACGACCCCCGCAGGGGGAGTGGCATTGTGAACAAATCAACACCAGCGCAAGTGCATTGAATTTTCTCATTTCTCGAGAAACAAGACACGCGCATGTATTGACCTAATTCATATACGACACTATACAATTCAAAATTACAATTAAGGCATGATTTTTATCTTTATAATGACAAATAAGATCATGTCAACAAGTTTGCTAACACCCGCAGTAAAAATCGGCGAACCCGCGATGCCTGAACAACGAATCAAAACAAATCGCGCGGTTCCTGCTTTCTGATTGGTTTACCACCACATAGAGTGTATGACACTCTATGTGGTGGTAAACCAATCAGAAAGCAGGAATTACAAATACGCGGAGTGCATTGAAAGTGTCCAGTGCACTCCGCGTGTGCGCCGTTCAATGCGCGAACCGCGCGATTTGTTTTGATTCGTTGTTCAGGCATCGCGGGTTCGCCGATTTTTACTGCGGGTGTTAGCAAACTTGTTAACATGATCTTATTTGTCATTATAAAGATAAAAATCATGCCTTAATTGTAATTTTGAATTGTATAGTGTCGTACAGTACAGCTCGAAATAGAGTGTACAATATCAACGCACATCAGTGCAATGTCAGTGCAATGTCATTGCAATATCATTGCAATGTCATTGCAATGACATTGCAATGACAGTGCACTAATCGGATTACAATTTGCAATGTCATTGCAATGTCAGTGCAATGTCATTGCAATATCATTGCAATGTCATTGCAATATCATTGCAATGTCAGTGTACATTCTATTTCGAGCTGTACTGTATATGAATTAGGTCAATACATGCGCGTGTCTTGTTTCTCGAGAAATGAGAAAATTCAATGCACTTGCGCTGGTGTTGATTTGTTCACAATGCCACTCCCCCTGCGGGGGTCGTGGCATTATTCGCATCAACACCAGCGCGCGTGCATTGATTTTTCTAATTTCTCTCGAAACAAGACGTACGCATTAATTGACCTATAAATATCGTTTGTGGGATTACGTAACGGTACATGCGTAAATTCAACACTCTCTGGACACTGCATGAAAAATAGCTGATCAGGGCAGAGAATATTTGCAAGCAATTTGATGCACAGTTACTTTTTTCAAAATATCTCAAGAACCGATGCATGGAATAAGTTGCCGTTTGAAACAGTGATCATGGTGATAGACCAGTACTAAAGGGGTCAAAAAAAGTAAGTCCCCCCCCTAAAATTAGATTACTTTTGGTAACATAACTTCACACACAATTAGACGTTTTGAAATATTGAAACAATTATGAAAAGAGAAAACGCTTGGCTACCAATAGAAAGTTTTCCATATTCGATATCATGTTTACTTTTCCCAAAACAGTCCCATTTCCGTAAAATGATGTTTTCAAAAAAAAGGTGGCACTTACTTGTATTGGATTTTGGCAAATTTCATGTTAACGGAAACATCATTTTGGGGATATTTGACTTTTTTGGGAAAAGTAAACATGGTATTGAAAAGGGGAAACTTTGTACGGATAACTGTTTTCATTTCAGAAAAGTTACAATTTCTTAAAACGTCGAATTGTGTGGGGGTGTTACGCAAACAAAATTGTATAGGATTTTGAAAATTGCCACTGTTTCTGAGAACATCGTTTTGGAAAAATGAGACAATTTTGGGAAAAGTAAACATGATATTGAACAGAAAAAAACTTTCTGTGAGAAGCCAAGCATTTTCTCTTTTCACAAGTTTTTAAATTTCTCAAAACAATTAATCCTGTACGGAGTTATGCAAACAAACCTGGTCTAATTTGCGTACAAAAAGATCACGAGAGAGAGTGTTTAAATTTACTGGTATGGGACCAAGTGCCACTTTTTCTGAAAACATCATTTTGGGGAAATGTGACTGTTTTGGGAAAAGTAAACATGATATCGAAAATGGAAAACTTTCTATTGGTAGCCAAGCGTTTTCTCTTTTCATAATCGTTTCAATTTTTCAAAACGTCTAATTGTGTGTGAAGTTATGTAAACAAAAGTAATCTAATTTTAGGGGGGACTTACTTTTTTTGACCCCTTTATGTGCTCAACATTACTTATTTTCAGATGCAAATTATGGAGAAAAAACACTTATTATGTAACATTAAAACGTCATCTTCTTGTCATAGCTTAAAAGAAATTCTTTAATGAATAAATAGTTATAGGTCAATAAATGCGTATGTGTTGTTTCGAGAGAAATTAGACAAATCAATGCACGCGCGCTGATGTTGATGTGTGAATAATGGCACGACCCCGAAGGGGGAGTGCTATTGTGAGCATATCAACATTTGCGCAAGTGCATTGATTTTTCTAATTTTTCGAGAAACAAAACATACGCATGCATTGACCTAATTCATACACGACACTATACAAATAAAAATTCACAATTTAAGCATAATTTTGATCTATGTAAAACGACTAAAAACACTTTAACAAGTTTGCTAACACCCGCAGTGAAAATCGGCGAACCCGCGAATCTTGAACAACGAATCAAAACAAAACGCGCACTGCGTGATTTGAACGCGGAGTGCAGTGGACACTTTCAATGCACTCCGCGTATCTGTAATTCCTGCTTCCTGATTGGTTCAACACTACATAGAGTGTATGAATCAAGTTCAAGGTATCCAACCGCAAGATTTGGATTAAACCTCTTGTTCCTCATTGTTAAATGTTATAGATTTAAACGGGAGATTATAAAGACAATATCTGAAACCGTTTTCTGCAGAGAAAATGTTAATACAATGAGGCTCTTTTTACCCAATTTGAGTAAATTCACTATACTGACCATAATATTAAATTGAATTGGATTTTCAAATAAATGTTTACATTTTTTAACTTTGTATAATGTATTGAAGTTCACCACAGTTCTTGTTTTCTTAAATTCAATTCCTTATCTGTAACTTTTATGTTGGTTGCAGTGATTGTTTAACATTTCTGCTCATTATGAGCGCTTTCTGACCACTGTGCGTTCTACACATGCGCAGATTTTTATTCCAAGTTCAATAATTCTTGATGTATTTATTGATACCCTGTCATCTATACAATAACGAATCCTGCATTTGCTGTGGTATTTCAGGAAATCCCAATTGTTTGCTTTTAACTATCATTTTCATTTCTTTGGATTTTCGGCATTTTGGGGCTCACTGTCAAAGCCTAATGTTGACCAAGATAAATTGCAGTGTATTTCCAAAAACTGTCTTTGACAGAACCTCTCCATTTAGGACCTCGTTAAACATTGTCTCCGATTTCATGATGCAAAATGTTAGACTTGCACACTTATCCGGAACAAAGTTCTGCTCATTTCAATACACGTGCTATCGAGCTAATTCAAAATTCCTGCCAAAGTGGTATGTTTTTCACTGTCCAAATATGGGTTATTTTATGCTAATGCTATTACGTAATTATGAATATTCAGTAAATCCAGATTGTGTTAAATGATAGATTAAGGTTCATACTTTATAATGTACCCACTTAGATTTCACAGAATCACTCAGGTGTGGAGAACAACAATGGTTGCGGGTATTTATTGAATGCCCCTCGTATATTCCAAATATGGAATGATAATTACGATGGTGTGGATTTGGAACACATTAATAAAAACAAAATTGGCTGAAATCTTTTAATTTTTAAATATAATTTATTATCACAATAACACAATTTGATACTTCGTACCATTATTCAGATACATTAAAGTATCATTTGTACATAAACACATATGGTTTCTTACATATTTGTTTAACATAGAAAATCCATTACTTTATTTCGTATTCAGTCTATCCAACTGAACTCATAATTATACTAGTAGTCTATCCATCCGAGACCGATCTTCTAATCACGTGACCCAGCCGTTCCATTGACTGGGAGAGGAGGCTATTTTCTGACGAAAATATCGATGGAATCTATGGAATCAGTTTGAATGAAAAATAGCCATAATAAAAAATAATTATGTTTAACACATACACTTATCATTAAAATCCAGGTTGTACCATGATATTATGTTTAATTTACATACCTAACTGCAGATGAGTACCTACTCAATTTCTAATAATATTGACGGATGCTTGTACCATTTTGCCCGTCTGTTTGTGAAATATGTTTGTAATTTCTGGCTGCGTATCCCTTGATGTTAACAACTTAGCACAAATAATTTTATCCGGATTTAAATCGCAGTATGTTGTAGTCTGATTATTTCATGTCCATGCATCATCTTTTGCAAGTCGTCAGTTTTGAAATGACCGTACATCTTATTTTTGCTCATCACCCCTGCCCATCCAAGCACCAAAGATCGCTCTTCGATGAATTCACTATAAGTATAATCACTTTTTCAAACATGAATGATGTGAGGATCCTTTATAATTTATTTGATGGGTATGTGCAATTTGTAAAACATTTACAATATTACTGTCTAGTGCACATATCGCCTGCACTTCCCATCCAATCCTCCAATCCACATTGTTAACCTCCTGAGAACTACCGGCCGATTGATCAGAAAGATGGATACATCATTTATTGCACCAATGAGAGACATTGTTAGAATAATTGTATCCCTGATAAAGATGGGAGTGAAACATTTTACAAGCTGCATTTTAATTGGCTATTCATATGAGTACATCTTGTAACAAGGCGGTTCTCGAACGGCGCGTCTCGCCTGTTCATCAAAAGTGACTTGAAAGAAATGATGATGAAACATATGATACAATGTAGCACTGTCACAGAGGTATGCATTGTAGTTTATGCAAGGGATGTAATACCTTGAAAAATTTAATCAACAAAAAGAACACACCAACCCCCTTCCCTACACCAAATCACATCAAGATAGGCCTTACAGATCTTATTTGACCCCAGATGACCTCCGATGACCTTGAAAATGTAATCAGCAAAAAGAATACACCACCCCCTTCCCTCCACCAAATCCAATCAAGATAGGCCTTACTGATCTATTTGACCCCATATTTGACCCCCGATGACCCCGAAAAATTAATCAACCAAAAGAACACACCACCCCCCTTCCCTCCACCAAATCCCATCAAGATAGGCCTTACTGATCTATTTGACCCCCGATGACCCCGAAAAATTAATCAACAAAAAGAACACACCATCCCTCTTCCGTCCACCAAATCCCATGAAGATAGGCCTTACTGATCTATTTGACCCCATATTTGACCCCCGATGACCCCGAAAAATTAATCAACAAAAAGAACACACCATCCCTCTTCCGTCCACCAAATCCCATCAAGATAGGCCTTACTGATCTATTTGACCCCATATTTGACCCCCAATGACCCCGAAAAATTAATCAACAAAAAGAACACACCATCCCTCTTCCGTCCACCAAATCCCATTAAGATAGGCCTTACTGATCTATTTGACCCCATATTTGACCCCCGATGACCCCGAAAAAGTAATCAACAAAAAGAACACACCACCCCCCTTCCCTCCACCAAATCCCATCAAGATAGGCCTTACTGATCTATTTGACCCCGACGACCCCGAAAAATTAATCAACAAAAAGAACACACCATCCCTCTTCCGTCCACCAAATCCCATCAAGATAGGCCTTACTGATCTATTTGACCCCATATTTGACCCCCGATGACCCCGAAAAAATAATCAACAAAAAGAACACCCCATCCCTCTTCCGTCCACCAAATCCCATCAAGATAGGCCTTACTGATCTATTTGACCCCATATTTGACCCCGATGACCCCGAAAAATTAATCAACAAAAAAGAACACACCATCCCTCTTCCGTCCACCAAATCCCATCAAGATGGGCCTTACTGATCTATTTGACCCCCGATGACCCCGAAAAATTAATCAACAAAAAGAACACACCATCCCTCTTCCGTCCACCAAATCCCATCAAGATAGGCCTTACTGATCTATTTGACCCCCGATGACCCCGAAAAAATAATCAACAAAAAGAACACCCCATCCCTCTTCCGTCCACCAAATCCCATCAAGATAGGCCTTACTGATCTATTTGACCCCATATTTGACCCCCGATGACCCTGAAAAATTAATCAACAAAAAGAACACACCACCCCCCTTCCCTCCACCAAATCCCATCAAGATAGGCCTTACTGATCTATTTGACCCCATATTTGACCCCCGATGACCCCGAAAAATTAATCAACAAAAAGAACACACCACCCCCCTTCCCTCCACCAAATCCCATCAAGATAGGCCTTACTGATCTATTTGACCCCATATTTGACCCCCAATGACCCCGAAAAATTAATCAACAAAAAGAACACACCACCCCCCTTCCCTCCACCAAATCCCATCAAGATAGGCCTTACTGATCTATTTGACCCCATATTTGACCACCAATGACCCCGAAAAATTAATCAACAAAAAGAACACACCATCCCTCTTCCGTCCACCAAATCCCATCAAGATAGGCCTTACTGATCTATTTGACCCCATATTTGACCCCTGATGACCCCGAAAAATTAAGAACATAAAGAACACACCATCCCCCTTCCCTCCACCAAATCCAATCAAGATAGGCCTTATGGATCTTATTTGACCCCCGATGACCTTGAATGACCTCTGATGACCTTGAAAATTTATTCAGCAAAAAGAACACACTCCCCTTCCCTCCACCAAATCTCATCAATATAGGCCTTACTGATCCATTTGACCCCATATTTGACCCCGATGACCTCTGGTGACCTTGAAAATTTAATCAGCAAAAAGAACACACCACCCCCCTTCCCTCCACCAAATCCCATCAAGATAGGCCTTACTGATCTATTTGACCCCATATTTGACACCCGATGACCTTGAATGACCTCCGATGACCTTGAAAATTTAATCAGCAAAAAGAACACACCACCCCCTTCCCTCCACCAAATCCCATCAAGATCGGCCTTACGGATCTTATTTGACCCCATATTTGACCCCGATGACCTTGAATGACCTCCAATGACCTTGAAAATCTAATCAGCAAAAGAACACCCCACCCCCTTCCCTGACATCAAGTCCCATCAAGATAGGCCTTACGGATCTCTAGATATCGCGTCACAACGCGTCTCAAAAGTTTTAAGCATATTTGACCCCGATGACCTTGTATGACCCCCGATGACCTTGAAAAATCAATCAGCAACAGAACGCACCACCCCCCTTCCCTCCACCAAGTCCCATCACGAATCTCCAGATATCGCGTCACAAAGGTATTTCTTAGCACACGGCTGACGGCGGACGGCGGACGGCATACGCCAGACGCCGGACAGAAAGAGTGATAACATAGTCTCTTTCTGATTACATCAGGCGAGACAATAAACCAATCAGAACCACTATTAAGGTAGACCCCAGGGGGTTAAAATGAAGGATACATGACCGTAATATTTAGGGAGAAGGCTCGATTGAGGGAAACTGAGCAGAAAATGTTTTTGTTATTTTTAATATATTTGTTTACATGTTTTTTATGCTTTCCTTATTGAGGGTGATGCTTCAGTGACTTGCAATGCTTTCCAAGCAGGCCCTCATTTCGATAATACATGTACATAAATACATACAAATAACAAATGCTACAGCGTTTAAATATAATACAAATTATAATACAAATTATGATATGATTATGATGTTCAATTGTTTATTGTTTGTTTTTATTTGGCTAGTTTTCGTTTTCTACTTATTTGAGCTGCTTCATTTTGTTCACATTTAATTTGCTCTCCTACCAACTAGAAGACTCTGTCATTATCATGTATACAATTTTCAATGATTATAATTATATCATAATATGATTTTCATAATTTGAATCTTAGTACTTCCAAAAAAATAAACAGCACAGTGTTGTTCATTAACATTTTCCACATGGCTATTTGTTTTACCATAAATTATTATATAAAACAGATTTTTCAGAAACCTTTCCCAACTTTCAGGGTCTATCTCAAGGATTACAGAACTAAACCAATACTAGGCATGTTTGTACTCATTTCAATGCATTTCTCATGGTGATTCCAAATATGATAATGAGAAATTCAATAATTTTGACATTTTTGAAACATTTTGTGAAGTTTTGGAAATGCGTCTGCAGACGCCTGCCGTGTAGAGAGTGTGAAGGTGGGCGACTCAATTATTTTTAACATAGTGTTAACTATTCTACAGAGTAGTCAAGAAAAAGGTTTACACTTTTTAAGATGCATATTTCTCGAAATGGACGAGACATCTAATAATTGTTTTATAAAGAAATGGCGACGGTTTAAAGAATAATGGTCAAAAACCAGTTTGTCCAAAGTGTTACGTAAGTCTATGGGATATTGTCAACTCAATAGTACTGCGTTCACAATTTCCTGCAATAGTATGTAGGCCCTAATTATACCTGTAAACAAAGGGGAGGTACTCAGCCATGAAGCAAGCGAATGTTACAAAAGTGGTGTCATTTTAGAGAGGAGGAAATTAGCTAATCCACTGATGCATAAAAGGATACAAACAGGTCTCAAATAAATGAGAAATAGGTGGCTCAAAAAACTTTCTAAATTTTTTTTCAGGAGTTTATATGGAAACATCCATGACTGCCATAGACTTACGTGTAGACAAACTTGTATTTGACAAGTTTTCTTTAAGTTGACGCTTTTTCTTAATTTTTGACGCTTTTTCTTAATTTGAGCTTTAATTTCAACGCCATTTTCACCATATACCAACAAGATATTTTAGTTTAGGAATATCTTAAAATAATTAAAACATGTTTCCCAAATTTTGATAAATTTGCCTCTAAAAGTGTAAACTTTTTTTGGACCACTCTGTACATGAAAAGACATTGCAAGTACAGTTATATTCAAAACATTAAATTCCTACAGTGGTTTCATGATAGAGGCCAAATTTACTTCAAACTTTTAAGATGCATACCCTGTCTGGAGGTAATTTACTACTATTTCATTTATTAAAAAAAACCTTGTTTTTTGCTTCTTAAATCTAACTAGGCTTTTAACTGGGATTCCAATTTTGGAAGAGAAATAAATAATCATGAATACGTAGTTACGTCACTGTCTCGTGATGGCCAAATAGACTATAGTATACTATTTCGTAAGTTTCAGAAAAGTAATATTTCTTTTTTTAATTCAGGACTTCTTTGCAGGTCGCAGGAGACTACAGTTTAATCCGCTGCTCCAAACTTGTGAGCCTCCTTACAGCTGCAAATTAATACAGAATTGTGTAGACGCATATAAACGCAACAAGTACATTGTGCATCAAATGTGTAATGCGTGCATTTGGCCAAGATTGTTTGCATGTGCCGAAAATCACACATGTACGCTTTGATTACTTTAGTGCGCGGAAAGAAAAACCACAGATTATTCACTAAATTGGAACTGATTGAACTATAAAAGTTCAGTCAGATTCAAACTGGTGAAAAATATGCAGGTTTTAATTTCACATGTTTTAATTTAGGAAAATGCAAGCTTTGTACACACAATGCACAAGCGCACCTGTTACAGTCTTTCATTCTCATGATCCTGTATTACTACACTGCTGTAAGGAGGTCTGCTGCAAAAAGGTTGAATGCCAGTGTTCTATAATTGGTGTGAAGAAGAGACTGCTTGATTCCATCAATCACCAGACATAGCCAGATGTCAGGAAAACTGCCTTGAGAGAGACTTATAGACGTTATTCGTAATTGGCACACCTACGTCAAAAGAGAGCTATGCTGTCCAACTGATTAGTGCTCTGAAAACGAGGCTAGTTATTTAGCCGAGACGAGAGTGATGTAGTTTTTCAATGTGGTGAACTTTGCACTAAGGCCAAAAAAAATAAAATTGTTATATTGGCGTAACCCGCCCGACCCTAAAAATACGCCCGACCCTACACTTTTTTTTTTTTTCAGTGAAAAAAAAAAAAAAACCAACCGACCGACCCTAAAAAATAAAAAAATGAAAAAAATAAATGTTTTTTCTCGAACGAAATACGACGGTGCTCCTCGAATAAACGGAAATTCCTTCCGAAAATATGGTTTATTGTGTTTTATTTGTATATAGACTTGTACTGAGGGGTACTTCTAACAAACAATAGGGAATGTTTAAACTCGGTTAACATTGTTCAAAAACAGCTGCTAAAAAAAAAAAAAAAAAAAAAAAATCCCTACCTACCTACCCTATTTTTGTTCAGCCCGTTACGCCAATATAACAATTTTTTTTTTTTGGCCTAATCATAAAAATTGTTCAATATTTGACCTTATTACATTCATGAAAGAAACTTGAACATTATAAACTATCTGTTCCACTAGTTTGAAATGAAATGTTAGCTGGTAACCGACACTTTCTAGGTTCAAGTTCACAGTTCATTATATTGCAGTAAAAGTACGAGATTGTATGTTTATTGGCGTGACATTGAGTATATCTCCCTCTTTGACATGAAATTGCCAATTACAAATAACGTCTATACAGGGATAAATTGAGAGCTCAAGAACCCATGGTGACCTGAAGATGGATTGACAGTTGACAGGATCAACAATCTTGTTTGGCAATTTCTACCAGTGGTGTATCAACTAGCTGCTGATGGACAAAAGTCAGACATGACGGATCAAGAATCTAGTTAGCAACCTCTACCAGTGGTGTATGAACTAGCTGCTGCTGATGACACCAGTCAGACATGACGGAGATGTACCAAGCAAGCAAAGAGGCTCACCAATTTGGAGCCAAATTACAGTACCGTGAGTGCATCAGTTTGCATAATCCTGATGTGCATTCTCCATTTACCCCACAAACATAACATTTTATCTCTTCTTTCCCTTGCCCTTAGTTGTCTTCTTACTGGTCGTCTTCTGACTATATTTAGCTTCTAGATTTGAAAAGAAATCATTGGATTGTTGCTCTCGTGATTTCTGCCTACTCTGTATGAGAGCTGACAGGGAGTCTAGTTCTTGGTTTTTATTCATTCCGAGCTCTTCTGCCAATTCCTCAGCTTCTTCGGCCTCTTTCTCCGCCTGTAAACACGGGAACAATAATGTTGAAAGATTTGAATCATAATGGTCATTATTTATTTAGTGTTAACTTCAATAGATAAAGTGGCGTGTGCAGGATTTCTATGGTAGTGGGGTCACAGACACTCCATTCCCCAAATAACTTCACACCACTTTGCCAGATTATTAGTTCTTGAATGTGTGCAAAAACATTTACCAATTGTACATTAATCTTGCCATTGTTTTGGTTTTAAACAGGCTTCTAAAATGATACTCCTGTTCATATGCGAAATTGGCTATTTTCATACTTATTTGGTTTCAATTCCCCCGACTGACGTCTTCAAATTGGATAGAAATTAAGTTAAACACATAGATTTCACCAATGGTTGCATTTGCCCCCAAATGATATTCAAAGGTGGGGATCTGCGACCCCCCCCCCCCCCCCCAGTATTTAGGCTCGCCACTGACTAGACATTCTCACAGTCAGTTGGAAACCTTTTTTTTTAGTGAATATTTTGATTCTACCTATGAGTAAGCAAGCTATCAAGAAAGTCTAGTACAAAGACTTCTACTCTCTGCTGTATGAGTTACAAGATATATTCTATAATACACATAGACTATGGGCTACCCTACCGCTTTAGGATTACAATCGCTACCTCGGCTCTGACAGCCAAGCTGGTCTAGTTGTTATGACATTCGCTTTGGGACTGATAGGTACTGGGTTGGAAACCAGTATCGTCTGATTTATGTAAAACTTTTGCATTCAATTCATTTTCTGTTTATTCCAAGTCGGAAGATTTACGACAAGGCTAAATCATTGTAACCAGACACCATATTTCAACCTTGCAAGATAAATTATT
The DNA here is from genome assembly GCA_035610835.1 of Ophiura sarsii. NCBI lineage: Eukaryota > Metazoa > Echinodermata > Ophiuroidea > Amphilepidida > Ophiuridae > Ophiura > Ophiura sarsii. The sequence continues at coordinate 1,628,782 of CM069456.1, forward strand.
GGTTGATGGAGACGGAGCGTATGTAAGAGTCAATTATTGCTGGTTTCTTACAGTATAAAGAGTAGTCTATAACAAAACTTGTTACATTTCGTCGCCATATTCTGTCAGTTTATTAAAGTAAACTTTGCTCCAAATTATACAAAGTATTACAATGGAAATGACGAGAGACAATACAAGACGTCTGCATACGTCAAGGTACAACACGAGAAGAGAGAGAAAGAATTTTTACAAGCTCGCTCGTCAATACGGCGCTCAGCTGTGATTGGCTAACGGTTATTCATATCAAAGCGTCGATTGGCTCAAATCAATATAAATAATGCGAAGTCAAACTACCAACATAGGAACATAGCATTATTTATGTAGGGGTGTTTTTTACATCCCACATTACTTATGTAGGGGTGTTTTTACATCCCACACATATAATACATATACTGATGGTCTTGACATGGTCTTCACACAGGTAGTCACTTTTCTCCATAATATTAACCAAAATTATATATTTTTCTAACAGATATCCATAGGTGACTAAATAGCCTTGTTCCCGACTGACCCTTTATTCCTTCAATCTTTCAAAAATTCTCTGTTTTACAAATTTGTTGATAACCTTTTTTGAATTTTTCTTTTAAATATTGGAATTTTTCTATAACTTTTATTGAAAATTTTGAAAAAACAACAACATCGAACAACAAATGCCTGATCGACCAACCCTACCTGAGAGGTCCGTTTGAGGAATTCTTACAAAAAGACACCCTACATGGCCCAAAAAGAATTCATGCTGCATGTAAACAGCGCCCTCACCTTTCGTTTCCTCTTTTTCTGTTCTTTCACATCCTCTTTGCTGAATTGTTCAAAGTCTGGTACTTCTTCTTTCTTGATAAGCTTCTTGATGATCTTTCTGTATCGTGGTTCATCTTCTACTTTGGAACACATGACACCTTCCAGGATCTTTTCCATGTTTCCTTCATGTTCTAGGTACGCTGCTTTCAGATCGGATAATTCTTCATCTGAACCTTTGATATGTAACGGAGAAGAAATTGACTGTAGTGTTTCAGATTCCCCAGGGAGAGTATATAATGGGAGAGGAAATTCAAATAGCAAAACTGAAACCTCCTATACGTGTATATGGGCATATGGCGTTAGTACGCGCGATGTAACTCTTGAAATTAGGGCGCTATCTTGACATGGCTATGTATGACAGCACTAAAGTCCTTATAAAAGGGACATTGAGACGTGCAATGTAACTCTTATAAATGGGGGCGGTTGAAATTAGGGTGCTTTCTTGACAATGCCATGTATGACAGCACGAAAGTCCGTATAAGAGAAATTTAGATACGCAATGTAACTCTTATAAATGGGGGCGCTAGCACACTAGAGGCTTCAATCTTGGCAATAGGAAGTCTGTGTACTGTGGCACCAGCCAGGATTCCCCATTTTCAGATGATCCTGATTCCTAATCTGAATCTAAATAAAATATAACAGGTAAGAAATCAAGCCTTGAATTACTTGTCTGAACCTGTAACAGATTTGAGCCTTGTGTCTGTTTTTAAACCCCTTCCTTATTTGAACAGAAACAGACGGTGACTATATAAAAAAATACAGTCTTGTCTTCAAAATGAGATACTTCCAAATAGACATTTCTTTGGCTGAATTGTAATGTTATTTCAAATAGATAACAAATTAACTACATCGTGAAGATTTATGGTATGTCTCTTGGTCTTCCTAATAAAAATCTAGACTTGGTAACAAAGGGACCAGCCCTCAAATTAACCGAAGGCACCGAAGGCAATTGCCGTCGGTGCCCCACCTACTTGCCTCGATGCCCTCAACTTCTGGCTGTTTTTACTCCATTGAAAAGTACATAATTGCCTTGGTGGAAGTGTGAATTGAATTGATTGATTTTTATTAACATTTCACAGTCGTGGCCCTAAGGCCAAATTGCATGAAATTTACATGATAAAAACATTGAAAAACAAGACAAGGAACTTATTAATTAATATAAAAGATAATGTTGCACATTATAGATAAAAACATCAACAATATGATATGGTATAAAACATTGAAAAACGCCGAAGAACAAGGCAAGGTAATTAAGTTATTAATTAATTAATATAAAAGAGAATATTGCACATTATAGATTTATTTTATTTTAAATTGCATTAGTTGGTGCCCCTTTCAAATTGCCTGAAATTGCCTTGCCCTTTCCATTTCTTAATTTGAGGGCTCAAAGGGACAGTGACTACAATGTTTAAAAATGTTATTCAAACACTTTGTAGGTGTAATGTAAAGTGTTCCCCCTGTCCCCTGATCAATATTGAATCCCACAATTTGCCCACCATCAGCACAGGGCCTCACAGGGCCTCGCAACCAGTGTCCAAATGAAGTGGTAATCCGGGCGTCCTGATGCCCAAAACTGCCGCCGGACACCTAGAAAATTCAATGCTGGTAATCCGTCGGACGACCACACTTTAAAAAATAAAATTTAAAAAAAACCCTTTTTTTTTCAAAGTCAAAAATGATAAAACATGACCTTAGATGACCCATATTTGACCCGAAATAAGTTGCATGGTACCCCATGACCCACACCATAGCTCTGGTAACTTATAACTTAAGATCCAAAATATTTGTATTTCATTATTCTGATTGAAAGTACAACCAAGGAGTTATTATATTAACTATGATAACTCTTTGGTACAACTTTTGAGGACCGTTTTTATTTTTAAAAGTGAACAACATCTAACTAAATTCAGTAAACTATGCACATTGTTCTTTATCACAGATGACAATAGAAGACTCGCAACATTGATCGATGGGGAAGGGGGAGGGGTATGAGTAAGGGGATACTGCGGGCTACCATAAACAAGTTTTCACGTGACTCAAACATCTTATTGCGTGTTATGTAACAGCATGGCAATTAGGGTCAGTGTTCGAACACATTTTTTCTATGATTGTAGGTTGAACCCTTCTTGAAAATTTAGGTGAGAAATCTCTGGCTGTAAGTTAGTACTCTGGATTGAAAATGAGATTATAATTGATTTTGCCCTTTTTTGAACTTGGAACTGGAATTGCTGTAGGTCATGCTTACTGTTTACCTACCTTTATATTTGTCTTCAAATTGTTTGATATCATTGGCATCAATCTTCTTGAATAGAATTCTCCAGTAATCATACCAATCTCTGTCTTGCTCCATGTCCACCTCATCATCAACCTCACCTGGAAAACAAATCAATCAATCAATTAAAACTAGTAGTTATTTATCAATCAATCAATCAATCAATCAATCAATCAATCAATCAATCAATCAATCAATCAATCAATCAATCAATCAATCAATCAATCAATCAATCAATCAATCAATCAATCAATCAATCAATCAATCAGAAGGTCTGTGGTCTCACATACATTCGAGAAAAATCAATCAATCAGAAGGTCTGTCTCACATACATTCGAGAAAATAGCTAAGCTATATGCGGGGTTTTTTGGTTGGTTTCCTGTTGGGGTTTCTAAGAAAAAAATAGCTGCGGAAATTACCATGCTTATTAAGCGCACTCCGTCGCAAGACCCCAGTGCGCTGAACAAAAAGTACAAAAATATGAACAAAGATACAAAACACTATGAAGTCATTTGCTGAAAGAGGTGAGTCTTGAGTGAGCTCTTGAATTGTTGCAGTGATGTGGCATTTCTAACATGAGATGGGAGCCGGTTCAAGAGCTCCGGAGCTGCATGAGAGAATAATCTTTGGCCGTAGGTGACAGTGTTAGTTTTCCTCCGTTGTAAGATGACAGATGCATTTGACCTAAGAGTGCGTGTGGGTTCCTTGATGGAAATAAGATCGCATAAATACTTTGGAGCCTGGTTATTTAGTGCTTTGTATGTTAAAAGCATAAGTTTAAAAACAATACGGCTCTCCACAGACAACCAGTGAAGATATTTTAACACTGGGCTTATATGTACACACTTCTTTGTCAAGGTTACCAACCGGGCAGCGGCATTTTGGATGCGCTGTTATTTGCTCAATTAAGAAACTGGAAGTCCATATAATATGCTGTTATTTGAGTCCAGACGAGAAGAGACAAATGCGTGAACGAGTTTCTCAGATAAATGAGTGTGGTGCTCATTCCACTGGAGCACATGTGCTCGTCAAATTGGAGGAACTCAAGATATGATCTGCTGGATGGACTTCCACAAGTCCCAAATCCCAATGCATTGCAAGTTGCATCAAATGTGTGATACAACTTTCAAATTCCGGTGTATTGTTCTGTATCCATCTATTCAGTGCCAGTAATTAAAGGTAGATGTTCCGATTGCTGGCCCGATTTTCAACTTGATGTTTTCAGGGTTCTAGCCAGGACCATTTTAGTGCCGGGTAAATTTACTAACGGCGAACGGAGAAAATGTAGGGAACGAAGTACAGTGGATCTTGGCATGGGATTCAGAGGCCTTCTTAATGTCTTTTTAGGGTTTTTTAATGCACTTTGAGGGTTCCTGCCACATCATTTCTTGTTTTATGAGGCAGTTTAATGATTTTATCCACAAATTGTAAAAAAAAAGAAAAAAACCTTTTAGAGTGCCGGGCGGCCAGCCTAATTCCGGGCCGAGCGCCGGGCGGGCTAGCCCAGTGGTGGGCGGGCCCGCCCGTAGCCGCCCGGCGTAGCTAGAACCCTGGATGTTTTCTATTTTACATGAAAGGTCATCCTTAAAACTGTCGCATTCCAAAGTTTGAGTTGCATAACTCCAACGGTTCTATTTTTAGAACCACAAGGTCACACAATATTTGCCCATTGAATAGTACACAAACTGGTGGTACCTTTGGCAGTAATTCACCACATTTTAGCTTATAATTTCTAAATGGAACATTTCTGGCCCCTAAGATTTGACCGACATAATGAGAAAAATATGGGGATTCTTCTGATCAAAATATCTTGATGTGAAAAAAAAGTCATAGCCCCAAAAAAGTGATCGGAACATACACCTTTAATTCCAATAAAGACTCTATGATAGATCTGTTTATCACATTTTGAGCCATGAGCATTTTGATCCGTAAAATTCAAAAAGAGGATCTGTAGCCTACAGTACTCACTTACCTGCCTCATCATAGATGTTGCATTATCTGACAACACACTGTTAAACTTCTAGCAAGATCTGAAATGTGGCCAACCTTATTATCTCTAATAAGCGCCCCTGTCCTAATAAGCGCCCACCAGTGTTGTCACTAGCCAAAATTTAGTGCCTGTTATTTTACTGACGGCGAACGGAGTAAGTGTAGCAAACGAAGTGCAGTGGATCATGGCATGGGGTCCAGAGGGCCTTCTTAATTTACCTTTTTTTTAGAGTGCCGGCTACACCCGACCGGCTTATAGTGACAACCCTGGCACCCACCCCTCAAGATTGTTGCTTATTAGGGATAATGTGGTACATTATTTTCGAGCCTTGAAAATGTCGTACCCCATTGTTATAAAGAGTTGCCCTCAACGTCTGACATAAGGTGTATCGCATCGCAAAATGCTCCACAAGACATCATGTTTGCGACGCAACTGTAAAGAGCCGTCGCATATTATGCGATGCCATATTTCGACTAGGGAACCATTGAAGGGGCAATTGGTATTGGAGTAGCAATTGGGGTTCTACCCAATTGTGATTCATAGACTCTCGCACATGTGCTAAGAAGCAAAGCGCACTATTACGGTGCTCAAAACAAATTATCAAAAAGACTAACAATACAAGTTTTGTTAACATCGATAATAAGGTGTTCCCCGTTTTGCAAAGGCCGTATGTATGATCGAAGGATTTAACTTATTTCCCGGAGGGTTAATACTTGATATTTGTGTGGATTTGATCAGTATTTTAAGGTTATTTTCTTAAATAAAATTTTATGATTTTTCGTTTTCCGTTTTCAAATCCAGATTTCCGCGAATTTTTAATGCCTATAAAAACTGCTACACAAAACTTAGGAATTGCGACACAGGTCATAAAGTGCATAGCAGTTTTTGCTACGCAAAAATAAAGCCGAACGTCTGACTTTGGTTGGCCTACCTGTTTCATCATAAAGGTTGCGTTTGCTCTTATCCGACAGCACACTGTAGACTTTTCCCAAGGTCTGGAATTTGATGGTAGCTGTTTCTCTTTCATCAGCACTCGCACGATCTGGATGAACTTTCAGCGAAATCTTGTAGTAGCCTTTTTTGACTGAAAGTGAATTTAATGGGGAAAAATAGCATTTAGGATTGGAATGAGATGATGTTTGTCGAAGTATTATTAAACTTGACTTGACTTGACTTAGGGCGGATGATTTTTCCGAACCACAATGCCTCTCCAGATCTTCCTTTCCAACATAGCTGTCCTAATTTCTTCCACCTGCAGTCCTGTATCACGTTTGAGTATGTCGATGTAGGTCAGGGCTGGTCGACCACGCTTTCTTACTCCGTGCTTTGGAATCCAATGTATGAGTTTGTGTACAAGCTCCATGGACCCCCTAAAGCAGTGTCCAGCAAATCTTGTTAAAAATTATTATTAAAAATTAGCTGAAATGTACACTGAATTCTTTCCACTCAAACATTTTGGAAATATACTTGAGATTGAGATGGGTATTTAATTTTGTGAATCCATATCCCTCACGAAATTAGCGAAAAATTAAGTTCCTCACAAAATTTCAATAATAATTGAGTGGTTTTACAGTTCTTTACTAAGTTACTGTCATATAAAATGCTATGGACGTAAGTCAAGCTATTATCATGTAGGGCTGTCATCGAGATCTTTTTTTCATGTCGACATGTTGCCATTGTACTATCTGTGATATAATCGATATGATGTCCACATTTTATGAATTTACTAAAGTATCATGCCGATCGTCACAGCAAAATTAAGGTCCGTGGTAATGAGATATCACTGCAGTATCTACAATAGCGCTATGTCAAAAGTTCAAAACCTTTAGTATAAACATAGATACAATCATTAATTCACCAATTTTCTACATCTTTCATTACAAAAAACAACCTGAAAAAATGTCAAACTTGCGGATTCTCTTTCAATATATTAAAATTATTATGATAACGTTTCTAGAAAGTAATCGTAAATTCCTCAATAAACCTGATAGAATCCTATTATATTATATCGATATTGTTAAAAGACGGAGGATTTAGACTAAGCAAGTTATTACGGGAAATTAAGTGGCTTTTGAATTTTAAATGTAATAGGGGTTGCATTTAGCCATTTTTAGCGAACTTTGTAGACATTTAGAACTTTCATGGTCTTATAATAAAAGCTTAAATTAAACAATATATCGACATACATGTCGGGATTGATAGCGATGTCGATATATTATAATGTCGATATCGTCCATGTTGATGACAGCCCTTATTTAATGCGAGCATGTTTTGTTGTTATTCGCAGAATTGCATCCAGATGCATGAAATTCGTGAATGACTATGCCTGCATGTGTGTGACAGCTTCACGATTAACCAATCAGGATGCACATTAATTAAGAGTCCAGTACGCACTTCCTGCATACCCGGTTTACACACACACGCCCCCTACACACCCATTATTGGAATATGTCTATAACATGACGCAGACTATAATTATTGTTCTGTTGTTAACAAACAATCATCTCATCTATAGTTTGTTCAGTTCCAAATTGGCGAGCCTCCTTACAAATTTACAGCAACGAATTAATACAGAAGGGTGTAGGACTGTTCTGGTTCTGGTCCAACACCATAAGTGGGGAAAACAGGAACCGTGTGGGGTGTGTGTATTGTGTGTGCTTGTGTTCTTCCTTACTGTAGCTAGTGTTAAGCAGTCCGTAGCTAGGTTTTTCATATTGGGGGGCAAGAAATGAAAGTGAACCGACAAGATTGTTCCGACTAATGAAATGCCTGCGACAATTTTCGACTTAACACTTATTTTTGCTATGATTGAGGTACATTTGGGCTCAAGCTTGTAGCAAAACATATTTCATTTTGGGGACACATGCGCGCATAGCACGCGAAAAAATTCTATCGTGTACTTTGACCTTAACCCCCCCCCCCCCCCCCCCTCTGCTACGCCACTGGTGTTAAGTGAAGGCGCACATCATACTTTTTCGTCAATTTTGTTGTCAATTTGGAACTGATTAAACAAATGTATTTTATATAAGTAATCATTTTTAAGCATGTATTATATTGATGTGCAGGGCCCCGAGTAAGAACAGCGGCCAGCTGATTCGGGCAACCCTGGGTAAAGTCCGAAAGATATTAGTTAGGCCTAATATAATAATACATTTGATACACAGACGCGTGACGGTGCCACCATATCGATGTACATGTACAGCATGGATGTGTACAGTCAATGCAAAACAGTACGGATCAATAAACTAGGTATTTTTACATCGTGTAAGGGGGCGTGAGTTGTTTCGAAGGGGGATCAGGAGGAGATTGGCCTCTTGAGTTGACTTGGTATTGTGACGGAGCACGATTTGGCCTACTTTGTATTTCTGGACATTTGTTCAAATTAACCCTTGCTTAGGCTACGTTTCGCTTGCGAAACACAGTTTTATGATAGTCGTGTTCCTCGTGTACATTACTTTTCCGTTCGCAGACTTTTAGTCCTCATTTGAATTTTTAGGAGAGAAATTAGGCTGTCATGTCAATGCTCCACTTTTTATAAATATCAACTTTTTGCATTGATTCCCCCATTGACTCTGTGTATTAGTGCAATGCTCGTCCGATATTTAGACCATGCACATGAATTTTCATTCACTGATTTAGGCTATTTCATCGATCCAATTTCAACTATGACTTACATTTTTCACTGCTATTCCGTCATGGCATCATTTATTTCATAATTTGGATATCCCAAAACTAGCATTTTTGATGAGTTTAATCGTTGAAAATCTTGTTCAGGCTTTTACTTTCGTAACTTTTAGATTGCATTTCCCGGCATCTCTCCCAGGTCAATCGAGTTGCTAGTCCATTGACCTGGAGATCTCTAAATTTAGTAACATTGCCATTTTATAGTATCGTATTTTTAGACTTTGCAAATTAGGCAACCGTGAGCTGTGCCCTGGGATTATTCACAAGTTTCTAATTCACTTTGGGTTTCGCGAAGATCGTACGATGAGCAGATTTTACTCAAAGTTTGACATGCGCAGTTTGCGAAATGAGTAACTCAGAGCAGCTCGGAGTAAACAATTTTACTCGCGAGCTGTGTATGATGTCCGGGAGTGACTATATACACTCCCGTCTTGTAGCGATTTTCTATAGACTATATACACGACGGCTTATAAATCCTCGTCAATTCTCGCGTGATTCCTGTTCAGAGGGTTTGCGACTGCGGGAAAGAAAGTAAGACCGTCGTGTACGAGATAGACTTGGGACCAGTCTTCACTTCTTGTTTTCCGTTTCGGGAGAGCCCGAAGACCGAGAGTGAGTGCCGGGTGGGTGGATGTTTGCTAACATTGTCCTATAAATAATCTAATTTATCAAAATAAATAAATAATTATTTTAGGTGCGCTGTGAAAAGCAGAATGCTGTGGCTTGAGAATAAAATACGGTAAAATAAACCCCCCCCCCCCCAATACCTTAGTATTTTAGTCTTAGACAATGTGACATTAAGTCTAGTTGTGACAACATTGAACACATGCAGTAGTGATTGGAGTGATGATATCGATTTCCTTTGTGTAAAACGGAAATGATGTTGAAGTTCATTGAAGTAATTGTTTAACAATCGATTATTTCGTTTAGAGCTTTATAAGGCCACATAAAAGTAAACATGTTTAGCGTCCCCGCCCCCTCATATTTTTTGACTCGCTTCAATTTCCTTTCGTTTTTTCTTTTATTTACGGTCATAACCTTTTTATTCAGAGTGTTTAAAAAAAAATGACGACGATAAAGAACATTTTTGGGGCACCTCCCTTTCCTACCAAAGAAAATAAAACAGCCCCTTTTTTGTAAGCATTTTAAAACTAGCGGAAAAACAAGTTCTGTTGTGACTAGAACCACAGCATATTTAATAGAGGCCTCCTCCTCAAGGCTAGCCCAGGTTTATTAAAATCGCTATATAAACACAAGGGCGATTTTGTACTAATTTTTTTTAAAGGCCTCCTATTATTTTATTAGAAAGTCCCTACGCTAAACATGTTCTAATATTTTTATTAGCCTTCTCTAACCAGGGAGGTGTAGTGACACCTCCCTGCTCTGCACTCGGCCCACTTGAGCTTCAATTTCGCTACACGACTGTCTGTCGTCATGTATCACTCGATTTAGCGTTCAGGTTGAAGACCGTCGTGTACATAGTCTTTGCATTTTCGCTACACGACTGTCTTTTATACTAAATTTGCATCTGCGCATGCGTTAACGACTGTCGTGTATATAGTCTGCGCAATTACGCTACACGACAGTCTTGTATATAGTTTCGGCCATGATGTCCAGCTCATTTTCGGACTTGCGCAGTTCGGACAATGAGTAAAACGTTGGTCCAATCAGAGATTGTTATTTTACTCATTCGGGCTCAGATTTAGGGTTTGAGCGGGGTGTATAAATAGATGAGCAATGTCGGAGCCGACTCACTTGTTGACTTGACTGTCATAAAAGGTGCGGCTACGGCTGAGCTGTCAAACTCGCAAACTTTTTAGCATACAAATTCAGGTGCACTTGACTTTTATACGAGGTTAGATTTTATTAGTGATTATAATTTTGCAAGACCTGATTTACGATTGCAATGATTATAATGTAGGATTATCTGCTTTCTCGGGCGGTGTTGTTGGTGACCGGCAGTGAGATGGTATGCCTAGGCAGCATCTCCGGCGAGAGGATCTGGCGCACCGCCTCGGTTCAACCATGCCTATCCCCGTGCGTGCAACGGGATAGCAGGTCAATAATTTTCTCAGTAATTCTAAAACAGGCCTGATGCCTTTAACCTTTCATAAAAACTCGTACTTGAAGTTTAACCGTTTTATTAAGAAGTACATTCTGGAGTTTTTATACTTGTTTACAAATTTACAAACAGCAGACACTTGCTCGATCGAGATAGATTTTTATGGTGTATATATTGTGTCTTGATAGTCATTTACGGCAATAGATTTTTATAGTGATTTACTATCCAATCAAATGATCATTCTAAAACATGAAAGGCAAATTTTATTGAGAAAGCAGCTTTTTCTTACCTCACATTTTTACTCCTATGTCTTCGGACAAGTGCAGGGCTACGCCCCTCTTTTTAGATTCACTTAGGTTCAATTGATTCATACATTTTGTCGTCTGCCGATAAACCAGACGTTTATAGTATTTCATATTTCCTTCTTGTGCCACTTAGGTACTCGATTTCATTAGTCTTATATTCAGAAATTATCATATGAAGCAATAATGAAAGAATTTGGCTCAGTATCGTTTCGATACTTTCATCATTTTGATTCTCGCGGCTGTGACCGCTGACCTGGGATCGCTTCGTTAGTTCAGATTTCCCAGCATGCATTGGGGCAAATCGCTTAATTTCAATTCACCAAAAATCCCCCAATGCTATTTCGCTATGTCGATATTTCGGATTATTCATATTTTTACTAGGCCTTTGCGGTTCCCGATTTAATTCATTGTCCCTTTTAGTAATTTATATAATTAAATTACTAATTTTTCCTTATTGCTTCAATACAGGAGTTAAAAATATATTTAAGTCAAGTGTGCCAGGTATGCGAGTTAGATAGGCTCCGGTTCTATTTCTTTATGAATTATACAATATTAATATTATATTAATATTAAATGCTGTTAAAAATAATTCCTATAATTATAGGAATGGGGTTCTTTGAATTTATCAGACAGCATCTTTGTATTCAAATTCTTCATAATATTATTATATTGTGAACCTAATTGATTTATTCCAAATTAATATTACATCTCTGAAGTGTTAATGCTACATGACGATCTCAGTGAATTAGGTGCTAGAATATTCCGCCGTCCGTATATTATACGAGTTACCAAGATTCCGAGAATATATGTTATTGATATCACAAATTGTGGTAGTTTTGCAGACGTGATTTCTTATATACAAGTCTTATTGTCTCTAAAATGAGGACGTTACACCAGTCAAATTACATGTAATTTAAATTACGTGGGATAATTCACTCTGGAGACCTTGACGACGACATAGCAATTTTATACACTACGATACGACTACCAGAACTGTAGACCACTGTGTAGTACATAAATAGATGTAGGATTTCCTACATTTACTCATAAATTACCTTAAATCTTATCTTATAATTTGATACCTATACGAGGCTGATGACATCTTTCTTATACTGAGATACCACCATCTAATGCATTATAAAATCATCTCATTGCAGTCAAAATTCAGTGATATTTGAGAACTAAAGCACCTTCGATGTCAAAAACGTTATATTTATGTTCTGCAAGCGAGGTCACGGGGTCGTAGGTCATCGCCCTGACTGCGACCTTTTGTCTCGCTTCCTAGACTATTTTACCAGGAGTTTAGTCACTTACAAAATATCATAATTATTACACGCACACAATTCTTTGGGCATTAGATAAATAATGCAATTTAATAACCATTTCATTAAGATTGGTTAACTTTATTCTTGAGTCTTCTTCATCCTTTGCCTTCCCCAGTACTAAATTGCCTTACCGGACTCGTCCCGTTACAGATTTTGGTGGCAGCGGTTCAGGAGTATTATAAACCTGCTTTTTAGACAGGTTGGCCCTTATAGACGCTACTTGTTGAATTTAGTACTTGATCGAAATGGCAACTAGGACGTTGAGATCAGGAAGGCAGATCGCCGCTCATGAAGACATGGTGCGGGAGGAGAACGAAGAAGAGACTGGGGAGCACCCTTTAGAGTATGACGACCATGATACAAATTACGCTGCAGACGATATCCTGCATCAGGACGAACGTCGCAGCGACAGTTTTGGAAATCCAAACGTAAACCAGCCAGAGCGGTTTAGCCGAGATTCGGCTGAGGATACCGCGTCCTGCAGGCAGGATAATGTGGATGATGTGCGTGCTCGCGACACGGCATCGGCTGTCTTTGGTGGAAGTCCGGTAAGGGACTATGGAGATTATCCACACTCCAGGTACCCGCCGGCAGACAATCATGGAGTGCAAGGCGGAATTTTTCGTCAGGTTGGCAGTGCTCGGGGGAGAGGTGTTTCCCGGTTTCAGAACCATTATCAACCAGGGGCGATCAGTCGACCAGGTTGGGGTTATCAGAATTCCATGGGTGACACACAAGGGAATAACAACAGCAACCAGTTGGGGCGTTCGATGCCTAGAGAACAGGAGAGAAAGATGAAGATGAAACCTCCGGTTTTTGATGGTACGTCATCATGGGACGATTACCTGGTACAGTTCGAGTTGATTGCTCAGTTAAATAATTGGAGCGTAGCCGACATGGCATCATACTTGGCAGTTAGCCTTAGAGGTACTGCACAGGCTGTTCTGGGTGATTTGGACTATTCAAAGAGGAGAGATTTTAATGCACTAGTGGCTAGTCTCAGCCAACGTTTCGGGTCGGAAAATCAGACGGAGATGTTCCGTGCAGTTTTGAAGACAAGGATAAGACAATCAAGTGAGAGTTTGCCAGAATTGGCACAGGCCATGAGAAGGCTTGTGAAACAGTCGTATCCATCCGCACCCTATGAGCTTCTTGAAACATTGGCACGGGATCATTTCATTGATGCTCTTTCGGATTCGGACACCCGCTGGCGGATACAACAGGCCAGGCCACAATCTATCGATGAGGCAGTGAGGGTTGCAGTGGAGTTGGAGGCGTTCCAAGAGGCCGAACGCCAACGAGGAATATATCGAAAGGTGGTTCGTGCCGTTCAACCGGCCTCTCCCAGAGTTGAGAGGAAAGTTACATTCAACAATGAGGAAGGAGTTAGCAAATCAGGCGAGAACATTAATGAAACCCTAAGTGTCATGCAACAGGCTATTAGAGATTTAACGTTGGCTGTGAAAGGGAACCAGCCAAAATGCTATGAATGCGGAGAGGTAGGGCATATGAAGCCAGACTGCCCACAGAAGCAACATCGTCCATCTCGTTCCTATGGCGACCAATCTAACCAAAGCAGTCAACAGAAGCTAACATGCTATGAATGCGGAGAGGTAGGGCATATTAGGCCAGACTGCCCACAGAAGCAACATCGTCCATCTCGTAATTCCTACGGCAACCAATCAAACCATAACCGCCAACCTCGTCCATACCATCAACGCCAACCATACAGACCACAGGGAAACTAAATGAAGTCGAACTTCGGGCCCAGAATTCGGCATTTTCTCAACATGGGGGGCCTTCAAAAGTGAACAAAATTTGTTTGGATTTAAACGACAATGGACTTCATGTGACAGTGAAACTGCAAGGTCAACCGACCAAATTTCTAGTTGATACAGGCGCTGTTCCGAAATATTTTTCCCGGCGTAACAGATTTCCCGGTAGATTAATACGCATGCGCCGAAACTCCTAAATATCATTTTGTTTAAAGGCAGCTATTTTCACTTTCTACTCAAAGTGAACGTAAACAGATTGACTGAACACACAGTAACACCGATTGACTAGTTGAGTCTATGAGTGGAAGAGGGGAGATCACTTAAAAAACCGAAATGAGTGATGTAATTGTAATAATAAATGGAAAACTTTCCAATGGCAGATCATCGGGCAAGCCGGACCCGGGTCTGTATATCTGTACACTACATATATGGGCATGTATTCCTCGGTTCACAATGGTTTAGGGATACGCATTAATGTTCAAGTGTTAATGGCAATCTCTCGCTAGACGTCCCGTAACTCAAGTGCGCATGCTCAAACCAATCAAAATACGTTGTAGTTATACACGGTTTATTCCGTACGGGACGTGAGGCAAGATATAGCCAGTGTTATCGGAAGAAGACATGATATGATCATGATGTGAGTTGGGTAATTTTTACTGGAAATATGGCAATATAACTCGGCTACCCGATCTCAGCTTTAACGCACCATCTGCTGAAGCCTTTAGCATGTTATTGTTAGGAAGCACCTTTAAATTTAGTTCAACATCTATGATCTAGTTACCAAAACGTCGCGTCCTACTTCATGAATCATGTGCTTGCATGAGCCTATTTTCGTAAAGTTGGTGAAATGTATAACTAAAGAAGTTATACCCTACCGACAGAACCGATACAACTTAAAGTTAAGGTTGACATAATTCAAACTGCGTCATTCATTTCGGGCATTTATTTGTGCCGATTGACAATAGCCTAGGGCTAGGCCTAGCTGTTTGTTGTATTTATTATTATTAAAAAATAATAAGCTTACTAAATTATATTTTAATTGTGATTATCATTAGTTAGACTAGTCTAGAGCTTGGACATGAAGGAGTTATCATATAACTCCGCCGTAGGCGTATGTCAAGGTGTTGATAAATAATCCCAATGATCATGATGATACTGATAGGCGTGCACAGGATTTTTTTGGTGCGACAGAGGCTATGGGTTCGCATCGCTATCCGCGGTTAAACGCGGACGGAGTCTGAGGAGGGATGTGCTTCCCTTGGAATTTGATTGTTTTTCTTGAATTTTTGAACCCGTTAGTGCGATTTGGTGTTTAATTTTGACCATAGCTTTATATTGAAAAGCCTTAAAAGGCAATGTCTGGTTAGATGTCCCGTTACTCAAGTGCGCATGTTCAAACAAATTAAAGTACGTTGCAGCTAATACTGTTTACTCCGCAGTGCATGAGTGGCGTATCTGGGGTCTTTTTCAGGTGGGCAAAGGGTATTTTTTCCAGGTGAAAACCAGTTCGACCCTATTATTTTAAGTAAAAAAATTGCGCAGCTGGGTTGTTTATTCCAGCGAATGACGTTGCATCCTAAAGTAGATGCGCGCGCAGTGCGCGAAAACTTAACAACACATCTACACAAGCCTCGATTTAAAGACATGTGAACCGGGAGCTACTTTGTAACTTTTCTGACAAAAGTAGCTCCCGCTCATATACTTTGCTATGCAAAATTTGGAAACACAGGGAGGCTAAATATTGGCAACCGGGGGGCAAAAAACTCCCAGCTCCCACTTAAATCAAGGCTTGTATTACACGAATCTGGCCATTTAGGTAGGCTACATTTTTCTTTCAAACGGGCTTTTATAATATTAATGATATACCTGGATAAATTTGCCATTTTTATACATTGAATTGCCCATCATCTTACCGGGCAAGGGGCAAAGTTGTCATTTAGAACTTAGAAGGGAATTAAAGGTATATTATGTGATCTTTCCAGGGGACGCCCTCAACATCGAAAAAAAAATTGAAAGAAGATTTTCTTGCAGATTTACATTTCTGATCATAAATCGTACATACATTCCAAGTTACAGAGCGATACGATTCTTAATTACTTCAAAATCATGATTTTAGAGTGAAAATAAACTGTCGGATAACTCCGACAGTTTATATTTTTACTCTAAATTCACTCTAAAACCATGATTTTGATGTAATTAGGAATCGTATCGCTCTGTAACTTGGAATGTATGTATGATTTATGATCAGAAATGTAAATCTGCAAGAAAATCTACTTTCTAAAAAAGATAATGAATAGAGGGTGCTATCTGGAAAAGATCACATAATATGCCTTTAAGTAAATCCCATAGATTTTCTCTTTCCTCTTCTCCCTTTCCTTTCTTTTCCTTTCCCTTTTTCTTCTCTATACCCCCCCTTCCCTTCCCTTTCTTTCTCTTCCCTCTCTTCTTCCCTTCTCTTCAATTTTTTTAGCCCGGTAGTGTGAGCTGGCCTTCCCGATCAAAGCTGTCTGGGGGGCACTCTGACCCCCCGGGAGATATGCTACTGTTACTCCGTGCGGGATGTGAGGCAAGATATAGCCACCTTTACTTTTTTCCATTTAATCTTGGCTTAAGTTATTATCAATATCATTCAAAATTGGATTTTGTTTTTCATTTCAATTTTGAAAAAGTAAATATTGGCTATTAAGAAAGGTTTAACAAACCGTTCTTGAAGCCATGTTGTTAAGCTTGACTGATAATTAAACAGTGAAACTGATTTGGGCGTAGCGCGCCAAAAATGTCTATTTTAACACTAATAAAGGTAGACGAATATACACCCTCGCCTGTTCCCCTCCAGCCCAACACGTAGTATTATCAACCAAGCACAATGCTGCTGCTGCTGCTGCTGTTTAGCCATAGTCCTTCAGAGAACCGTCGGCATTCTCTTGCTTGCTTTCACTCTTGCTGCTACCAGTCCGCCATCTGTCCATTCTTTGATATTTTCTGTCCAAGCAGTTTTTCTGCGTCCTGGTCGAGCCTTCCCTTCTACCTCTCCTTCAATAGTAGCTATTACTATGCTTTCCGCACATCGCTTCCAGTGTCAAATATGATGTAAATTCATTACTTCATGAATAATCGCGATAGCTGCGTACCAAGTGCGTTCCAATCAAATTAATCGTTAGATGATAGCTGCGTACCAAGTGCGTTCTAATCAAATTAATCGTTAGATGATAACGCGCACGCCGAGCGCGGGTTACTAATAATTGCCCGAAAGTACTGCGCCAAAGTTTTCCATTGTTTTGCTCACTGACCGACCAATCAAATTAACGTCTCACGCCCCTAAACTGAATATTCAATGAGTTATGAGGAAACACGATTAAAGCTTATTTCTGATTGGTTGAATGATAAAAATGTTAATGAGGGGATGACCCGACTTGGACTGTTTCAATAACTAAGAAGGGGTGGACAAAATAAACAGAAAACTAATTAATTAAATAATTAAACTAATTATTTGCAAGATTATATCGGTACAAATCAACGATTTGGATAAAATATGCATCTTTTTCAGTAATGAGCGCCCCTCGGGACAATTCCTCGGACCAGAACAAAAACCTCAGATTTTAAAACAAATTCACGAAAACAGTTGTTATGCAGTAATTATTCTCTAATCAAATACTTGACATACCAACCTGTCCATATGACAATTTTTTTTCATTTTTAGCGATTATTTTAGGCACTTTTCGAAGCCATACAACTTGTACAGCAGGCCTATACACCACAAATTCAATTTAAATTCCAATGTTTTATTACTAGAAAAACATAATTTATGACAAATTTAAAAGTGCAACAAAATAACTTCTGGGGCGCGCACTGGGGACCGTTTCGCCCTGCAGCACGCGAAGTATTTTAAAAGTGGACGTCGTCATCTTAATGCTAAAATTTAGATTAATCTGTTATATTTCGGGTCTAAATTTGAAATTTTCTTAAAACTTGTATAACAAGGATGGAAAGTGTTCATCAATATATCAAACACTTAAATAGGTTTTTAATGCATAGAACAGGGATAGAATTTCGGCGCGAATCCGTGAATCGATTTGCGTAAAATCACTACCGCGTGAATCCAGGTGGATTCGCACAACAAAACAAAAAAATAGAAGTTGTGCAAGCTTATATAGCCTTATTCTTGATATTATTTTCATTAATTTCACAATAGGCCCTAATGGATTCTCAAAATTGGCGAGAATCCAGGATTTTCGCAAAATTATTCCGCTAGAATCTAAATGGACTCTCGCACTGCAGCGCGAATTTCTAAAGTTATTTCCATAAAATTGTTGGTATATGTTTTATGGCATGTTGTCTTTCTTTCTTTTTTTGGGGGGGGGGGGCTGTTGATTGAGCTGAAAGTTATTTTGAAGTTTGTTTGCTTGCTTACTTGCTTAAGGCGACCCAAAGGGTTGAACTTCTGTGATGGCCTTCCACACTGGTCTTTCAAGCATGCAGTTGTTCATGTCCTGCCTAGTTATAGTACTGAAGTTTTGAAGTTTACTGTTATACAAACATACTGGAAATCAGCCCTCAAATTAACCGAAGGCAATTGCCGTCGGTGCCCCACCTAGTTGCCATGATGCCCTCAACTTTGGGCTGTTTTTACTCCATTGAAAAGTACATAATTGCCTTGTGCCTTTCAAATTGCCTGAAATTGCATTGCCCTTTCCATCTTAATTTGAGGGCTGCTGGAAATGTCTATCTCTATTTTAGTTGAGTAGTCTCAGAAACTGTATTACATACGTGGGCTTGATAGTGAGGCAGCCAGTGTTCGAGTATGGCGAGGGTTGTCTTTTGTCATACAATAATTCCTATGTGATTGGAAATTGCATATTTGCACAGCATTTTAAGAGTGTGTGATAATAGTGGAATACATCCTTGCTACAAAAAGTCCCCACAACCATGCAAGAAGTGTTTGGGAGTCATGTAATTTTGTTGTCCTGTCATGCATTAATGAGCATGTAAAACGACTCAGATCTCATCTGAGTGAGTAGAAGATAATCACAGGTTTCTTGCTGATACTCATTATTGTATCAATGCCATATTAAGTGGTTGTAGTGGCGAGCACCAGTATAAAGTTGGCAAAGTAATTGCTTCTAAAAAATGTCAACTGATAAACAAAACCTAACAAATATATTTTGTATTCTATTCCGAACAGGACTTGAATAAAACATTTGACTGTACCTGGTCGATGGGGCACCTGGAGAGATCAGAAGAGTCAGAAAGAAAACTGTTAGCACAACACATTTCTATTCTTTGCAAACATCATATAAATAAATGTCAACAAACCAAGAACAGATTTGACTCAATTAGAGATTCTGTTCCAGTATTGAGGGGTAAGTAATAAAGTAGATCAATTAAGTTAAGTGCCATACCCATTATCATGAGATCGTGGATATAAGACCTACTGGCGTTCATACATTTCCTGTCTTGAGTGAGGCAGTTTACCTTGTTTATTTGTTTCTAACATATGTAGAAATTGATACCAGTGCCAGATAATTACACACAGTCAGTGGTGGCCAAATGTTTTTCTTATATTCAGGCAACTTTATAAATCAATTGCTTGATTATGAAGTGTTAGTATGAATGGATATTCCATACTTCTTTTGGCATGAATCAAGGTTGTACAATTTCTATTCTGTAAAAGTGCTAGCCGGTGTGTAATATTAATAATATTTTTTTTTAAAAACAAGTTCTTTTGTGTAGAAAACTCAAAATTCAAAATTTAAAAAAAGGTGAATTTGTTAAAATGGCGAAGCACAAACATTTATATGCACATGCAAAGTCAGGGGGAAAGCCTTGATTTATGGATATGTGGACCAAGAGCTACTTTGTAACTTTTCGGACAAAAGTAGCTTCCAGGCCTATAGGTTGGCTCGGATTGACGTCGCGCACAAACAAAAGAGGTAAATTTAGGTCTCTTACACGCCTTGATGTGTATGCTTGGGTCAATCAGCTGCATGGTTGAACAGAACGTAAATCCTGAGAATAAACACCGGGAGCTAAACCTTGGCAACCAGGTGTCAAAAAACACCCAGCTCTCACTTAAATTGAGGTTTGTTTTGGGGGAATTGAGAAGGAGCCAATTGCTGGCCGAGGAGATTTTTGTTGTTGTTGAAATTATGTTGAAATTTACACACTCACACAGGTGTTCTACAGCTTGTCACTGCTAAAACCCATGGCCTTCAGCGTTCGCTGGATCCCCGTCAAGGCATTGCCCCATGGCATGGACCCAACAAGGTCCCTAAGGTAAGCCTAAACCCCACCTGTTTGGGGCTTCGTCAGGGGGCTGCGACCCAGCTTGTTGTTCTAGTCTCTTTAACTTTTCAGGGATGATGTTACAGAGGGCGCTGCGGCGTTGTTTGTCTGCCTGTGTGGGCGGAGTTTAGACTGCCATTATTTTTCGTTGTCTGCTCAAGGATATCAAGACTTAATTTAAAAAAAAATTAAATCCGCGTTGTTCGGGGTGTATATCTTTAAAATAAATATTGTTAGCGTTTTTACTCAAATCAAATGGGGTAATTGTATAATTAATTTCATATTTCGGACATACTTATTTCTTGATACAATGATAATTATTTGTTTTGGAATGACTTAATGTAAGTCTACTTACTGACTCTAAGTTATGGCTGAATGATTGACAGCCGGCTGTAATCAAATCCTGTGAGCAGACGACAAACTCCTTGAATATTCTTGAGCGAGCTATGTCCAGCATCAGAGGGTGATTTAAGGAAGCCCCATAATCCCTCGCGAATTTGTTGTACCCTGGATTTCACCCACCACTGTAGCTACGCACAGCTACCAAAAACATCAGTGAACCATGAAAGTAATTGTGTTGGAAATTATTTTGAAACTATCACAGAGCTGTGTGACCGTGTGCGCTACATGTATTCAGTGGTTTTGCAGTCAACCACAATAGAGAGGCCATGCACTTATTCTTCGATCGGCTTTACAGAAAAGAATCAACCATGCGTCACTAGCGCGTTGTAGCCCATTCTGATTATTCTTTGAATGGACGCGGGATTTTTGAAAGTGATGCAAACGGCGCATGAATGAAATGGAATTACTAGCTTCTTATAGTTTTGGCGAACAAAGAACAGTAGTCATATGCAGGGCCTCTCTAGATGTTGGGTATCAACCCCATTGTTTAAAACTGTTTGAATGGGCATGACTCCTGTTTATTGATACACCAGCTCGATGGTTTCAGAAGTTTTCTAGGAAGGAACCATGCCTTGTTTCTAAGTTATTAATTAGTCGATAAGAGAAATGTGACACTCATATGTTAGAGAACGTTCTATTCTTTTGGAATCTGCTTTCAAAATCCTTATTGACTGATTTTTCGCAGAGAATGAAGCACTTGAAAAGTGGCTATCGGGTGTCTTTTACATGCAAAAGAATAGGCAATTAAAGGAGCGATTTTGATGTCAATTACTTCCTTTATCATATTGTAGTGAATTTTTGGGGCTTCCTTAAATCACCCTCTGGTCCAGCATAGCCCTTGAATGAATCTTGGGACCCTGGTTTGTCCGGCATAAACTCTGACAATTTAATTCAACTGAGGCATCAAAAAAACTTGTAGTCAGTTTGGTGCGGGCGATGTAATTCGCAGCAATTCATAAACCAACTGGATTGGATGGCTATCCAATTAATTAATAGTTGGCAGTTAGTATGGTTTAGTTGTAATAATATAGCAAATTTAGGGGACCCGCCCACACACATAAATAAATACAGCAATGAGAATATGTTGCACGACAAGCACACAAAACAGTACCCTAATTTTATGATAATGTTAAAGACTTTGATAATTCTACAAGGTTAGCAGACGACACAATCCTCTGATATTTTTTCGATAGGTGCATCAAATTCTGCTATGCGTGTTGACATGTTTGAGGCGGTTTGTATTTGCTTATCCTTTAAAGACTTTGCTTATCCCAAGCGCTGGCGGAGGGAGGGGGCTCTGGCTGACACATAGGCAACCGTAAAAAGAATAGATAAGTTCAGCAATTACTTGAGCCGTTCTAACATGTTTTGCTGATTTAAAATGATAAACTTATATAAAAATTGTTCCCGTTTCAACTGAAGCATCTTGAAAATGAATGAAACGATCATAAAGGGTTCAACAAAAGAAAGTAACCCAATGTCTAGTTTAACCTTAACTGGAAAAACCCAAGAGCGAAGAGGGCGTTATCTGTTGTTATTTTCCAAAAGAGTGTTGGCTCCTTAGTTTACTTCTTCTTGATGGTATGCCTACCTGTTTTGAGAATTATCTAGTTTTATGCTGTGGAAGTTTGAAATGAATATAAGCTTCAAAATTTTAGTTAATGCATATGATTATGGATGTACTTCTAGAGATAATTTTCAACACTAGCACTGTAAGTAATGTTTTTCTCTGTTATTTATTCCTATTATTTTTTAAATTTTTATTCTAGGTACTAACAGCATACAATAGGGACACCTTTTTCCAGATTGTGACTCGGGCATTCACCAAACTACAGGACGTCATCACATCAGAATTAGAGAGTGCTCTTTCCTCTGTTATAGTGGTGTTTTAAGTAAAAGAAAGATTTGATGCGTGTTATAAAATGTTGGTGTGGATGAAGGTGAGCAAATCCTTCAAAACAAAGCCTGTCTGTGTCTAGTAATGCAGTTTTTATTCTCGACTGCTATGGGACGTAGGGTCCCCATTTTTAATAAGTAATCGAAAGTAATCGAAAGTAGTATAAGACAGGATCAGTTTACAGTTGTTTTGTCATTGCGTATGCACAACTATAGGGTAGTTTGGCACAAAAAAACACACAATTTTTTCATATGAAAAAGCTGGGATGGTTTGAAAAGCCCTTGTTTTGGATATAATGCAAAATTAAGAGGTCTTAGCCTAGTTTTGTATAGAAAGCGCAGGAGTTCATAGAAAACTGGTTTAAGGTATGCAGAAATAATGATGACTTATTTTTCAAGCTCATTTGAGTCTTGTCATTGACTAATATGCTCAAATTTGCCTTATTTTAGTGAACTTCAATCAACATCACAATTTACTGTGTCACCACTTGGTGGTGCTAAATTGACACACACATTTAAAGTTTATTGGCCATTCTGAATATTGACACTATAACCACCAACAACTGGCATTTGAAAGTGTACCTAATGTCTCAAAATAGTCACTAAATGTTGAGAAAAAGCCTGTTTAACACATAATGACCCTTGCTATTAATTTAATGTGTACAGAAAAGGTACAATAAATGCTCTTAATGTGAAAGAAATTTGTACTATTTGTGATTTTCAAACTTTCACCTCAATATTTAACCAAAATACACAGGTGTTTTCTCTGGTACTAAGATTTGACACAACTTTTATTTTTTCCACTTCTTCCATGACAAATGGAGCAAAAACAGCTAGCAGTCAGCTACATGGAGAGTGGGTTAGTCTTTCGACGACCAGTTGCTGAAGAAAATGCAGGTCACTACTCTAGTCAAAATGTGAGTTTTTTTACAGATGATATCAAGCTCTTCAAATAATAGCCTTATTTGGGCATACCAGCCACTCGATAGGCTGAGAAAAATAGAACTTTAATTTGATTCTTAAGCTCATAAAGCACTGGCCGATTTTTATGGTACTGGGCAGTCATATCTAGTCAAATCAATTTTATAAAGGTGCCTGGATATATACTTATTCTTAAATCAATTTTCTTTGACCTTTTAACTTGCAAATCTTTCAAAATATCAAAATAGACATATTGTTAGGTCATTTTTTCCCTATATGAAAATCACATGCAATTTTCTATGGATGACATCATTATCACAAATTTCACTCAATGGATTTTATTGTACGCATTTGACATGGATCTAAAAATGTACAATTTTTAAGTTATTTATTGTATAAAGCTCTTTAATTTTTGTTTCATGTTGTTCAGTAGAGATTAACTGTCCTTAAAAAGATGGTATTTTGATAATTTAGGATAAAGTACAAAATATACAGACAGTTTGATATCTACGCAGCAATGTTTTTTCTCTCTATGGAGCATATTGAATTCAATTCAACGAACAGTAAAATAATATTTGAAGTAGCAAAAGTCCAGCTGAAACAAAGCTAAAATCAGGAGTTACAAGAGTTACATCACACGTCTAAATCATGCTAATAAGTTACAAGAGTTGTCTAAATCATGCTAATAAGTTACAAGAGTTACATCACGCGTCTAAATTATGCTAATAAGTTACAAGAGTTACATCACGCCTCTAAAGTATGCTAATGAGTGTGCGCCGTCATCTCAAGAGTTACATCGCGCGTACTCACGCCCACATGCCCATATATGGGGAGGCTTCAATTTTGCGATTCAAATTTCCTCTCCCATTAATACAAAATCATTTCAACACACACGCGCTAATCAAAATTGGTCAGCTGTATGAGATTGAAGTGAGCGCTGCAGATCAATACAACTGCATAAACTGGTAAATGGCGGTAAAACCACAGGAAGGTGGGTGTATTTTCGCCCAAACTCTCCAAACTCGGAAGTTGTTCTACACGTTGGGTGATATTGGGTGCACCCGCCTGCACTAAATAGGTGTAAATTCGAGCCCAATTGTATGGCGTTAATGCCATGCGGCTGAGATGCTCCTTGTCAAGTTGTCATTGTGTCAACCAATGGTAAAATTATATTACAAAAAGTATCGCACCTCGGCAGGCAAAATAATGGATGAATCGATTTATTTGTTGGTTTATTTGTTTGTCTTGTTTTATTCGATCATTCATTTATCAATATATTGGCAAGTTATATTTTGCTAGCGGCAGACTGCGGAATCAGTCCCTCAGCAAAACAAAATTCAGGTAAATGAATGAAAATAAAACACCTGAAAAATGTTGGACTCGTTGAGGACTCGAAGCCGAGTCCTTGAGTCTTTGGGGTCCGAGTCCGAGTATTTGAGCACTGGACCGAGTCCGAGTCTTTGAAAAAAAGGACTTGAGTCGGACTCGAGTCCGAGTCCCGAGTCCTACAACACTGAAAATTAGTCCCCTAAATGACATCATTTGACCTCTATGTAACCCTCAGCCAAATCAATAATATACATATTTTTACCAATTTGGATCCACAGTTTTAAAAATATGACACCATGTTACACAAAAGTGACCCAACCCTACGGACTGACTCACTTACCCAATCTTGCTTTGGTCAACATGTAAACAACAATATGTGGCCTATATGTTAAGTTATGGCCTATCAAATAAAAATATTTCTCTTCAAAATTGTAATACACATATCATTATTATTAAAACATTTTAAGCAATATATTTTTAACCATTTTCTCATAGCTTTTTTAAAAAATAAATTACCTTGGATATATATATCCTATGTTTAAATTTACATTTGCATAGCTTTTCTAATATAATCAACTTATTTATTTACATATTATACCAAGGTTAGGACGTGGACTAACTGCTTGAAGAAAGTGAACAGCCAATAAGCCCAACGTAAGGTAATTTAAAAATATGATATAATAATAATACAAGACTTATAGAGCGCAGTATGCAAAGCTTTAACTATTATAGTAAAAATTGTCAAACATTCCAATAAGATGATAATGTGTGTGACCTGCACATGTCAATTGCACTACAAAACAATGGAGATGATGTTGATGTGACTGGCACAATAAGAAAATGGTGATTCACAGAGAAACCATTGGACAGAGGGGATATGTTGCCAGCACTCTACTTTACTTTACACCCTCAAGTAATAACACAAAATCACAACACTAAATTGCTATGATATCAAAAACTGGCCAACAAGATGAGAAAATCATATAACAGACATGTTTATATTGTTTGAATGGGTGTGTTTAGTTGCAACCTGAAGATATTTTGAGATTGAGCTTGACAGACGTTGATAAGGCATTCCTCCCGAGCATTTTGACACCTCATCCACAAAAATAAAGCAGGGGATGAATATTTTCTATCTCCATTAGTGTTTGTAGATGACCTTGGAGCTACAAGGTGCATTTCTGAAGCAGATCTTAAGGCTTCGGCAGGAACATAAAGACATTATAAGGTCTGAAATAAAATCATATCATGTAACTATGATTACATGTTTGTAAATTCTGCTGTCACAAAATTGTTTTATATCATGTTTTTGGACTGAGGTATGTACAGAACAGTTAAACCTTGTCTTATGTTGATAATAAAGTATTATAATACATATTTAGGTATCAGTGCCTGCAATATTTCGACACCTTAAGTTAAGGATGGATGTGAACTGAATCGCTTGAAAAAACTCAACAGCCAATACAACATAAGGTAAAGTAAAACATTTAAGATATAACTATGATTACATGTTTGTAAATTCTGCTGTCACAAAATTGTTTATTTTAGGTTTTTGGACTGTGCAAAGCAGTAAAACTTTGTCTCATTGTTATATCATGTACAAAACTGACTTGATTTACTATTGTGAACTCTACACCACTTACCTTTATCATTATTGTCTTTATTGTTTAATCTTTTACCCTTACATAAGTTGTATATACACTCTACACAAAAAGAAAGTATCCACTTTTTACGAGGCGCCATATGTTTTATTCTTAGGATCTTAAAATATGTCAACATGTGGCAAAGAATGGGCATTTCCTCCAGAGCATTTTGACACCTCATCACCTAAATACTGATGAAGCAGTGGCCATTTCAATAACAAAATAATGCAGTTTCCTTTCTTGCACTTACCCACATGTTTTACAATTTATTTTTTAAAAGCTTCCATTCACCGTTATCACAAATATAGTTTATGTACAACTTATCATTATCTTCCTTACTTATTAGTGCCACCGCCTCACAGTGGGCGAGATTAGATTAAAATTGTGCCAAAAGTATTATTTGGCCACTCTACGTTTTTCAACATTTTGAATTTATTTTGATGGAAATCATCTCAAAAAATACATTGGCCAACAATTTTGCTTTTCAATATTTTCAATTTGTTTTCTTCAAACAGCAAAATTACTGTTATACTAACGGGAAATGGAGAAAGTATCTTTATTGTATAAAGAACTGTAATTACACTTAGGAAAAAGGAATCAAGTTGTAAATGCACATAAATCTTCTTTATTTATTATATATAGTATGATAAAATAAATCTGAAATGTTATTAAAAATTATGTTTCATTAATAATAATTGGTGAAACTCATGAAAAAAGTAGAATAAAATCATCTTTTTACAAATAAAAAGATGAAATTTAGGATTCCTGTTAATTCCAGTTTTCATTTTAACATTGCATTGACCATCGACACCTACGCTTTACAATGATCCCAAATTTAACTGCCGCTTTTTTAGTATCAGCCATTTTTATTGGTCATGTTTGACGCATATGTAGGTAGATATTAGATCGCAGTTACAAACGCACATGATTGGGACAGCGATCAGATCATATCTCATACATACAGTTCCTAGTTCAATCCTGCAGCTTCTACATGTATGTTTGATATTTTGATGGACGCTTTCCATCTGTATTATATACAGGTTTTAAGATATTTTTAAATTTAGACCTGTAATGTAACAGATTAATCTAAATTTCAGCATAAAGAAGATGCTGTACAATTTTAAGAATAATTTAATTGATTCCTTTGACCTTTAATAAACACCACAATAGATATTCACATAAGTGCTATATCTTGAGACCAATCACTCACAATTTAGCATTTTAGCATATTCAAAGCTAGTTTCAGCACTTTGAATACGTCATACATATGTCTTCAGATAATTTTGAGCATGTAAAACCCCTTTATTGGCAATTAGGTCCTTCAAACATAGATCGGTATTAAAATAAGCATAAAAATGTAATCAACCAATCAAAATTTAGCATTAAGATGATGTCATATGTTTTCGAAAACGTCTCCTTTGAATTCTATGCATGTTGAAACCCCTAATGATAACATTTTGGAATTGTAAAAAGGGACACATACTTAAAAAGGGACACATACTTATGTTGGAGTAGATAATTCAACCGACCAATCAATATTCAGCATTTTAATGACGTCTTACATTTTTGAAAAGCATTCATAGAATTCTGCTGGTGCAGAAATCCCTATTATGGCAATCTTGAATATATTGTTTCGATGACGATAATGTTGTAATTTATTTTTGGTAAACTTTGAGGTTATTCTGGCCCACTGCGTTTCCAGCAGAGGCATTTGAAAGTCATCTGTGAATAATTCAGTTTATAAACCTTGTTATGATAAACATTTGAAACAATGATGACTTCTATATACAGTAGAAAGCATGATATAATGCCTCTCTTCTGATAGTTACAGGAAGCCTAGGGTCTGATCTTACCATACCAACATAATTTATTCAGGTTTTTATATAATGTTAATTTTTTTAATTTCTATTCTACCCATGTCTGAGATTGTCAGGGGTGAACCCAGCGTCTTGTGTTGAGGGGGGGGGGGGGGGGACCAAATGTTTGAGTCCTAGCACCAATGGCGTGCTCGCTGGTGTCAAGGGGGTTTGAAGCTGTCAGGTTTTAGCATGTCTGAATGGCATAGAAACGCTCTCCTTGCGTTAAAAATTGACATAACTTTGCATAAAACTTGGACTAGATTAGAGACAAAATAAACGAGAGACACTAATGAAAAACCAAATAGAAACATGATAATATAGTAATCAACATTTAATCACACAAACCTAAAACAGTCGACAATGGTTGTACCCTTCATCAAAAATACTGCAAGTTGACATATGCCTATTTGATCCGGATAACTTACAATATATGACGACACATTTTGAAATAATAGTCATCAACATGCGACAACCATAACAAGCATACACATCGAATGCCGCTTATTTAGAGTTGCTGTAGTATAAGGCCTTTTTAAAATATTTGTATTTCATGATTCATGGGGGTTGGTTAACGTTAAGCCTGTTTTAAAATGCTCAGTGTACTAAAACAATTCTAGTACTGATGTGTCAGCTTCTTAAATATTCTAACATAGTTGTGAATGAAATAAAGAAGAAAATGAACTTTTCAGAATTTCTAGAAAGAATGCGCGTTGAAGAAACTACTTTATTTTTGTGCTTGGCCTAATATCACTAATGTTACAACCAACAAAATGGGTGTTCGGTACAAAATGTTTATGTTGGATGTTACTGGTATGCCTCAGTGTCATCAATACCCCAACAACCCGGATAGCCTACAGGGGACTACATTCTAACACGCATCTTGCTATACCCTATTTGACCATTACAACAAAATACCAAAAATGTGTTGGTATTTTTTAGCTTTAATACATAATTTTCCCTCTAGTCCTATGCCTAGACATAGTAAAGTAACTTCACTGTAGGCCTGAGCTACTGTTTTGGCGTTCAACAAGTAAATTAAATAAAGAAAATGCTTACCTTTACGATTATCGTGTGTCAGCTTATATGACCGCACATGGGGTATTTGACTCCCGTATTCACAGTCTGTGTTTTCAGCGCAACTTTTGAAATAAAATCACAGCCTGTCTTCCTTCAAACTTTAAGCCAATCACATTTGGTTCGCCCTTTTTGGTAAGCCTTTTTAGTCAGGTTCTGAATATTCAGTGCTCTTGAAAGTAAAGCTTCAATCTGAAAGGTAGATGTTCCGATTTTCAACTTGGAAGTTTTCTATTCTACATGAAAGGTCATCCTTAAAAAAGTTGTGTTCCAAAGTTTGAGTTGCATAGCTCTAATGGTTCTTATTTTAGACGCACAAGATGCTGTGAACTGTACCCATTGAGTAGTACACAAACTATATTGGTGGTTACCACCATTCGCGGTAATTCGACGTTATTTCATCGATTTCTCCGTAATTATACCGATTTAGGCCGTCAAATTTCAGTATGATGATGAGAAAAATACGAGCTTTTATATGATATGAAAATCTCCGTATGTTTGAAATAATTCTGTGTTACGAAAATGTGATCGGGTCATCTACCTTTAACCAAACTTGGTGACAATAACCTTATGGGTTAGGGATTCAGTTTATCATGGGATGTACATAGGTTGACCTCTAATAACCCATATGTGACTTTTGATCCCATATCATAAATTAAAAAAAAAAATCATATTTCTTTTTCATTTGAAGACTGATTGCAACTAAACTTAAATCATACATGCGAGGTAGGAAACCTCATATGTCAAGGAGGTCATTGGTCACATATCAAGGTCAAAGGTCATATGAATTCAAGATGTTAAACAAGCTGAAAATATCAAAAAATGTCCATTTCATTTTCATACAGGGTATGACCACCCGACTTCCTTACAATTTACAAATGCATTTACTATTTAAATAGGTATTCTGAACAACTCCCAGTCACTGAATCTCACAGCCAGGGAATTCACAATTTTCAAATTGCAGCATTTTTTTGGCTGGGACCCATGTTATCCAACTCAAATCATATCCTATAGGGGTTTTTGTGTGTGCAAAAAAGTGACACAAGCAGCATATACATGTGTTTTATACAGTGTGTTTTAATAACAAATTTAGCTGTATTTCAAAACCGTAGTTGTTTAGATTTGGAAAGGTGACTAAATCTGTCCACACTGTATATTCTGTATGGTGTCCATAAAAACAACACCATGTATACTCAACTTATTGACCATGAAGTTCTGAAATTGTGTGTAACATATTTATTCTTTCTAAAAGATAAAATGCTTTGTCTTTCGGATTCCGTTTATTTCATCTAATTTGGTTTTGTCAATCATGAGATATGACCAGTTATCTAAAGTTACATAAAATCACCAATGTGCCACTTTATAGTTTAAAAATAAAAAGAAAGTTTACTCCCCAGATTCCACATGTTCGAGAGGTATTAGCAAATGTTATGCACCAAAACTCGTCATTGTGTTGTCATTGAAAATGTTTAAATAATAGTGTCTGTGTAGCCAACAGAACTGATTTTTTTGTTTTAAATCAGACTGAATGCCTCCCCACCCCCAATGTTTCAATACGGTTTTGATGCCTATTGGAAGGCTAAGTATGTATTGGTTTGACAATTTTATGGGCATTTCTGTAAAAGTGGCACAACATTAATTTCAGGTAGCTTTAGTTAATTGGTCATATCTCAGGATTGACAAAACCTAATCAGATGATACAAAATGTTAGAACTTCATGGTCAATAATTATGGTAAACACATGTACATTGTTGGGACACCTTCTGTAGCTATATCCATTCAATAGTGAAGAGTGAATAAGTTAAACATCTCAATATTAGTAATCAATTGACTACAGGTCAAATATATTAATTGATTTCTGTGTAGAAACAAGTTTTGATTAAGCAGTATCTCAGTAGGAATATCTTGTGAAGCAATGCTAATCTTTTAAACATATTGAAATATGGCATTAATTTTTTGGGGGGACTATAGCATTCTTTATATACCGCTTACATATTCCTGTCATTAATTGGGAGGATTTCAGTAGTGCGTCATGAAAAACAACTGTTCCTGGGTGACTAAGCCAGGTATAGGTTTTTTTAAAACATCACACCACAAAGTTGATGCTCAAGTGATCCACGACCCGATTTGAAAACTTTGAATTGCCCAAATCACAAGATATTTCATGCTTCATTTTGAAGTTTACACTAAATATGTTGGATTGCCCTTTTCCTCCCTGAACAGTCATACAATGTTGATAACCACTATAGCCTAATTGTTAAGTTATATGCCTAATTTGAGACTACATTGAGTGCAACAATCTTAAGTAATTTGTTTATTATACACTTGTCAAGTTCCTGGACACTCATTGAAGTTCAAATATTTCACATAAATATTGATTATAAATTAAACAATTGCATGTCAAAATAAGCAGACATTAATTCTCTATCATGTCTGTATGAAATTAAGATGTACGCATTCATGAATGGCTGAGCACATTCATTAAGCAATGGTAAGGTGCGTAAAAGGAAATTGCAAGAAATTAGCATTTACAGTCATTTGAATGGAGGGATTATCCAATTTTTTGCAATCTTCTTGCCATTGTCAAGTGAATGGGATCTGCCATGCATGAGTGATCATGTCTAAATTCCATGTTAAGCTGTTAGACTTTTTAGAGGATTACTTTCTGCTTATTTTGATATACAATCATATATATATAATCATATATATAATTATATATATTCTATTAAATATTAATTTAATTTAAGTGTCCAAGAACTTCTTTTGCCGAGTGTATTAAGCTTTGTAAGAGATGAAAATAGAACATAAGAAACCATATTTTTACCTTTTTTATCCTGATAATTATTTATTCCCACAGGACCTTTTGTGTGTTAAGACCGATCTATATGTTGCATTATTAAGTGCATGCATTAAACTTCTCTGAAGTGGTCTCTACAAGAAATACACTTTTTATACAATCATTCGTTGTATCATACTTATTTCATATATATGCCAAGCTAAGTTAAAGCATTGCTCTCTATAAGTACGATCAAAGCACTTCTTGTACAATTCGGAAAAAATTGAAGAATGTTTTACAACAATATCTTCTTGAACAATATTTATTGTTATATCACTTATTTAACAATATTTACATTTGATAAGAGTTTAAATGATCAACAATGTTACATTTGTGACTTGACATGAAAACATTTGTCCTGATAAGTTCTGTATTAAAAATCTTTTGCAACAATTGCATAGATTTATAATATAGCAAAAAACCTCAATAAATAGGGAACGGTCCCAAATAGGTTATAACAAATTATATAGATAGCTATCAATACATCAACAACTCAAATACTTAATAACGGAATCAATGCAATGTTCAATATCATTCACTATATTTTGAATACCTGATAGTAGCACATAAAATAAGTAATACACTCTATTGGTCCAATAGAATGTAATAACATTATCAGAAAAGCTATGCATTTTGTTTAGGTCCCTACGGAGTAAATTCAATTATTTTTGTTCAAACAGGATACATAGTTACATAAAAATGTCAATGAATCTATTTGACACAATATGGTACCAAAACAAAGTTAAGCTATAATTAACCATTTGATGAAAATATGTGACTGAATGTTAGCAAGCATATACCAGTATTTATCACTGAACATTTCCTCTCAAAGCGTGGGCTCATTAAAATTCTACTTGTCATGCATAGTAAGAAGGTTATGAATGTTCAGAATCAAACAGCCTACCGTGTACAGCTTAACGCATAGTAGCATGGTTGCAATGTGTGATTGATATTCCAGTAGTCATCTAAACGTAGGCTATGCAATGCCTAACAGAACATTTTCTCATTACATATTGTGTTAAAATGTAAATTTGGAAACATCACTGATTTTCATTAAATGGTGCTAATCCTGATTATATTGTTTTATATTAAATTTACTATAGATCCTCATAGTTGAGTAACTTTAAATGATGGCAATATAAATAAAGACATAGCAATTATACTCTGTTTGGCCATCTCGAGACAGTGACGTAACCGCGTATTCTACTAATTGCATCACATAACGCGTGCGCAATCCTCGCGGCGCTGGCTTACAAACACTAGCGTTGAAAGGCGGAAGATACACACGCGTGCGTAAAAGCTGCGCCTGTTCAGTTACGTCACTGTTTCGAGATGGCCAAACAGAGTATAGTGTGACATAGAATGTTTATAAGTGGAAATGTTTGGATTTATTTGAGCTCTTTCATGTTTAAATCAGCAAGCGCCAAAATAATAATGCACAAATATATTCATTTTTTTAATTTGAAGCTAACTTACATTCCCAACACAGGAAATTGGTACCTAGAATTTGCAGGTGTTACTTATCAGCCGACTAATGACTTGATTTGACCTTTCTTAAGTGTGATGTCATAGACTCTTGGTATTCGACATTGGTCCCCGTCTTTGTTGTGTGATGGGTGTTTTAACTTAAAATTATTTAATACCAACACAGATGAACTTTCATTCTAATATTTATTTTGTACGTTGATCTATGTATGGAAGCTAAAAATCACAACAACAAAACCAAACCACAATTGTTCAAAAAGTGCGAAGCGTGAACATTATACAAACAAAAATGTTAACTTTTAACAAATCTAATATAATTTGGTTTTATCATGTAGGATAATGAGATTTTAAGCAATGTTAACTCTTGTAGGCTTTTAATTAGTATGATATTATCTTAAATGATTGCTGTGCATTTAACAACAAAGACATCTGCTAAACAGTCACATTTTTGTTATAACAAATAAAGCCAAAGAGATGCCTCATATGGGCAATTTAAAAAAAATGGCTCCTTTCACTTTTTGCCTGTTTTTTCACAAATAAAGTGCTTTCCAGAAACAAAAATGATTCTAAAATGTATGTTTAGATAGTAATTTATTTGTATCGTAAGATTTTAGTCCTCGCTCTTTGTAAAAAAAAATGCCGTCCGATTATGGTGCTAAAATTGTCAGGAGTATAAAACTTTTATTTTGCATTGAAAATCAACATTAAGTTTTCCTAAAGCTAGTACAAGAAAAACAGGATGAATTTATAAATATGAGATGTGTATTTTTAAAGGTTATAGGGTCTACTTTCATTTAAAAGTATTTACAGTGATATCTATATTGCTTAAGTTCCTCAAAATATTTTTAATAAAATTATAGTATGACATTTTGAAATATGAAGCCTAACTCAAATAATTGAATAAATCATCACTGGAAATATTATGGTACACTGTTACACATTTCTTTCTTAATACATGTTTGTATTATCCCTTTGGCCTATGATAAATAACCAACTGCCTTTGATAATCTGCATTGTTGCAGTTGAAAATAAAGCTTTTAATGAAAGAACCTCAAAATGTCAGGAGTGTAACATTGACATTCTATCTGAAATTTAATAATTACTTTATAGATTTAATTTACTTAGAGTATTTTTTTT
The DNA here is from genome assembly GCA_035610835.1 of Ophiura sarsii. NCBI lineage: Eukaryota > Metazoa > Echinodermata > Ophiuroidea > Amphilepidida > Ophiuridae > Ophiura > Ophiura sarsii. The sequence continues at coordinate 1,663,896 of CM069456.1, forward strand.
ACAATAGTATGAGATAGATAGAAACTAACAATAACAAATACAATTGTGTTGGGTTGGGTATGTTTGTTATACATTTCAAAAACGTGTGCGTCAGGAGTGTAACACATTTTGCTAGTGCTGAGGTAAATGTTCAAATGGAATTAAACAGGCATATTGCATTTACCAAATTACTATTAGCAAACATAGTATACTGTATAACTAGACAATAAAATAAAGCCCATTGTCATTCATTGTGTCTACCTCTAATTGGGTAAGCTGGAGTGGTTGTTGAAGTAGAACATATCCATTGAAATTTGGGTTTGTACCCATGATACACCTTTTGGTAGGGTGAAAATGGACCTTACCAAACCAACTAATGGGCTTTTTTGCCTTTGGACAAAATCTAGTGTAGTACTCTTCATGTGCCACTACATATGGCTCCTTCTTTAAACTTTCGGTCTTACATCCAACACATTTTTTAACTCGACCTTTATTTATTCTAAGGAAGAAAGGGTGATTAGCAATTGGTGGTGTGATGGGGTTTGGTGGTGGAAAACCACCAGCAGTTAGTGGGTTTATAGCTGTCGATGGTGGCTTGCTAGCGGTTGCTGGTGGCTTGCTAGCAGTCGCAGGTGGTTTGCCGCGGGCTGCTGGTGGCTTGGTAGCTCTTGCTGATGGTTTGCCCTGGGCTACTGGTGGCTTGCCGATGGCTGCTGGTGGTTTACCACGGGCTGCTGGTGACTTGCTAATGGTCGCTGGTGGTTTGCCAATGGTCACTGGTGGTTTGCCAATGGCTGCTGGGGGTTTACCACGGGCTGCTGGTGACTTGCTAATGGTCGTTGGTGGTTTGCCAATGGTCGCTGGTGGTTTGCCAATGGCTGCTGGTGGTTTACCACGGCCTGCTGGTGACTTGCTCATGGTCACTGGTGATTTGCCAATTGCTGGTAGCTTGTGACTTGTTACTAGGTATGGTAAACTATTCCTCTTTATTGTAGGTATTGCGCAATCCTTGCACAAATAATGTTTTCCTCCAATTTCATCCCATTCTTCATCACCATAAATTTGATGCAGGCATTCTGCGTGGAACCACTTGATCGGCACACAGTTATCACACGCCACCTGATAAAATGATAAGTGGTGATAAAATGTTAAGATAAAACGTAGGTCACAATATTAATTCAAATTCCTAAAAAAAGTGCTGTTTAAAAACAAAACTATGCGATTCTTACTTTTTGACATAGAAGACCCGTCAAAATAACTCAATATATCTTTTAAAAACAGACATGTACAACTATGGGATTTTCTGCACAAATCTTAGTCTTAATTTTGGGGTATCTTTAACTATTTTGAGATTCTTGATGATTATGAACCCCTATAACTATAAAATCCCTTAAATGCTAAAAAATGCTAATCCTGAAGCCTCTATCCCAGTGCATGAGCTCATGTTTTTTTCTTTAAAAATCGACCAAGCTGGGAGTGTTGGTGTGCTATGTGTTTTGGGGTGATTCTGAGCCAAAAATGGGATTCTGGTTAAAAATGACCAAAACGAGGTTATGTAATTCAATATCTGTGATGAGCGACCTTGGTCCAACACACACATAGCTTCAAAAGAAGTCTATCCCCTGTACGATAATCTATGTGTGATCATACTTAAATATAAAATGTCACTTTAAACCTTTATCCAGTTTATTTTTGTGTTATAGAAATAATAGAAAAAACCTTTGTTCCATCAATTTAATGTCTAATTCGACATGTTGTTTGTCATTTTGGAAGATAAATCTCAGTTACATCTTAACATGGTATTCAATACGCCTGTTTTAAAGAAATGTTGATGATTACATCAGCCATCTTAGAGACTTTCCTGGTTTGAAGTTTTATTATTAAAATGATATATATTATTTACTTAGATACAAAACTTTCTCCCCTCTACCGCGATAGTTTATTCATCATGAGTTTATTTTTTTATTTTTTTCAGATATTTTCATGAAGAACACAAGTTTCACCCAACTTTAAAACAAAAGTTACGAGAAGCTAAACAAAATATATTGCACATGTTTTGTATTCTATATATGTATATCAAGTTAAGATGTTCAATGCTGGCGTACCATAAACCATACTTGTATCGTAGTGTAAATCTGCATTCAGCGACCATACACAACTCCAAATATGGTACAGCCTATTATTAGGAGTGGGCTATAGAGGGTCATTTTTAGGTCATAGTTTCAGATCACGCTTGCTACATGATTTTTTGATGACTTTATGCGTACTGACAACATTTTCAACAAAAAAAATTAAAAAAATGCAAAATCCAGGGTGCCCCGGCCAAAAAACCACAAAAAGTCGGCCATTTTGGAAAAAACAGTCTTTTGATCATAACTTAGTCATTTTTGGTCTAATTTTTTTGATTTTGGTGGCGATACCCATGTTTAAGGGTACAAGATGTCATTCTATGTTGGTTTCGTCTCATATAATCCCTTCGTTGTCTTGTAATAGCTGATTTTGGTCAAATTTGGACTGTGAGGGCGCTTTGCAAAAAAGTAGCTATCGCATTAATTAAAATGAATTTGAATACATGAAATATGTTAAGAGTGTGTCAAGAAACATTGTCTGAAGATGTGAGCATGCTACTTCATTTCATTTTACTGTGGCATCAATTTCGAAATCACAAGAACGCGTTAAAAGCGCTTCCATTGGATAGTACAGGGGTCAACGAACTTTCATTAGTGTGTGTTTCAATGGAGACAATTCAAAGCTGTTCAAAATGGTGTAGCTTCAAAACAATTAATGGTATTTTACTCAGATTTTCAGGAAATGCCTAAAATGTATTAGAATTAGAATTTGAGATTCTTCGATGCGAAAGGTATTTTTTAAAACAGCGCCCCCACAGGGCTATTTTTACTAAAAATGCCATTTTCAGGAAAACGAAACATCGTCATGCGATAGAAGTTGCATAAGATTATTCCATGTCCCCACAAACATGGGTATTGCCACCAAAATCAAATTGATTGGACCAAAATTGATTGATTTATGATCAAAATACTGTTTTTCCATAATGGCCAACTTTTTGTGGTTTTTTGGCCGGGGCACCCTGGATTTTGCATTTTTTTCAATTTTGTTTTTGAAAATGTTGTTAGTACGTATAAAGTCATCAAAAAATCATGTAGCAAGCATGATCTGAAACTATGACCATCTATAGCCCACTCCTACTATTATACATTAGGTGGCCACCATAATGGCCATGCGTTTTAAACTCGCCACCCTTAGTGTTGCATTGCCAATTTAAAATTTAACACCAATCAAGACTGAAATTGGAATAGCTCCATTACTATTATCACTTTCATAGCAAAATAATACCTTTCAGAAAGCTGAAGGCGTAAGAAAACTGATGACACAAATTTTAACTCATTATACGGGGTGACCTTGAAAATATACAGGCTGACAAAAAAGTGTGTCATTTAATTTACTGTTGATTATACCTACTTGCAATAGGACACAGAAAGTAAACATTATTTATTTGCATGAAGGATGGGTTAAGCCTACAAAGGCTGGAAACAATAATTTGTACTGGTTTGGTAATCATCGAATACTGTGGTGTTTTTTTAAAATCTGGGTTTTAATATTCAACGATTCAACCCAATATTAACCAAAACATTTTAACTATTAGCCCTGCAGCAAAAGTAATTGCATATTTGGATTCTACGTCAAATTTCCTTTCAGAAAGTGTATACTTTGCCTTGTGATAGGGTCAGTTTTTGTAAAGTTACATCACTATTTAGTTTTCTGAGACATTCCGCAATACTTACTACAGTATTCTATGAGAAAATAGGTCACCATCTGAGTTAAATTTGGTATTTTTTAGACAAAACAAATAATAAGGACTTCAAAAATGGTCAAAACACTAGCAAGACTATTTTAGCTTTAAGTAAAGACCAAAATATGCTTGTGGCCCCTATCGTTTCCAAAACTTCATGATTTGATTTGGAGTAGATGTGAGTTCCCTTAAAGTTTGTGTGTACCGATCCTCCCCTCTCTCTGCTTTACACCCTCCCTTCGCCACCTTGATTGTTCCTGATTCAAACAACCATATCTCCACCAATTAAAGAGCCAAACAGGTCAAATTTGCAGGCTTCATTATGACATTATGTAGCTTTCAATTAAGACCAAAACCATGGAGATATCTTATTGTTTTGCTGAGTTATCATAAATTGAACAAACACGATTTGGAAAAGTGCAACAACGCCACAATCTTTGGGTTACAAGTTCAAAACCCTTGGCAAGATAGCAAAACAGCTACGAACCATGTTTTATTCTTTAAGTATTGTATGAGTTGAAAATCAAATAAATTTAAAGTAAATTTGTATATTAACTTTTAATTTCATGAATTTGAGTCTTTGGTTGAAAACACGAGGTGCCAAATATCAGAAATAAGACTTGTTATGAATTTGACTTATTTTCGATCTTTTCCCACATTTGTGCTCATAATTCAAATGAGCTACTACCGCATTGTGCCTCATTTAGGCTACTAATGTTGAGTCCTATTGCAGCACTAACAAGCTCTTTGTTCGATATAAATATTGTTTTAGAGGTTTCATAATTAAATTTAAGATTAAGCAAAGTATAACCAAAATAGCAACCATAAAAAAGACTTGAAACATTTGATACACTTTCAGATTTAAAGTAACTTACCCACATCATTGTTTTTGTGTTCATCTCTAGATTTTCAATGTAATGGTTGCCACACAACCGACATATGTCACCAAGGTTTGCTGAAAATGCAAGCACACAATTGTATTAAATCTAAATTGCATCAAACATAATTTTCTTCTGACAACTGAAAGTATTTTTGAATCTTATAAACTCAACATAAAAAGAAAGTAACCAAATTTAGTTAATGATTTGTTTTAAAATATCTTTTAATTCATGACAAATGCCAGTCAAGACTCTTGCTCCCCCTCCCCCGTCAACTCAAGCTCCACCCCATTTGCCCTCTCCAAAGTTACATTAATTAAGCTTGAACCTTGTCATGAATGTCTACTTTCAGATCTAATCAACCTTAAAAAAAATGTTATAATAGACATTTTCAGGCAATTTAACTGTATGAGCCAAAGCATTTTTGCATGCTTAATAGGCGAAAATATCACAAAATTGTTATATTTCCCCATCATTCCTGTTTTTTTCTCCATAATTGTTTATGCTGTTGCCCTCTACATGTAACATTTTGGTTTATCAATCAAAGTTTTTGTTACAATCTCATTCTACTTAATCTTTAAGGAGTGGAGGCATGTACCCATACTCAGAGCAATTTACTATGATTTTGGTTAATATATTATCAAATTTATGTGGTAGGAGGTAGCATTATTCAATGATCATCATATTTACCTTTGTTGTCCATTAGGAGCTGAACTCCCCACTCTCTCCTTAGGTTCTTGATGTTAATGATATTGCAGTCGGAGAGTCTTTCTTCGCTCATCAGGCACTGCGCAAACTGCAATTAAAATTGAATTTTAACTTTAACGTAAAACTTCATACAGTCATATTTTTCAAAATATGAATGTGTAAACACAAAACAAGCACTTAGCAATTTTGGAGGAGGTTAAAAGTACAGGCTGAAGTTTCAAATTTGTTTGCCATCATCAAAATGAATGATTTTTGGTCTGCTGGTTTCTAATCATCTTTGACATATGTTATACAGAGTGTTTCACCGTTTTGGCAAAATTAAAGCAATGTGGGTAGCGTAATACTTATGCTCTTGTCTGATCTAATCTGTTATTCCTTTCTGTTTGTAATGAGGAATACAACTGAAAGAGCGAGGACCTGAGTCTGTGTGGAACTCAAATCTATGATCTTGTGATCATTAAGAATGATTTATTATTATTTTTATATGTAATTAGTTATCATGGCTATTCAAAGTTCCAATATGATTTTAGAGTCAACAAAGTTTGACACACTTGAGTGAGTCAATGTTTTGTTTCTATTTGGCATTTTTGAGGGACGGTTTAATAGGTAAAGACGTTGTTTTGGGTAATGAAAGTGGCTTACATGGACTTTTTAGAGAATTAAATAATTGCTTATTTGTAAACCACATTAAATGCTTGCTTGTGATAACTGATAATGTGATGAGGCAAAGACAAAAATGTCTATCTGCATGAAATGTATGTCAAGAAAAAGCAAAACTCATCTTCAATCTGTACTAAAGTTGTTTGTGGGTGATTTTGTTATATATATATCGTCAATAGTGATAGAAGATCGGTCAATGCAAACATAACAAGCCATTTTAAACAACTTGATCTATGGTCATTTGAGTTAAAACGGACAAATTTGTTATAGTTGAATATTTTTTTGACAATATCGCCATCTAACTTAAGAGCAAGCAGCCTCATAACCACCATAATTCATCCTATACCACTTTTTTCAGAAGGCCCTGAACAATTGTCAAATAAAAATAAGTTATGGAATTGTTGATCTGTAACACATTATCCCTCCCCTCATTGAAATTGAATACATAAGTAAACAATAACTTTTTATTTAAATTGCCATATGTCTTAAAGGTGTGTGTTCCGATCACTTTTTGGGGGAGCCGATTTCTTTTTCACATCAAGATATTTTGTTATCAGAAGAATCACCATATTTTTCTCATTATGTTTGTAAAATCTTAGGGCCCAGAAGTGTTCCATTTAGAAATTATAGGCAAAAATGTGGTGAATTACTGCCAAAGGTGGTTAACCACCAACTAATTTGTGTATAACTCAATGGGCAAATTTGTGCTTCTAAAAATAGATCCATTGGAGTTATGCAACTCAAACTTTGGAATGTGACAATTATAAGGATAACCTTTCATGTAAAATATAAAACATCAAGTTGAAAATCGGGTCAGCAATTGGAACATCTACCTTTAAGCTATTTGAATATATTTTATGAAGGTACTGAATTTCTTTGTTGATTGCAATATGGGAGATGATGTTTAACAAAGTATGACTGTACTGCCTGCCAACTTTAATCTAAATTCTTCTTCCAAATTTTTTAATTACCTCTAACACATAGATGCCACATGAATGGCTGTCTTGTTGCTTTGGATGATCTACTGTTTGTATCCTGTAGTTATAAATTTTGGAAGCTGTGCAGCCTGTTGCAGCTCTTGCCTGCATGTATTTACTGCAAGAAATTAGATATACATCAAATTTTGAGAACAAAGCAAATATTCCTGAAATTGAATAATGGTTATTGTGACATTAATATTAATATCTTACTATATAATTCATCAAATTTTGATGGATGGATGTTGGTAAATTCTATTTTTGATATGGATGGGGTGACAGGAGAAGTCACACTCGGCAGTTTGCGTGCGCGTTCTGTTTTGTTTAGGAACCATGCTTTTAAAACTTGAGCAAAAGCATTGTTAAGGGCAATAATTATAGTGGACAGTGTTTTTATCATATGCTGTTCCCTCAAGCCTGTATCGACAGGAGACCTTTTGGTTTGTTGATAAACATTGGATGTCAACATTGGTCACCTCATCTATAGTTGCAGGTAAAATATAGTGCTCAACAACAAACAATCATACACTAATTTATGTCCTATAGGGTGCTTTCCAATTATTAGTTTTACCATATTCATTCATTCATTCATTCATAACTGGTTTATTAAAATTGATATCGCAGTACAAACACTGAATTGCATCAAATTTTACAAAGAAATACATTTACAATAAAAATACATTATAGTTATGATATAAAAGACCATTAGATTATAAAATATTGCACATAGAATTAATACATCAAAAATTGAAAACCTCTAGCCCGCATACTCCACTCAAACTTCAATACTACACTTAGCGAAACACAACAACAACAATCAGTACACTTACATCCACTATGAGCTCATAGACACAAACCGGGCAGCCCCCCTCCCCCCCCCCCCCCCCCTTGGAAAATTGCACCATATGCTGCACTATGGGGCAGATAAATATATGATAAATACATCTTATTTGAAGGTCAGATAAGTTTGAAGATTGTAGCATGTAAACTGTAGGAGTTAAAGCAGGTTGCCAGAAATATGAAGATGATAAAGGAGAAAGAATCATGACAGATAGAAAATCCTTGGTTTTCAGGGGAAAATAAGGTAAAAAAGTCACTATTTGTGTGATTGACTAAATAAAAGCAAAAATCAGGAAGGCAAAGAAAAGGGGAAGGGGGAAATGGGAAAAAAAGAGAAAAGAAAAAAGGAAAATTATACAAAAGTGTGCGATTTGCACGCACCCTATCCACCATATTGTTATTGTTATTCTGCACCCCTGACCGGGAAAGCTGGCTATGTGCATGCAACTACCCAACAAGTGATAGCCCCATATTCTGTGTGAAATTACAGACATACATGTTCAACCAGTATTATAGTCATACACTGGAAGTGACCAAAACCACAGTACATAAATAATATCAATATTCACACTATGTACAGAGCATTTAAATTCCGGTTGTCTCAAAAGGTGTGTGCTATACTTTTATGCTAGAGTATTGCAACCAGATTATGTTGTAACATGGAGTGTGTTTTTTGGTGGACATTTTATACTAAGATATTGCCATACTTATGCAGGCAATTGTGCAATTTGCAATTGTTTTATTTGTCTTAAAAAGTTATAACACTTATTGCACAGCATTAACTATGAGTAATTTAACACTAACAATAGTATTTTTCACTTACTTCCAGTTTGTTTGAATTGCTTTAGTCCTATCGTCAAGCTCCCCCAGTGGATTCGCATACACAAGAATGTGTTTCTTTGGGTATGCAACCTGCAAATTATCAAATATTATTCTTAGCATCTGTATGGTGTTCAATACACTGTGTTATATCATATTTTTATGCATTAGCTGATGAACCTACCAAAGACCCAATCTGTAAACTATAGTCTGTTTGTCAACCACTAGACAGTGAGGTAACTGTGTGTCAGTTACTTATCGCAGGTGACTAGCAACATGACAAAAGTTTGCTTAGGGTTCTTCAAACAAAGCAATTGAGTGTCTTCCCACCAAAATCTAGAAGCATTCATCAATATTTCTGAAAACTCAAAATCAAGTTCTAAGAAACCTAAGGGTGCACATCTCTAATTTGCTCTCCCATAGATTCGCATGCTTTGTAGACCATGTTTTGAATAGCTGCAAATCATAGATATGTCACAAGGAAATCTATAACATTTGGATGTTTTAACGTAAATTGTATTCTTTAACATATCTGAAACTCAACTAGGTTTTATCAGGTTGAACTTTTGCCAAAAGCTGGTTTATCTTAGTGTATTGATTTTGTTACTGATGTTGGCTGTAAATATGCGCAATTAGGCCTCACAGCCATGATTGTGTTTTTTTAATTAATATTAAATTAAATTGAAAACAATTTTTTTTCTGTGATATCATCCTGTAGAATAGTGTATGGGTTTCAATCTTGTTAATGACAAATTACTTTTCAACTTTTTACATACCAGGAGACTCCAATGATTGTTATTTTCATGCACTGGTGCAATCAGCATCTCATAGTTCTTGAAGTCAACCTGTTACAAATATTTTAAAGTATATGTTTTTAATATAACATATCAGAAAATTGTTATTGCCACATTTATACTATTCATGTTTGTATGAACTTAAAGGTGTCTCAATTAGATTTAAATATCCATCTGTTTAATGAGTTGTTTTTGGTTATCCTCTGACATGTCTGTTGTTTGACAATTTTACAGTCTGACTATATTCTCCATGTGAGCTTTTTTTGAATAGTATCTTTTGATGCCCATGGTACACAAGAATCAGTTCAGCGTATATGATGATCACTGGTCACCATCTGTCACTGTCAGACAAGTAGCATTTTCAGTTTTATGGATTAAAATTAATAAAAGATCATTTAACAACAACAAAAATGAAAGGATGAATTGGTCATTGTTAAATCCCAAATTGAATCGACATAGGCAAATGCATACATGTCAAATGAACACTTTACTAGAGGCTTGTGTTTAATTCAACTAATGTCAATTTTTGTTTAAGAATGACCAATTAATAAAATTCAATGAATTAAATTGAGAGCTGTATAGATGAAAACAATGCTACAAAAAAAGTACTACCATTATTCAATAAAAACAGTATTATATTAAACAGACCTTAACAATAAATAAAACAGTGCTTGGATGGACATGGGTGGCGATATATGGAAAACAAAAAAATAGCACCAAACATGTATAACAAATCTCAGTGTAGGCTTTTTTTGATTCTTTCACAAAGTTTCAGGACATTTTTTTTAATCCCTTATCTTATATTTCTTGTTCTTAATATTTCTTTCCAAAATACTTAACACCTATAGCTTGCATGAAACATTTGATTTTCTACTTGTTTCACCCCTCTTCATCACACCCCATCAAAATGAAAACTTTATTATCCAAAACTGCCATACCCTAAGATGTGTGAAAAGTGTGGGGTCCTTAGTACACAAAAAAATGTTGCAGTAATGCAACACACACTACTGCATTAAAATCGGCTATGTGGTGCATTTTGTGGTGTGCTATAACGCTGCTCAATGACATTTTGCTGATCCTTGCGGATGGACTTTTTTTTCTTCTTTTCATTGTTTAGAATAACAAGTTCAATCCCTCTAAATATGCTTCAAGTTTGTTATTTACTTGCCTTTTTTAGGGTTGGTTTTTGCCTTCCATCCAGTATTTCTTTAATCGCATGGGAATTGAGAACATATATTTTCTGAAATGATATTGTTAATAATATTTAGTATAGTGCATTTACAAATATGATTTTCTTAATAGTATTTTTTATAAGCCCTCAAGAACAAAAGACAATGCACAAAATAATAATTAAAAACCCCAACATAATTTCTCAACCATCATTTTTTGCTGAAGCTGTTACCTCTCACCACAAGCTTTGTCAATTGAGTCACAATACCAACCATAAAGATGATTCACCACATCAGGTCTAAAAGTTAATTACTTTATTTCATAAATTGTAGATGTCTCTAATCAGCTTTTGAATTATTTGTATTTTGTGATTGTGTTGCCTCTCTAGTCTTATGAATTGATGTAGTGAAAACTTACCTGCTTACATCCTTTTGCAAGTCTGAGAAGTGTTATGTTGATCACCTGTAAGTATAGAACATTTCACAATTATTCCAGAGTATGATCAATATTACATAGGAAATGAAATGTTAAACTCATGGTTCTGTGATGTGTCACTGCCTAAAGGAATTATTAAGCATGTTATCCTTATGCAAAATACGCTCCTTTCACTTAAAAGTTTGGGAGACAAAATACTGCATTTGCAGATTTTCATCTATTGAATCTCATGCAACAACTTTTAAAACTCATACAGCATAATACAAGGAAATTGGCAAATTATTTTCAAGAAGTTGTGATTTCTAGTCTTGCCAGGGCCCACATACTTAGTCTCAAATGACTCGTTCACCCAATCGAGATTCTGTAGCTGTTAATGGTAATATTACAATTCAAGTGCTGATTTGGTTGAGCACTTAGTCACTTGCCACATACGTGAAGCGAAATTATTGTGACGATAATAAAAGGCTACAGCGCCTCTGAACAGGCTACCTCGGTAGACTGGGCTATATAAATTGATTATTGTTATTATTTATTATTATTATTATTTATTATTTAGTATTAATTAGTATTTAATAGGTTCAAGTACTTTTTGCCTTAGGCTACCAATATTATGAGAACACATTGTAATGGTATAAACATTATCTCATATATTAAACATGAACTATAATTTCATTCTCAATCTAACCAATGTGCGGATTATTCTCTTCATGAATAATTACAGTTTTCTGTAACATTTGCCTAAAGGTTTGAGGAGAATATGAAGAGTCTGTGTGGGGGGCATAATATTGCATTGTAAGCTATGTTAACCAAAAAAGGCTTTGTATACAAACTTCAGAAACTATTGATAATAATATTAATAATAGTAATAATATTTTATAGCGCCTTACACAAACACCTCAAGGCGCTGTACATAGATTTTAATGATAAAACTTACGAGACATATAAACCTATCATAAAAACAGTTAAAATACCAATGTGTAATCAACAATAAATCAAAATGTAAACAAGTGAAACATGCTAAAAGCCTGTCGAATATAAAACAACACAAGCAAGTTACAGTATTTCAGAAGAGATGTCATCAGTGAATCCTGATTAAATCCTGCAGAATATAATTATAGGTCAATAAATGCGTATGTGTTGTTTCGAGAGAAATTAGATAAATCAATGCACATGACAGATTTTGATGTGTGAATAATTGCACGACCCCTCAAGGAGAGTGGTATTGTGAGCACATCAACATTTGCGCAAGTAAATTTCAATAAATTCAGTCCTTTCTATGACCAGCCAGTACAACAATTTTGATCAACCGATTTGATCAGATATTATGCTAAAAATCCTTAATTTAGTGAAAATTTTGAAATAATACTGATTTAGTTTACCTTATCGTTTAAATCACCCTGAAGAGTCTTTATGTCCTCATTATAGACACTCTGGTCCTGTGACACCGCCACAATAGTGGATGATGTATGGTGATCTTTCCATATGCTGTTGATGACTGTCAAAAACAAACGATTGAAATACATTGAAATATATAAAGCCCTTAAAAAAGTTCAGTATTCAATTTTGTGTTTTATATCAATGGAAAGCTGATATGTTCATCTTCTGAATTCATTCCTTTTTATGACCAGCTTGTACAAAGGGGTGGAGTTCTTGTCAAAAATTGTTAAAACATAGACAACACATAACTTTTCAATTGCATGTGTTCCAAACAGCGAACCTAATATCATTGATCTTCATGCTGAAAATAATTAATGAAATTATGGCATCATTTGGGTACTTACTATTTTTGGGCAGCTGGTATTTTATTGTTAGAGAATAATAACTGCATAAAATCTGTTTTCATGAAATTTGTTTTAAATTCTTATATAGCTGGCATGGTTTTGGATGTCAACAGAAAAATTGATTGGTTTCCAATTGATTTTTGGTTGGTACACAGTATATATTATGAGGCAATTGTATAAAGTTTAGGGTGGGGCTTTATTCCTAATGTTCTGTGCGTTTGGTCATCGCATTAAGATATAGTTCTATGTGCGCCAACACAAAGTTGCCTGCGCATGTAGTGTGTGTATAATGCAGAGCTATCGTGCGCGTGATGCTGAAGGATGCATTTATTCGAAGTAAACAAGTTGGTAAAACAAGGATTCGCTTATCTTTTAAAAAGGGGAATTTTTTGTTGTTTGATTAAAAGAAATCTAACAGAAAGAGTTATTTTTATGAACAAAATATGAATACTGCTCAAAGAGTGTCATTTAATTAGGTATCTTTGAATGTTCATTTATATTGTTATATATTGTTTAATATCATCTTTGCTATTTTTCATTATAAATAATTCAAATAACATTTCATCTCCTCGAATACTTTATGTATACTTTACCGATAAATGTTTAAATAAGGCGTTTGTATTTATGCCTTTATACATAAAAATACAACCAATCAAAAGATACAACAGCCAATAATCAAAATCAACTAAACACTAAAACTTTCAAAATATACAAACCTTCAACAATCAATCTTGGTAGGATTCTATTATTCCAAGTATAAATGGCATGAACCCCTTACACACCCTTATATCCATACACACACTAAACATAATACTCATAGCAAACTAACCTTCTCCAGCCAAAGCAGGTGTGTACTCCACCACATCTGTTTTAAAAAAAATATCAAAAAATCAATCAATTGATCCATTAACTTACAATCTTTCACCTGATCGGTTGAAGCAATTCTGGACAGATGATGCACATTATTTACTTCACGAGAAAGGTTTGATTCAGTAAGTTTGTCGGCTTCACTTTCTCTTCTTTTATGTGGAACAATGCATTGTTGCATAGGGTGTACAGAAGCGTAATTTTTGAGCATTCCTTGACAACTAATCAGCATTTTCTTGTGCGAGTTATATGTGTCATATTTTATATTTGTCAGTAATTGCTTAAACCTGCAAGCGATCACCTATTACCATAATGCAGAACATTCCGCCCACATTTTTGATGCATTGCATTCTTCCCATGTTAGCCAAACACAAATATTTAGCTTTCTAGAATGCATGGACTGCTGTTTGACACAAATATACATTAGCATATTAACAGATGAAAATGCTTTTCTTTTTTCAGTAAGACCAGTACAAAAAATGTATTTTGTCTCACGTCCCTAGACATCAAAAATCTTATGTGGAATGAGGCTTTTTTCATGTATTCCAATTTATTAGCTTTATATTTGAAATAGCCAAAACCAGATAAAAAATAAACTTATCATACAGTCATTTGATATTTCTCTATTACGCAGATTTAGGGTTTCCCTAGTATTGGGCAATATTGGTTGCTGTTAGTTTAAGGGGGCTGTCAAGTGTCATTTAGTATTTTCCAGGAATTTCACTTTTCTTCATTTTTCAAAACTTCAGAGTGTTATCTATCAGTACATGCAAAGAAATTTTCAATTTTGAAATTCCAAAAGCCTATTTAGAAGGATTTAAATCCCTTATTGTGATCATTGACAAAGTAGAATGGAAAAGTCTGCCCGCAGGGGATCAGCGAAACTCCCATGCGCCGCGTATCCCGTATTTTTTCACGCAAATTAGCACGCGCCAGTTCGCTTAAAATACGCGATGCTGTTGTTTCGAAAGCCGTTAGTGCGTGCTGCGTTACCCGCTATGTTTTTGCCGTGTTTGAGGGTTTGTTCATACGCATTGTTTACGCATCGGAGGCCCGGCTAATAAAACCGTCATTTTTGCCGGGGTGTGGCTGAGCCTGAAGCAAGTAGGCCTATTAGTAAAACAAGGCTTTAGCACAAGCGTTCGTGTCAAGGAGTTGGAAAGAGAGAAGGAAAAAAGATAAAAAATAAAGGACAGAGAGAGATTTTGAATCCATGATCGGAGTGAAATATTGTAAGGAGTATCAACAAGACTTACACCGGGTTTTATCCGAAGACATTAATGTTTTGGTTTTGTTTGGCCTTTCGATGTTAGTAGATAGCAAACTACTTTTATAAGAGATCCAACCGAAATGCTTAATAGCGCTATTGTTATAACACTGAACAATCACTATTTAATAATTATCTTTGGTAGATAGCAAACCAATTTTGAAAGGATCCAAGTCCATTCTAATGGAAAATACTCATCATTTAACTTCTGTGAAATGTGATCCATTACCCGCCAGTGGCGTATCTGATGAGATCGCCTGTCAGAGGGGGAAATGGTATATTCCCGGTAGGCTTTAGCTTTACAGGCTGAGGATTGCCGCTGCCGAGTCCGACATTTGAAAACGGGGGAGGGTGGGTTGTTCTCAAAATCCACCCCATCCGACTCAAATTGGGGCCCTTGCTCCCCCAACCCACTGTATTTACAGAAAATAAAAACCTTTTAGCCCGGTAGTTTGAGCTGTTCTACCCGGTCAAATCCGTGGAGGGAGGGGGACACTCTGCTGCTACGCTATGTTACTCGTTCGTTTGACAGTTTACCCATAGACAATTCCTATAGTCATTTTACAAACCGTTAATTTTATTTTCCTGCTTCATTAAACATTAGACCTATCGGACATATATTTCAGTTTCTTTTTCAGTGGCGCTGGCATAACGAGGATCAAGTTCAGGTGGCATGTTGTTGTGGCCTTTTACTATGATGACATTACATTTCGTGACGTGACTCATATTAATTATGTTAATCAGAAGCTTACCCGATTCCGTCTCTTTTAATATCTGAAGAAGAAGAAGAGAAAACATGTAGGCCTAGGCCTACCAAACGATAGGTCTTAAATTAAATCTTCATCCCCATTTCTCGCTTTCTCTCTAATGTTTCCAATTTTTCTCTCTCCTTTACTAAGTCCTGGCCTTTATCTAGGATAGGTGTTGATTTTTATACCCAGACTACTCACTAGTCCCGCCACGGTGCATTTTTAAATGATCACATTGATATAAAGACTCGACTACACTGGCCTATAATGATAAACTCTGATGATTAGCTGCAGAGTGTTTGCGCACAGAAATTAATACACAAGCGTCTAATCTTTGTCAACCGGTTCAACGCGCACACGTCACCATTTATTTTGCCAACTCAAAACATTCCACGCGCGTCCTGCGCTCATTGTCGATTAACGCACGCGCTTTCATATACGTTACGCTGCCCGGAAATTGTGAACGCACTTCGAATGCGCATGAAATGGTATGGCATCTTTTACACACTCGACATCATGAAAAAGGAGTTTTTTTAACACACATTTGAGGTTATTTTGATACCAAGAAAAGAACGGTTTGTAATGAAACTCTGCACGAAGTTGGGGATATATGCTTCCCACAATGTCTAAAGAACAGGATTTGAAATACGTGTATTTTCCCCGTAAACCATGATCAAACGGCGGTATTGTCACTTTTCACATTCATCGGTTGATTTCTTTATATTAATTTTTGAGTAAAAATACGATTTACAGACACGATAACTCAATACAAACTGCATCTGATGGACAGCAAGTAAGTTTAACACAACAACCATGATCTTCGCCAGGTTCCATTTTTTTTGTTTTTTGTTTTAGGCCTATTTTCCGATTTTTCGGATCATTTTGTGGAAATTCACGTTTGTTGTATTTAAAAAACCCATTTTGTTGCCTTATTTGGTCAATAAATAAAAACATATCTCAGTAATCAAAAAAAAAAAATGGAACCCGCGTAATTTTCTTAAGATTACAAAAATCGTAAAAGGACAGATTTTCAGAAAATATTTTTTTGGTTACCTTGTCCGAATTGAAGACTGGTCAAAATTCTCTTTTTTTATGATTTTCTCCAAAATGGTTCTTTTTAGAGCAATTTCATGTTCATGGTTTGATTTATTGAACCCTTTCCTTCCAAAAAATGTATACTTGTATATGGAATATATTAATAATGACGTAGTTACGGCAGTTTTATGGAAGCTATTTCTGACACTTGACAGCCCCCTTAAGCCCTTCATCGATTTTACGATAATGTGTGGGAATGCATTGAAATACAATGGTACCATTAACGATGCTGAAAACAAACTAAACTACACCATATTCGATAGTTTTAATGAAAATAATGATTGTTTTACGTTACCTAACAGTTTAGCCCCATATTTTAGGGTTCACATGTCCAATTCTTGCACCTTGCCAATAAAAGACTGACATTTTGTTGTGCCCAATAGCTCTTAATATGTGTATCAGGCCATACTAGTCTGGAGTGTTTGCAACCAAGGAGTTATTATAGTATTAATTCCTTGGTTTGACCGTATTTGAGGTAACTTTATTTAGGCCTAGAAGATAGGCTAGAAAGCTGATCAAATCTGCTTATTTAATATAAAATGCTGAAATTCGGAGGAAAAGACAGTTTGAAAAATGGGTTTGGGGTTTTTAGCAGGTAATTTACTCTGCAAATAATATAAGCCTATAATTATGGTACATTATAATTGTACATGTACATGCATTTATTACCACTATATTATGTACTCATACAAAACAGGTTGATGTTATGAAGTCATTCATACATGTGTTATAGGCTTAAATATTATACCATGGGTTGATGTCAAATTATGAACATGTAGTTTGTGACGAAAACAAATCACAACAAGAAAATAACCAAGGCGAAAACTAAAACAAGAAAAAATTGAAATGTGTTATGGGGCGATTTTGTGGGTAAAAAATTCCAAAATGTTTAATTAAATTATCTTGGAATCATATTTTGTACTTGTGAGGGGTGCGTCGACTATGAAATTTTTTGAGAATATTTCGACCGCTCCTCCCATTTCAATGCTTTTTCCTATAAAAATGTAGCATAAATCAAGAAGTAGGGCTTTCCATTAACACGATATCGCCCAACACTAGGGACATCTTAAATCTGCGTATCGTTGAGCATTTCATTCGTAAATGTCAGAAGAACGTTCATTTGGGGGGGGGGGGGTGAATCAAAGCTGAACACATGCAGGGGAGACAAGTCAAATATATTTTTATTGTGGCCTATAATAATAAAAGAATTATCACACATCCATCAAATTTCTTCCCCTGAATAAAAATCCAAAAGATACCTATTTCAGTTTGGAATTCTATTTTTTTATATATTGTTTTGAATATTAAATAAAACTATTTATAAAAGATCTTACCATATCCGTTTCGTGCGGCTATGCTTTCTGTGGCTATGCTTTCTGTTCTGCTTGTATTGGAACATGTTGATACCTCAAACTTGTACTTAACATTTTCTTGTAGGTTTTGTACAAGGTAGGAGTTGCCTGCCGTGGTGCCAACATGTTCCCAATTCTCTTTATTCACTGGTGACTCCTCTGCCTTTCTTATTGTATAAAGCGATGATGATGTTGGTGAAAGCTGCCATGTTAAATTCAAGCATTCCCTATTTAACGGTTCTGTGTTAATTGTTGTTTCTGAAAGAAAATGTAAATGGGTAATTTCATCATTTAAACCAGCATAGATTTCTATTATCAAATTATGGAAAATTTATAGCTGTGGAGCAC
Organism: Ophiura sarsii; assembly: GCA_035610835.1. Classification (NCBI taxonomy): domain Eukaryota; kingdom Metazoa; phylum Echinodermata; class Ophiuroidea; order Amphilepidida; family Ophiuridae; genus Ophiura; species Ophiura sarsii. Next base: position 1,682,426 of record CM069456.1, read on the forward strand.
ACATAGTTTTTCGGTCCTGGTCTGCTGGCACAGTGAGTCGTACACCAAAATTATCCTTATGTATGTAGCATACAACCTATGTTGACATCCTTGTCAACTCGGATGTTAAGTTGACCTTTGACCTCATTTTAGGGTCAACGTTCGCATGTGCTTCAATGGGATGTCATAACTTAAATTTAACATTGGAAAAGAAATAAGAAAATGGACTACTGACCATAAAAAGTATATCATATTGTCGGTGACACTGTTTGGAGCACTCAATAGTTATAAATGTCGAAATAATTACATTTGATGTTATACATTGGTATTTTGGTAAAATATAGCAGAGCCCGCACCACTAAATAAATGATAGAGCAGACGATGAAATGTCTGTTGAATTTGGTGTGGTTACCTTGGTCTAAGTGCATAATATGAAAATGCTCCTAAAGAAGTTTGTTTGGCTAAATTGTTTATCAGATGATTAATAGATGAAGATAATCAAATGTTATTAGTGCAAATAATTTTCTTCTGACCAATTTTGGATGATCTTTGAGTCATTTTAGATACTTCATTTAAATAGAATTGCAGATCTAGGCATGGGCACTCTACAAACACGTGTGCCTTTAACGGTGCGTATCTCAAAAATGTTGCTTTGTTTATTTCATTGGTTTGCAGGAATGCCAGGACCATGATCTTCTGAAATGTAAAATTGGAGCAACCAATCGCTTCATAAGCAAGAAATGACATTTAGGGAGTAGGGGGTTATTTAGTGGTGTGAAACCACCATAAAAATCAAATTCATACTAAGGATACAAATGGTTTAAAAATAATTTATAAATCGAATGTGTTTTGGGAAAAAGATGCAATTTTGGGAAATTTGGCAACTTGCCAAAACCTAACACTCAGTAATTTTTTGTGTGGTTATTTTGAGACTAAAAATTGGTTGTTCAAAAAGGCTTGATGGAAAAAATTAAACATCGGCGTGTGAGTTTATCTGGATCCTGTATCATTTTGAAGCAAATCTGAGCATGAAGCAATAGCAGATAAATTGAAGCATTGCTTATCAAATTACATATATTTATAAGAGAAATAACAAAAAGGAAACATGCAATAAACATCATACCATAATTAGTAGGCTGGATCACTGGATCACTCTCACTGTCACTTTCACTCATTGGGGCTAAACAATAAAAAGGAATGATTGAATTATAATTAAATTAGTCATTGCATAAAGAGTTATATTCTTTTCAACCTTTTACCAAAATATGCATATTTTAAATCACTAATTATAAAATTACTAGTCAAAACTGTAGAACAAAACTTTAAGGTTAATATCAAATCATAACTATCAATTTAACCAACTGACCAACTGACACCACCAGATCCCCTGTCTTGAACTGTCTGTCTTGGACTCACACATTTAAATTTGTTAAAAACACATTTAGAAAATGATTTTAAAATTTGATAAGATTAAAAGAGCAGGAGATACCAACACAAGGTTTGAGTGATTTCTGAAATACTATGGGTCTATTATATAGTCCAACTAGATTTTGTGGTTTATCAATACTACAGTATTAAATGGGAATGGTGCTTCAGTGGGAATGGTGCTTCAGTAGAAGCAAGTAAAGGGGTACTTGAAGTATAAATCATACAACCTAGGTGGACATTTTTGCTAATTCAGATAATAAAGGGGCACAAAGAGATCCTTCATGGAGAGAGCCCTACATTTTTTCAGAAGCTGAGTTTTTTACATATACGTAATGCTTACATATACTGACTACCACCTAAAATTATAGAGCTTGATTTGCAGTATTTCATGTTGAATTCATGGATTTGCTAGTATTTTGAATTTCGATAGTTCCTCATTGAAATCCATCAAATTCTTCTAAAAGGCCACAGATGGCTTATAACTTATTTCTTTGGTGTTTACACATTGACTGTACCACCCATGGCTTGTTGCGTGATGCAGTCTTGACCTCCCTGATTCAATTAGTGGTGATTTTAATCAAAATACAGTGATAAGCACTATTTATACATAATTTGGAAATGCTGAGGAAAATTCTTTATTTTGCATTTTTACTATCTTTTTTTGTTGTTGTTGGAAGAAATCTTACATGAGAGGATTTCTATGAATATCATCTATATATACAAGGTAACAATTTTGAATTTCATTTTTTGAGAAATCTCTCTATGCCCCTTTAACAATTCAATAATTAGTTCTAGTAGGCCTGGACATATGCCTATTTAATTACAGTATTCTTTTGACCAATCAAATAACAACGATCTACATATTTGGTATTAAATCAAATATTGACTGCTTTTATTTCAGGTCACATGTTAAAAATATAAATCTGCAGTGGTCTCAAAACCAGACAATGGCCCTCGGCTGCGATCACGGGGCATAGTCAAGTTTTTGAGATCACGTTGGGCCTATCATTTTAATGATGTCCCTCATTGCAGGGGGCAACCCTATCCTGAACAACAACTAACATGGAATGAGTTAAATAGCATCTACGACCAACTGGTTGAAAGTCTGCTCTCTATCGTCAAGAATCCTCCTTATAAAACCAACAGACCAGTGAGAGGGTTTCCTGTCTGAAGAAGACTCCAGCTCAGTAAGGAGTCTGACCGTAACTAGTATGTACGATTTATTGGTTTTGTCAAAAGGTCAATTTGTTCCATGTTATCGAAGAATCCTGATGAATCTATATCAACAACAAATAACTAAACAATTGTTTCTGAAAAGCCAAAGGATCTTGCCATCATAAATGGTTGAATAAGAGAGTGTTTTAATTAGCAATTAATATACACTTACCAAAATCAATGTCTCCCTTGTCGGTGCGTGCTTTCTGAAATAAATATTGAATAACAATGAAAAAACATTCTAATTGCAAATTATTTTATTTTTATTTTTTAAGTGTTGTTTATGAAAGACCTTTATTCTTTAACCTTTAGAATCATTGAAGGGTTACACTGACATAAAATAAGTTTATATATGGCTGAATCAAATAAAGTATGCTCAAAGCGCTTAACATTTATCCAACTGCTCATAGGATGCATCAGAATCAGTTTGCTTTCATTGGGTTTGCTGCCTATCTTATAAATTCTGATAATTGCGCATTTTCCTATCAGACACTTAGATTGTGATTATCCCCAAACAGATACCCATTTTATATCTAGGTGTTGACCACAGCGAGACTCGAACCCACAACTTTGGGATTTTGAGGCTAGTGTTCTATTTGCTGCACAACACATGCTCGCATGAAACATTATGAGAAAAAATTGCTGTAATTTGAAGTAGTTACCTTCATCTGAACATCATAAAAAGAGTTCACTGTAGTGTTGATGTTGTTGATGTTTTTCTGAAATTTGAATGTGTAAAATATTAAAAATCTATATGAAACACACTAAATATCTAAAGATGATTTTATTTTTACATGCTAAAGACTTTTGACAATTTTAGGATTGCATAAGGCTGGGTTCACATAGGAGTATACGGTATTCGCTATACGCTAAACGCTATACGCTAAACGGGCACAGCAAGTCACATAGGGTAGCACGCGAGCCCTACTCGTAGTAGAGTCATTACCTTAGTTTCTTAGTGAACTTGTCAACTAGAACCATTTTAAAAGAAAATGAGGTCCCATGCATTTCTCAAAAGTGACGGGAACGTTCTTTTATAGCAAAAATTCCAAAATGGCCGGCATACTCGGCCAAAAATTAAAATGGCACACCAAATTGTTCGGCTGAGCACAAGGATTCCGAAAAAGTATAGTACAAAGGCGTCCTATTGTCCTATTATTCTAACTTACCCTATTCTACGCAATAAATTGTTTATAAATCGTGATAGGGGAAATTCAGAACGCCTGTACACACGAATTGCAGCCCGCCACATCCAAACAGGACGGTATACGGTGCACGAAAATCGAACACGCACGATTCCCGGTATACTATACTATACTACACTATACGGCCTTTTCGAATAGTGCCGTCGTATGTGACCCGGTATTATGAAATTACATTGTTTCGATTTAAGCTATACGCGTGCCTTGCAAAACGTGCACCGTATACCCGAATAGTATACTCCTATGTGAACTCAGCCTAATATAACAATATTTTTAAATGCTAAAAAGCATGTTTATTTGGTAAATATCTTAAAAGGAACTATTTTCTTATCAAATATATACAACGTATGGTAACTTTAGTAGATGTGCAGATCTATCTATATGTTGTAAGACAAAGCATGCTGTATACATTGTATGAAGCATGTTGCGAAAGAATTGCATGGAACACATTAGATTTTGTACATACCAAAACGTCTTCGTCCCCTGATTTGTCATCTTCAACTTCTTTCCGTGAAATATAAACATAAATACAACATTGATTAATATCAAAACATAATCTCAAATTGTCCATAAGTGTATTATAATGGCCAACAGATTGTAAGTTGTATCTGTATAATTTTAGAGTACACATGTAATGTGATAGACATGGTTTAAGTCTTTTACAGTGCAATGTGCGTAATATGATTATGTTACCCGAAACACTTCAGTTATGTGTGCAATGCATGGAACTTAAATCCCAAATCTTATATAATATATGGGTACATTAAATGTGTTTATTGACTTTAACTGTAACAATGTAAATTATGTTTTTTGTGCTAACTGTTTGTAAATATCATGATAGAGATAAAATATGTCGCGAAGCCATGTTCAATAAGTTGTTGGTGCACAATAAAACTAGTATGAAACCACATTTCATCCTAACAAAGAGTTCCACTTGCATTAGTTCTTCAAAACATGACCATAATCTAATTATACTCTTCGCTAAGTATTGATATTGATTGCCTCATCATTAAACAAACAAAAAGAACTTTATATATATATACTAACCTTTGACTCTTTTTCTTTTCAGTGTGGTGTACCCAGTCTTTAATAAATAATCAAGGCAAATGATAAATAAGTAATTTTTGAACCTAGTTGGGCACAATTTTTTATACTGTATTAAGGAACGGATAAATACTGCAAGTTTAATTTAAGAACATAATACTTCACAGTTTGTTAATAAACCGCTTAATGTTTGTTGATGCCTTAATCCCTATACTACAACACATAAGTATCAGCTTCTATAGCACTTGCACACGAGGTCTATCCCATGCTACACCAATAGTGTGACAACTCACCATATTCCCCTTCTCATCTGTGGTCATATGCTCTGCCTTGTTTCCTTGTATGGGTAGAGGCCGGTCAGTTGTAGATTCCTGTAAAATTATCAAAAAGGTAATATCAGTGATTTGAAACAGAAGCCTGGAGTTTGTTAATAAACCGCTTGTTTGTTGATGCCTTAATCCATATACTACAACACTAAGTATCAGCTTCTATAGCACTTGCACACGAGGTCTATCCCATGCTACAACAATGGCGTGACAACTCACCATATTCCCCTTCTCTTCCGTGGTCATATGCTCTGCCTTGTTTCCTTGTATGGGTAGAGGCTGGTCAGTTGTAGATTCCTGTAATATGATTAAAATCAAAAAGGTAATATCAGTGATTTGAAACAGAAGCCTGGAGTTTGTTAATAAACCGCTTGTTTGTTGATGCCTTAATCCCTATACTACAACACATAAGTATCAGCTTCTATAGCACTTGCACACGACAATAGTGTGCCAACTCACCATATTCCCCTCCTCTTCCGTGGTCATATGCTCTGCCTTGTTTCCTTGTATGGGTAGAGGCTGGTCAGTTGTAGATTCCTGTAATATGATTAAAATCAAAAAGGTAATATCAGTGACTTGAAACGGAAGCCTGGAGTTTGTTAATAAACCGCTTGTTTGTTGATGCCTTAATCCCTATACTACAACACATAAGTATCAGCTTCTATAGCACTTGCACACGAGGTCTATCTTATGCTACAACAATGGTGTGACAACTCACCATATTCCCCTCCTCTTCTGTGGTCATATGCTCTGCCTTGTTTCCTTGTATGGGTAGAGGCCGGTCAGTTGTAGATTCCTGTAAAATTATCAAAAAGGTAATATCAGTGATTTGAAACAGAAGCCTGGAGTTTGTTAATAAACCGCTTGTTTGTTGATGCCTTAATCCATATACTACAACACTAAGTATCAGCTTCTATAGCACTTGCACACGAGGTCTATCCCATGCTACAACAATGGCGTGACAACTCACCATATTCCCCTTCTCTTCCGTGGTCATATGCTCTGCCTTGTTTCCTTGTATGGGTAGAGGCTGGTCAGTTGTAGATTCCTGTAATATGATTAAAATCAAAAAGGTAATATCAGTGATTTGAAACAGAAGCCTGGAGTTTGTTAATAAACCGCTTGTTTGTTAATGCCTTAATCCCTATACTACAACACATAAGTATCAGCTTCTATAGCACTTGCACACGACAATAGTGTGCCAACTCACCATATTCCCCTCCTCTTCCGTGGTCATATGCTCTGCCTTGTTTCCTTGTATGGGTAGAGGCTGGTCAGTTGTAGATTCCTGTAATATGATTAAAATCAAAAAGGTAATATCAGTGACTTGAAACGGAAGCCTGGAGTTTGTTAATAAACCGCTTGTTTGTTGATGCCTTAATCCCTATACTACAACACATAAGTATCAGCTTCTATAGCACTTGCACACGAGGTCTATCCCATGATACAACAATAGTGTGACAACTCACCATATTCCCCTTCTCCTCCGTGGTCATATGCTCTGCCTTGTTTCCTTGTATGGGTAGAGGCCGGTCAGTTGTAGATTCCTGTAATATGATTAAAATCAAAAAGGTAATATTAGTGATTTGAAACAGAAGCCTGGAGTTTGTTAATAAACCGCTTAATGTTTGTTGATGCCTTAATCCCTATACTACAACACATAAGTATCAGCTTCTATAGCACTTGCACACGAGGTCTATCCCATGCTACAACAATAGTGTGACAACTCACCATATTCCCCTCCTCCTCCGTGGTCATATGCTCTGCCTTGTTTCCTTGTATAGGTAGAGGCCGGTCAGTTGTAGATTCCTATAATATGATTAAAATCAAAAAGGTAATATTAGTGATTTGAAACAGAAGCCTGGAGTTTGTTAATAAACCGCTTGTTTGTTGATGCCTTAATCCATATACTACAACACATAAGTATCAGCTTCTATAGCACATGCACACAAAGTCTATCTTATGCTACAACAATGGTGTGACAACTCACCATATTCCCCTTCTCATCTGTGGTCATATGCTCTGCCTTGTTTCCTTGTATAGGTAGAGGCCGGTCAGTTGTAGATTCCTGTAATATGATTAAAATCAAAAAGGTAATATCAGTTATTTGAAACAGAAGCCTGGAGTTTGTTAATAAACCGCTTAATGTTTGTTGATGCCTTAATCCCTATACTACAACACATAAGTATCAGCTTCTATAGCACTTGCACACGAGGTCTATCCCATGCTACAACAATAGTGTGCCAACTCACCATATTCCCCTTCTCTTCCGTGGTCATATGCTCTGCCTTGTTTCCTTGTATGGGTATTGGCTGGTCAGTTGTAGATTCCTGTAAAGTGATTATCAAAAAGGTAATATCAGTGATTTGAAACAGAAGCCTGGAGTTTGTTAATAAACCGCTTGTTTGTTGATGCCTTAATCCCTATACTACAACACTAAGCATCAGCTTTTATAGCACATGCACACAAGGTCTATCCCATGCTACAACAATGGCGTGACAACTCACCATATTCCCCTCCTCCTCTGTGGTCATATGCTCTGCCTTGTTTCCTTGTATGGGTAGAGGCCGGTCAGTTGTAGATTCCTGTAAAGTGATTATCAAAAAGGTAATATCAGTGATTTGAAACAGAAGCCTGGAGTTTGTTAATAAACCGCTTGTTTGTTGATGCCTTAATCCCTATACTACAACACATAAGTATCAGCTTCTATAGCACTTGCACACGAGGTCTATCCCATGCTACAACAATGGTGTGACAACTCACCATATTCCCCTTCTCTTCCGTGGTCATATGCTCTGCCTTGTTTCCTTGTATGGGTAGAGGCTGGTCAGTTGTAGATTCCTGTAATATGATTAAAATCAAAAAGGTAATATCAGTGATTTGAAACAGAAGCCTGGAGTTTGTTAGTAAACCGCTTGTTTGTTGATGCCTTAATCCCTATACTACAACACATAAGCATCAGCTTTTATAGCACATGCACACGAGGTCTATCCCATGCTACAACAATGGTGTGACAACTCACCATATTCCCCTTCTCTTCCGTGGTCATATGCTCTGCCTTGTTTCCTTGTATGGGTAGAGGCCGGTCAGTTGTAGATTCCTGTAATATGATTAAAATCAAAAAGGTAATATCAGTGATTTGAAACAGAAGCCTGGAGTTTGTTAATAAACCGCTTGTTTGTTGATGCCTTAATCCCTATACTACAACACATAAGCATCAGCTTTTATAGCACATGCACACGAGGTCTATCCCATGCTACAACAATGGTGTGACAACTCACCATATTCCCCTTCTCTTCTGTGGTCATATGCTCTGCCTTGTTTCCTTGTATGGGTAGTGGCTGGTCAGTTGTAGATTCCTGTAATATGATTAAAATCAAAAAGGTAATATCAGTGATTTGAAACAGAAGCCTGGAGTTTGTTAATAAACCGCTTGTTTGTTGATGCCTTAATCCATATCCTACAACACTAAGTATCAGCTTTTATAGCACTTGCACACGAGGTCTATCCCATGCTACAACAATGGTGTGACAACTCACCATATTCCCCTTCTCTTCTGTGGTCATATGCTCTGCCTTGTTTCCTTGTATGGGTAGTGGCTGGTCAGTTGTAGATTCCTGTAATATGATTAAAATCAAAAAGGTAATATCAGTGATTTGAAACAGAAGCCTGGAGTTTGTTAATAAACCGCTTGTTTGTTGATGCCTTAATCCCTATACTACAACACATAAGCATCAGCTTTTATAGCACTTGCACACAAGGTCTATCCCATGCTACAACAATAGTGTGACAACTCGCCATATTCCCCTTCTCCTCCGTGGTCATATGCTCTGCCTTGTTTCCTTGTATAGGTAGAGGCCGGTCAGTTGTAGATTCCTGTAATATGATTAAAATCAAAAAGGTAATATCAGTGATTTGAAACAGAAGCCTGGAGTTTGTTAATAAACCGCTTAATGTTTGTTGATGCCTTAATCCCTATACTACAACACATAAGTATCAGCTTCTATAGCACTTGCACACGAGGTCTATCCCATGCTACAACAATAGTGTGCCAACTCACCATATTCCCCTTCTCTTCCGTGGTCATATGCTCTGCCTTGTTTCCTTGTATGGGTATTGGCTGGTCAGTTGTAGATTCCTGTAAAGTGATTATCAAAAAGGTAATATCAGTGATTTGAAACAGAAGCCTGGAGTTTGTTAATAAACCGCTTGTTTGTTGATGCCTTAATCCCTATACTACAACACATAAGTATCAGCTTCTATAGCACTTGCACACGAGGTCTATCCCATGCTACAACAATAGTGTGCCAACTCACCATATTCCCCTTCTCTTCCGTGGTCATATGCTCTGCCTTGTTTCCTTGTATGGGTATTGGCTGGTCAGTTGTAGATTCCTGTAAAGTGATTATCAAAAAGGTAATATCAGTGATTTGAAACAGAAGCCTGGAGTTTGTTAATAAACCGCTTGTTTATTGATGCCTTAATCCATATACTACAACACTAAGTATCAGCTTCTATAGCACTTGCACACGAGGTCTATCCCATGCTACAACAATGGTGTGACAACTCACCATATTCCCCTCCTCCTCCGTGGTCATATGCTCTGCCTTGTTTCCTTGTATAGGTAGAGGCCGGTCAGTTGTAGATTCCTGTAAAGTGATTATCAAAAAGGTAATATCAGTGATTTGAAACAGAAGCCTGGAGTTTGTTAATAAACCGCTTGTTTGTTGATGCCTTAATCCCTATACTACAACACATAAGCATCAGCTTCTATAGCACTTGCACACGAGGTCTATCCCATGCTACAACAATAGTGTGACAACTCACCATATTCCCCTTCTCTTCTGTGGTCATATGCTCTGCCTTGTTTCCTTGTATAGGTAGAGGCCGGTCAGTTGTAGATTCCTGTAAAGTGATTATCATCAAAAAGGTAATATCAGTGATTTGAAACAGCAGCCAGGAGTTTGTTAATAAACCGCTTGTTTGTTGATGCCTTAATCCCTATACTACAACACATAAGCATCAGCTTTTATAGCACATGCACGCGAGGTCTATCTCATGCTACAACAATGGCGTGACAACTCACCATATTCCCCTCCTCTTCTGTGGTCATATGCTCTGCCTTGTTTCCTTGTATGGGTAGAGGCTGGTCAGTTGTAGATTCCTGTAATATGATTAAAATCAAAAAGGTAATATCAGTGATTTGAAACAGAAGCCTGGAGTTTGTTAATAAACCACTTGTTTGTTGATGCCTTAATCCCTATACTACAACACATAAGTATCAGCTTCTATAGCACTTGCACACGAGGTCTATCCCATGATACAACAATAGTGTGACAACTCACCATATTCCCCTCCTCCTCCGTGGTCATATGCTCTGCCTTGTTTCCTTGTATGGGTAGAGGCCGGTCAGTTGTAGATTCCTGTAATATGATTAAAATCAAAAAGGTAATATCAGTGATTTGAAACAGCAGCCTGGAGTTTGTTAATAAACCGCTTGTTTGTTGATGCCTTAATCCCTATACTACAACACATAAGCATCAGCTTTTATAGCACATGCACACGAGGTCTATCCCATGCTACAACAATGGCGTGACAACTCACCATATTCCCCTCCTCTTCCGTGGTCATATGCTCTGCCTTGTTTCCTTGTATGGGTAGAGGCTGGTCAGTTGTAGATTCCTGTAATATGATTAAAATCAAAAAGGTAATATCAGTGACTTGAAACGGAAGCCTGGAGTTTGTTAATAAACCACTTGTTTGTTGATGCCTTAATCCCTATACTACAACACATAAGTATCAGCTTCTATAGCACTTGCACACGAGGTCTATCCCATGCTACAACAATAGTGTGACAACTCACCATATTCCCCTCCTCTTCTGTGGTCATATGCTCTGCCTTGTTTCCTTGTATGGGTAGAGGCTGGTCAGTTGTAGATTCCTGTAATATGATTAAAATCAAAAAGGTAATATCAGTGACTTGAAACGGAAGCCTGGAGTTTGTTAATAAACCGCTTGTTTGTTGATGCCTTAATCCCTATGCTACAACACATAAGCATCAGCTTTTATAGCACATGCACACGAGATCTATCTTATGCTACAGCAACCACTAAAACTTTTTCAACAGTTCGATTATCAATGCCGATCCAGTAAGTGCATGTACAATATGTCGTACTATACCTAGGGTGCATCGTATTCATATCTGCTCATTAATTTAATAAAATCACACTCATATTTTTGCTTTGCTTAACTTGAAAAAACCGCCACAAGTAGTAAGTTCTCATTGTTCAAACCATAAATATAGAAAAATGTTATGAACTATAGTCCTTTTTTGTAATGGAATATCTAACATTTGGTATGTTAATTATCATTTTATTAAGTCATCTTTTTCAAGTTTGCAATGCACTTTAAGCCGTCATATATCTCAAAGTTGATCATACAACAACAACAAAAGATTCTTGCGCAGGTTATTCATTCATTTGTGATGGTTGTTTCGGTAAAAGAAAACCATAAGTGTGTGCCTGGGCATTATGATCAAGTATAGGAATGACATGCTTAAGGCACACATGTAGGGATTTCAAAGTGTTGATGGATAAGTACATCTATATTTGTCGCCAATGTGTAAACTTTAAGCTATAGCCTCAGTGTGACTTGTAACACTAGCTTTCAACGTGATGACAATATAAAACAATTAGCTTAAAACAAAAATCATATTTAAGAGAAGGCAAAGCCAAATATCAAACAAAGTTTGACAAAGACCAGACAATACTAGTAAAAGCGTAGTAAATGAAGATAATACCCACAAAAAATGTGCCAGAATTGCATTCAGGATTAATAAGGATAACATTAAAAAATGCATATTAATCTGTGTGTAGACTTTAGGCCTTTAGGGACAGTTTATTGGCGCCATCTTTCGGTGATCTGCTTTTTTGTAGATGAGTTCTTCCTAGTGCTAATTGTGGTGTGGAGAAGTTTATTACCCCTTGGCCTACAGCCTACAGGGTGTTGCTGAGATCTATTTTCGTGAAATTGTTTTGAAATCAGAGGTTGCTGTTATGGTCTGAAGAATTGTCGAGGGACAACTCCAAATGACCATAACAACAAGAGGATTTCAAATAATAAAAGTCACGAAAACAGATGTTTTAACATCTTAAAAGCAGTTATTATTCTCTTTTATTACTGAAAAAGATGCATATGTTTATCCAAATCGTGATTTGTACCGATAAAAGTTTGTTTCGGTTTATTATTTTGTCCACCCCTTCTTAATTATTGAGAAATTTCATGTTGGGTCATACATTTAATCATGCAACCAATCAGAAATACGCTCTAATCTAGTTTCTGCATGACTCATTAAATTTCACTGAATATTCAGTTTAGGGGCGTGGTTGGGTCAACAATCAAAACAAAAGAACACTTTGGCGCAGTACTTTTGGGCAATTATTAGTAAGACTCGTTTTGATGCGCGTTCTCATAAAATGATTGATTGGAACGCACTAGGTACGCATATAACGTGAGGATTAATGAAATGGTTATAGTGATTAATTGATTGACTGCTATTAGAGAGCTTGAATGCGTTTGCATGCAACACATGAGTCTATGCAGGGAACACATTAGTTTTTGTACATACCAAAACATCTTTGTCCCCTGATTCGTCATCTTTAACTTCTTTTTCTGTGAAATATAAAAATAAAGACAACATTAATTAATATCAAAACATAATCTCAAATTGTCCATAAGTGTATTATGATGGCTAGCAAATTCTAAATTATGTTCAAATTATTTTATTTTCAACCTTTTAAAAACCTGATCCAAATGTGTTTTGAAAGGTTTAGATACTAACCTTGAGCTTGGACTAGAACATCATTTTCATCTGAAAATAAACACAATTTAAACTTTATTAGGTTGGACTTATGGAGTGACTTAAGAAGTTGTTGTTAATTCAACCTTTAAAAAAACAAATAAATGATTTTTAGAGACCTAGAATGTTTTGTTCTATGTAACCTAAGGGCCAAAGTTTTCTGCGTTGCGGAAAACGACAATTTGATGAAAAGAAGGGGGGGAAATGCACAAAAAATGTCCAAAACACAACATTTATAAATAGGCTTGAATATACAACCCCAAAAAACCCCAAAAAACAATATAAATATTAAAAAAGATACGTAATAAAATCTAAAAATGATGTGTTTTTCTGTAAATTGTGTTTATTTTGGTTTTATAGATCGTAAATTTTAAGCTTTCTTGGGGAAAATTACATCACAGAAAAATGCAAAATTTACAAAGCGGGAAAACACAGAATTTGACAATTACAAAGCGGTAAACTCCCAATTTGGGCTCGATAATTATTTTTCTAACATAGTGCACAATACAATATTGTGCTTGCGGGACCCCTCCTTTAAACACTGTACAAATCCTTCAAATTCTGCAAGAGGGGCGCACATATGAAATCTGGCTATGAACAAACGGCTTCATTTACAGGCATTATATATGCTTAAATATGAATATTTACGGTATGGTTATTAGCTACCAATTATAATTACTCTAGACAAAAGCTATACACCAAAAACATGTCGTCCTTCTGTATGGTTCCATCATTTCAACCAACTGACACATAACACACAATAACCACCAATGACTAATCTGTTTATGTCTGTCATGAATAAAGTATGATACTTCCTCTGCGATGATCTTGCGTTAATAGTGGTGATAAGCAGTTTCTTGATGGTATGGTTTAATATTGTGGGTTTGTTTACTCAATAATGATTCAGATTTCATATGTGTTAACCAAGGAGATTGCAGCATTTGTACCTACTTAACTATAATTAATAATACCTGTTTTGTATTTCGTTAATGTGTCCAATCTTGCTTTTGTAGGTTTTCCTTTGACTATTATTGTTACTGTGGAATCAATGATGTTAGTTACAGTGAATGGTCCAGTGTAGCTGGGTTTCATATTTTTGGTCTTCCGTCCTGTTAGTCTTGAGTTGTATCTTATCACTTGGTCGCCAATATCTATTTGGTCCTTTAGTTTTCTCTTTCCTTTGCTTTTCCTCTTTTGCTTATCCTGACTCTTCTTTATATTTGTTAAGGCCATCTCTTTGATTGTCTCCATTTCTATAGCTCTTTTTTCTACAAAGCCATTAGCCTCCTCTTGGGTGGGTTGCCAGTTTGGGTCCATCTTCAGGGAAAAGGTTTACAAAAGTTATACATTTATTTTCAAATGACAGATACAAGTTGTTTATTGAAACAAGAAGCAGCAAATATGCTGGGTGTTATTATGCAACACTTCTTGAAGTAAAATTTTATTTTAGAGCTAATTCATGGCTATCACATAGTCAAATTACAGCAACATCAACAATATATGTAACAGAGATATTGTTGATACAAGTAGACGACCTAAAAACTCAATTTACGTCGTTCGTCCAGCAAACTGAGTTGAGTTGTTGGTCTTTGACATATGATACGGAGTGGCCAGCTTGCTCCTCAGATCTTACCACATTTGTCTTTTCCTTGGGTTTATGATGCATCTTGAAACAAAAACAGCACCATAATATTGCCTTCAACACTTACTAACTGTAAAAGATGAATGCAGGACAGTTTCTACCATCATTGGGTCTACCTAGTGGTTTAATTTTTGAAAGATGCATCTTTAATTGTCGGCTAATTTATTGCAAGATTTGCTCAGTTTTCTTAATGAAATAGTCAAGACAGATCTTTATCGTGATATTTACTTCTCAGAATGATGAGTTTGCTTAAAGTTATTTAAATAACATTCTTTATTAAAGCTTCTTATAAATCTTGACCAGATAATAAAAACCATGTATGCAGGATGAATTATGTGAATGGTGTTTTCAGGTTGTCTGCCTATATAGGATGGACTATGACTTTCTTAAGGCTAATGGAGGTTTGACTGTCGTACAGATATTGTGTTTCCTCAGTATGTGCTGAACCGGTTCTGTTCTGTGACTCATTATGTATGGGAGGGTGAAGAAAGTGTATCAAGATTTTTGTCTGTATCGGTCAACTTTTTGTTGACTTTAGGTTTTGCTTTTGGTGTAGACATTTGTTTCTTTACTTTGTTATAAAAGATCACTCTGTGTAGCCACCAGTTTTAAGCACTGATTTGATGGTCTCCTTATTGATCCAGAGGGGCGTCATCATCTGATCAACATCTTATGACATCATCAAGAAATGCTAGTACTGGATCAAACACATTCATTTGAGGAAGACAACAGATATGTTGTTGAAACCCGTAAGGACAAATTGTAAGTTTCCTACTAGGAATTTTCTATGAAAATTTGAAATGTTCCTTTGAATTCCTGACAAAGTAATCCATGAGTATGTATAATTGCTTTGTACAACAGTGAATTAAGACTGTATCTTGACAAAATAACTGCAGAAATGTTGGTTCACACATTACCCTTAGACATTGAAGCTGCCACATCTGTTCAAAGCTTGAAGAAAATGCTAAAGACCTTTTAAACCTGCCTGAAAACTGATGGCATCCCTTTTGAAAAATTGTATTTTGCTTGCATTGTATTATATTCTGCAGGCTGTAGGTCTACTCAGGGTCTAAAGTCATGCGAGTATTTCCATTGATGCATATTTTATGTAATGGCAGAATACCAACCGCAGATGTTGGATAATTTACATGCAATACTACTCCAACTCATATGTGATACTTTACCTCCTACAGATATAACTAAAAAGATGCAAAGACCCTTACTCTTTATTCATATAATTGGTTTTATGTCTTAAAAGGACCACCCTATCACTTTTTTACAATCGTTTTCTGCCATGCAGCTATGAATTATTCACAGAATACATATTGATTTTAATATTTTGAAAATACTTACAAGTTCATTCATTGACAGCTCTTCCAATTTGGACACACAAGTTGGGTTCCTATGCTCCTTTAACATGAATGGGCTAAACTTAGTTGAACTTTGCTCTGTGCAATTAAATGCATACACTGCACCACTGACATACTGCGGCCACTTCCCCTTACGCTCATCCCTGACCTTTTGTATGGCACTGAAAAATGGATACACAAGATCACATAAATCAATTGATTTAATGTTCAGATATACATGACTTTTCATGTGCTGGTTAGTTGAAATTACTTTGACATTTTAAAACTTCACATCAACTGGAGGAGGATGGTCGTAAATAATATCAATCAGCTTTTGTTGTCATTTAACATCCATCAAAACCATCTCATAACTTATTATATGATTTGGATAGCTGAGTACGAGTGCGTTGCAATTAAATTGATCGTTTTATGAGAATACTCATGCAAAGCACATGTTATCTTACTATAAATCTGGAAACGGTGATTGTCTGTTTGTTTGTTTGTGTGTTTGTTTGTTATCCTTATTTCTCCGCTAGTTGTGATCAAAGTGGCGCCCCATTTGCATGAACGATAGAGGAAATAACGGGAAGAGTGTTAAAGTTTATTTCACTGAAATTGGTTCTTAATTTGCTCCAAAATAAGCAAAAAACCTCTCAGATTTGGCTCATAAATGCCACTAGAATTGAGCAACATTGTGCGTTGCGCGTACTACCGCGTAATCATACCGTGGTAATGCGTCGCTGTTTGCGCAAGGGCTCGCTGCCATGGCACACGCACTTCTACACATGGCGCAGAAGCCACATAAGAAATGATTATAGGCCTGTTGGTAGGGTATTTGGTGTTATGTGTGGGGGGGGGGGTGTAAAACCGTGAGCAACCTGATTTCTTTACTTTAAGTTGGTGCCAAACAATCTAAGGGACCGAGGGTTAATGAAGAAGCCACAGAAAATGGGTTAGGGAGGGTTGTGATTATAATCAAAGTGGTTTGGGTGTGTGTATGGAGGGGGGGTAAACCACAGGAAATGTGTTAGGATAGGGTTAAGAGTTAATGAAGTACGGTATAGCCACGGGAAATGGTTAGGAGGGTTATGATTATAAATCCACCTGGTTGGTGTAGTGGGGACCCGACCGTAGCGAGGGTACGCTGCTAGTAATAATAATTTCACAAAAGTACTGCGTCAAAGTTTTTGGTTGTTTTGCTCGTTGACTTACTAATCAAAATAAAGCCCCACTCCCCTTAACTGAACATTCAGTGAAATGTAATGAGTCACAATGAAACTTTAATAAAGCGGCATTTGAAATTAAACTTTCATTCTCAACACACAAAATAATTACCTGGAATTTGTAGGTGTTACTAACACATTTGATCAACAGACCAATGACTTGATTTGGAGGACTTGACCTTCCAGGAAATGTTACGGCAGAATCTGTTTATAGACTCATAGAATGAACGTAGATTTCAAATTCTTTGATTACAAACACAGATAAAATTTAATTCTAATGATGATTAAATCGTATTTCTGATTGGTTGAATGCTAAAAATGTTAATGAGGGATAACCCGACATGCCTCATTTCAATTATTATTTCTTTCCACAAACCATAACAACAACCTCTGGTTTCATAACAATTTCACTAAAAGAGCTTTTACACATTTATTATACTCTAACTGCCGACCATTACGGAAAGTGATGATTAATAAAAAAAAAATTGTTACACAGTTGCTTTTGTTTAAAATCAGTAGCTTGGCTGTTTAAAACTATTTTACTTGGTAAAGTGACATGACATACACTGATTTTATGCTATTTTTACATTTGGCAATTCCGACAGCCATCTTGGATTTTAACTGAATCTATATTACCTCAACTTTAACATAAATACACCCGATGTACACCCAAAATCGCCCTGTTCCCACACATGATTCCCTGCACTTTGCAAATAAACCACAACAACTTTTAATTTTTTAATAACCTTTTTTGTTAATAAGATTTTGTTAAACGGGCAACACATGATGTTCAGATTGCCTTTTTATTGTACTTACTTTTTGAGCTTTTTGTTGGTTGACTCATCTAAGCCATTGGTTTGTGGATGATAGACTGCTGTGTATCGTCTCTCTACATTCAAATAGTCACAAAGCCTCTCGTTCACCTGTTTTAAAAGAAAATGTAATTTGATTGGAAAATTAATAATTTATAAGGGGTGGGTTCATTTTTATTAAACTAGTTTATATAAATAGTTTTTATCATGATGTGCTTGGCAGAGATGATTGCTCAAAACAAATTTTGTTAAGACTTGTGTCCAAACCTCTTCAGTCTTTAAAGACCCAAGGACTAAAAACTTGGAGGAGGTAACAAAAACAGTAAATTTGTGTCTCTTGAAAGAGCCATTTTGGTGGATTACCCTTGTATACTGAACAGTGTTGGTAAATCTGAAAAGAGCTTGTACGTTCTGCTGGCCTACTATTAATTAAATGGCTCTAGATAGAACCTTTTCCAAAGGACTGCCATTGACCAATCGAAAAGAAAAGCCCTTGTCTACTACAGTCTAAAAAGGCTATTACACCGTAGTGCGGTCGTTGAGATCCTTAAGGGGTAGTCCTCCTAAACATCTCTTTTCAGAGCAAATATATTTTTCTCACATAAAAAAGAGGCTGATTTAAAATGAATCCTTACAAGTGTAAAGTCACACATGATATACAATTGTACACATGTACAACTCTCCGTTTTTATCAAAATTGAGGGTGCAGCCTCCAAGACATCACTGAATAAGCATTTAACCCTAACCCAGTTGGAGAGATTTTGGTGTGGATCTGGGTGACAGGCAATTGAGCTAACATGTTAGAGATGCCCTGGGCATCAATTTGGTGCCCACAAATAAGATTGGTCAATAACATCACACGTCATGCAAATTATTGTCAAAGTATACGGTTGGGTAGAGGATTTTGTGTAGTAGTATTTAGGATGGTTTAGGGAACTATTTTGTGATTTGATTTTCATTATCATTTTCAAAGGTGTATGGATTCTTTTAAGTTTACAATAACATTAATTTCATTGAAAAATTAAATTTCAATATTACAAGTTCTAATTAATTACCATACCCTGATTATATGTTTTCACAAACATGATTGCAAGTTCATAGTACTGATTACAAGATTTTTTGTTTCATTTATCTTAAACATGAAATTTTGATGTCAGTATGTTTTCAAACTTACCAGTTTGTTTTTAAACTCTGACCCATTGTCAGTCAACATAATCCTGGCTGGCCCATGTCTGTGGAACAATTCAAGCAGTGCTGACGCTACATTTTCAGCTTTTTTGTCTTCAAGCACAAAGGCATCACACCACTTAGTGTAGAAATCAGTAGCCGTCAACACATACCTCCTACCTTCTCCTCTGTCTTCGGGGTTAAGCAAATATGGGCCCATCAGGTCGACCCCCACCATACGCCATGGTTCTCCTATTACCTGAAATATATAAACATCATAATTTCATTAAAAGTTATACAAAATATAATTTAACAGCATCCAATCCCACATCATCCGAAAGGCTACCTATTTATTTTTATTTTTTCTTATGGACAACCGTGGTGTACCGATACAACACATTTATTCAAAATTGCACTTATAATTTTATTTTTCTTCAACTAAGTTAATTAAACTTATGTTTATTGGGATCATTAATTGAAAGTCTCATATTTTATTGTTACAACAATGTCAGGGTCACAAGAATGTAACTAATATTGGCAGATGGAAGAGCTCTCTATTAAAGCTATTTACTGTACCTTGGTCTTTAGTTATGGGACGAATATGAAATAAAGATATGGTGAAGATAGTGTCTTATTTTTAATTTTGTTTTCCTATATATACTAGTATCTGATACTAGATATGGTTATTTACTCAAATGCTTCTGAGGTGTTTTCATGTATAAATTCTTGTTTTCCGTGTGGGTTCTGTAGTAATTTCCGCTATTTGATTGAAATGTTTGGTGGCTATCACATATACACCTAGCACATAAAGTCCCTGACCAGGTGCTTTGAGGTTGGCTAATTCCAAATATATGATCGGTACCACAAGTCTGAGATATACATTAAATGAGCAAATTTCTTCTTCGCAGTTTGATACCTCATTTAACAAAATCGAATGGATACTTCTAAATTTATGTCGATTTCAATGACCGCGCATGCAACAGAAAAGTTGCACTAGGTATAGGAAATCATTGATTTGTGTGTGATTTACCATAGATGGTAAAAATCAATGTTTTACCCGTCTATGGATTTACGCACTGAAAAACTCACAGCTTATCAGCTAAGACTTGTATTCTTCACAGGCCGGATACACCCTTTGTCCCGCACATTGCGGTTATCACTAAAGACCCATTCATCTGTCTCGTTCAGATAGCACACAGTTATGACAGTACAGTTATGACAGTAATCACACACAAATCAATGATTCCTATACCTAGTGCAACTTTTCTGTTGCATGCGTGGCCATTGAAATCGCCATAACTTTAAAAGTATCCATTTGATTTTGTTGAATGAGGTATCAAACTGCGGAGAAGAAATTCGCTCATTTAATGTATATCTCAGATTTTTGGTACCGATTATATATTTTGAATTAGTCAACCGCAAAGCACCTGGTCAGGGACGCTATGTGCTAGGTGTATAGCAATTTGGATGTATATGATTAAATAAATGAATCATAGGGCTTAAGGACAGTGAAGCAATGAAGCAATCTAGCAATTGATTTTTTTTTCATACCCTAGTGTATAGCCATTTGGCTATATCGGTTAGCTATTGAAACAACAATGAAGCAAATTGGTGATTTATGAAATTGTCAATGGGTTGCATGGACACATTGTGGCAATTGATGAAATTTCCCATAGGTTATATTACACAGGTATACATAAATTAACATGCTCAAATGTGACGGTCACCGATGAACTGATTTAAAGCAATATTATGTAATCTTTTTCAGACTCAGACTTTTATGTTTATTTTGTTCTCTCTTAAAGGTATATTATGTGATCTTTTCCAGGGGACGCCCTCAATCATCACACAAAAAATGGAAGCAGATTTTCTTGCAGATTTACTTAACTGGTCATCATAAATATATTCCAAGTTACAGAGCGATACGATTCCTAATAACCTCAAAATCATAGTTTTAGAGTGAATTTAGAGTAAAATTTGAAAAAAAATAGATTGTACCGCTCGGTATAATATATTTTCAAACCATGATTTTGAAGTAATTAGGAATCGTATCGATCTGTAACTTGGAAGATCTTTATGATTTGTGATCAAAAATGCATATCTGCAAGAAAATTTGCTTTTATAGTAACAATTGATGATAGAGGGCGCTACTTGGAAAGATCACATAATTTGCCTTTAATATCATGATTTTCTCTCATTTAATCCACTCCCTCTTCAGTTTGGAATAAGTTTTGTCTTTCTACATCTTACATTTTCTTACACTATTCCAGTTGGAATCAATCTATTTGTGTAGAAAGACACATAGACATTCCTAAATAATACCCGAGTAATTTAGAATATTAAATGCTAACATACACTCGTCAAAAGAAGTTCCTTGTAAATTAAATTAATATTTAAAGGTAGATGACCCGATCACATTTTCGTAACACAGAATTATTTCAAACATACGGAGATTTTCATATCATATGAAAGCTCGTATTTTTCTCATCATCATACTGAAATTTGACGGCCGAAATCGGTATAATTTTGGAGAAATCGATGAAATAACATCAAATTACCGCGAATGGTGGTAACCAATGATATAGTTTGTGTACTACTCAATGGATACAGTTCACAGCATCTTGTGCGTCTAAAATAAGAACCATAAGAGCTATGCAACTCAAACTTTGGAACACGACTTTTTTAAGGATGACCTTTCATGTAGAATAGAAAACTTCAAGTTGAAAATCGGAACATCTACCTTTAATAGAATATATATAATTGTATATCAAAATAAGCAGAAAGTAATCCTCTAACAGCTTAACATGGAATTTAGACATGATCACTCATGCATGGCAGATGCCATTCACTTGACAATGGCAAGAAGATTGCAAAAAATTGGATAATCCCTCCATTCAAATGACTGTAAATGCTCATTTCTTGCAATTTCCTTTTACGCACCGTACCATTGCTTAATGAATGTGCTCAGCCATGCATGAATGCATACATCTTAATTTCATATAGACATGATAGAGAATTATTGTCTGCTTATTTTGACATGCAATTGTTTAATTTATATTTAATATTTATGTGAAATATTTGAACTTCAATGAGTGGCAAGGAACTTCTTTTGACGAGTGTATATGCCTACTTGAGTTTCTTACACAATTCTTTGAGTGTAATGAAATTTGCCTTGGCAATCTTGTTTTGGGAAGGAGCAGTTTTATTATCCTTTTGAAGATTACCATCTTTTGAATAGAAAGACTTGTACACTTTCAGAGAGCGAATTATGCAATTAGTAACTTTAATATCACTTTAAATTTACAAGAAAACTCTATCATCAAATCTTAACAGTACTTGTAGTAGTAGATTCCAGACTTATTCAGGTTCCACATTTCAATTTTTGAAATATTAAAGTAAGCTACATTTCAAATCATTATTTTGCGTCTGCTGACACACTAATCTCATTATTGCAGTATTGATGAATCGCAAAAGCTGAGAACCACTCTGCAATGATTATCAGCTTGAGCAAGAGCAATATGGATTTTGACACAGGAAATAATAGCTGTCTAAATTGAATTGATTTATACCAAGCTATAACATTTAGTGAACATTAGTGGTGTCACTTTAAAAACATAACTGAATTCAAAACTCACCGGTATTGGCTGTATTCCTGTAGTAGCTGGCTTGAGAGGGTTGTTTTTTTGGCACTGGGGACAGTTTTGCACCTGGACAAAGTACATTATATAATAACAAGGAGAATAACTTTAGAGCTTTCCTATCACATAGAGTATGTGCAAGCCGTTTTCACCCAATTTCTCAAACTTGAAGATGCTAGCACATCCCGCTGTACCAGCTTGCAAGAATGCGCATATTCATGTGCATAGTTTGGCACAAGCTGGCTTGTATACAATTTCAACAACGTATACACTTAATGCATATCGCGCGGGGGCAATTTGAAAATTTACACTGAAGTAGGCTAAACATTATCAAATTGGGTGTGTTGCTATACATGGTGGATGGACCAAGTTTGCTTGAACTTACTTGGAGAGCAAAGACTAGTTTCAGATTCTACTGCCCCTCCCTGGGATCACGAAATCTCGTCAGTCTCAACTCTCTTAAATTGCCAGATTTCATTTTCATTCTTTTGGAATGTAATTAATGACTAATCTGTAAAAAGATAGAATAGTCCTATTCAGTTGAATATTGAATTGAATATTCATATATTTAACAGATATGTCCTTATTATACCTACAGTCAAAAAGAACGAAAAACATATAGGGCAGTTAAAGAGAGAAATCTACAACCTTTGTTCATCATGTAATGTTCATCAATAAAGCCATAATAAATCAGGAAACCCATGATCATTTTCTAATAAAATAAAATAAATGAAGATGCTGATTTATTTACCATATTAATGATATATTAAGTCTTTGGCTGCAGGTAGAGTGTTGTGTATGGGGGTGTGTGTGTGGGGGAGGGGGCACTGAGATTTGACCCCATTTTTGTGAATTAAGCTGCATACTTTATGACTCTTTAATTCTGAGTTAATAGGCTAGGCAGCTTCATACTTGAAAGTAAAAGATTGTTGTTAACAAATCTTTAACAAATAATTAACAGAAAACTGAAACAATGGAGTTTATCTTCAAAGAATTGCGTGTTTTGAATTATTATGTATCTGGTTTGCCATACTACAGCTACAATGAGTCAATGACTAAATTATCCTGCATTTGTGTGGTGTATTAAACTCGTACATAATTAGACTGTATGTTTCAGTAAGAAACCGCAATGGTTAGTCTTTCTTTCGTTTGAAACAAAGCTTGTCATATATAAGCATTATTATAAGTCAGCAGCACATCATCAACAAACCTGCTCCCTTTTAAAAACTCATATAGTAGTGGCATAACAGCTGTCATATTTGATGCATATCATTACAGCAACTTGCAAAAATGCAGATCAGGGCCATGATTTTGTATTAAAAAAATAACTGCACTGTTTGCTTACCTTTTTCTTACAAAAATTTGCGTAACCACTCCAGAAATAATTCTGCCCTACCCTCTCATGGGTTTTTCTTTGTCCACAGTGGCTTGTTTCCACATTATGTACTTCATGAAACACAGCATCTGCTTCCTTTTTGGTCCGCACACATTGAACAAAGTATGTTACAGTTTTCCACGTTATTTCCTTTTCTAAAGTATCCCCTTAGGAGAAAAAAAATGAGATTAAGGAAGTTTAAAATTGTATAAGCATTCCAACAAAATAACTAGAGCAGGCTTTCTCAACTGGCGGCATGTGTGCCACTAGTGGCACATTAAGATATCCTATTCGGTGCGAGAGTGGTGTAAGATATCCTATATGGCGGAAGAGTGGTTAAAAAAATTAATTACAACAAATAAAAATCATATCATGATATAGCCAAATTTCATAGGCCTACTAAAACCAACTACTGATTGTCCGCGAAAAATAGTTGGCCTCCACCACACCAAGCCCTGTTTTCCTCTGAAAAATAACTTGAATTGCTGCACAAATATCCAATGTGCTTGGAAGTCAGCTCATCACCTCAGCCCTAGTTAAAAATAACGGCTACAAAAGCCGCTGGTCACCAGTCATGTTACGATCTATAATTAGCGCTATAAGAATTGTTCTTTTTTCCTGGGGGTTGGCTCCATGCAAGGGCTTATTTTTTCATTAATTCTTATTAAGTGGGTGTGGTTTTGGGGATGTAAGCAAGCAATTTGATTGGTTGTTGGCTGATTTTCAGCCCATACATTATGAGACAATGGTTTATAGTTTGGGTGGGGCTAAATGCATTCTAATTCTAAAATAAAGGAACATTTGCAAAAGGGCCTTCATCCACTTTGGCTCTTATTGAGAAAAAGTCAAAAAACTGTTTCTTAATATTCAAGTCGAGCAATTGAAAAACTAAATGAATTATGAAAGAGGTACACTACATACTAATTTAAATTGACATAAATTTCAAATGTGCTAGTTTTAATTTTTTTTAAAATCATGTTTACATTTTTAGAAAATTTGGATGTAGGCCCTTTTGCAACAAAACTCCATCCGTTTGTACATACAAAAAAAAAATTAAACACAAAAAAAAATCATTTATTTTAATCATTTAAAGGTAGATGACCCGATCACATTTTCATAACACAGATTTTTCTCAAACATATGGAGATTTTCATATCATATGAAAGATCATATTTTTCTGATTAACATTCTGAAATTTGACGGTCCAAATCAGTATGATTACGAAGAAATCGGTGAAATAACATCGAATTACTGCGAAAAGTGGTTACCACCAATATAGTTTGTGTACAACTCAATGGGCACATTTCACGGCATCTTGTGAAAAAGATCCGTTAGAGTTATACCACTCAAACTTTGGAATACGACTTTTTTGAGGATGACCTTGCATGTCGAATAGAAAACTTCAAGTTGAAAATCGGAACATCTACCGTTAAAAAAAAAGGTTTGATATAGAAATGTATAGGTCACAATCATATGTTTCTAGGAAATAACGTCATTTTTTTTCAAAAAGACCTACATCTCATTGTAAACAGCCATTGAAGTTGTTGTTTTGTTGCAAAAGGGCCTGTATCCCGATTTAATTCTGGATAAAGGCCCTTTTGCAACAAAATAACAATTTCAATGGCTGTTTACAATGAGATGTAGGCATTTTTGAAAAAATTACTTTGTTTCCTTGAAACATATGATTTTTCCCTATACATTTCTACATCAAACTCATTTTTGAAAAAAAATGAACCATAGCCCTTTTGCAACAAAGCTCTTCATATATAAGCATTAATATAAGTCAGCAGCACATCATCAACAAACCTGAGTGCTCTAAAAATAATATACCTTTAGTGTGTATGATTATCATGTTAGCTTGCGCCACACAAAGTCCCCGGAATATGCGTTATGCGTATAACGCAGCGTTGCCGTGTGCCGAAGAACGAGATTAATTCAAAGCAGGACTATTTGGTAAAAAGCTTGCTGGATGCGCCGATTTTATAAAGGGGGAAATTTGTTATTGCTTGATTGAAATGAATCTCACAAACTGCGTTATATTAGGATAAAAGATCAAAATAACCAATAAACTAAATAAGAATGAGAATAAAGTATAGTTCTTAGCTGTTTTGCTATATATTATGGTCTTATAATGTATAGGCTGTAATATTTGTGTCGTCTCCAAATATGGTACAGCCTATTCATTATAAGACCATAGTATGTAGCAAAACAGCTAAGAACTATACTTTATTCTCTAAATAATATGCACAATGTTGTTTCTTGAGACTTTTTTTTAATCCAATGTTATGAAGGGAATTTTGCCATTGTAAATTCTACAAGTTGGTTACTAAAATGTGGAGCATCTGTAAATCTTGTTGAGAAAGCCTGAAATAGAGCTAATTGTGGTCACAGACCAAGGATTTTTGGTCGAGCCATGTTGACTTTGAGTTGACCCTATATATCCATGTGAATTTTGCAAGGGATACGGATTTCTTGATATTAAATACCTGAAAATTTTGCATAGAAAGTAACAGGAACATTTTGAGATTTGCAAATTAAATGCCTGCTAAAATAGCAGCACTTTTAATTAGCAAAATAAAGTATTGGCGAAATTATAGTGTTTTACAATACATGCCATCTTTTTTTTTGTTCTAAATAAATAGACCATTATTAGTAAGCTCCATTAATCTTATGTCAAATACACTTCATTTCGCCTAATTAATTTTCCACTTAATGCCGAGATATAATCAATTTAGTGACAATAGCGCAAATCCCATTTTTGGCCAATTTGAAGAAGAATTGGAATTTCATCTGAAAAACTGCATTTGCGATTCAAACGTTTAGTGTATGTTATGTCATTTTATTGTCTATCTATAGGATATTATTGGTCTGAACACGGTTGTTCTTTTGTGGGACAAAACCGCTATCATTCTGGCACATTAGTTTGTCATAGGCTTCTTATAAAATCTTACAAGCACCCTCATGTGAGTTGATAAGTTGTTCTGGTTAAAAAAAAACCCCAGCTTTGTTTACAGGTATATAAAATGTATGCTTCAATAGGAAATTTGTACAGGGTTTGAAAAAGTTGTTAAAGTAGTTTGCGTAAAAAATCATGGATCTCTTTTTAGAATCAAGTCATTATGAAGTTTACACATAAAACTTCAACTTCATATTCAACTTTTAGTAATTTAACCTACTTACCTTAAAATGTTAGTCCATTACACAAATATACACATTTTTAGCCCAAAATGTAAAGTTAAATGTACCTCTCATCCTGAAATCTTTTGCCTTTTTCCTTAGATCACGATACTTTTGTCTATCCATCCCTTTTGGCATTTTTCTGTTTGTCAGATAATAGCGCATGTTGTCAAAATCTGTTGTTATCTGTATGAGGAAAAATAACATATTTTACAGGAACCCTGCATTAACTTAAACATTGGTGGAGACAGGTGTCTATGGCACACACAAAAAAGATAGAAAGTATAGGGTAGAAGTTGTTTTTGTGTTTTGTGCTTTTTGTTACATAGTAAGTAGGCCTCACCTCCCCCCCCCCCCCCCCCCCCCCCCCCATTTTTGACAATCCTGGCACTGATCCCAGCATAGCAGGTCAATGAATGCGAAGCCAGTGGGTAGGAGGTACATGGCCATGTTGGTTGAGATTGAGATTATCAGCTTAATTTTGATAAGGGTAATCATATTAAAATGATGATGTTCAAATACACAGATGGCACTTTTCGTGTACTATGAGTATGCGCATTATGTTTGAGGCCAAAATGTTCTCAGTTGTTGTAAATTGTTGTAAAATAGCGAGTTCTTTCATGCACATGTGCTAAGAAAGGAAAAACTTAGAAGCCTGTTTTAAAGCCAAAATGTACCTCAATCGTTGCAACCTTATGTAAAATAATCAATTCCATCCGCTACACGCTCATGTACATCCAAACATTAAATCAAGATTTTAGAAGTTTAAAGCCAAAATTATCTCAATCACGGCAAAGTGTGAAGAAGCCAATGTTGCACAATATGCTCATGTTTCTCTAAATAATTATTAAGTTTTATAAATAAGATTGCTAACAGCAAAAATGTCTCTCAATCTTGGTAAATTTAATGTAACATAGCCATTTTCAGGTGCTATGCCCGCATGTACCCCAACAAGTTGATTTAAGATAAGAACTTAATTTAAAGCCAAAAAGTATCTCAATCATGACACAATTAGTTTAAAGAAGACAATTTTGTGCGTTACACGCTTATGCGCCTCCAAATTTTTATTTTTATTTTGTATCTGATGAATAATAATTTGCAAAATATTGCAGTTTGATTTGCAGGCTAGTTTCTTTATAAATTTTAATGGCGAGACAACTCACCACTTTCCACTTCTTCTCCTCTGTGGTCATATGCTCTGCCTTCTTTCTTTTTAAGGGTAGAGGCCGGTCAGTTGTAGATTCCTGTAATATGATTAAAATCAAAAAGTTAATATCAGTGACTTGAAACAAGCCTGGAGTTTGTTAACCCTAACCCCGGTTTAGGATTTTTGACCGGGATCACAATTTTTGAGGAAAAAACACCAACTAAATCTCCGGGAACCTGCCGGGATTCGATCCGGGGACCCTCCGTTCTCAAGCCCCACCTTCCCACCACTAAGCCAAGGCCCTCAGCTACACATTCGTGCAGTATACTGCACTCATTATATAGGCTCGGTTGACTACGTCATCGAAAACCGACGGCGCATGCGTTTGGAGAGGGACTTTGGATTAGCATTTTTTAGCACTCAGGGGGGTTAGGGTAAACCGCTTAAGGGAAGTGTCAACCCTATTATTTTGATGATCAACTTTTGCTTCTAAGTTTGAGAATATTGAATAAAAGTACATAAAAGTACACATTTTTAGAAAGGAAATTTGATAAGGAAGCCGATGGTGATATCAATGTGATACCAAATAAACTAAATTTTGAGAAATGAACCAAAAAGCCATTTTTTTACCCAAATTTTTCAGACAGCATAACTATAAAATAAAAAATGGTAATTTGTTCTAATATACGTGTTTGTAAACAAAACAATTTTGTCTAGGAGGCAATTTTTCTTTTTCCAAAATAAGGCTTGGTTTTGGAAATATTGCTAAAAACATCGGAAAAGTGTAAAAGTCGTGTTTTTTTGCGTACATTTCGCTAGAAATGGATGCATATCTCGAGTTTAAAATCCATAATCGAAAAAATTGCCTCCTAGCGCTGAAAGTCCTCTACACAATGGTAGTAAAATCTTACCTGATAGTTTGATATATTTTTAGTTATGTTGTCTGAAAATTCGTAAAATTCCTTCAAATTTGAACTTCTAGAAAACATCGATTTAGTAAAAATATTGACATTTTCCACCATTTAAAGCTAAATGTTCACGGAACACACGGGAGTGTGACCTAAAAAGCGAGTATACTATTATGAACAATCATAATAAACTATCAGATTCAATTTATATTGTCACAATGTGAAGAAATTGGAAGAAAACTGAAATTTAAATGATCGTAAGATTGGCCTTTGTTTACATTTTAGACATTGTTTTGCGCTATTTTGTTTTTCGCGTCTACGTCGCGGATATTAAGCGGCGCATCTAGTATTACGCGCGGGAAGTTTCAGCGCGCGACGCAATGATCGAACAGCTGTCGCAGCATTTGAAAAGCGCGGAATTCCGCTTAAATTCCCGCCAAATAACTATGCGCCTTTTCCTGACTCAAACTTACCAAAACAACAATTTAAAATCACCCAAAAGAACGGGAAATAATAGCTTCCGATTAGTAACTTATGATGGTAATGATAGAATACATATAAAAGTATAAAATAATAGAGAAATATGAAATTCAATTTTTGAAACAAGTGCCGGGTTGACACTGCCCTTAATGTTTGTTGATGCCTTATAATCCCTATACTACAACACATAAGTATCAGCTTCTATAGCACATGCACACGAGGTCTATCTTATGCTACAACAATAGTGTGACAACTCACCACATTCCCCTTCTCTTCCGTGGTCATATGCTCTGCCTTGTTTCCTTGTATAGGTAGAGGCCGGTCAGTTGTAGATTCCTGTAAAGTGATCATCAAAAAGGTAATATCAGTGACTTAAAACGGAAGCCTGGAGTTTGTTAATAAACCGCTTGTTTGTTGATGCCTTAATCCATATCCTACAACACTAAGTATCAGCTTCTATAGCACTTGCACACGAGGTCTATCCCATGCTACAACAATGGTGTGACAACTCACCATATTCCCCTTCTCTTCCGTGGTCATATGCTCTGCCTTGTTTCCTTGTATGGGTATTGGCTGGTCAGTTGTAGATTCCTGTAAAGTGATTATCAAAAAGGTAATATCAGTGATTTGAAACAGAAGCCTGGAGTTTGTTAATAAACCGCTTGTTTGTTGATGCCTTAATCCATATCCTACAACACTAAGTATCAGCTTTTATAGCACTTGCACACGAGGTCTATCCCATGCTACAACAATAGTGTGACAACTCACCATATTCCCCTTCTCTTCCGTGGTCATATGCTCTGCCTTGTTTCCTTGTATGGGTAGAGGCCGGTCAGTTGTAGATTCCTGTAATATGATTAAAATCAAAAAGGTAATATCAGTGATTTGAAACAGAAGCCTGGAGTTTGTTAATAAACCGCTTGTTTGTTGATGCCTTAATCCATATCCTACAACACTAAGTATCAGCTTCTATAGCACTTGCACACGAGGTCTATCTTATGCTACAACAATGGTGTGACAACTCACCATATTCCCCTTCTCTTCCGTGGTCATATGCTCTGCCTTGTTTCCTTGTATGGGTAGAGGCCGGTCAGTTGTAGATTCCTGTAAAGTGATTATCAAAAAGGTAATATCAGTGATTTGAAACAGAAGCCTGGAGTTTGTTAATAAACCGCTTGTTTGTTGATGCCTTAATCCATATCCTACAACACTAAGTATCAGCTTCTATAGCACTTGCACACGAGGTCTATCCCATGCTACAACAATGGTGTGACAACTCACCATATTCCCCTTCTCTTCCGTGGTCATATGCTCTGCCTTGTTTCCTTGTATGGGTAGAGGCCGGTCAGTTGTAGATTCCTGTAATATGATTAAAATCAAAAAGGTAATATCAGTGATTTGAAACAGAAGCCTGGAGTTTGTTAATAAACCGCTTGTTTGTTGATGCCTTAATCCCTATACTACAACACATGAGCACTGTCTATATTTAGGCTCCAAAATGTTAAAGAAGCACCAAGAGATCCTTCATGAAGAGAGCCATCAATTTTTTCAGATGTGATTTTTTTACATAAAATGTAATGCTTACATACAGGGTGAGTCAAAAAGACTGCAATAGTGGAAAGAAGCCATTTTGTTTTCAAAACCAAAATGAATTTTAAAACTTTTTAAACGTTGCAAGAATGATGTATTTAATCCTAACTTTGTGTGAAAAAAATGAACTCGATCGTATTTTTCGTTTGTCTTTGGTGACCCTCTTTACTGCACAATCAAATTTACCTGTTTGTCCACGAGCAAGGTGATTTTCATTTGAAATGGCATACATTGCATTTTCATATTTGAATATCCCGCCAACAAAAAAATGGAAAATATCAGGGTTTTTATTAAAATTTAGAACATTATACGCTATCACAGTATGAGTATGATTATAATTGATTAAGCTAACTCACATGTAAACAAGAAAGGATGCATCGAATTCCAATAACATCACAAATGAACTCAAGTTTCCAAATTTGAATGGGAGAAACTTTTTGCGATCTGATGCATATTTTAGGTATCTAGTGGACAAACGTGTGAAATGGGTGCACTGGCCAAAAGGTTCACCAAAGGCAAACGGAAAATGATATTGACTTCATTTTTTCACACAAAGTTAGGATTAAATACATCATTCTTGCAACGCTTAAATAGTTTTAAAATTCATTTTGGTTTTGAAAACAAAATGGCTTCTTTCCACTATTGCAGTCTTTTTGAATCACCCTGTATATGCTAACTACCACCTCAAAGTATGGAGCTTAATTGACAGTATTTCATGTCAAATTCAGTGATTTGCTATAGGTAAATTAATAATTGAACGAACACAACTAAGCAGCATATCGCGTGAAGCGCGCACAACCATTTGTGTGATAATTTTGGGTGCGTTCTCGATGTTCGTTCAATTATTATTTACCTATAGAAATTTGTATTTCGATTTAGATCGTATCAAAATTCACCAAATTCATCCGAAAGGCCACGGCTAATTACTTATTTCTCTCATGTTTATTCAAAATAACATTGAATACTTATGTTGCTTTATGGGTGATGCATGGTCATGACCTCCCTGATTCAATTGGTGTTGATTTTTTAACAAGATATATCCTAAAAGTGGACTTGATTTGTCACACATGTAACCCAGTCAGATTACTATGTTTTTAATGGTGTGACAGCTCACCATGTTCAACTTACAACATGGGAACCTTCATATGTCAATGAGGTCAAAGGACACATAACAAGGTCAGAGGTCGTCTGAAGCAAAGTTTTGAAATAAGCTGAAAACATTAAAAAAAAATCTTTTTAATACCAATCTATTGGATCATACTAACAGTATGACAACCTTCATTTGTCAAAGACTAAAGAGGTAAACGGTCAGTCACATATTAAGATCAAAAGTCAGTTGAGATCAAGTAATAGAGTAACTGAAAGTATGTACATTTTTATTATATGTATTTTCTATAATTAATGTGATTTTTGTAATTGTAAATCAAGTCAAGCGTAGCAATATTTTATGTATTTATTATTATAATTCAGATTTTGTATTTCCTCTCACTTTAAATCCAAGCTCGTTAATCATTTAATTGAGCATACATTCTTAATCTGGATCTTAGTATTTACCACAATCAACTTTCTTGTTTATTTAATTGTTTTTGCTTGTTTTGTTTTGTTTTTTGTTTATTACAGTGAAGACGTTGTACTTGTTACTTCTTTAAAGATGAGAAGGCCTTTGCTGTCTACATCTACACATCTCTGGAATGGCTGCTTTCAACCAATGACCCTTATTAGGGGGACAAACTAGGAGGATATAGACCAGATCTGCAGGCCAAACTATTTTTACCGGTGAATTAAAAGATAAAAAGTCTGATAAAAAAGTACATGCTATTGATATTGAATTAATCAAATTCAAAAACATTAATGAGGAAAATCATAAATTTATAAATTGACTTTGAATCTACATTGATTACCTTTGTAATAAAACGCAATACATGTGCCCAATTTTCAGTCCGTAAATATCTTCATTGAACAAGAATTATTTGAAAAAGAATGAAAGCCCCCCCCCATCTCCTTTAGACACAAAAAAGAGAGTATAATAGATAATAGATAGACTAGAAACATCATAAAGGGGAAACGTATATTGTAAGACTGGTTTACTGAAAGATTATATGGTACAAAATCATAGCTAGCTTCAGTAGAGAGCAGGTATCCATACACAACAATTTGATTTGCACTCATAATTAACTATAACCCTTTTTTTTAAAAAATGATTCAAAGTAACTATTCAGGCAAAATAAGCATAATATTAATCCCTTTAATCCTAATTTCATGCAGCTA
Organism: Ophiura sarsii; assembly: GCA_035610835.1. Lineage (NCBI taxonomy): Eukaryota > Metazoa > Echinodermata > Ophiuroidea > Amphilepidida > Ophiuridae > Ophiura > Ophiura sarsii. The sequence continues at coordinate 1,716,254 of CM069456.1, forward strand.
TGTTTTTGTGTGTATCGGGGGAGGGGATATTTTATTAACCCTAAAATCTCGGAACACTTACAGGGATTCGATCCCATGACCATCTGCACCAAAGTATGTGCCCCTATTGACTGAGCTAACTCTCCAGCACATAAGTGAGCAGCAACTTCATGCCCACATATGCTTTCAGTTGGTGACGTTATCTAGTCAATGCAGCTGCACATGTGAGGAGATTTTGAATGATGTATTAGGATAAAGGTTATACTAAATAGTACTCAAATAGAGTTTTATATAACCATTTTTGTACATATCTGAGAGAGTATACCTTAATTGTTTCTTTTCAATGAAAATATTGACCATTTTGAAACCATCATGGGGACTTATTTGGAGGTATGTCGGTATTTTCTGTAAATGCTCGGGGCACTGCACTGCCAGAATCGCGGACATCCATTGTTACTGCACATCACTAGTCCAACGCTTCCCTAAAATATATGGGTGAAGACAGTCGTGCACGGGAAATGAATATTTTGGGTTAATATTGTGTCTATCACAACTGTGGCCCTAGACAAAATGATTATATCATGATTATTTTATATTCATGAAATGTGTACAAATACAGAGGACTCGCATGTTTCAGTTTATATATAAAAGAATTCCAAAGCATTCAATACAACCTGGAGAATGATTTCAAAATTAATATTAATTGAATATGTTAAGATAAATTGAAAACGTAACATGTATGTCTATTTTGTAATAATGAGGATGCTTGAATAACCTATAGGTTAGTTTTCATTGGCAAAATGGCTATAATCCATTATACAGAAATAATAGGCATATATGACAGGTATTAAACAAATTATAACTATTTTAAACTGGTTCGCCGTCGGGTAGAATCCATTATAGTTGGGATATCTCCGTAGCTTCTATTGATACTTTAAAAGACTTGTATTGCGATGTTTCAACCCATTGCCTTAAATACAATAAAACATACTATCACTAGTGGATACTCGCTAGCTTGTTGGCTGGGTATTTTTTGCATGCTGATGTTTCTTATACGAGGGAGTATCAAAAAATTGTTGACCTTACCCCAGAAGTGAAGCAGCTTATCATGCTTATATCAATGATTTTTTTTTCAGTTTAATCACTGGTCCTTAAAAACATAACATTATAGTGCAAAAATGGTCTCATAAGTATGTTTACTTTCTTTACAGGGGGTGCTAGATACGAATGACATGTAAATCAATGACGTCTTCCAATTGTGCTGTATTCATGGTTAATTATAATGGACTAATAACTGATCCTTGTGGGACACCTTCCAGAAGAATATTAAGCTTAGCATTTGTTTTACATTTTGTCGTTTGTCACTCGTAGGTCTTAATATATAAAGGGGTCAAAAAAGTAAGTCCCCCCCCCCTAAAATTAGATTACTTTTGTTTACATAACTTCACACACAATTAGACGTTTCGAAAAGTTGAAACGAATATGAAAAGAGAAAACAATGCCTGGCTACCAAGAGAAAGTTTTACATTTTCGATATCATGTTTACTTTGGAAGACGTCATTTATGTACATGGCCTTGGCATCCAGCGCCCCCTCTAAAGAAAGTAAACATAGTTATGAGACCATTTTTGCACCATTATGTTTTAAGGACCAGTGATTACACTGACATAATTTCGTCGATATAGCCCCTTCACTTCTGTGTGAGGTCAACAACTTTTTGATACCCCTGTATATTGTAATCTCCATTTGTTACTCCATTTGAGTAAATTGTGAAGTTATTTACAATTCTCTTAATCTTGGGCCCAAAAGTTTGAATTAAAGTTATCTTTTGGGTTAAAACCTGATTGAGTATCAATGTATGGGTGATTTAGAATACTGAGAAGAGATTTTTTAACGATTGAATGATAATCATATTCACATCAGAGGTACAACATAGTCCTTACTTTTAGCCTTAATCACACCGGGTCTTAATCCTGCAGATGCAGACATAATCCTGCAGATGCAGACAATGTTTTAACACTGTGGTGTTGCCAATTCATGTTGAATATCTGAATTTGGCAGTCGATAACTATAAACTATAAGTAATACTTTTGCATGTTCACACACTTTAAGGTCTTTAAACCTTGGTGGCGTGACTATTCAAAGAGTTACGTTAAGTGTCTTCAAGCTTATCATTCTTGTAATTTTTTGATTGATAATACTAGTATTTTGAATTGACTTTCTGTACATGATCGCATGGGTGCCGCTGTTTTAAAATTGTATACTCTAATAAAGGATATAAGAAGAAATGAACAGAAAAATTAATAAATATCTTGTTTTTGTCTTGTTTTCATTTAAAACATGGATTACTCCTATTTTTTACCAGATTTGAAATACATATATAAAGTTCATTCTTCCTCGCGGCTGGCGTCTACAGTACAGACGACAATCAAAAATTGCACAAAAGTATTTCAAAAACGTCAACATTTTTGAATTTTCTTAACATGTTTGGTATAACCTACCATAAAATAATATGTATTAAGATTTCTTACAAACATGCCTAGTATTTATTGAGTAATTCTTCTGATAGACCATGACATTTAGAAATGAGTTTCTGAAAAGTCAGATTGTTGGAAATATTAAATATTTAGCATACTAGAATACTGCTATTCAGTCAAATTTTCGTTGTTAAAAGTCAAGCCACAGTGATGCCTCGAATGTCTTTAAAGGTATATTATCTGATCTTTTCCAGGGAACGTCCTCAATCCTAGAATAAATATTGAAAGCAGATTTTCTTGCAGATATACATTTCTGATCATAAATCGTACATACAATCCAAGTTCTAGGGCGATACGATTCTTAATTATTTCAAAATCATGGTTTTAGAGTGAAAATAAACTGTTAGAGTTTACGCCGACAACCTTATTTTTACTCTAAAACCATGATTTTAAGGTAATTATAGGAATCGTATCGCTCTGTAACTTGGAATATATTCACGATTTATGATCAGAAATGGAAATTTGCAAGAAAATCTGCTTCCAATTCTTTTTCGAGGATTGATGGCGTCCCATGGAAAAGATCACATAGTATACCTTTAATATGATAGACACTTTGAGTTTTTCTCATGCAACTATTACAATAGTCAATCAGGTAGTCAGTGATAGAAAATTGTCTCTGTCTAGTGACTTCAAATCTATCCATTAAGTCCTGTATATTGGAAGACATCTTATGAAAAGTAAACATCACTTTTGCAGCGGCTCTCTAGAGTAGGGTTAAAATTAATGGCTGTCCATGTCTAGATGTGGCTAATTAGAGAACACTAGCGGAACGCCCGTCCTTGACGGGCTCTCCCGCTAGGGAGTAGGGCCTACCAGATAGAACACCTACAAAATGAAACAACACATAAGTGTTGGGAAATTTATTACGATTTGGTTTTCACTGCATCTCCAGATAAACGTCTTTTTAATTTTTTTAATTGAAATATGAACACTTTTGAATTAGGCCCTAAAACAAAACCTTTTGATTTAAAACAAAAATGTTTTAAATATTGTTCTATTCCTATGTGTATCGTAATACATTTCCCAACACGTATGTGTTGTTTCATTTTGTAGGTGTTCTATCTGGTAGGCCCTACTCCCTAGCGGGAGAGCCCATCCGAAGGACGGGCGTTCCGCTAGTGTTCTCTAATTAGCCACATATTTGTAATTTTGTACACAGTACCGTTTATTAACAGGGTTACAAAACAATCATTACATTGCGAACTCATTTATTAAGATGTTCGTATGCAAATTCAGCATTTGCGATAAGTCTACCAAGAACCCCATTTTCCCAAATAAGGGTTCTTTCTGGAACCATCTCACTACATAGAACCTTTTTGCGGTGTTAAAGAACCACTAACAAACCTTTTTAGAACCTTTAAAGGTTCTTTAGAGAAACATAGTTCTGCAAAGAACCATTCGCCATTTCAAGAACCCCCGCTAGAACCCTTTTTTCTTAGAGTGTGTCAGATTATTTGTTAGTAACGTTGTGTGAACAAATAAAGTCAATCGTATTTGCAAGTTAAAAAAAAATTGGTACCATAACACCACTTTTCCAATTACATAATTATATGCTGCCATATTACAAGACAAAAACGTTTGTCAACATTCAAATATCCGACCAGCTCTACTAGGCGTGCCTATTCTTGTTATATCAGTAATGTAGCCATGCCCTTTCAAAGAACACTTGACACTCAAAATACATATTTTTGGAAGTTATTGTAGTATCAGCTGGTAAGATATTCATGTCTGGATTTCACCTAATTTTAAACCAATTGAATGAAACACAAAAAATGAATAGGCCTACATTTAATGAAATGCACAGCTTTAAGAACACATTGATAGCTACAACCTAAATTCTATTTCATTCAAATTGGTTATTCCAAACAGAAGATATATGCTTTTTCTAATTTCTATGAAAATAAATCTGTTTTACATTATCAACTATGAAAGTCACTTCGCTGTATGGGGCAAAAGTTGGGACATGTTGAAAGATTTGTTAAACTCCCGGTTAAACCTTTCTTTTGACAATAGCCAATATTCCAAAAAATCCAATCCAAGCCAAAAATCCAATCCAAGCCAAAAATCCAATCCAAGGGGGCACATCCCCCTCAGACTCGTTACCGCGGATAGCGGTACGGTGCGAATCAATGAAATTTATTTTTAAGCCCCCCGGGTAAAAAAAAATCCTGCGCACGCCTATGTGTTCGGACCACGAAATAACATATTTTACTTAGGAAGCGTTCATAAATACTTTGGTGGGGTGGGTGGGCAAATTGGCATTCCGGGCATTAAAAAAAATGATCTTCCTTCGAGAAAGTCTTATTTTTATTGACTTTCAGTGTCTGAAATTTATTTTGATCCACCCCAACCCATAATGCCAAACCACACTTTGGTGGGGTAATAACGGATTATGACTGAGTTGTTTGGATATCGACTATCGAATGACGACTATGATTGCCTGACAATGGCTTTCCCTACTGGAACTTTCTCCTCAGAAAGAACACTGAGCAATAATTAAGACAGAAATTTTGAATATACATATGAAAAAATGTGGCTGCTGTTTTGTCTTGAAAAAAGAGACTTCTCTATTTTTTATGTTGTCAAAAACATGAATTATGTATGTATGCAACAACATTGATGTGCAATCAACCTATTAATTATGAAATATTGTTTGACACATGCAATTATGGATCATTGATCTTAACTTTCTTCCTATTAATTATGAAATATTGTTTGACACATGCAGTTATGGATCATTGATCTTAACACTTTCTTAATTTTTGGGTTCGAGAACTGTTTAACAAGATTTTTGTAATTTGAACAGAATATGCATGCATCTGATTTGTGGATTATTTAGCTAGTAGGCCTATATTGATTTGTGCCAGGATTAAATGGATTACCAAACTAGTCTTTGCTATTGACTGAATACTGATAGACTATTTACTATGTTTGTAATTATGTTAAATATATTGAAACGTTAACCAGGTTATTTACTGGTCTGTAACAAAGTGTTAAATATACATAGCTATACATACTAAAGTGCAAAAAACTTTTTTTATCATATCATCGCTGATGTGTGTGTCCAGAGAGCGTTGTTACATTTTAAGACTTTTAAATGAAACATGCATTGAGGCATCCTTCAATCCGAAAGGACGTCGGTTTGCCGACTGGTCATCGATATCAGGTGTGTAAAATACTCTCTCCCGTCCCGTAGCTATTAGTATACCCCTTGCCCCTGTATTTGAAAGTGTTAATCCAAACCCCCCAAACGAAAAGCATATTAGGCAAATCTTGACCATCGTCGTCTGAGGTGGTACGACCATGATGTAGCGCCATCTATATACTACCTAATAATTATTATAATTAGGATTTTGGTACCCACAACACCTGGATCCACTCACGATTTATCCAGAGATGAGATAAATTGTTCGGAGTCCGGGAACCAGCATGCGCAACAACAAATCAGTATGCGGCAGATTCAAATACTAGTACTACAGTCTACTACAGTCCACTCTCACTGATGTTCTACACGTAGTGTGGCGAGATATCGGAGGCATTCATATTCACATTTTTCATATCCGGATAGTGCCATCATAGTTTACCGTTAGCACAGATAGTGATAGTGCCATAAACAACTATCATGACTATACTACGGCATAAGGAATAGGAATATTATAATGGAGTAACAATCCAAAACGCGAGATAAACACAGACATGACAGAGCCGGAGCACATTGCTGTATTAAAAAGTGTCTACGTTCCTTATTTATAATCGGTAGATCAGCATGCAGCAGCGAGCAGGTAGGCCTATACATGTATATGCCATAATGTGCATGATATGCAACTGATATTATAGCTCTAAATTCGACTTTAAGGCCAGGGAAGGAAATGGATTGGAAGTTGAATTTATTCATTATTCAATTAAATCATATTAAACCGATGGTTTTCGAACGTAAGTTTAAAAGTTCCCACTATACAAAACAGTACTGTAAGTGTTGCCAGTAGGCCTAATATTCACACCTGAATTGACTCCTTCAAAAACAATGCATGAATGAAGGAAGTATTTTAGATGTGTCGTTGAACATGTGTCTGAGCAACATCATAAACATTTGAAATTTGAGTAGTGCGAATATTTCCATAATAGACCTATTACCATTTTAAACCATACACTGCCAATAAAATCCCTTAAAATCAACAGGAAGAGATGTCTGGTATTTAGAGCCTCTAAAAATGTAGATTTGTACTCAAGTTTGTCAGAAAATGTAATTTTTGCACAAATATTGAAAGCGTTGGTAAAAATAAACATTTGCGGGTCATGAGGGAAACTTGGAATCAACTTTCATTTAATAGCCTAAAATGGTTATCTCCTAACAACATACACTTATTGATTCTGTAGATTTTAACTTTTTGATGAGATACACATTTCACTGATGACAGATTTCCCAATAAAGAATCAAATAATGAACGTGCATGACGTGTGTATTGAATTGATAAAAGCATGGTTTATTTGTATTATAGTGGGCAGTACTATCAATATAGGCCTGCAGTCGAGTAACTGACCAGGTAATGTGCTGATAGTGACTGATACGGTGATAGTGATAACTCATAAACATTCAATTATAAATATAAACCACCCCGCCCCCTCTTTATTGATTTGAGAGTATGTGCTATGAATGGCTGATTATCGAGCAAGTTACAATCGAAATGTAATTATAAGGAAGTACAAATATTATTATTATACAAACAATTAAATGTAGAGTCTTATAAAAAAAGTGCAGTAACAGAACTGTAGCATTATGTTTACCCATGTACCATTGTCACTAGACATATCATATGAATTTCTTAGCGCAACTTAAAGAGAAAAATCAACCATGCACCGCCTTTTCACATTTTTTGCTCCTAAAATCATCAGTTGTTATTAAATGAAGCTGAATTTGTTACGCTTTTTTTAGTTTATTATTTGTATTTTTAAAAAAATAAACAGTTAGTTAGGATCTCAAAGTGAAAAGTGCTAGTTTGGTTTGTTTTACCAATTGTAAATGAAGTGAAGTTACTCAAAGCAAGTAATATAATATTCAAAACTAGTTGGACTTAATTGTCCATTTATGTACATGTATGTCGCCCATTACTACATGTAGGCCTACACATACAGTACTGATCAATTCAAAACCATGCGGTGTTGCCACCTGCATGTCTGTTCCAGCTTCCAGCTATAGGTGCATTTTGAGGTCAAATGATCTCAAAAGAAAGACTGACGTAAAAATTGCCGTTCAATATTTTCAACAAATTTGACTGGCAGATTTTTCATAAATCAAAAACGGTTTGGTGTATTTCAAATTGTTTAAGTGTAATAGCTGAGGTTCTTTATCAAATTGTGGAATCATTTAGCTTATAAAAAAGGGATACAATGTCATGTTGATTTTTTTTTTAAATTTTAATTAATTTACTTCAGAATTCAAGATGAACATTAGAAATTGCTATTATTGTTGTTTCTACTTTTTAAAAAAACCTAGCAGAATTTAATTAAAACAATGTTTTAAATACTGTTGGAATATCGCGCTTAACCATGTAAATATTTGCGGCTCTACCAGCCAATTTTGAATCAACATTTTATTGTACAAAGATGGCTGATTTTTCTTAATCCTTAAATACAATATTAAAAATATACAAATCCCAGTTGTTATCATATATTTTTGTAATTGAGGACGCTGCCTCCACCACATCTCCTAATGCCCCTTTAATAACATGTTTGATACCAGCAAAGATGATGGTATAAATGAAGTTTGATTGATCTTCATTGTTTTTATGATATCGATTTTTGTTTCAGCTGAAACATTACACATGAATGAATAACTAAACCATGGTACTTTCATGATTAAACGTATTGACATGGGATGGGATGGCTAATAAATCATTTTCCCCACGCGATTGACACGAGTGCGCTTATATTATAGTACTAATCACGATACGGAGGCGGAGCGGAGCATAAGTGCCAAAAATGGAATTATTCGCTCGGAGAAATTAGTAAAATATTTAAAGTATAGGCATGCATAAGTGTTTGACGTATGGCACTTTTAATCCCTAAAGAGAGAACCTAGAACGAGCTCCATTTACAGGTACACTGTAATAACAACGCATCTTGTGTCAGCCGTTTGATGCATATATAATTGTGACTATTAAATAAGAAATATACAAATACAATATTAACACAATAAAACTTTTAAAAGTGAAACTTACCTTAACTGTTTATAGGCCTACGTTGAAATAGAATGCATCGGTTGGTTTTCTAAAACGTCGATGTCTATACGTTGAAACATTAACCACGGTCTCGATAAGCAATAGTTTCTGACTATTTTAGTGCGATTACTTGGGTTTTATACCTAAATTTTGTAACGTGGTTGGATTTGTTTGGTGTTGTTTGATTGGATGATTGAAAACGCATTGTCTATAAATTGCAGCAAATGTCGGCCAATCAACGAAAAATATGCCTATATTTACCATTACTCATATTTACAGTGTACATTTGATTGGTTAAAATAGTTTCTTCTATTTCAGAGGAACGATTCAGTAACACGCCCACTAACATTGTTATTGTAGTAAAACACGCGAGGTAAAGGGGCGTGTTCATTCTTCGATTCAATTTGTTTAACGTAATTAATGCGCATGTCTCAAATTGAAGGTGAGCCCAAAATAAGATCGTTTGTTTAGGCCAAATTAAATTAATTGTTTGTCTCAAAGCTCCTCTCCTGTTATAAAATTAATGCGGAATGCGGTTTTTTTCTTCTTTTTTTTTTTTTTTTCAATATAAAATATTGAAATCCTTGTAAAAGTGAACTTTTGTATTTAAGATGATGTGATGACTGATCAATGAAAATCTGAAAAATCGGTGACATTTTGGATTTTTGAAATGAAAAAAAAAAAAAAACTGATCATTATCATTTTTTAAACATAATAACATACAGTGTATATTGACACAAAAATTCCTAATCATACAAACAGGATTCGATTGCACATGATTATCATCCCTTTAATTGTGTACAGGTGTATCAATTGGACTCTGTTTCATGACGGTGTAATTAATATTATAATCATTGGACCATGACCAATTTAGTCTCTCAATGTAAAGCCCAATTAATTATTATGATATCCTGAAAATATGAGATAAATCCGATGAAAAATAAGAAAACTATAGCGTACTGTGTGTAAACCATGTAATTAACTGTTTGTACAATGGGCAGGGGTTAAAATACTTTTTGGGCTATAGGGGCTATTTTGAGCAAAATCTGCCAAAAATCGCCCCTAAGTACATTTTACCACAGACCAACATTTTCTCAGGGGGCTATTTTGTAAAAACTGGGGGCTAATCGCCCTTCGCCCCGGTGTATTTTGAGCCCTGACAATGGGAATTCACACAGTAACAGTCGAGTAACATGAAAGTGATCGATTTGTTACTCAATGAACCATCCACAGTGGGTTCGAGACTGTTTAACAAACAAAAAATTGCACAGAATATGCATGCATCTGTTTTGCAGATTTTTTAGGCAGTATTGATTTGTGCCAGAATTAAATGGATTACCAAACTTCTCTTTGCTATTGACTGATACTAGATTATTTACTATGTTGACAATTATTGTAACATATTGAAACGTAAACCATGTTATTTACCGGTCCGTATACAATGTATATCCCAATCCCATACAAACCAGCAAATGTCGTGACATAAAGTACGCTAGATTTCTTATTTTGCATCGGATTGATCTTATATTTTCAGGATATCGTAATAATTTGGCTTTACATTGAGACTAAATTGGTAATGGTCCAATGATTATAATAATAATTACACCGTCATGAAACAAGAGTCCTAATTTTTTTGATACACCCTGTATAGGCTCCCTCGAACTGTGTTTTAATGCTAATGGTTATCAATAGGTATTTTCAACAGCATATTTTAACTGTTCAGATGCTTATAATGGGGATTTATGATAAACTGTTGAAGATTGTATGACTATAAATAGGCCTAAGTATTTAATTACTGCAACCAAAATAAGCCAATCCGAAATAAGTCGCTGTGATGTGATTATAATTGGCAATATATAATTAATTATAGTGCTGTCTACTGAAGATAGCAAATTATTGTGTTTGTATTCAGGTGGTGTCAAATAAATATGTTTGGTAAAACTAAGAATTCATCTGTTTACATTTGGCTTTCTGTTTCTTAATTCAATATCAACAATAACTAAATTACATCATAACAAGGAACGTTCTGTTAAACTTCATCGTTAAATATAAAGGGCCGTACTCTCGTACTAAACACGGTCTTAGCTTTAAAAAAAAACGTGTTTAAAGGTAGATGACCCGATCACATTTTCGTAACACAGAACTATTTCAAACATTCGGAGATTTTCATATCATATGAAAGCTCGTATTTTTCTCATCATCATACTGAAATTTGACGGCCTAAATCGGTATAATTACGGAGAAATCGATGAAATAACGTCGAATTACCGCGAATGGTGGTAACCACCGATAGTTTGTGTGCTACTCAATGGGAACAGTTCACAGCATCTTGTGCGTCTAAAATAAGAACCATTAGAGCTATGCAACTCAAACTTTGGAACAGGACTTTTTTAAGGATGACCTTTCATGTAGAATAGAAAATCGGAACATCTACCTTTAACCAGTGACAGTTAAGAATTTAACTAAACGCGTGTCTAACTTAAACGTAAGTTTTTCCTTTAAACGACGTGTCTAACAAAACACGATTTTAATTGTATACAGGTAAATATTTAATTCATTGTGGCCCTAATGGGTTACAAGATATCGACCGAATGCCTTGGGCACGGTTGAGTGATCATTCAAGGCATACAGTTGGTGCGCGAGTTTATAGTTAACACGCATTAAACTACATGTGTACCCCCGTATTCTCATGGAATTCGCAGTGGTTCCACTTTTAATTGCATAATGCAAATTAGTGTAATTCCCACCGAATTTCAACTCGTCGGGTAAAATTTAGCAGATTTGTTTATTTCATCTTTAAAATGTGAATTATTTCACCCTCACATGCCATTTTTACACTTCATTTAAACCGCCATTTACTAGTAAAAAATGTAATTGAGACGAAAAAAATGCATCAAGAGTATTTCCTAAGTAATAAAACCATACTTATTGCTATCACAAATAAAACAGTAACATGAGAACGAAAGACAAAACAAAAGAAATTAGACATTAACATTAAATAGGTAAGATTTTGGCAATGACATGAATGATTTGAACTGTTCAAGAGTTTTTGGCTGATTTAACATGATATGGTAAATTGTCCCAAAGTTCAGCAGAAACCATTTGAAAAGAGCGGCGATCATATGAAGTAGAAGATGAATAAACATGTGCTGATGTGCGAGAAATATTTTGAGCCAGAACGAAGATTACGTGTTATGGGCTTGTATAATTGTTGAATAAGATCTTGCAGATACATAGGAGCATGAAAGTATGTTACTTTCATGATAGGGGCTAGACATAAGGGACGCACCATTAGATTTTCATTGGGGTTGTTAGGAAGTTTTCAGAAGAAAAATAATTCCCCCTCTAGCTCTATGCAAGCCAAAACAAAAAAAAGTCCCCCCCCCCCCCCCCTGATAAGTAAAATAAAAAATCAACCCCACCAAACTCAATATGAATGGATACATAAATTAAAAAAATCGCTGCCTTCGGCGGCGCAAAAAAAAATCGCCCATTCCTTGCGGCGGCCAAAAAAAAATTCTCCCCCGAAGCCCAACTTCCTACCGCCCCCCTGAAAATCAAATGGTGCGTCCCTAAACATGGGTATCGCCACTAAAATCAAATTTGGACAAGAACTGATTGAGCTATGATATGAATATGATCAAAATCAACACTAGGGTTTTGTCTAAAATCATTGCAGATGTTTACATTTGTTGGGCCGGATTTAGGATTTTACACATTTCTGTTCAGATTTAGAATTGGATAGTGATGATGAAGTCATCAATTCATCCCGTGTTCAAAATGATCTCAAGTTATACCCTCAATATGCTAAATCTCTTCAACATGGTGAGACTAGAGTAAGGGACGCAGCATTAGATTTTCAGGTGGAGGTGGGCCGTGGTAGGAAGTTTTTTTTGGGGAAACATTCCCCCTCTACACAGGCCAACCCCCCCCCCCCCCATTGATGAGTAAACAACAACAATTCTACCCCACCCAACTCAATATGAATGAATACATTCTTTTTTAAAGGCGCGAAGAAAAGGAAAAAAAATCCCCCCCCCCCCCCCCCCACGAACCCAACTTCCTACCGCCCTCTGAAAATCTTAAGGCGCGTCCCTAATCTAATTGATGCATCTCCTGACAATTATAGTAAATTACCATTTTGTAGCTATATTAACACAGTTCTAAATGATTGAACTGCATGTCCCTCATTGAATTACACACTAAAATGTAAGTCCGTACAAGGGTGTCCCAAAATGATTGATTAGTACCCCAATCGATGCCAAATTCCATTATTTTTTTCGACCATAAATATCAAGGATGTTCGTTGTTTTGTAATCAACTTTGACATATTGTTAACTTTCATATGAATTTTTATGGATGGTGATTTCGCCATTTCGACCAATTGCAATTTAACCACCTTTAGCAGTAAATGGTGTAGCAAACTCTTTTTTTGTGATGCCTCCAAGATGGCCGCTAATCCCAAACACGGAATTAGGTCTCAAACACGGAATTAGGTCTCTATAATATATTTAAAAAAACCCATAAGATATATATATATAGGGGTGAACTAGGTAGATTTTCCCATTATCATCACTATGCTCGGTTTGGCGGTTAAATATTGGTGCTCTTTAAATGATTAATGTATGAAGGGTTGTCGTTCACTTGTTATAGATGCATTACTTGATAATCGTAAACTATGTGATACAGGTATTTTCTCTTGGTCATCAGGTATAAAAGGGTTATTTGATCTTATCAATAGATCAGATATCTGGAATAAACCTAATTTCATTACACCAAGTAATTTTAATTCAATTATTACCTCTAACCCGGAACTTTATTACAGTAATCTTTGGTTTAATAATATTAGTAATTTTCAAACTAAATTGATGTCTTACTGTCTATTCAAAAAATCATTTTGTCTTGAGAATTACATTGTTATGTTCAACCGATCTACTCGAAATGTCTTCACCAAATTAAGAATTAGTGCTCACACATTAATGATTGAGAAAGGTAGACATGTTACACCCAAAATCCAACCTCATGACAGAATCTGTCAATTATGTGATTTGAGTTTAGTTGAGGATGAATTTCACTTTATAATGAAATGTCCATTTTACTCTTCTTTACGTGATGATCTCTTAAGTACACTTTCCGACATTTACAATTTAGATTCAATGTCTAATATAATGAGGTTTGCACTACAATCATGGGTGTATCTGACTATGACTGTATTCAACCCGTTATTAAATACATGTATGTTAAACATGCATTTGAGGCTCGACAATCATTGGATTACTAATATATTTTATATTAACATATTTTTAAGTATTTCATATTTAAGTATTAATACTTCTGTTGTTATTGTTTTGTTTTAAACTTGTAGTTTTAGTTGATACTTTATGTATTTTGTTTTAATTATACCTGTTTGTTTGGTTATATCAATAAAACACTTTACTTTACTTTACTTTATATAACCACTGGCATGGCATGCAGGAACAAAATATTTCTGAACACCCGTATAGTTTTGTAAGGTCCAGGAAGGTTTGAGTAAGAAGTTTAAGTGTAATTTAAATTTTAAAGTGTTGACCACAGATAGCCAACCACACGTGGTGGGTCAGCGGTCATTTAGGGGTCAATAATGTGTACACTTCATATGAGCACCTCAAACCCCTTACCCAAAGAATAGTGTCACTTAAGTTTGGCTGAGATTGAAGTCCGGCTTTACATGAGAAATGTCGATTTTTTATTTTTTCGCCGGCAGAGTGTTTTTCTCTCCAATTTGAATGATTTCCTTTATTTTGAGTTGGGTGGAGGCAGATACATTTTTTACACATCAATGGGTCAAGGTGTTTTTTTCACCTGGATACCACAGTGGGTCGAGTTTGATTTCTCAAAAGTTGTCCATGACCCCCTCCCCTCCCCATGACTGGATATCAAATGATGCGTCCCCAAAATAGGATGGTATATAAACATGGACAAATCTTCCATGATATCAACGAAATGATCAAATATTGCTTCATTGGCAATCAACTAAATGGTCATGTGACCGAGGACAGACACATAATTCATGATTAAATGTTACGTCACCCATATTCATTATGTTCTGCATAGATGTGCATGTAGCCTGTAGGTCTACCAGAACAAAGACTTATGTCTGTCAGCATGGTCAGAACAAAAATCTTGAAAGGGGACACTTGACATTAACCGTAAAAATGCCGCTTTTATATGCAGGGAGCGGTGGTCCACAGATGGTTTTTACGATCTGTGGTTTGTCATCATTTAATGAATTTAATGTTCACTTACTATTATTCGTTTATTAAATCTGACACTAAGGTTAAGTCAATACATTTTATCGTTCACTTTCGCTCGCCCACCCAATAAATACGATTACGTTTTTGCTTGTTTGACAATTTCCGTGAGCTCTATTAGTAGATATTCTGAGCTCGTCCCCGTTTGCGTGTCCGTCAGGCCTTTAAAAAAAAGGTTTGTTTGCCCAAACACGACCGACCCATAAAATCTCAAAACCAATGTGCCTTTTTTTTTTTTTTTTTTTTTTTTGAGATTTAATTTTTTTTTAAATAATGTTTTATGTTGAAAAATATATGTATTAAATGATATTTTCATCTTAATTTGCCAAACTAATCAACTACACTGCCCTGTTATTTACTTATTCCCACATATCCACCTTTTATAAAAACACTAAGGAGATGCAAATCCAAGATCCTACCACTATCTGAAGGTTTGTACTACAGGCTGCCAGCTGCCCTATTAAAAACAAAATACATGTATTAGCCCTAACCAGCCAGGCTATGTTCGTACGGTGTGGAAACTGGGGGAAGGGGACAAAGTATGATTTTAAACCAAATAATCGCTGTGAAACCCCTTGGAATTGACCCCCAAAACCTCTAATCACCGCGCCGCGTCCCTAATCACTCGGCTAAGGGACGCACCATTTGATTTTCAGGGGGGGCATGGAAGTTGGGGTCTGGCGGAATTTTTTTTTTCCGTCACCGAAGTAGGCGACATTTTTTTTTTTTTGCCGCCTTTGGCGGCAAATTTATTTTTTTTTCCGCCGAAGGCGGAGAAGTTTTTTTTTTTAGGTTTTAACTGGTTTTTTGTACATTAAGTTGGGTGTGTCATAATTTTTTTTTTTTACTCTGCAGTGGGTCATCTTTTTTTTTTTTTCCTGGTTGGTGGGCAAAGTTTTTTTTTTTTTCCTGGAAAGTGGGCAAAGTTTTTTTTTTTTTAAAAACTTCCATGCCCCCCCCTGAGTATCTAATGGTGCGTCCCTAACCTGGTAACGCTCACCTGGGCAGTGATTTTGTACACACATATCAGCTTGGTTGATGACGTCATCGAATCATATGTTATAGAATGCGCGTGGACATTGTTTTTTGCTTTAGTGAATCGGAGTGTATGAAGGTTAGCGTTTTAAAGAACATTCAAGTGTATTAAAGGTAGATGACCCGATCACATTCCGATTTTCAACTTGAAGTTTTCTATTCTACATGAAAGGTCATCCTTAAAAAAGTCGTGTTCCAAAGTTTGAGTTGCATAGCTCTTATGGTTCTTATTTTAGACGCACAGGATGCTGTGAACTGTACCCATTGAGTAGTACACAAGCTATATCGGTGGTATACCACCATTCGCGGTAATTCGACGTTATTTCATCGATTTCTCCGTAATTATACCGATTTAGGCCGTCAAATTTCAGTATGATGATGAGAAAAATACGAGCTTTCATATGATATGAAAATCTCCGTATGTTTGAAATAATTCTGTGTTACGAAAATGTGATCGGGTCATCTACCTTTAACATCAACTTGTATAGTCTTTTTCTTCTCTAAAAGTGTCCATAGCCCAAAAAAAAAAGAAAAAAGGTAATCGACCTACCGACCCACTTTTTTCAACTCTTGTTTGGGCAAACAAACCTTTTTTTTTAGGCCTCATCATGCATGCATCAGCGACTGATATCAGATGAGCAATACTATTGTTTCGTAAGAGACGCACCATTAGATTTTCAGGAGGAGAGGTAGGAAGTTTTTGGAGAGAAAAAAATTCACCCTCTGTGCGGGCAACCGCCCCCCCCCCCCTGATGAGTAAAAAAAACAACCACCCAATTCAATATGAATGGATACATTAAAAAAAAAAATCGCCTCCTTCGGCGGCGCAAAAAACAAAAATTCACCTCTTACGGCGGCAAAAAAAAAAAATCACCCCCGAACCTAACTTCCTACCCACCCCCCCCCCCCCTTAAAAGCAAATGGTGCGTCCCTAAGTCATGCACCAGTGGGCCTACATTTTGTACCATATTAAATCAATAGAGATTGAGCGGGTCCGCCAGGCGCAGGCCGTGTCCCCCGTCCAGGACCGGTATGATTTTATTACGCTTACTAGCCAGCCCTATAGCCTATTTTGGAAAATGTTTGACCAAAAAGTGATTTATTTTTTTGCCAAAAATCACTTTTTTAGCACTTTTTGGTCAACATTTTCAAAAGTAGGCCTAAGGCCTAAAATAAAAATTTGAAAATACCGCTTCTAAAGATTTGTTTTAACATAGTTTCAAGCAAATTTCAGCATTTTTAACTCAAAATTGACTTTTGTAGCCTGTCCAAGAATTTTTTGCATCAAAAATGGAATCTCTGACTCATTTCCATTCCATAATGTATCCTTTTAGTTTTACATTCATCACAGTTATAGTTTAAAAGTTAAGGCGCTCTCTATTTTACACATTTTTGGGGTTGACATAAGTTTGTGTAAAAAGCTATACTGGTTAGCAGGGGGGTCATGTAATTTTCAGTTTCAGCTGTAGGGGGTGGGGGGGGGGGGGGGGGTAGGTAATTTTGACATAGAGTCTCGAATTTGTACCGCCCCCACCATAAATAATGAACGGTCCCTTACGCTTGAAGATATAAAAGAGTTCCTAATCTACCTATACAATAAAAACCTCACCAATATGAAAAGTTTGATATTAATAAATTGATGTTTTGACTACTTTGTCTAAAACAAATTGACAACATGAATATTGCCTAGTCCTGACAACTCTAACAAAGCCTACACAACTGGTCCGAATCACAGAACCCATATCAACCCGAGAACCGACGACTATTCAATTTAGCTATTAAAGCCTAAAACTGTTCACAATCCGAGAACCAACCCCGATGATTTTGTTAAACTCTTTTGAAACAGGAGGATGACTGACTCAGTGTTTCTATAGTTTATCTATTCCCTGGATAGGCTGATTTTACAGTAGTCCTGACAACTAACTAAGCCTACAAAACTGGATAGTAGCCCTAGCTACAAGGAGGGTTAGCCGGCTAAATATTGCCCTGATGATTTTTCCAAATATGTTAATATTTTGAACAGTTTTCTTATTTGCGTTCAAGTGTATTACTAACCAGCACTGTGCCAATATCGTCTCACGCGATATGGGGCAATGTGGTTCGATTCCACTAGCAGTTTAATGTTTTGCGCTTTTAAAACACGCAGTAAAGGAAACATTGGTTTAATATTATGTTACCAAAATGTCACCATCTTTTTGGCTCCAAAGGACAATGCACATGCTTTGAATAATATTTGCTGGAGGTGGAGTAAACGTTGAAACATTTTGGGTATTACAAGCCATAATATATAATAATATGAACAATCGGTTTTTAACGGAATTTGATAACGTAACTCACAATCGTAGCTCACGATTTCGGACGTTTGAATGCTCAATCAATATATTACTAGACTGTCTGTCATACAAAATGTCCATGCTTTACCTTCATTAAAAACAACAAATGTCTGATAAAGCGTCTTGCAAGGGTTAAATCAGAGTCATAAAGGCATTTGAAGTATGAAAACCATTGTTGCGTTCTACAAGAAAAACAACAAATGTGTTAAACCACAGATGGTGGAATATGAATTGCTTAACAAACTATGACCCCCACCCCTATTTTAGGTTTTATAATTTTATGAACCTCTATTTTAGTATATCACAAAATTATGACCCGCCCCCCCCCACCATATTTGTGACACCCCCCCCCCCCCCCTCCCGCCCCCATTGACTTGTTGTGACTTGGAGTGTTCATGTGCAGAATTTCAATAAATTATCTTCCTGTGGCATTCAAAAATCATACAAGACATTGTTCAAATCATTTCCAACCCGTTCGAATAAGTGGCCCTATTCTTTGAAATTCACTTCCTAAATAATATGAAAGATCTAAATCCGTGCATAGATTTTATCTGTGAAACATTTCCGCAACCAATCTGAACAACAACAAAATGTAAAATTACGAGTTACTCATGTTTTGAGTGGTTGCATAATTGTCTTGTGTCATTGTCAGAATTTTTTTGTTTTATTCCACATTTGAACATCAGGTTCCTGAAAATGCACGATATTTGCAAAAAAACAATCCGTAATGTGGAAATCCTAAACAAATTACGAAGTCTAGCTAATTAAATATGCGTAACTAAATATCTCCAAGTTCTGTAGATGTAGACTAATGACATTGGTATGATGGATACTGTAAAAGATGTATCTTTTAAATTGACAATCAGTTCGATATCTTATCAAATATGCAAATTTAGCATTTCATTTGGAAATAGGATAGCTTTCTAACTTGTAAAATGAGTCTGCTAAGCAAGCCTGAAAATTAGAGGGCGGACTAGCCCCGCTCTCCCATAGGCCTACTCAATGGGTAGGGGGGGGTGGGGTACCGCGCCATTTTGTCTCGAAGCAATGGTTATGACGTCATATTTTTGTCGATTTTCAGAACTCTTGTATTGGATTTACGTGCAAAAAATATGCCCTTGGCATCATACTTTCCCGGGTGTGCAGTTCATTTTAAATTTCAGATGTTCTAAAATGGATGGTTTTCTAAACAATTCGAGAAAGAAAATCGAACTGCACACCTCAGGATTGCAAAAAAAGCATAAAACAAGTCAACTTTTTTGTGCCTTTGAACAGAGTGGCGGCCGGGATTGTAGAATTTAACACAATGCATTAACCCATGACCCATGATATAAATAAATTATTTGCGTTAATTTCTTTCAATTAGCACGGTTAGTCTAGTGGAAAGATAGTCGCTTGAGGAGCGAGAGGTTGTGGGTTCGAGTCCCATTAGGAGCACTTTTTGTTTTATATGCTGGATTTGCTTAGCATCATCTGTATGCTTGCCCACGCGGACACCACACTTCTGGCGTTTACCGTATCAGGGTTACGCCATTTTTTTCTCGAAAATGTCAAAAAAAATTACCGTTCTTTTAAAAATAAGAATTATAATCAAATTACAAACACATTTTGTGCGAGAGCAACACACACATTTGGCAAAAATGGCACAATAAAAATCCGTTCGTTATAAATAAATGGACATAGTTAAATAATAAAACTATCACAATTATAGTCGTAAATCTCTGTGGCGTGCGTAGGTTGGCCATGTCGTAGCAATCGGAAATCACGGGTTCGAATTTTCCCATTATTTTTCTATTTTTTAAACTTGATGGTATATTAATGTAACATCATTGTTATGTCAATTTTTATCAATTATAAATGCCGCCCATGCGTTTATAGTTTTCTTTTTATTTATTTATCTATCATAAATGTATCCTTGATTTATTTAACTTTGTCTAAACAATTAAAATGCGTAAACAATTATATTATTGCTCGATATAGAGTGATTTAACTTGAGTTCAGTTTGATAATGATAGCAAAACTTGTTGTAAAACCATTTTACCAGTGTGTCCAACAATTTCACACTTTGGTAATACATTTAGAGATGTCACTTTTAGCTTGTTATAGCTAGGCTCAATATAAGCAAGTTTGCGACCTCTATAATTTTAGGCTGGTAACACAATCCCACAGTGCATTTCGTTAAAACAGTGTACATTATTTTTCCACGATACGTATCACGTGATAACCACGATCGATTTCGCAAAATATTGCAAAATGGCGCGGTACCCCAGCCCCCCCTACTCAATGGGCAAATTTCTTGTAACCTTGCGCTTTTAAAATAAGAACCATAGGAGTTAGGCAATTCAAACTTTGGAATGCAACAATTTTAAGGGACGCGCCACTTGATTTTCGGATGGGGAAGTTGAGTTTGGGCGGAATCTTTTTTTTTTCGTCACCGAAGTAGGCGACATTTTTTTTTTGCCACCTTGGGCGGCAAGTTGGTTTTTTCTCGCCAAAGGCGGAAAAGTTGGGTTTTTTAGGTTTTAACTGTTTTTCTGTACATTAAGTTGGGCGAGTCGAGTGAGTCATATATTTGTTTTTTTACTCTGCAGTGGGTCATCTTTTTTTCTTCTTTTCTGGTTGGTGGGCAAAATTTTAGGTTTTTTTTCCTGTAGCCTATAGTGGGCAAAGTATTTTTTTTAAACTTCCATGCCCCCCGCCCCCTGAGTATCTAATGGTGCGTCCCTAAGGATGACCTTTCATGCAAAATAGAAAACATCAAGTTGAAAATCGGCCCAGCAATCAGAACATCTACCTTTAATCATTGTACGCACTTAAGTCCCATTTGAGCAAGACTTTGCGTTTGCATGGTATTTTATTTTATTTAAGGTACATGTCATTGATCCCGACCGTACGACGGATAGACGTATTGGGTAAACCTAAAAAGGATTTAATATTTTTGTGCAGTTGGTCAAATGCCCGGTCAAATGTAAGTTGATCAAACGTATGTAGGCCTATCCTTAAAGAATATGCAAAAATACGTTGGTTGGCGGGTTGGTGGGGTGGGGGTTAAACAGCTTGAGTTTGCCGAGGGGAGGGGGGAGTGTTGAGTACTCAAGGAGGGTCACAAAGGTTTGGCCAAATCACATCATTCCATTCAGCCAGCATGCTTATTGGCGTTTTAAGCCTGACCCGAGCATTTTGCTTAAGCCTGGTCCCTTCAGATCAGGCAGGACCCAAGCGTGTGTCCGTATGAACCAACCGTTCAAACAAACACACATAACAAACAAACACCCCAACAAACAAACATCATGGCTTTTAGTGTTAACATAATTATAAAATTGCCAATTTCTGCGCACTTGCGAAATAGTTTCAATGTTTCATTATTTTCAAGCTGAACAATATGGCTTCATGAACGTTTTTCGGGACCATTTCAGTTAACATAACCTGAACATTTATGCGCGTAAAAGTCTTGCACTAAGGGACGCACCATTAGATACTCAGGGGGGCGGGGCATGGAAGTTTTAAAAAAAACTTTGCCCACTATCCAGAAGAAGAAAAAACTTTGCCCACCAACCAGGAAGAGAAAAAAAATGACCCACTGCTGAGTAAAAAAAAAAAGAAGATGACTCACCCAAAAGGCCCAACTCAATGTAAAGAAAACCATTAAAACCTTAAAAAAAAACCTTTGCCGGCTTTGCTAAAATAAAAAAAATACTTGCCGACTTCGGTGGCGAAAAAAAAAATTCCGCCCGACCCCAACTTCCATGCCCCCCCCCCCTGAAAATCAAATGGTGCGTCCCTAATGGGAGAGGGAGTTTTCCGGTTTGTAATGGGGGTGGAGGGTAAGACACTAATCAAATGGAAGTTGCCCCTCTCCCCATCACATTTCTGAACACTCCCTTATATAAACACAATCAATCATCATCATACACATCCCTTTTACACAGCAGCTTATAAACGGTGCCAGATGAACATGACCGTGACGTGGAACATTGCGTCTTATTATTGAATACCTCGTATAGTCATTAGCACTGACGGATTGACACCTAAAAAATAAGGTGATTCTGGGCAGACGACGCTGCATGGACACGGGCGTATTCACGAGTATTCAGGTTAAACTATGCGAACGAGGTTATGTGATCAAACGAATGGGACGTTTAAATTCAAAAAATTAGCCACCCACAACGGTTTTGGATTGGAAAATTTTTCTTCTAACCTATGATGAATTTTTCAAAATGATTAGATCAACATTCGCGATTACGTGTTATTCCAATACGAATTCAAAATTTAGGTTTTCGCGTGTCCATCGTCGTCTGATTCTGGGAGGGAGATGCCCAAGCGCCCCCGGTAAGGTTAATCACATACGCTATTATCATGATTATCAGTGTCATGCAAATTGCATGAATCACAGATCTGTATATGAATTTAATCGGGAGTGGGTGTGCGCGGTGGGTGGGCGTTTGTGTAAATACGCAGGCAATAAAGCGCCTTTTCTTTCGCGTCATACGCGGTATTCCACGGCAGCCCTTTTTGAACACTAAAAAAAGGACACTTTTCGTTAAATTGTGAAAAAAGTAAGTCGGTGACCCCATTTTTTATTTAAGAAATAAAAAGGCCATAATAGGCCTACTTGAGCATCTTTTTAAAAAAATCTGGCATAACATTTCAATCTAGCTTTTTTGCTATGAAGCAAAACGTGTAAAAAAAATCAGTATTTCCCATAGATAGACCGGTGTTGTTTTGCTCGAAAAAAGCGTTTTTTAAAATGATTCTCGTGGAAAAAACAAGTCGGTGACCCCTATCTTTTATTTTAGAAATGAGTTGCACATTGATGGAACTTCATTTATACGCAATCTTAGCAACAAATTTCAATAGGTTCTTATGTGCACCAAACACGGAGTCCACCATCAGCACAGGGCCTCGCAACATTGATAGGTGGGGATCTCTTCCTCTTCATGTCCTTCTATTAAAAAATCTTTTGTCAGGCGGCAGGGGCTGGATTTTACGCCTATGAAACAATCCCATTGAACCGGGGGAGGTCAATTAAGTGGAATTACGTTTTGGAATTATAAAAACTATAATTTACTGGTACTGGAAATATGGCAGTGACATGCGCCGATGGGTTCGTAGGTTGGCTTTGTGATGTGCCACAATGCAACCCCTCCAATATGTGTGCCACAATGCAACCCCTCCAATTTGTTTTTCAACAAGTGTTATAACTACAAAACTTCACATGGATGCTGATAATATTAATTAGAACGGTGAAATCCAGACGACGCTGGACATGGGCGTATTTACGAATATTCAGGCAAAAATATGCGAACGAGGTTACGTGATCAAGTGAATGGGACGAACGCTTAACAACGGTTTAAATTCAAAAAATGATACTGACAATAGGGATGGTTAGCCATCCCAGTAGCGTAGCGAGTGGGGGGGCGGGTGGGGCGAACTGCCCCCCCGGAGGGGAAAAAATTTGCAAAATGGGGACGAAAAGGGCGGAAAATCATGTTAAATCAGCCGTTTTTTGACCTGGTTTCTATGAAATAGGGACCGTTATGGGGATCTATGGGGATCTTGCCCCCTCGGAGTGGCTGGGCTGGCTACGCGGCTGAGCCATCCCCAGTGGTTTTAGGATGAAATAATTTAGTTCCAACGTGTGATGAATTTTATTGGGTCATATAATCAAAATTCACTGTTACATTGAAACCAACGGAAATTCAAAATTAACGGCCGTTCGTATCCACCGTCGTCTGGTGAAATCAGCAGTTTTTATAATATAGCCCTCAGTTAGTATATTTATTGGCCACAAAAATGGGGGAAAAGGAAAACGGACCTCAAGATATCGGCACTTGAGCTCGTTGAGCATGTTGAGTGCAACACTATAATATTGCCTTATTTATGTATGATAGGGCCTAAGGGACGCATCATTTTATTTTCAGGTGGGGGGGGGGGGCATGGAATTTTAAGGTTTTAATGTTTTTCTTTACATTGAGTTGAGCGAGTCAGATCTTTTTTAAACTCGGCAGCTATAATATACTTCTTCTTTTTTGTTTGGTGGACAATAATTTGTTTCCTTCCTGGATAGTGGGCAAAGGTAATTTTTAGAAAACTTCCATGATACTTTTCATTATTTATTTTAGGTATTTGAATTCATTCTCTCACCTTTATATATACATTGTATCCTTTAAATATACATTGTATATGAATTAATACATATATATTACGAGGGTCATTCAATAAGTTCTACCTCCTACCTCATAACTTTATTATTATATAAGGCAGTCTTATATACACTGCAAAAAAACCGGTGTTAAAAATAACACCGTTCGGTTTTCTGAGAGGTCCACACCAATTAGTGTTATTTTAACACTATCTTGGTGTTACATTAACACTTATAGTGTTATTTTTCACACTTGCAGTTGTTAAAATGACACTACCTGGTGTTGATATAACACCAAAAATTTAACTTAATTTTTCTTTTTTTGGTGTGGACCTCTCACAACACCAATGGTGTTATTTTTAACACCGGTGTTTTTGCAGTGATACACGGTCTTAAGAAATATCACACTATTATAGCTTGGAACCTTAGCTACAAATTCATTGTAAATTGATCTGAGTACTGTTTGTACTTTTTTTTTGTAGAGGTGCAGTGAAACCAACCTTACATTTACTTATAGTGTGACGGAAACGGATGAAAAACAGCAAACAATCGCGGAAGTGCTATTTATGTAGCTTAGGAAAAACATACCTATATATCGGTCAATTATAACCGTTCGAAATGTCACATATCTCTTTAACAGCCCATACACATTAATTGTGACTGATTTCGTTGGAAAGATTATGCCCTCTGATTAACCAGAACTAGATCGGGACAACCATAAATTTACCCATCCCCTGTATCACCCTGCAAAAGGCCTATTCAACTTTCATTAAGAACCAAGTGATTTTCAATATATCGGACTAAATAGAGGAATTACAAGTCTCCCAAAAAGATGATTTTCTATCATTTACTACCTGATTGACTATTCTATATAATCACATAAAGTGACTATTAACCATGTTAACGTCGAGGCATCACTGTGGCTTGAGTTGTAACAACGAAAATTATACTGATTATCAGTATTCCAGTATGCCAAAGACATAGCAATATACTACATTCGAGTTGATATTACACTATTTGCGAGCCTAAAGAGTTAATATTGCTTACAATCTCAATCATACATGATAGTACTATATACTTTTATCATAGATCATTATTGATTTCCATTTTCAATATGAACATTTTGCTATTATATCAAACCATATAATACGGACCCCCCCCCCCCCCCCCCACACCCCCGAAAAACATGCATTTGTTTTTTAAGATAATTTTCCGTTTCCGCCGGATTTGACCGCATCTTATGAAAAGTAAAACAGATATAAATGTGTAGCTATGATTCAGAGCTATAATGATGACAAATGTCATGAGGCTGACATTCATATTAGCAATGTTATTAGGGAGGAGGTAGAAATTATGAATGACCCTCGTATATAGGGGAGAGCGGGGAGTGTTCGCAACCTTTTCATTTGAAGAGGTTAGAGATGCAATTTTAAAGATTGAATGGACCCAGGGGCGTAGCCAGAGGGGGGGGGGGGGGGGGGGGGGGTGGCGAGGGGCGACCCCCCCCCCCATATTGACGTCGTGGCGGTTTGGATTGGCACCTACTCTCTTATTCCAAAGATTGAAAATTCAACCTAAAAGATTGACTTTTCAATCTCTCATAGATTGCCGTGAGGAAACAAACTTTTAAGTTTGATATTCAACCCTTTTTTTTGGATTGGAAGGTTTCAATCTGGAAGATATTGGAGGAATCAATTTATTAGATTGATGTTCAATCTAATTTGGATTGAATTTTTTCCAACCCAGAATTTAGAGTGAACTATTCAACCTATTGGATTGAAAGTTTCAATCGTTTTCCGATTGAAATGTTTTCAATCTATATAGTAAAAGATTGATATTTTCAAACATACAGATATTTTTCGTACACACGAATAAATGAATGGCAATTGGAAGAACAATCATTGGGCTTTTTATTAACATTCTCCAAAAAAATTGTTCATGAGAATAGTTTTTTGTGTTTTGTGTGAATTAATTTTCTTACTTCCCATTTATTTATGAAATAGTTTATGTTGCAAATCGAATCATTTTTTGTAATGTATAAATATATACAATCCAAAGTGTTACGAAACCAATGACATACCTAAATGCACATGTGTTGAATTCAATCTTTTTCTAGATTGACACGCTTTAGATTGACCAAAACACGTGTAGAGTGCAGTAATATGTATCCATCTTTTCCAGATTGACTCAAGCTACTTTATTGTCACAAGTTTTAATCATGTTTTCAATCTAAATCTAATCTAGATTGAGAAAAAAGTCAATCTGTAAAAGACGGACATTTTCAACTTTTGATTTAAGAGAGTATTACCACAGATGTCCCAAATACATTGATGATGGGTAGTTAAAAAAGGCATATTATGTATTATGTGATCTTTTCGAAGTAGCGCCCTCTATCATCAGCAGATTTTCTTGCAGATTACATTTTTTATCAGAAATCATAAAGCTCTTCTAAGTTACAAATCGATACGATCACTGATTACTTCAAAATCATTGTTTTAAGAGGTTGAAAAACTGGTAAAGTCCTCATCGGTTCACTTTCATAGTCCACGGCACCCCCAACACACACAAAAATGGGTACGCCACTAGTATTCACGAAGCCTATACACTGTTAAAAATATCCGTAAATTTACGACTCCGAAGAGTGAAATATGCCGTATTTTCTGCGTAATTATACGGATTTTCTTGTTAATGCAAATACTAATTATGCTAATAATAGCGTGATTACAATCAGCCACATTGGCCCAAGCATCTGGACATATTGTAGCCTAGTCCATCTATAAGTAAACACTTTTATTCCACCATCAACCATGTAAAGATGTCAAACTCATGTTAAGTCTATTTATTTTACGGATGAAAAAATTTGTCTGGAAATTTTGCTGCCATTTACGGACTTACTTTTGGTTCCGGCAGCAAAATTTCCAGACAAAACACAACATGTAGGTCTATTTATCTTTGGGGTGATTTTCCGTTTCCGTGTCCAAAATCTCACTGTGATTTTGATTGCATCATGACATAACTGAAATAGGTATCAATTAGCATTTACTATAAATGTGAAGCTAAGATTCAGAGCTATACTGCCCGCCCACGATAGATAGAAGGAAGTATGGGACACATTCATCAAAATACACTTTTTGGTTTGATTAGCTTCAGAAGACCTACACATTCACTTTAAAATCACTGTGGAACAGTGGCGTACCGACCGGGGGGGGGGGGGAAGTTGCCCCCCCCCCCCCCCCCCCCCCCTGGCTCCAATACCGGGACGCTAAATTCCCAAGACCGGGTCGCTAAATTTGCATAATGAAAAAATAGGGCCTAAAACACGGAGGAATTGGCATTATTTGTTAACCGTTGTGCTTTTTTGAGTCCAAAATTTGTGTGACCGTGCGAAATTTTGTGACTGTGCGAAATTTTGTGACTGCGAAATTGTGATTATGCGAATGTTTTGACCGTGCGATTTTTTTTGACCCTACCCACCCCCTACCCCCCTACCCACAGGGGCCCCCCCTGGCTCCAAATACCGGGACGCTAAATTCCCAAGACGGGTCGCTAAATTTGCATAATGAAAAAATAGGGCCTAAACACTGAGGAATTGCATTATTGTTAACCGTTGTGCTTTTTTGAGTCCAAATTGTGTGACCGTGCTAAATTTTGTGACTGTGCGAAATTTTGTGACTGCGAAATTTGTGATTATGCGAAATTTTTTGACCGTGCGATTTTTTTTGACCCTACCCCCCCCTACCCCCCTACCCCCCCCCCCCCCTACCCCTACCCCTACCCCCCCCCCCCCCCCCCCTACCCCTACCCCTACCCCCCCCCCCTGAATTTTAATAGAGTGAAAAATATAAAGTCGGTATTCCGACAGTTTATTTTCACTCTAAAACCATGATTTTGAAGTAATTAAGAATCGTATCGCCCTGTAACTTGGAATGTATGCATGATTTATGATCAGAAATGTAAATCTGCAAGAAAATCTGCTTTCAATTTTGTTTTCGATGTTGAGGGCGTTCCCTGGAAAGATCACATAATATACCTTTAACATATTTTTATATTTAAGTATTCATACTTTTGTTGTTATTGTTTTGTTTTAAACTTGTAGTTTTAGTTGATGCTTTATGTATTTTGTTTTGATTATACCTGTTTGTTTGGACTTTGAACTTCAACTGTATGATCTTGACCATAGGCCTATATGCTGAAAATTCGTTACAAATAACCTTACGTAAACAGCTATTTGAACAAAGTCTG
Source organism: Ophiura sarsii (assembly GCA_035610835.1). NCBI lineage: Eukaryota > Metazoa > Echinodermata > Ophiuroidea > Amphilepidida > Ophiuridae > Ophiura > Ophiura sarsii. Next base: position 1,745,029 of record CM069456.1, read on the forward strand.
TCCCATTTCACATGTTTCACTCTGTACACGGGTACTGATTTCTGAATACTGAATAAACAAGTGTAATTGATAACTTTTTGACTATCTATTCAGGTGTGAAATCAATACGTAATAATAATGACCCTAATTAGAATTGTTGATTTCCATAGATTGGAAGTATTATTGTAAATACTCTATGCCTTAAAAGTGACGATGCCCTTCATCGCTAACTTTTGTTTTTTGTTTTTGTATATAAAGCGCAAATGTGAACAATAGCCCAACAGACATTAACAAGGTTAATGACCAGAGTGATTAAAAATCAAACTGGTAACTCTCGAAAGAGAGCTCTGAAAGGCCAATCAATTGGTTCACTGCAACTCAGAAAATATGCTTGCTGGTCATTTCCCGTATAGGCCTAGACTTACCCGTGGACACAGAGATTTTGGAGAGATTCTCTTCAAATAGCTATAACTTTGCCGCCATAGCATTATTAACATTGAGATTTTCAGTGTAGATGGCCAAGATGATATTTTTGAGGAATATGTATAAAAAAAATTAAACCAAATCCCACAATTTTGAAAAATATGGCTTTGAAAAACTGTCAACGTTTTATTGAACCACTATATGATTTGATTCCCCGGGTTTGATTCCCTTGATAGATGTATGTTGATGTAAAACGTTACTGAAGTGAAACTGCGAATGTATTTCGTATGTGTATTTTATCACTGAACAGATCAAGTAGACATATGTAAACACAAATGTATGTAGCCCACCCATGTTAAAAAACATGTGTTACTGTTATAATAATCAATACTTTTTTACGTTTTCTGGCATGCCTGCGTGTTCACCATTTTTAGGCAGGTGGCTCACGGCCTCTGGGGCACGATTTATATCAATTAATGAAAAAATCGTGAGATAGCAGTTTTTCCGCGACTGACGGGAAAGATAAATCAACTCTCCTACCACTGTCATCCGTGACAGTTAAAGGGACAGTAAGTGGTGTTGAAAATTTTAAATGTTTAATGATTTACTTCAGAATTCAAGATGAACATTAAAAATTGCCATTATTGTTGATTCTACATACATACTAACAAAAACACAACGTAACTAGATTAAAACAATATCATCGCTATTTATTGAAAAACGCCCCCTATGCAAATATGGTTCGCGTTATGTATCCGCGCGTACTGCAGGGGATACTGTCGGACGTAAAATGCTCGTCGCGGCTGTACGAGCATTTTTGAATCGACATTTTCTTGTACACAGAGAGCTGATTTTTCTTAATCCTTAGTGTAAGTTCATACTTGTAATACAATTATAAAAATATACTAATCTCAGTTTTTATCATAATTGAGGGCGCAGCCTCCATCTCTTAGTGCCCCTTTAATTTGTTCTAGAAGTGGCGAAAAATGGAAAGATGTGTAAAATCTTATTATCAGAGAAAAAATACCGGGTTATTTGGTTTAAATGTTGAAGTTATAGTCTACAAATCACAAATAACATACATTTCGTTCAAATTCAGAGCACGTAGTGCAGTGACGCACCATTTTGATGGCAGGGACGGTGGAGGTTTTTTAAGGGGGCGGGGGTTCTCACATTGATATGGTATACGTATAATTATGTATAGAGAAAGTCAAATTTTCGATGTCCGTCGGGAGGCACGTCCACGTACGATTTTAGCGAAAGTATCCCCCCCCCCCGGAATTTTTCCTCCATTTTAATGCCTTTTGGGTGCTTTTTCACAAAAATTGGTATAGCGATGGGGCGTTTTCATCACAGACCAAAGCGCCCAATTGGAATAAATTTGGTGTATTTTGAAGATTTTTTGTAAAAAGCACCCAATTTGTGCACAAATGGGTGCTATTCTAACAAAATTGGTATATTGATGGTATACGTATAATTATGTATAGAGAAAGTCAAATTTTCGATGTTCGCCGGGAGGCACATCCACGTACTATTTTAGCGAAAGTATCCCCCCCCCCCCCGGAGTTTTTTCTCCATTTTTAATGTGTTCCCTTATTTGTGAGTAGGGTTGGGCATTTTTGTTTTTTTAAATCATCAGTGGTTAGTTTTTTTTCCGCATGGATAGTGGTTCAAGGTTTTTTTCCCGCATGGATAGTGGGTCAAGTTTATTTTTCTTCAAAAAAACTTCCAAGCCCCTCCCCCTAGCTATACACTGTAAAAAGAAACGTTTATATTTCTGATAACACTTATAATAAACACTTAAACCCGTTTATTGTTGTGTTTTACGTGTAGGCCTATAGGTATAGGAGACATTGCACGCGATAAACGTTTGCATAAACACTACAACAAGTTTATAGAGGAAATTGTGTAATATTTATTAACACACCAACATGTTTATTTTAGTAATAAAAAATAGTACGCAGGATTTTGTGAAGGGGGTGTTTTAGAAATATTGATATAATTATGTCACTATCCATGCCTGCGCGAAGCGCTGGCCGGGACACGCTTGCGTGTCCCGGGGGAGTTGGAGGAGGGTATGTCCGGGGGGGGGGGGAGTTCGAGGGGGGTATACCCCCTCGCCAGAAGTTTTGTGAAATTCACGGTTGAAAAACGCATTTCCTTGCATATTATTGAACACTTATTGCAGGTTCATTCTTAGTTCAACGGTTGCAATTTCTCACCAGATCTTAATACTTTTGACTGAGTTCAACCCTAAAAACATCATTATATACAGTAGGCCTAACTTAATCCGTAGACATTGGTTTTACTTTTACCGGCGATATCTCATTAGTTCAATGTGTGTCACATGACACGTGTTATTCTCCCTTTAAAGTTTAACAGGCGGACAGAAAAGCATTGACGCCTAATAATCCTTTCAATTTAGTTTTTTTTTAGTTTATCTATTTTCTCTCTTTTCATTTTTATCCTGTCTCCTCACTGAGGGTATTGGCGTATCCAGGACTGTTTTGATGGGGGGGGGGACTGAAGCCATCATGTTGATCTTAAATATTGAAAAGTTGAACCTTATACGCGCGAAGCGCGCAAAAATTGTGATTTAAAAAAAAGAGTAACGTATGACGTTTTTAACGTCCCCCACATAATATTTAGTATAGTATAGAAAATTTGGTGTGGTTTTGGTGTGCATGGTTTGAGGGTCATAATAATGTTAAAACCTTTATTTGCGCGGAGCGCACACATTTTTTGAGTTTTTGAATTAAAATTGGTCATGGAAAACTGTCCTGATGCCACCTTGTTAAGCTTAAATAATAAAATATGAAATTAATATACGCGCGCGAAGCGCTGAAAAAATTGTATTTTGAATACTATGATAATAACGTCCCCCCACCTAGTATTTAGCATTTTTTGTGTGGTTTTTGCATTAAAACTCTGGTCCAGTATGATGTTTTTAACGTTCCCCACATATTTAGAATATTTGGTGGGTCTGAGGGCCACTATAATGATAAAACCTGCATAAAATATTCGCGCGGAGCAAGATTTTTAACTTCATGAACTAAAATGGTCATGGAATACTAGTACTATATATCCTGAAGCCATCTTGTCAAGCTTGTATAATGAAACATTGATACTAACTAATGTGCGCGATGTACGCAAAAATGTATATTTTAACGCTTAAATTGGTCCAACATAATATTTAGAATATTTGGCATGGGTTGAGGGCCATTATGATGTTAAAACCTGTTGAAAATATGCGCGCGGAGCGCGCAAACTTTTTCAGTTTTTAAATTAAAATGGTCATGGGAAGCTTGAATAATGAAACATTAAAACCAACTTTTCCTCCTTCTTATCCTCTTCCTCCTTCTCCTTTTTTTTTTTAAAACCATTTTTTCAATTGGGGGGGGGGGGGGGGGGGAATGGCCTGCTGCCCCGTCTGGATACGCCACTGACTGATGAGGGGTACAAACAGGGATGAGGACAGACAGCTATAGGGTTCCCATCGCCTTAGCCTTTCCACGGTTCACACACACGTGCTGATTAAAGCCCCCAATTGTTGAGAAAAAACAGGCGTTGGCACTTTGCCCCCACTTTGTCTAGTTCGCCAGTCGTCTTAGCAATGTAAACAAACCCCTGTTTGTTTTAACAACACATCATCTAATAAGTTTTGCCACGACAAAGATGTTATCAGACACGTTGCCTTCAGTTGATTTTCTTTTAAATCATCTTCATCAAAGTTTTCTGTTTTGGAATGCTACTTATTTTAGATTTTCTATTTGAACTTCTATTATAGCATTTTACAATCGGTGGTTTTAAAAGAGTTAGTTTGGTCGTCCGAAAGCAGGTACCCCTGGTACCCTCCCGCTCTTTGTAATTCAAGACTCTTCTTGTTTAAGCATGCTATATACGGCATCAGGTACAGAGTTATGTTGAGCGGCCAGTAACGTGCGTCGGGTAATTGGTACACCCACCTGTCGGTACCAGTCTTTTCTCTTACTCTTTCCCTTCCCGTTCCCAATTGACAGTTCAACGAGGCTCTCTTTCCTTCTCCCCCCTGGCGTAACTAGGTTTTTCATATTGGGGAGAGGAAGAAAAGTGAACCGAACATTTTCGACTTAAAGGTATATTATGTGATCTTTCCAGGGAACGCCCTCAACATCGAAAAAAAAATTTAAAGAAGATTTTCTTGCAGATTTACATTTCTGATCATAAATCGTACATACATTCCAAGTTACAGGGCGATACGATTCTTAATTACTTCAAAATCATGATTTTAGAGTGAAAATAAACTGTCGGATAACTCCGACAGTTATATTTTTACTCTAAATTCACTCTAAAACCATGTATGTATGATTTATGATCAGAAATGTAAATCTGCAAGAAAATCTACTTTCTAAAAAAAATAATGAATAGAGGGCGCTATCTTGAAAAGATCACATAATGTGCCTTTAACATTTATTTGTGCTACGATTGAGGTACATCTGCTTTAAACAAGCTTCTATACTCTCTCTCTTCCAAAATATTTCATTTTGGGACATATATGCGCGCTAAGCGCGCGAAATTGTTGCCAAAACTGTTGCCAATGCCAATCTCAACCGACATACGTACAGTCATTGGTGGCCCTCTAGTTACGCCACTGCATCTCCCCCTGTCTCCGCTGTTCCCTCTCTCCCCTTCTCTTTTTCCTTCTCCTTTTCCTTCTCTTTTCCTCTCCTTTCCCCTTTTTTATTTTTTTTAGGACAGACCCAAGGGGGGTGTTTCACCCAAAACACCCCCCCCCCCCCTGCGTACGCGCGTTACTAATTATACAACAAATACCTCTATATAAACGTGTGTTTTTGCAAACGTTTATCGTATGCAATGCCTCCTACCTTTACACGTATATGGAACCCTTTTTAGAACCTTTATAGGTTCCACAAAGAACCTTTAAAGGTTCTAAAAGAACAAAAACATGCGTCTTTGGAGCCTCTAAAGGTTCTCTACAGAAGTTTTGGGGGTTCTTTAAACTAAAAGAACCTTTACCCTGAGGGTTCCATATACGGGACAGCCAAGAACCCCTGAAGCACCCTTTTTTCTAAAAGTGTACTTGAAGGTATATAATGTGATCTTTTCCAGGGAACGCCCTCAATCCTCGTGGAAAAAAAATGAAATCAGATTTTCTTTCAGATTTACATTTATGATCATAAATCGTACATCCATTCCAAGTTTTACAGGACGATACGATTCTTAATTACTTCAAAATCATGGTTTTAGAGTGAAAATAAACTGTCGGAGTCTGTGCCGACCAGTTATTTTTACTCTAAATTCACTCTAAAACTATGATTTTGAGATAATTAGGAATCGTATCGCTCTGTAACTTGAAATGTATTCATGATTTATGATCCGAAATGTAAATCTGCAAGAAAATCTACTTTCTAAAAAAAAAATTATGAATAGAGGGCGCTCCCTGGAAAAGATCACATAATATGTCTTTAATATTTGATACAATAAACATTGAATCATAATATGAAGCATTTACAAGTAAGTATTATCGTTGTCTTTAAATCAGAACCACTATTATTGGTGCCAATTTATAACAAGCATTGAAAGCGTATCTTGTGGGCTATAATCATTCTTATAATTAAAGGCATATTATGTGATCTTTTCCAGAGAGCGCCCTCTATTCAAGGGTGGTTTTTTTTGGAAAGTAGATTTTCTAGCAGAAGATTTACATTTCTGATCATAAATCGTACATACATTCCAAGTTATAGAGCGATACGATTCCTAATTACCTCAAAATCATGGTTTTAGAGTGAATTTAGAGTGAAAATATAAACTGTCGGGAGTTATCCGACAGTTTATTTTCACTCTTAAACCATGATTTTGAAGTAATTAAGAATCGTATCGCCCTGTAACATGGAATGTATGTTCGATTTATGATCAGAAATGTAAATCTGCAAGAAAATCTTCTAGTTTCAATTTTTTTTCGATATTGAGGGCGTTCCGTGGAAAGATCACATAATATAGGCCTACCTTTAATTTCTTAAATTATGAAAATTACGTTATGAAGACACGTTTACTAATTTGCTTCTTAATTTATTTGACTGCATTTATAGTACTTGTTTACATAAACAAACGCCCCTGAAGACGATTTGAGTTAAACGGTCTAGTTAAGAATAGATGTATCATATCAAAGTCAACCAGGGCAAACACTATTAACGAATTAATAATTAATGATTATCAAATAATTAATTAGGATTAATTAATGATTGATTTATTATCAACAAGTATTGAGCCATAAGTAATTAATCAATAATTCATTAATATTTATTAATCATCAATTTATTATTGAGTAATTAATGATAAAACAATAATAAATGATAAATAATTAATCAATAAATCGGGCAATGAATAAGTAAGTAATTATTAATTAACTAAAATCGTGTTATTCCAATACGAATTCAAAATTTAGGTTTCGTGTGGTTATCGTCGTCTGTCTTGCCCCAATGATTTTTCGTGACCGGCATCGTCTGGGTTTCACAGCATGTTAATAGACGACCTCTCTTGATCAATGTATCAATGCAGATGCAGGATCAAGAGTGGGCGCGTCAGCGCGTGAGGTAGTGCTAAAACCAACAGACGATGCTGGACACGGGCGTATTCCCGAATATTCAAGGTTTACGTGATCAAGTGAATGGGACGAATGCTTAACAACGTATTTAAAAAATTAAAAAAAGATACTGACACCTGGAGTCGATGTCGATTATCCAACTACAGCGGATTTAGGATGAAATCATTTAGTTCCATCGTGGGATGAATTTTATATAATCAAAACCCATAGTTACATTGAAACTAACGGAAATTTAAAATGTATGACCGTTCGTGTCCGAAATCGTCTGAAAACCAAGCAAGTAATCAATGGATAGAGATCAGACTTCAAGCTTGCAGAAAATATATATAACAAACAATTAATTATACAAATAATATGTTAATTACCTCATGAATAATTGAAGAGGTTGGATTAAAATTGAAAACAAATATTAACATTTGAATGAATATTGCAATATTTCACATCGTCAAAATACTATTCAGTTTACTTTTGAATCAAGTATAAATAAGTTAGTTATTGTACGATAATTTGAATAAAAGTCATACATTTTTATCGTACAGTAGCCTATAACTAGTTTATTGACACTTCATACAAAAGTAATCTGAATCTTGTATGATTTTTAAGGCATTTTAAGGTTAATTTTCCAGTTAAATTTGGTCTATTTTAGCAAAAAAATTGCACATGTGTTGTTACATTTAGTGCATGAAAATAATATGATGCCTAGTATACAAGTGACATAATCCATCTAAAACTATCACAATTTTGTTGTTGTTATTTTGTACTATTCTAGCAATTGAATTCATGGCGAGCCCATTAACGCGTGTCTTTGTGTCGTTTTTGAATTGGGTTGCCACCTCGAGTTCGATTCCCATTGATCATGAATATTTTTGAAGGAAACAGACGTGAGTCAGCTTTAGGAATTTACTCCGGAATGCATTCGCTCGTAAATCCGAAGTCATTATTCACATCACGGTTTTCAACTATGTGTGCCGAGGTGTGGCACGGAAGACTGGACTCTCCGATGAATTGTGTACAAGCTACGGACAAGATAGGATCGACTTTCATTTGTCTGAATAATTTTGCCTGATTAAGGCCAATTGAAATACTGTTTCAAAAGGTTCTGAGTGACATTTAAAATTAATTATATCTTCATTACCTTTATTTCAAAACAAGTGGTCGCAACTAATATCAACGCATATCGAGGATTGTGCATTTAATTTTTTTAAAGATATTATTCATGTCATATCCAAGTAATGATAATACAATAGTATTCTTTGTTTGTTCATTATCATATCTGTTAGCATTAAAGGAATAGTGCAAATGAAACTTATGAGAGTAATTATATAGGAATCAAAATTTATTATAATTGATCTATCACCTTCATTATATTTATCAACTTTTTTAAAATTTGAAATGTGTGTATTTATATTGTTTATACATTATTGGTATATAGATAGGACATCGTTTTTATATTTAGTAAATCATTTGTTTCTCGTATGCCACCTATACATTTTTGTTGCAATCTAAGCAACATTATATTAGCCTGTTTGTTTGTTGTTTTGGGTTTTAATGTGTTTTTTCAGTTCCTAGAAACAAATCTTAAATGCTTTTTAAAACCAAATAATGCTTGTTAAAAGAGGTGAACTTGTCTTTAAGATAATTAAAAGAAAAAAATTCAACGTCCGTACAAATAACTTGATGTGGCAGATCCATAGTGCTAAAATCACAACTGCTAATAAATAAACAATTTAAAACCATCATTTTTCACATCACAATATCAGGCATTTGGTAAATAAAACACTTCAATTTCCTGTAAATATGTCATTAATTCTTGATTTTGAAACTTGTCGTTTAGTTTTAAGATAAGTAACGGTAAATAATTACTGTGATAATGATGTTATATCTGAAGACGATAGAGTAATATGGGTGCTATCTCGTAAGAAAGCAACTAATAGGCCGCTATCTGCTGAAGAAAGCAATTTAAAGGCATGTTATGTGATCTTTTCAAGATAGCGCCCTCTATCCATTATTTTTTTTAGAAAGTAGATTTTCTTGCAGATTTACATTTCTGATCATAAATCATACATAGGCCTACATTCCAAGTTACAGAGCGATACGATGCCTAATTACCTCAAAATCATGGTTTTAGAGTGAATTTAGAGTAAAAATATAAACTGTCGGAGTTATCCGACAGTTTATTTTCACTCTAAAATCATGATTTTGAAGTAATTAAGAATCGTATCGCCCTGTAACTTGGAATGTATGTACGATTTATGATCAGAAATGTAAATCTGCAAGAAAATCTCCTTTCAATATGTTGAGGGCGTTCCCTGGAAAGATCACATAATATACCAGTAATATACCTTTAATATGGATGCTATCTGATAAAGAAAGCAATGCAATCCGTACACTGTAGGCCTAAATCTATCTAAATCGGTTGTGTAAGAACGTAACATTAAACAACACGGTTCAATATATGAAACCACCTAGCAACTATTGTTAAAAAAATTACACAATTGTGTAAATTTCCACACAACTTCTTGTAAACTTTCATAAGGTTGTACGACATTTTAAAGGAGGTGTCCCGCAAGCATAAAAGTGTACATTATATGTTAGAAACATAACTATCGAGCCCAACTTTTGTAATTATGTAGAACAAAACACCACACTTATGACAAAAACAAATAAAAACCGCTATCTCTCAACATGCACTTTTTAAAATTCGCGGCGATCAAAAGTCCCAGTGTCGATGATGTCATAGTTATACAATGCACATGCACAAATTTGAGCACAGATACCCATGACGTCATCGACACCGGGACTTTCGATTGCCGCGAATTTTAAAAATTGCTATTGAGTGATGGCTGTTTTTATTCATTTTTGAGACTAGTATGGTGTTTTGTTCTATACAATTACGTAATTTCGGCTTGATAATTATTTTTCTAACAAATAATGCTCAATGTTGTGCTTGCGGGACCCTTCCTTTAAGTTGTGATTTTTATTTAAACAATCGGAGTGTACCCCTAAAAGTATCAAAATAAGGAAATCTTTTAACTGATAGAAGTTTGGCTAATCTTTCTAAATGTAGGCCTGGACAATATCACACAATGCATGTAAATTTATTTATATTTGTCTAATCATTGATATTTGCCACAAGAATTTCTTAATACTTATAAATAACCCACGACTTGGTACCGTAAATTTATCACCATCACGACAGTGTTATGGCGTAATTTTACTGGCAAATTCGCTCAAGTCCTTCACACTGACATTTCCCGGACATTTCCCCGATCCCGACTCCGCTGTTTACTCTCAGTTGTGGGTTTTTTATCCGGGGGTGGGGCATACTCACGTACTGTATTAGGCACGGTAAGGCACGGGGACGTGCCGCTCCAGTGCATGGGTCGTTTTTCATGATTCATCCTAGCCATGGGTAGGTAGTTATAGGCTTTTCAACTGGTAAATCCTTAGACATGGGTCTATTTTCGCGAAAATTAAAAATTAAGTTTTTCCCCGATATTTTGCGAAAATTTGGTCTAAAATGAAGCAAAACCCCTAAAAATGGGTACCGATTTTTCCAAAATCACCCTTAGAAATGGGTAGGGGTTTTGAATCTCCATCCAGCGGCACACCCGACCAATCCAAATCTGAGTAACCCCCAACCCCCTCCGGGGTTTTTATACACAAAATACCAAACAAAAACTATAAGTTTAGGCAGACGACGCTGGACATAGGCGTATTCACGAGTATTCAGGTTAAAATATGCGAACGAGGTTACGTGATCAAGTGAATGGGACGACCGCTTAACAACGGTTTAAATTAAAAAATAGCATTTACAATTGGGATGATTAGCCATCCCGAACGGTTTTGGATTGGAAAATTTTTCTTCTAACCTATGATGAATTTTATGGGGTCATATAATCAAAATCCATTGTTACATTGAAACCAACGGAAATTCAAAATTAATGGCCGATCGTAGCCACCGTCGTCTGAGTTTAGGTACGTTTTATTTTGCGTAATTGGGGTACTTATAATATTAGCCATGTTAGCACACATTTGTAATATGCTAACAGCAGTATTCCTATCCTACACGAATTACACGACTACATGAATCGCATGCTCCAACACGATGGGTATATGGAAATTTAAGTGAAATAAAACTCATGAAAATGTTAATTTATAATCCCCCAAAACACCTTTTCCTGTATATGTACCATAGTGGGAATGTGGAATCCTACGCCGCTGAAGTCCATAGGATCAATCTGATCATGCTGATGGGGAATGAATCTGTGTCAAACCATAGAGGGCACTATAATAGTAGGTATGGAATAGCCAAATGTCGGTGGACATGAATCGCCGTGTATTTTGAATCTCTTGTGGTTTCAATGTATATAAAAATGGATGTTTATTATGAAAAGCTGGTTTGCAAAAGGGCATTTTTTTCTTCTTCTTCTTCCATGAATGAGCCATAACCGGCAATACAGTATTTTGGTATTAGTTACTAGCAATGTGTGTATATTTTGTTGAAAAAACCTTCGGGAAAACATTGCATCTTATAGTAATTCAATAAAGTCCGAGTTTTTATGAAAAAGGGCTTTGTCCAAAAAATGTTTGGCAAAGGGCTTAGATCCATTTGCAATGTCTTCTAATGCAAAATACTGCCATCTATAATTCACTATCAAATGACAGCTTAAAGGTGTATGTTCCGATCACCTTTTTGTTGGCTGTGATTTTTTTTCAAGATTTTTGATATCAGAAGAATATCCATTTTTTTTCTCATTATGTCTGTAAAATCTTAAGGGCCAGAAATGTTACATTTAGAAATGTTAGGCTAAAATGTGGTGAATTACTGCCAAGGGCACATTTCGTGTGACCCTGTGCTTCTAACATTAGAACCCAGTGGCGTAGCTGGGATTTTTTTCAGGGGGGGCAAGATTTCTGAAATTTTCGTAAAAGGTTGCCCCAAATTTTTTCACAGTCACCAAGTCGTGAATTTCACGTAAGTGGGGGGGGGGGGGGGGGGGGGGGTGGGGGGGGGGGCTTTTTTATTTTTAGAGGGGCTGGGGCGGGGGCACAAATGGGGTTTTTCTGTCAGGGGGGCATTTCCCCCCCCCCCCCCCCCACCTGAGCTACGCCACTGTTAGAACCCGTTTGAGTTTAATATGCAACTCACACTTTGGAATGCGACTATTTTAAGGATGCACTATCATGTAAACTATAAAACATTAAGTTGAAAATCGGGCCAGCAATTAAATAAGAACATTTAATTTAAGATTTAAGAACGAAAGGGCAAAAGGTCATTTTTTCACCAAAACCAGAGCGAAAAATGGTCCTTGTAAATATTTATAACGCATAAATACGCACTACATCCATAGAGTGGGACGGGGTACAAAGTCCTTTTTCTGCCTGGAAGGGGGCTTGAATTGAAAGTGAACAGACTAGGGGTTGAGAACACATTTTACTAAACTAATTTGTCTCCAATATTAAAGGTACTGTTAATGTTAATTGGGTATGTACTTAAACCTTAAAGGGGCACTAAGAGATGTGTTGGAGTGTAAGGAAGAGATTGATAGTATTCAGATTATCAACCCAATTTCCCTGGATGAAATAACTGAGATGAGACCAAGTCTGCAAGGAGCGTTGACTTCTACATAAATACTAGGACACATCAAATATACTTATTACAATATATTTATTTGTTACTTCTACATTATTTAATTGTAACGGAAATTGAACCGGAGACCGCGAGGCAAGATGATGACTTGTTGCCTCAATCAAGTCCTAGACGAATCTGATCTAATAAATGGGATGTAACCCATCTGGAAATATTAGACTAAAATAGCAGTGACCAGAATTAACCAATCAGAGCATGAATAAGTTGCATGTTAATTTAGCTGGCCTAATTGATGCCTGTTTATCCTTTATGGATAGTTACACTGTGACTTGTAGATCATTGACCCTCACCCTTGGGTCAATGTATAGATGAAAGAGGAACTTTGTTAGAAACCACAATACAACAAAGAACAATAAAGATAATCCTTGTTTCTCAGTAACATCTTAATGATGTGGTTTACATGAAACAACATGTCAAAGTTTTGATTAATGAACAGTGGTTTAGAGCTAAGATGTTCTCTTCAATTGTTCTCTTAATAGGATTGATGTGATGTGTGTTTATCCTTTATGGATAATTACATACACAGGACATAACATGGAGGCTGCGCCCTCAATTTTGATAAAAACTGGGATTAGTATATTTATACAATTGTATTACATGTATGAAACTATAAGGGTTATGAAAAATCAGCCCTCTTTGTACAACAAATCGTCGATTCAAAAAATTCTGATCGGGCCCGATTAGCATTTTACGTCAGAAAATATCCCCGGCAGTACGCGTGATAAATAAAGCAAATCATGTTTGCATAGAGGGCGCTTTACAATAAATAGCGACTGTTTTAATCAAATTTTACTGTGGTTTTGTTTGTAGCAACTACAATAATGGCAATTTTTAACGTTCATCTGGAATTCTGAAGTAAATTATTAAAAATATAAAAAATGTCAACAGCACATAATGTCCCTCTAAGTGTTTGTAGGTTAAAAAAATATCGCTGGGTCAGTCATGTGACCCGTTACCATGGAAACGGCGGCCACCTTGGATCATCTTTTTTACTACGAAGACACCCTGCGCGCAAGATATCTCAAACACTATTTATCGTAGAGTATTGGGACAAGAACAAATGAAAGCTGATTCATAAGGCTATACAGGGTGAGTCAAAAAGAAGTTTACCCGGATTGGTGATGTTTTAAAAAACAAACGAATGACACTCGAGAGTTCAGTAAAGCATATATTTAACAAGCATTCTCTCCTGCTAATTAGGAAAAAAGAATGACACAAATTGATCATTGCTAAGAGGAGATATGCCTATTTTAATAAAGGTACTCATTTTGCAAGCTGTCCACGGAATACCTGACAAAACAAATGTAATATAAGCATTTTAGCTTGACAAAACATGAGCGCTTTCAGTAAAACAGGCATAACTTCCCTCAGGAATGATCAATTTGCTTCATTGATTTTCTCTAATAAGCAGCAGAGTATGTTTGGTAAATAAATGCTTTACTGAACTTTAAAGTTGTTTTGAAAAACATCACCAATCTCGGTCAATAGGGAAGTACGCAGCTAAAATGCATACTTTACATTTGTTTGGTCAAGTATTCCGTGGACAGCTTGCAAAATGAGTACCTTTATTAAAATAGACATAACTCCTCTTAGCAATGCTCAATTTGTGTCATTCCTTTTTCCTAATAAGCAGAAGAGAATGCTTGTTAAAGATATGCTTTACTGAAGTCTCGAGTGTCATTCGTTTTTTTTTTTAAACATCACCAATCCGGGTAAACTTCTTTTTGACTCACCCTGTAGAATGAACTAGGATCTAAGTAATTGGCCACTATTAACTATAATAGGGTAAGTATTTGATTTTGTATTCACCAGAAAAATGATACATTTTTATTTTACGAAGATGTAAAAAAAAAAAATGTTCTCATAGGGTTAGAGTCTCCATTCTAGTTCATTTTAAAGCTTATCTTATTAACAGTTATGATATGGTGACTGTTAGATTTATAGCAGAATATATTAAATTGCACGGAGTAAAGCAATAATTGCAATGTGTTGGAAGTTATAGTATACAAATACTCAAAATATATGAAGATAATATTTTAAAGACATATTGTGTTATACCAAATCATCTATTCATTCTTATGGAAGCTTAGATGTCGAGATAATTATCTTGGTAAGTCTACATCATATAGGTAAGATGATCAGATGATAAGATGTTGATCTCTATAAATCAACTTTTTATAATGACGAGATTGTTAGATGACAAGATCCCAGATCTCATCAAGTCGACTTCCCGGAGGAGTGATGATCAGATGACAAGATTCAGTATTTCGTCAAGTCGACTTCCTGAAGGAAAGATGATCAGATGACAAGATCTCGGATCTTATCAAGTCGACTTCCTGGAGACGAGATGATCAGATGTCAAGATTCAGGATCTCGTCAAGTCGACTTCCCGAAGGAAAGATGATCAGATGACACGATCTCGGGGTTAGGGTTAGGGTTAGGGTTATGGGTTAGTAATAGGGGTTAGGGGTTAGGGGTAAGGAGTAAGAGGTTAGGGGTTAGTGTAAAAGTCAGGGTTAACCCTAACCCTAACCCTAACCCTAACCCCAACCCTAACCCTAACCAGGTTAGGGTTTGGGTTAACCCTAACCCTAACCTTAACCCTAACCCTAACCATAACCCTAACCCTAACCCTCCGGGAAATAGACTTGACAAGATCCTGGATCTTGTCGTCCGATCATCTCTCCTCCGGGAAGACGACTTGATGAGATCTGGGATTTTGTCATCTAACCATCTCGTCATTATAAAATTGATTTGAATAGATCAACATCTTATCATCTGATCATCTTACCTATAGGATGTTGACTTAACAAGATAATTATCTTGACATCTTGGTGGCACTTTTAAGCTTCCATACATTCTTCTATCAGAATGATTTCATGTTCATTGTCTTTCCCTTAAATACGCAGTGTCGTCCTTTTATTGATTATACAGTCATCCAAAAAAGTAACTATAGGCCTACAGGTAATAAATGGGCTTCTAACTCTTAAAATATATATCCTGCCTAAAACTATTAAATTAAAAAGTTGTTGATAAATTTGTCTTCGTTAATATGAGATATTGCACGCTAGGATCGGGTGATTATTTAGGAAGTGGCACTCAAAATTGTAAGGAGAAGTCCGGTTTTCATTTTCACATTTTTATTTTCTACACGCGGACCAATCTACGGGTACCTTATCGATTACCGGTAATGCAATTAATTGGGGGATGCATGTGCAGGTTGGACAGTCGCCGCATTGTTCCGATGGATCAATACGCCACACACATGCTACCTGTCATTCTCTCCCCGTGTTGAAATGTAAAATGTGAATTTGAAATTGTGACTTTACCTTACATTTTGGATTGTCGCTTCTTAAATATTCAACCGATCCTAGCGAGCAATATCTCATATTAACGAAGACAAATTTATCAACAACTTTATGATTTAATATTTATAGGTAGGATATATATTTTTAGAGTTAAAAGTACATTTATTAACTGTATAGTTACTTTTTTTGATGACTGTAGTCTGTCATCGTGAGCAATAGTGCAGCAAAATTCTCTCCGTTAGATCAAATAGGGCCTTCATTGCTTGAGTGCGGCAATCCTATGTATTAATGCACTGTAACGTAGAAA
The DNA here is from genome assembly GCA_035610835.1 of Ophiura sarsii. Classification (NCBI taxonomy): domain Eukaryota; kingdom Metazoa; phylum Echinodermata; class Ophiuroidea; order Amphilepidida; family Ophiuridae; genus Ophiura; species Ophiura sarsii. Next base: position 1,761,303 of record CM069456.1, read on the forward strand.
TGGTAGATGGAATCCAACTTCACACAAGATGACCGGCAAGACTCTGTAAAATGAAAACATTGAAAACAGTTATTTGGTGAGTGTTCGTAAACTTTGGGGAAGGTGTTTAGAGAAAGTTATCATTTCATGATCTCTGTAACTATTCAGCATAAGTAATAGAAATTTATGACATTTAGAGGAGTCATCCATCTAATAAAAGTTAGACCTTGATATTGTAAAGTCCGAGAGATTTTCAAACAGCACGCTTTAGCTGGCCTTTGTTTTACACTAGATCGTGAGGGCCAGTGGCGTAACGAGACTTTTTCATTGGGGGGGGGGGGGGGGGGGGGGGGGGGGCAAGAAGGAGCAGTGACTTGAAATGGGGGGGGGGGGGGGGGGCTCCTAAGACAATCAAAGATTTTTTGAGTCAAGAGTTGCGCGCGTACATTTTCGACTTTACAGCTATTTTTTGCACGATTGAGCTACATTTTGGCTCTAAACAAGCTTGTACCAAAGAATATTTCATTTTGGGAAGACATATGCGCGCGTAGGTGTACTTTTGACCATCATAATTCCATGATTCCTTTCGTCAAATGAACCAACAGTGCCAATCTCAACCGACACGACGTCATTATTGGGGGGATTTGGTGCGTACTTATATTGTACATTTCATTTTCAGCTTTAGGCCTACTTGATTTCATTTGGGGGGAAAGCTTTCTCTTTTTCACAAAATGTCTGAGTGTCTTACCTTTTTTTAAAGTGTTGAGTGTTTCCATATTTTCAAAGCAGGACATATGCAATTATATTCCTAAATAAATTAACATTATGAGTTGCTTTCGATGTTTACATTTGAGCAAATGTGTGTAATGCAAATAAATGTTTCTCAATAAACAAAACAATGGAATTGGCTTCTATTTTTGACAACAAATTTAGCCTGAGTGAAATATGTCATTATTGCAATGTTTTTTTTTAAAGTAAGTCAATAGGCCTACGGGAAATAAGTTACCAGTAAAGCCAAAAGGCCTAACGGGAAATCTGTCACAAGTTTAGTCAATAACGGGAAATCTATCACAAGTAAAGTCAAAGGCAGGAAATCTATCACCTGTAAATTCAATGCCTACGGGAAATAAGTTACCAGTAAAGCCAAAAGGCCTAACGGGAAATCTGTCACAAGTTTAGTCAATAACGGGAAATCTATCACAAGTAAAGTCAAAGGCAGGAAATCTATCACCTGTAAATTCAATGGCAGGAAATCTGTCACAAGTAAAGTCAATGTCGGAAAATCTATCACAAGTTAGGTCAATGGCGGGAAATATATCACAAGTAAATTCAATACGGGAAATCTATCACAAGTAAAGTCAATGGCGGGAAATCTGCCACAAGTAAAGTCAATGGCGGGAAATCTATCACCTGTAATGTTATGGGCGGGAAACCTGTCACAAGTAAAGACAATGGCGGGAAATCTATCACCTGAAAAGTCAATGGCGGGAAATCTGTCACCTGAAAAGTCAATATAGGGAAATCTATCACAAGTAAAGTCAATGGCGGGAAATCTATCACAAGTAAAGTCAATGGCGAGAAATCTATCACAGGTAAAGTCAATGACGGGAAATCTGTGACCAGTAAAGTCAATGGCGGGATATCTGTCACACGTAAAGTCAATGGCGGGAAATCTATCACCTGTAAAGTCAACGGGTGGGAAACATGTCACAAGTAAAGTCAATGGCGGGAAATCTGTCACAAGTAAAGTCAATGGCGGGTAATCTGTCACAAGTAAAGTCAATGGCGGGAAATCTATCACCAGTAAAGTCAATAGTGGGAATTTTGTCACCAGTAAAGTCAATGGCGGGAAATCTATCACCTAAGTCAATAGCGGGAATTCTGTCACCAGTAAAGTCAATGGCGGGAAATCTGTCACAAGTAAAGTCAATGGCGGGTAATCTGTCACAATAGGCCTACGGGAAATAAGTTACCAGTAAAGCCAAAAGGCCTACGGGAAATCTGTCACAAGTTAAGCCAATAACGGGAAATCTTTCACAACTTAAGTAAAGTCAAAGGCAGGAAATCTATCACCTGTAAATTCAATGGCAGGAAATCTGTCACAAGTAAAGTCAATGGCGGAAAATCTATCACAAGTCGGGTCAATGGCGGGAAATATATCACAAGTAAATCCAATGACGGGAAATCTATCACCAGTAAAGTCAATACGGGAAATCTATCACAAGTAAAGTCAATGGCGGGAAATCTGTCACAAGTAAAGTCAATGGCGGGAAATCTATCACAAGTAAAGTCAATAGCGGGAAATCGATCACAAGTAAAGTCAATGGCGGGAAATCTGTCACCAGTAAAGTCAATGGTGTGAAATCTATCAGCTGAAAAGTCAATGGCGGGAAATCTATCACAAGTAAAGTCAAAGGCGGGAAATATATCACTAAAGTCAATAGCGGGAATTCTGTCACCATTAAAGTCAATGGCGGGAAATCTATCACCAGTAAAGTCAATGGCGGGAAATCGAACACCTGTAAACTCAATGGCGGGAATTCTGTCACTAAGTAAAGTCAATGACGGGAAATCTATAACCAGTAAAGTCAATTTCGGGAAATCTATCACCTGTAAACTCAATGGCGGGAATTCTGTCACTAAGTAAATTCAATGACGGGAAATCTATCACCAGTAAAGTCAATACGGAAAATCTATCACAAGTAAAGTCAATGGCGGGAAATCTGTCACAAGTAAAGTCAATGGCGAGAAATCTATCACCTGTAATGTTATGGGCGGGAAATCTGTCACCAGTAAAGTCAATGGTGGGAAATCTATCACCTGAAAAGTCAATAGCGGGAAATCTATCACCAGTAAAGTCAATGGCGGGAAATCTGTCACAAGTAAAGTCAATGGCGGGAAATCTATCACCTGTTATGTTATGGGCGGGAAACCTGTCGCAAGTAAAGACAATGGCGGGAAATCTATCAAAAGTAAAGTCAATGGCGGGAAATCGATCACAAGTAAAGTCAATGGCGGGAATTCTCTCACTAAGTAAATTCAATGACGGGAAATCTATCACCAGTAAAGTCAATACGGGAAATCTATCACAAGTAAAGTCAATGGCGGGAAATCTGTCACAAGTAAAGTCAATGGCGAGAAATCTATCACCTGAAATGTTATGGGCGGGAAATCTGTCACCAGTAAAGTCAATGGCGGGAAATCTATCACAAGTAAAGTCAATGCGGGAAATCTATAACCTGTAAAGTCAATGCGGGAAATCTATCACAAGTAAGGTCAATGGTGGGAAATCTATCACCTGTAGAGTCAATGGCGGGAAATCTGTCACATGTAAAGTCAATGCGGGAAATCTATCACAAGTAAAGTCAATAGCGGGAAATCTGTCACAAGTAAAGTCAATGGCGGGAAATCTGTCACAAGTTAAGTCAATTGCGGGAAATCTATCACAAGTAAAGTCAATGGCGGGAAATCTGTCACAAGTAAAGTCAATCCGGAAATATACATGTAAAGTCAATGCGAGAAATCTATCACAAGTAAAGTCAATAGCGGGAAATCTGTCACAAGTAAAGTCAATGCGGGAAATCTATCACAAGTAAAGTCAATAGCGGGAATTCTGTCACCAGTAAAGTCAATGGCGGGAAATCTATCACCAGTAAAGTCAATGGCGGGAAATCTATCACCTGTAAAATCAATGGCGGGAAATCTGTCACCTGTAAACACAATGGCGTGAAATCTTTCACCTGTAAAGTCAATGCGGGAAATCTATCACCTTTAGAGTCAATGGCGGGAAATCTGTCACAAGTAAAGTCAATGCGGAAAATCTATCACAAGTAAAGTCAATAGCGGGAAATCTATCACCTGTAAAGTCAATAGCGGGAATTCTGTCACCAGTAAAGTCAATGGCGGGAAATCTATCACCAGTAAAGTCAATGGCGGGAAATCCATCATCTGTAAAGTCAATCGCGGTAAATCTATCACCAGTAAAGTCAATGGCGGGAAATGTATCACAAGTAAAGTCAATGGCGGGAAATCTGTCACAAGTAAAGTCAATGCGGGAAATCTATCACCTGTAGAGTCAATGCGGAAAATATATACATGTAAAGAAATCTATCACAAGTAAAGTCAATAGCGGGAAATCTGTCACAAGTAAAGTCAATGGCTGGAAATCTGTCACAAGTAAAGTCAATGCGGAAATGGCGGGAAATCTATCACCTGTAAAGTCAATGCGGGAAATCTATCACCTGTAGAGTCAATGGCGGGAAATCTGTCACAAGTAAAGTCAATGAGGAAAATATATCACATGTAAAGTCAATGCGTGAAATCTATCACAAGTAAAGTCAATGAGGAAAATATATCACCAGTAAAGTCAATGGCGGGAAATCTATCACCAGTAAAGTCAATGGCGGGAAATCTATCACCTGTAAACTCAATGGCGGGAAATCTATCACCTGTAAACTCAATGGCGGGAAATCTATCACCTGTAAACTCAATGGCGGGAAGTAAAGTAATGAGGAAAATATATCACCAGTAAAGTCAATGGCGGGAAATCTGTCACAAGTAAAGTCAATGGCGGGAAATCTATCACCTGTTATGTTATGGGCGGGAAACCTGTCGCAAGTAAAGACAATGGCGGGAAATCTATCAAAAGTAAAGTCAATGGCGGGAAATCGATCACAAGTAAAGTCAATGGCGGGAATTCTCTCACTAAGTAAATTCAATGACGGGAAATCTATCACCAGTAAAGTCAATGCGGGAAATCTATCACAAGTAAAGTCAATGGCGGGAAATCTGTCACAAGTAAAGTCAATGGCGAGAAATCTATCACCTGAAATGTTATGGGCGGGAAATCTGTCACCAGTAAAGTCAATGGCGGGAAATCTATCACAAGTAAAGTCAATGCGGGAAATCTATAACCTGTAAAGTCAATGCGGGAAATCTATCACAAGTAAGGTCAATGGTGGGAAATCTATCACCTGTAGAGTCAATGGCGGGAAATCTGTCACATGTAAAGTCAATGCGGGAAATCTATCACAAGTAAAGTCAATAGCGGGAAATCTGTCACAAGTAAAGTCAATGGCGGGAAATCTGTCACAAGTTAAGTCAATTGCGGGAAATCTATCACAAGTAAAGTCAATGGCGGGAAATCTGTCACAAGTAAAGTCAATCCGGAAATATACATGTAAAGTCAATGCGAGAAATCTATCACAAGTAAAGTCAATAGCGGGAAATCTGTCACAAGTAAAGTCAATGCGGGAAATCTATCACAAGTAAAGTCAATAGCGGGAATTCTGTCACCAGTAAAGTCAATGGCGGGAAATCTATCACCAGTAAAGTCAATGGCGGGAAATCTATCACCTGTAAAATCAATGGCGGGAAATCTGTCACCTGTAAACACAATGGCGTGAAATCTTTCACCTGTAAAGTCAATGCGGGAAATCTATCACCTTTAGAGTCAATGGCGGGAAATCTGTCACAAGTAAAGTCAATGCGGAAAATCTATCACAAGTAAAGTCAATAGCGGGAAATCTATCACCTGTAAAGTCAATAGCGGGAATTCTGTCACCAGTAAAGTCAATGGCGGGAAATCTATCACCAGTAAAGTCAATGGCGGGAAATCCATCATCTGTAAAGTCAATCGCGGTAAATCTATCACCAGTAAAGTCAATGGCGGGAAATGTATCACAAGTAAAGTCAATGGCGGGAAATCTGTCACAAGTAAAGTCAATGCGGGAAATCTATCACCTGTAGAGTCAATGCGGAAAATATATACATGTAAAGAAATCTATCACAAGTAAAGTCAATAGCGGGAAATCTGTCACAAGTAAAGTCAATGGCTGGAAATCTGTCACAAGTAAAGTCAATGCGGAAATGGCGGGAAATCTATCACCTGTAAAGTCAATGCGGGAAATCTATCACCTGTAGAGTCAATGGCGGGAAATCTGTCACAAGTAAAGTCAATGAGGAAAATATATCACATGTAAAGTCAATGCGTGAAATCTATCACAAGTAAAGTCAATGAGGAAAATATATCACCAGTAAAGTCAATGGCGGGAAATCTATCACCAGTAAAGTCAATGGCGGGAAATCTATCACCTGTAAACTCAATGGCGGGAAATCTATCACCTGTAAACTCAATGGCGGGAAATCTATCACCTGTAAACTCAATGGCGGGAAGTAAAGTAATGAGGAAAATATATCACCAGTAAAGTCAATGGCGGGAAATCTGTCACAAGTAAAGTCAATGGCGGGAAATCTATCACCTGTTATGTTATGGGCGGGAAACCTGTCGCAAGTAAAGACAATGGCGGGAAATCTATCAAAAGTAAAGTCAATGGCGGGAAATCGATCACAAGTAAAGTCAATGGCGGGAATTCTCTCACTAAGTAAATTCAATGACGGGAAATCTATCACCAGTAAAGTCAATGCGGGAAATCTATCACAAGTAAAGTCAATGGCGGGAAATCTGTCACAAGTAAAGTCAATGGCGAGAAATCTATCACCTGAAATGTTATGGGCGGGAAATCTGTCACCAGTAAAGTCAATGGCGGGAAATCTATCACAAGTAAAGTCAATGCGGGAAATCTATAACCTGTAAAGTCAATGCGGGAAATCTATCACAAGTAAGGTCAATGGTGGGAAATCTATCACCTGTAGAGTCAATGGCGGGAAATCTGTCACATGTAAAGTCAATGCGGGAAATCTATCACAAGTAAAGTCAATAGCGGGAAATCTGTCACAAGTAAAGTCAATGGCGGGAAATCTGTCACAAGTTAAGTCAATTGCGGGAAATCTATCACAAGTAAAGTCAATGGCGGGAAATCTGTCACAAGTAAAGTCAATCCGGAAATATACATGTAAAGTCAATGCGAGAAATCTATCACAAGTAAAGTCAATAGCGGGAAATCTGTCACAAGTAAAGTCAATGCGGGAAATCTATCACAAGTAAAGTCAATAGCGGGAATTCTGTCACCAGTAAAGTCAATGGCGGGAAATCTATCACCATTAAAGTCAATGGCGGGAAATCTATCACCTGTAAAATCAATGGCGGGAAATCTGTCACCTGTAAACACAATGGCGTGAAATCTTTCACCTGTAAAGTCAATGCGGGAAATCTATCACCTTTAGAGTCAATGGCGGGAAATCTGTCACAAGTAAAGTCAATGCGGAAAATCTATCACAAGTAAAGTCAATAGCGGGAAATCTATCACCTGTAAAGTCAATGGCGGGAAATCGATCACCAGTAAAGTCAATGGCGGGAAATCCATCATCTGTAAAGTCAATGGCGGTAAATCTATCACCAGTAAAGTCAATGGCGGGAAATGTATCACAAGTAAAGTCAATGGCGGGAAATCTGTCACAAGTAAAGTCAATGCGGGAAATCTATCACCTGTAGAGTCAATGCGGAAAATATATACATGTAAAGAAATCTATCACAAGTAAAGTCAATAGCGGGAAATCTGTCACAAGTAAAGTCAATGGCTGGAAATCTGTCACAAGTAAAGTCAATGCGGGAATGGCGGGAAATCTATCACCTGTAAAGTCAATGCGGGAAATCTATCACCTGTAGAGTCAATGGCGGGAAATCTGTCACAAGTAAAGTCAATGAGGAAAATATATCACATGTAAAGTCAATGCGTGAAATCTATCACAAGTAAAGTCAATGAGGAAAATATATCACCAGTAAAGTCAATGGCGGGAAATCTATCACCAGTAAAGTCAATGGCGGGAAATCTATCACCTGTAAACTCAATGGCGGGAAATCTATCACCTGTAAACTCAATGGCGGGAAGTAAAGTAATGAGGAAAATATATCACATGTAAAGTCAATGCGGGAAATCTATCACAAGTAAAGTCAATGCGGGAAATCTATCACAAGTAAAGTCAATAGCGGGAATGGCGGGAAATCTATCACCTGTAAAGTCAATGCGGGAAATCTATCACAAGTAAAGTCAATGGCGGGAAATCTGTCACCTGTAAAGTCAATGGCGGGAAATCTATCACAAGTAAAATCAATAGCGGGAATTCTGTCACCAGTAAAGTCAATAGCGGGAATTCTGTCACCAGTAAAGTCACTAGCGGGAATTCTGTCACCAGTAAAGTCAATGGCGGGAAATTTATCACCTGTAAAATCAATAGCGGGAATTCTGTCACCAGTAAAGTCAACAGAGGGAAACCTGTCACAAGTAAAGTCAATGGCGGGAAATTTTTCACCTGTAAAGTCAATGCGGGAAATCTATCACCTTTAGAGTCAATGGCGGGAAATCTGTCACAAGTAAAGTCAATGCGGAAAATATATCACATGTAAAGTCAATGGCGGGAAATCTATCACCAGTAAAGTCAATGGCGGGAAATCCATCACCAGTAAAGTCAATGGCGGGAAATGTATCACAAGTAAAGTCAATGGCGGGAAATCTGTCACAAGTAAAGTCAATGCGGGAAATCTAACACCTGTAGAGTCAATGCGGGAAATCTATCACACTAAAGTCAATAGCGGGAATTCTGTAACCAGTAAAGTCAATGGCGGGAATTCTATCACCAGTAAAGTCAATGGCGGGAAATATATATATAGGCCTACGGTAAAGTTGATGGGGTCGGGTTGATGGGGTCACAAGTGATAGATTTCCCGCCATTGCCTTAATATGGGATAAATTTCCAGTATTTACTTAATATAGGCTACTGGTGATTGATTTCCCGTATTGACTTTATTTGTGAGATATTTCCCGCAGGTTAAGAAAAAAGAAAAAAATATTATCATTTTTTAAAAACACTATTTACACCCTATTTATTGATGCTACCCTGTGTATTGATTGCTAGTTACCACATTTGAATCCTTAACCGACCGTGTAAACAAAGTGTTCCAAAATTGTATGGTTTGGACCCGAGGGATTTTGATATATTCTATTTCATACTAGGATTACAAAAATCCAGTTTGTAAACAATTATAAGGGGTTAATACTAGACACCAAAAAAATCAAAATGGAAATTTCAGAACATACCCGTCTTGACTTGACTCGTGAAAATTTGGGATAGATTTCCCGTACGTGGGCTAGGCCTATTGAATTAAATAGTACTTGAATGTTTTCCTCGCATTTGACTTATCTGTAAAATGTTACCCGCTTTGAATTTACTCTAGTCTATACTTTACTTGTAATATTTCCCCCGTTATATACGTATATAATATTTGACTTTCACCGCACCCCGGCACCGCACTGACTTAACCCACAGATAGCCTCAAGCTGTGCTTAACCGGTGATATAATTCTCGATCGAAAGCAAAGCAGCAATAGCTGCCGTTCCGTTCATCTTGCACTGTGTTTATGGTACGCATGCGTAGTCGCTAGCGGGAAATCTGTCACACCGGGAAATATATTTCGGAACAGCGCGCTTCTGCTTAGAAAATTTAATATATGTCTAGGGGTGGTATCGGATTAAGATAAATAAATAAAAATATCTATAATGAAAGCATCAAAATAATTGCAGTATAATTCTAAATGAGATAATCGTCGTTGATTTCAAAATAATCACAATAATTTCATAATTCTAATATACGACTTATTATTTAACAATTTTCAATGGTGTAAATAAATTTCACCTCAATGATAAATCGACCAGTCCATGTAAACTTTGGGATTGACGTCTTCCGGTTTACGGGGTCATTCATCCTTCGTCATATCGTCCGTGTCATTTCGTGGTGTGTCGTCCACATCTGCTTGCGGTAGTAGTTTGCGGGGATTCCACTATTACATATTACTCACAACACGGTCTTGTTGGTTTGCCTGACATCGCATGATCGTTACAGATACAAGTCGTACTGCTTCAGGTGTGCATATTTGAAGAGTAAGAATAACCGATCTGCGATTATTTGGTAAGCTTATTATTTTCAAGCTACAATTTACGTGAAAGTACATCATACATGTATACATGTATTGTTAGTTAGTTGTTTGTTACTGTAGTGTAACTGTTAGTACAGGAAACCCATACATTTGTAACATTGATTGGTGTTTTTTGTTTTGTTTTTTTCCCCACCAAAGTATGGGGAAATTGTATTGCTAGAAATGTACAAAATGCACACCAACCACTGCCCACAAGATTTAGCAGCATTGCTCCCCACACCATATGTTCATCATCGTGCTACGTGTTCAAGTGCAATGCCAGATCTGATGCCCTTTCATTGCCGCCTGCCAGAACTTGCTGCTTAGACGGAAGTTTCATCCATAATAGCTGTTCCACTGTGGAACAGTCTTCCAAACAATGTTGTTGGCAACATCCAAGAGGAAGGACTACAATCAGGGGTGTGCCACTGAGCTTGCCGATCGGAGGCCACTTTTAAATTAAAATGTGGTCGGCATAGAACTGGTGGCGCTATACTGATCAGGCGTGATTGTAGCAGACGACACGACGCTGGCCACGCGTCTCTCAGACGACCCAATATGTCAACGGGAGTGCACTATTTTGAATTATTTTTAACAGTCATCGCCCGGTTAGCGATTATTTTTTTTCATACATCATTTTAACCAAATTCATTTATTCCGTTTTAATACGAAATAATGCGAAATTCACTGAATAAATGATTTTTTTACATTTTTAAACAAATGAACTGATTTTGGTTAAATTGATGTACGAAAAAAATAATCGCGCCCGGTTAACGATGACAATTCTTCTAATTATGATGAATTTGTCAAAATGATAAGATTAACATTCGCGATTACGTGTTATTCATTACGTATTCAACATTTAGGTTTCGCATGGCCACCGTCGTCTGTGTAAATCCACAGCGCCCTCAAACCTATGCCGACCAAATATTACGTTAAACCTGGTTAAACATTGATAAACGCGTTAAACGCCGGTCACCGACACATTCCGATGATTACCATAATTTATGTAAATATGCATAAGGGACCGTTTTCGCTACGTACGTTAGTATAGGACTTTCCTATCCCAAAATTAATAGTATCCCTGCTACAATCTTTTAAGTGTCGTGTAACAGACACATTCTCTCCAACTCTTCAGAGTATGTTGGCTATTATTTAGTACTAGGCGGTCACCCGGGTTTGGCGGTTCTCGGGTTTGTAGCTACTTCCCTGGATGGATGGGGATTGTGAATGATTAATTACTGCGCTTTTGCTGTTCCACCACACTTACAATCGACAGAACTTAAAAATTTGACCCCTAGATGACCTTTGACCCCAGACGACCGAAGAAAAGCAAAGGTGTTTTATTTTTTCCACGCTCGACTCGCATTCGGGCTTCCAGTCCCCGAGTTTAAGCCCGATCGGGCAAACTTTGAAAATTCGACCCTTAGACAACCTTTGACCCCGGAAGACCCGTCAAACGCCAACCCGTTTTATTTTTGCCTCGCATCGAGCATCGCGATCACCGAGTTTAAGCACGATCCGACCAACTTCAAAAAGTTGACCCCTAGATGACCTTTGACCTTGTACGCTCTAGCGAATGCGAACTTGCTCTTGCGGGGACCGAGCCGCACCCACCCACCGAGTCACTTTCATTGGTTTTTTTACTAGCCCAATTGTGTTTACTTGTATTTTTGATTATTTTCTGAGTTGCAGTGAACCATAGACATTAACAAATTTAATGTACTGAGTGATTACAAATCAAACGGGTAACTGTCAACAGAGCTCTCTGATGAGCCAATCAATTGGCCAAATCCTGACAAATTCCTGACAAATTTAATGGGACTCCTCACAGTTTTGAGCCAGTGCTATCCCTGGACTTGGGGGTGGTGGGGGGGGGGGGTGTTTTCCTTGTTTTATTGAATTTCGATTGCATGAAAATACACCATAAACAAAGAATTAAGATTTTTATTTTAAAATTGATGGAACATTTTGTGCACAATCATCTAAACGCTCTTTCCCTTTTGGCTTGATTACATTTAGCATGGCGTTTTGAAATGTCCCTAAACTATTCGAGTTGTGATACCAGATTGTGAATGTGTTCACGAAGTGTCTTGTCTGGATATTTGCATTGAGCTATCTAGGAGTGTAACATCTATCGGCTTTCCAAAAATATGCAAGAAATTTATGTTGACTTGTATCAAGTTCGTCAAAGATGAACAACAAACGGTATAGTGCAGGGCTCAAATTACAGGAAGGCCACAGAGGCCTCATGGCCTCCTTTGACCTGGTCTTGGTGCCCTCAATTTCAAAGCATTCTTTAGCATACATGTAGTGACCTCTGGTGCAAATTAAAGGGACATTAAGTGGTGTTGAAATGTTAAATGTTTAAAAATTTACTTCAGAATTCAAGATGAACATTAAAAATTGCCATTATTGTTGTTTCTACTAACAAAACACAGTAAAACTTGATTAAAACAATATCATCGCTATTTATTGAAAAACGCCCTCTATGCAAATATGGTTCACGTTATGTATCACACTTACTGCAGGCAGTGGCGTAGCCAGGTTTTTCTCAGTGGGGGGGCAAAGGGGGGGCCGGGAGTTTTGGTGGGGGGGCAACAACCAAATTGAGGATTGAATTTCCTTGTGTTGTGAAGACTTGCACAATTAAGTGTACCTCTGAATTTGTCTCTTTATTATGCTTGGAAAGTGCGTCCTTGGCGTTAAGGTTTGATCTATTCACACAAATCAACAAACAAGCAAGTGTATATACTCCGTTCATCTACCTCTGTGCAGTGAGGTCAGAGCGTATTTGGGTGATCGACGCAGCATTTACACACGAGTGTCAGAATTCGTTTTTGAATGCGTGGATGCTTACGCCAGCATGTTCGAATCACGTGCGCGACAATAAGGTGCGTTTACTAGAATACACTCTGACGTCACTGCCCAGAGGGAGATGAACAGAGTATTATAGGTCAAATATATCAAGCAATAAAGTCTTGTGTTAGATATATTATAGTTCAATGTGATGTACTTAAACATGAGATAAGACAAAGATACAACAGTATGTGATCATGGTGATGTCAGCAACAAAGTTATATGATTTTGCTTAGCAGCCGATCTGATTACAACAGAATGATTTTTCTATTGTCATGCTTATTTGCAAATATGTCTACAAATTCATCGAAGTCTAAGTTGTTTGAACGCGCTCTCTCAATGTGAAGAATACCAAGATTACTCAGTCGCTTATCTGTCATGGAGTTACGCAGATATGTTTTTACCAGATTCAGCGTTGAGAAACTTCTCTCACAGGAGGCGCTAGATACAGGAATGGTCACTGCAATTTTACAAAGTCGATACAATTCATGGAAAGCCTCTTTGTATTGTTCCAGCATAGAGCTCAATTCTAAGAGTGTTGCTGGGTTAGGTAGATCTTGTTCGATCTTGCGCTCTATTAGTCTTTTTGCCTGATGAAGCTCGTGTTCTAGGTCATCAATGTTTGCTTCGAACTTCTCAGCAAACGGCTTGACTTTGGCGAGTTGTAAGAAATGGTCACTTTCTGGACCTAAAGCCTGAATTCCTCGCATTATGTCTATATTTGCCTGTGAAAATCTCCTGTCGAGCTCACCGATAACTGTATCTAGAATTGGGTAGAAAATGTCTACTCTAAAGGCATCTTTTGTGTGCCCACTTCGACTCTCTATTCTTGGAGATGTGAGCACCGAATCTTGAAGTCGTGCAGGCACTGCTGATGTACGTTTCCTTCTTCTTGATATCTGCTCACCATCTGTGGGTACGTGTATATTGCTGTGATTAGCCAGATCTGTGGTTTGTTGCCAAATATTGTCAAATCCGACCTGCTCATTACGAAGGGCCTGCATTCTGTCCTTGACAACTTCAACAACGTCAACGGCTTTGGCAAGATCGAGGATGGGGGATTGAAGGACATCAGAGGCCGATTTTGACTCTATCAGAATTATGTAAAATGATGAGAGCATTGCCAGAAAGCGGAAGTCCAATTGTGCTTTCAAACCGCGAGCATCAATGGCTCTATCTGCATTAGTCTCATCAATAATATCGTCAAGGACCTTTATAAGAGCTGGAAGGCGGTTAATAATCGTGCGACATGCAAAAAAACGACAAGCCCACCGTGTGTCACTCAGCCGTTGAAGTTCCATCTGTTTCTGATCAGGATACAGTTCTAGTTGAACAGCCTTCCACTTGTTGTGAACGTAAGATCCTGAGAGGAAGACGTATAAGCGTTCCAACAAAGCAAAGAAATCGGCAGCTTCTGGAACTGCTTTTGCCGTGTCCACCAGAACCAAATTCAGTCTATGTGCGTAGCAGTGAATGTATATCGCATGTTTACAAACTGCGTTGATTCTGGTCGCCACACCTGATCTTATACCGCTCATTACTGCCGCGCCGTCATAACCTTGTCCTACTAAATTGGTCTTGTAATCAAGACCATAGGCATCTAGACATGATAATATTGTCTTTGTCAGGCCTTCTGCATGCAGTTGTTCTGCCGCTTCAAACTGTAGAAAGCTCTCGTACACAGTGCCATTGTAAAAGTATCTCAAAACAAATGATATTTGTTCAGTTTTTGAAACATCTTTTGTTTCATCAACAATCAAAGAAAACTCACCGCTGCTTTTCACTTCTTCTATAATCTGCTTTCTTATCATTTCAGCGAGTACTTCAAGGACTTCATTTTGAATTTGAGCGCTTGTATACTTTGCATTTTTCGGCAAATTTGCGCATTTCTTGGCGATAATTGGATCATGGTTGCTTATAATTTTCAGAATTTCAAGAAAGTTACCCCTGTTTGTGTTCTCATCGTTTTCTCTATGTCCTCTTTGGGCAATGTCTTGTTTGGCAGTCAACAAAAGAATTTCGGCAACAGTTTTAATGAAGTGCCTATTCTCTTCCACAGCTTTTTGGTGTGCTTCACTAACCATCTGTTGAACACTTGTATCTGCCGCTTCCATTCGTTTGTGTTCTGTCCAAGCCACCAGAGCATACACATGATGGTCAGACTTTGCATGAGCAACTAAGCCTTTGTTTGTTGCCTTGGCATTTTTCCAGTTGGAAAAACCAACCGTTGTGAAACAAGGGTCATGATTTTTCAAAGAATGGTGAGGTGCGAAATGTCGACAGGGAAAACAAAATGCTGCATCCATGGACTGTGAATACTCTAACCAGGAGTAGGTTTTAAACCATTCACGGTTAAACGATCGATTGAATCCTGCTTGCATCTTCTTGGGATAGCGAACGAGGATGGGCTGTGTTGGTTCATCGATCGATAACTGTGAAATATCTGTGTTAAAGAAACAAATAAAAAGATAAATAAATACTCTATAGAGGTTACTTTAATACCTATGTTAAAATAACTGTCTTGGTGCGACCTGTATAGTGTATACTGCAACTGGAAAGTGAAGGCAGGGTTCTTATAAATACGCAATGTCTATATAGACTGATAGTGTTTAAAACTTTGACCAAAATGTTATAATAGCCTCTAAAGTGTGACAAAGTGAAGTAAAAAATGTGTTTAGAAAAGTGTTTAATTTCCAATTTTTGCAGCATACTGAATCTGCCAGTGTAACGTGGAATGAAGGTCTACAGTAACTTAATCACCCATGTTCTTTCTCGTACAGCTCGTAATTTTCCAAAGAAAACAACAACTTTCTCGAAAACTCACAACCAGTTTGGGGAAAAAATGCTACTTCCATCATAAACATTGATTGATGGTAGTTAAATATGTTAACATTACAAATAAGAATCGTCTGAAAATCTCACCTCTTGGTTCTTTGATAGCCGTAGGTGTTGTACGCCTATTGGTGCTACTGCAGCCAGGTTGTTCATTTATGGCGTCTTCTGTTTCTAATAAATCCGGAGACACGTCTTGGTCGGAATTAAGTGCATGTTCTGGAATTTCATCATCGCTCATGGTCTCTATTTCGCTAGTACTTGGTTGGGAATCCATTGGTTCAAAATCATCACCTTTCCTGAGCTTTTTCGCTCCATTTTTCACCAAGAAACGATCCATTTTACTTTTAGAACGTTCGGTACGGCGTGAAACACAGAATCGCTTTACTTCGCCTCAGTCGTTTAATTCTCCCTACCTCGCCCACTACTCGAGTCACACCTTAAAAGTTTGATATCGCCACAACAGGTGTTCTGAGTGGATTGTGGCTCGCGCCTGGCACGCGACTCGAGTATGGAACGCCATCTGTGTCAAAATAGAGTGAGTCCTCAGGGAAGTGTGCAGTGGCGATTGATGACTCTTTTAACATGTTTAATGAGGGATATTCTCGGGTTTTTGGATGATCCATTTCAACAAGGGTGCAGCTCACACGAGGGGGTTGCTACATATTTTGAATGCCAATAGGTTAGTCCCAAATTATTTCAACTGACATTTCCCACAGGGGGGGCAACAGGGGGGGCAGAGAACCCCACAGGGGGGGCAGCTGCCCCCCCTTGCCCCCCCTTGGCTACGCCACTGACTGCAGGGGATACTGTCGGACGTAAAATGCTCGTCGCGGCTGTACGAGCATTTTTGAATCGACGTTTTCTTGTACAAAGAGAGCTGATTTTTCTTAATCCTTATAGGTGTAAGTTCATACATACAATTATAAATATATTCTAATCTCAGTTTTTATCATAATTGAGGGTGCAGCCTCCAACACATCTCTTAGTGCCCCTTTAGTTAAAACAACCTGCCAATACAAGGTGAATCAATCATATTTCAGGCTTGTAAAACACATCCAGCATAATTATAAATGGTGTCTGTCATAATTGTTGAAACTGTTTATTTCTGTTTTCTGCTAACCTATAGAACTACCTTTAGCCTTGATCCAATCTCCCCATTGTGAATCATGAGTGCCGCCTATGAAGACTTGGAAGCCGGCGGTGAAGGAGGAGGATTTGAGTTTTCAGACACAAGTATCCGACATGGTATGTAGTCAGGAGAGGGGGGTACTCAATTTATTTTTGTAAGGGTTGTCATTTGCCGCTGGAGGCTTAAATAAAATCACAGGTCGCAATTTTAGAGGTATTTTACCAGGACGGACTTTTTACCTAAAAAGGGCTGATTTGACTGGCATTTTTATTCAAATTTGGGATCCATGTCTAAATGGGTGTCCAGCACAAATCTGACCCCATGTTTAGGGATTTGGATTTTTTGCACCAATAAAAGTGACCCATTAGAGTGACACATACTTGTGTATGAGTACCTCCCCAGTCAGGGAGTCAGGGTGGCTCAAAATGAGTGAGGAGAGCAATGAGCTCAGAGGATATCAACTTTCATTTTGTTTTGGTATAGTTGAGCTGCATGGAAAACATCAAACCTAGGGCTTGGGAAACTGCCAAATTGTCATTGGGTGGGGGGGCGTGTTGGTGAACTGAGAAATGTATGAAACAGCTCGTCTTCAAAACGTCCACAAGTAAGTGGTTTTCTTTGGACTAGAATTTTATCAATCACCTTGTGCAATATATCTTTCGTGGGAACTGCATTTAAGCTAAATTTGAAGCTACAATGGGACTAAAGATTTCACACATTTGTGATTTTTGATTGAAGTGAAACATGAGCACTAGAGAAATGGGGGTCTTAGGGAACTGCCACTTGCCATGCTCAAAAAGGTGAGTCTTCAGTGCCACACTCATACCTCACCACCAACCCTACCCGCTCGGCAAAATTAGCTACTGTTTATGAGGGGCAGAACTTTGATGAGAATCTGAGAATCCATTCTTATTCTCCCTTGAATAAACATTTGAATAGAGGAGAATCTACACAGATTCCTGATAAATCCTTTTCAATTATCTCAGCAGATTCTAGCAATCTGGGATAATCTTTTGAAATGCCAAGTTGCTTTTTTTATGTAAAAGAGCAAAATGTGAACTAATAGCCCAACAGACATTACAAGGTTAATGAACTTTATAAATGAAACTGGTAACTCTCTATTAGACTGGGTCCCCGCGTCCCTCTATATGGCCGCCGTCTTTAAAAATGGCGAACCAAATACAGGGACTGGGAAAATTGTACGCCCAAAAAGTGTGCGGTTTGTCGTGGAATTCCACGACAAAATACCAGTACCGAGCATGCGCGGCAACAACAGAAATACCACCTGATTGGTCCAATTCAAAGGCAGTGCGTCGAACGATCGTCACGCTGCGCCACGGGGAGGCAAACCGTGCGCCCTTTCGCGTCACGCGATGTACAACGCCGCGTGAAACTACCGGCGTTCTGTGGCGTGACTGGTGCGTGAATAAGCTCATTTTTTCACGAATTTATCAGCGCACACTTTTAGAACTGTATTTTTTCAAGTCTTCACATTTGAGCACCCTCGCAGGGGCCATGTGGAAAATCGGGAAGACAGGAGGATCCAGTCTAACTCTCTATGAGGGCTCTGAAAGGTCAATCAATTGGGTCACTACTGCAACTCAGAAAATAATGGGGGGCCACCGAGAACCTTAAGTTACAGTGTGTGTTCTATGTAGGAAAGTTCGTTGACCCCTGTACAATTCCAATTAGAAGCCGATCGAACAATTTGAAGTAGCTGCCATATCAAAACCGTTTGGACTTAGAAGCTCAACTCTTGTGAGCTAATAGAACTGATAATCATCTTCGGACCTGCGATAAAAATTAACCGCCAATGAAATGAGCATGTGTGTTTTATTGTCAAAAGCGCCCCCAGCCCATATTCTGGGGGAGAATGTCTGTCTTATGTGAACCAAGTACTATAATACTCTTAT
The DNA here is from genome assembly GCA_035610835.1 of Ophiura sarsii. Taxonomy (NCBI): domain Eukaryota; kingdom Metazoa; phylum Echinodermata; class Ophiuroidea; order Amphilepidida; family Ophiuridae; genus Ophiura; species Ophiura sarsii. Next base: position 1,779,889 of record CM069456.1, read on the forward strand.
TTCACACTGAAAGTGGATAATATACATTGATTTAAAGTTGTTATACTGTTAACACAATCAGGACATCAACATTTGTAAAATTAGGGGTAAAAATGACCACAAAATGCCAAATTCGGGGTAAAAATGACTACAAAATGCCAAATACATGAAATTATGGATCGCGAGGGCGTTTGTGCCAGTAAACCGCACATGCTCATTTTGTTAGCGATTATTTTTTATTGCAGATTTGAAGATGATTATCAGTTCTATTAGCTCGCAAGAGTTGAGCTTCTAAGTCCAAACGGTTTTGATATGGCAGCTACTTCAAATTGTTCGATCGGCTTCAAATTGGAATTGTACAGGGGTCAACAAACTTTCCTACATAGAACACACACTGTAACTTTAGGTTCTCGGTGGCCCCCCATGACAACTTTCAAATTAATTCAAACTTGTCACATGTTAGTTTTGTGACAATAGGAACATTTTAAGACTAGGGACAGACAAATCCATTGAAATAAGGGGAGAAGATGCACCCTAATGGTGGTCAATCTGAGGATCTCTACAATGGCGGTCTGTGGACAGGTAATAAATAGTAGGAAAAATGTGTAACTTTGCACAGGGACTTAGTAAAACCCCTTTTTGCCGACTTCCGGTGATGGCTTAGACCACTTGCTTTTCCCGCAATAATTGTTTTCCTCGTTCTTAGATGATTATTTAAGGTCTCCTTCCTCCTGATTAAAAAATCGCTGTTCTAAGGGCAAAAGGACCTTTCAGGCAAGGTCAGTCAGGCATTTTTTCACCCCTTTCCCCCCCCCCCAAAAAAAGGGAATATTTTGCTGAATTTTCAACAATTTTCAAAATTTTCAAAATATTTCACAAATTTTCCAAAGGGGGGGGGGGGGGGGGGGGGCGGACTCTTAAAGTATGGGTTAGTCAGGCCCGTAGAACAGATGGTTTCTTTTGGCCTTAACAGTAAAGCTTCTATTTTGCTAATTATTTTCAACTGACATGTTAATCCATCAGGTATTTCTGGTAGTTTTGAAATAATATGGGGACTTGTTAATTTGGTTATGCTTTATTTAATGTGTATACATAATTTCAGTGTTATTTTTTTATTATCCATTCTATCTTTTACAGGCTTTATACGTAAGGTATATGCCATTCTCTCTGTACAGTTAGCCATCACGGTTGGAATCATCGCAGCTTTCGTTTACTCGTAAGTTTCCTCTTTTCCCAAGCATCGGTTTTGCTTGTCTAATGTTAAGCCACAACGGACATGAACACTTTCAGAGTTTCCGTGGATTTAATTTTCTCCACTTTTCAACTTTTTAATCCCTGTTTTATCCTGCAACCTGGTAGCGCTCTTACACATTATACAATGGTACCATAGCGCTTAATCAAATAAAAACAGAACAATATAAAAACAGTGTTTAAATCACTTGCACTATAACGGTGGAATAGGTGAGTTTTTAACATCTTCTTAAATTGAGTCAGTAATGAGGCATGCCTAATGTGTTGCGGTAAATTATTCCACCAAAGTGGACCTGATGCATAAAACCCTTTCTTGGTTGCAGCAAGACGAGTTTTAGGTTTAGTAAGAATCTGAATTTTGTTGTTATGGGCAGAAAACCACTTCTTTTGGGAATATACGAGGGTCATTCAATAAGGTCTACCTCCTACATCATTACTTTGCTATTATATAAGCCAGTTATATGAAATATTCCACAATTGGAGATTTGAATATAAGCTACAATTTCATAGTAGATAGGTTGGAGTACTGGTTGTACTTTTCTGAATATGCAGTGAAACCCAAACGTCCATTTAGTGCGATGGAAAATATCTCCTAAGTGCTATTCATTTGGTCAATTCTAAGAGACCAAAAACGTACGTATCGGTCAATCAAAACCGTTCTAAAGTTCAAAATATATCTTCAACACACTATAAACAATAAAAGTGACTGATTCCTCGGGATAAAATGCCCTCTAATTAGCCATAACCAGACTAGGACAGCCATTACTTTTGACCCTACCTTAGAGAACCGCTGCAAAAGTTGTATTTGCTTTTCATAAGAACGTAGAGATATTATTATACAGGACTAAATGGATAGATTTCAAGTCTCTTGAAGAGATAATTTTCTATCACTGACTACCTGATCAGGGGTAGAATTTCGGCGCAAATCCGCAAATCGATTCGCGCAAAGATTCGCGCAGGAACAAAGCAGCGGGAATCAAATCTGACATTTTTGTATTCGAACCAAAAGATGATTTTTTTTAAACATTTTTTTAACATTTTTTTTCTAAGTCAAAAACAGGACCTTATGACTCGTATTTGATCCTTAATAACCCTCATAATACCCCTTGACCCACACCATTAGGGATAGTAACTCCTAACCTAAGATCTTATACTAAATTATTTAATTCATTCTTATCAACAGTATGATTTTTTTCAACACTGTTTTCTATATTTATTTCAAAATCAACAACATCTTTAATTAAACGTCATAGTTGGAGATGCAGGGAAATGAAAGTGCACATTACATACAGCTTGTCTTTCATTGTGACCCAGGAAATAGAATATAGACATTAATCCATGGGAGGGGGGGCAGGCACCCGGGTAGAGGAGGCTAGCTAACTGTATCTTGGCAAGTGGCAGGCTAAATGGCTCGATACTTGACTGTCTTTATACCTACCAAGTAAAACAAAGGGGACACAAAACCGGTCATACTCAGTCTCATTACATTTTTCATTGACTCATCAATATGGGCAAACATTTTCTGATTCACGCAAAGTTGTTGCGAGAATCAATTAATACGCGGTTTGCGTGAATCAATGATTCGCGCGAGTCCTTATCTGCGGGAATCAAATTTAGACAATTTGATTCCCGCACTTGGAGACGAATTTCTAGGCCTGCTGATTTACTATTCTAAAGGTTGCATAACCATGGAAAACTCATAAAGTGACAATCATGTTAAGGTTTTACATTCGAGGCATCACTGTGGCTTGACTTGTAACAACGACAATTTGACTGAATAGCAGTATTCCAGTATGCTAAAGGTATAGCAATACATTCGAGTTTATATTATACTATTTGCAAACCTACAAATGTTAATATTGCCTACAATCTGATTTATCCATGATAATATAGTATTATATCCAGAAATCATCCATTGTTTTCTATTTTCAGTATTTAAATCGGATTGTTTTATCTAATCATACAATGTGAAGAGAAAACTAAATTTATCTTTGGGGTAATTTCCTGTGTCCGTTGTCCAAAATCTCTCTCTGGCTTTGATCGCATCATAACAAAAGGGAAACAGGTATCAATTATCATACTATCAATGTGTAGCTATGCTTCAGAGCTATAATTATGACAGATGTCATGAGACTGACATTCATATTAGCGATGTTATAAGTGAGGAGGTAGAACTTATTGAATGACCCTTGTATTTAAAACAATTTTTAGTAAGGTCCTTAAGATAAAAGAGTGTGATGTCATTGAAACATTTATATACTAAGTCAAGACTTTGAACTCAATGCACGTTTTAACAGGCAGCCAATGTAACTTGTAGAGAAGAAGAGATGCATGATCACATCACTTAGCCTTTATAAATGAGTTTGGCTGACACTCTATTTTGGAGCCGTCGTTTATATCCTTCTCAGAAGATCTGTGCAAGAGAGAGTTAGAGTAATCAATCCGTGTTTTAACAAGTTTCACATCCGTCCATAACTTGAAGGCAATGAGTTTGAGAAATTGTTGCCTTTTTGTCTTAAAAATTATATTTTTACAGACCTGACTGGAGCAGGTGCTGTCTTCTTCTAGATGGTATTTGTCTGTTGACCTTACAACTCTGATGGCACAATCATATGGTCATTGAATTGAATCACAAATGCATTGATTGGTTGGAAATAGCACCCGCCTACCGGCCAAAGATCCAAAAGTATCGACCGATTAGTGGGTAACATTTTGCAAGATGCAGTGTTGTGAGTTACACAGGCTAGTGGAATTTCTGTCTGGCAGATATTTCTGTCACGAGCTACCTGCCTGACTGGCTGGGTAACAAACATTTTGTCTACAATGTATGTTCCAAGGCTGCACAAATGTATTTCAATCCTTCTTTACTGCTTAAACCTTTTCTGACATGTATTTTGTTTACAGAGAATCTATTAAGGACTACGTTCTTAGGAATGATTGGGTTTTCTGGACTGCATTGTAAGTACATTTGAAAAGTGCCAGGGGGAGGGGGACACTATGCATTAATATGTTAAAATGCCATGTTTTGGTCAAAATCGTGTGACAAATCCACAGAAATATATATCAAAATTGCACATAGTAAAATTGCAATATAATTTACACATCCAAAATTAACTATCCACCTTAAGGAATACATTCTTAGGAATGATTGGGTTTTCTGGACTGCATTGTAAGTACATTTGAAAAGTGCCAGGGGGAGGGGGACACTATGCATTAATATGTTAAAATGCCATGTTTTGGTCAAAATCGTGTGACAAATCCACAGAAATATATATCAAAATTGCACATAGTAAAATTGCAATATAATTTACACATCCAAAATTAACTATCCACCTTAAGGAATACATTCTTAGGAATGATTGGGTTTTCTGGACTGCATTGTAAGTACATTTTAAAAGTGCCAGGGGGAGGGGGACACTATGCATTAATATGTTAAAATGCCATGTTTTGGTCAAAATCGTGTGACAAATCCACAGAAATATATATCAAAATTGCACATAGTAAAATTGCAATATAATTTACACATCCAAAATTAACTATCCACCTTAAGGAATACATTCTTAGGAATGATTGGGTTTTCTGGACTGCATTGTAAGTACATTTTAAAAGTGCCAGGGGGAGGGGGACACTATGCATTAATATGTTAAAATGCCATGTTTTGGTCAAAATCGTGTGACAAATCCACAGAAATATATATCAAAATTACACATAGTAAAATTGCAATATAATTTACACATCCAAAATTAACTATCCACCTTAAGGAATACATTCTTAGGAATGATTGGGTTTTCTGGACTACATTGTAAGTACATTTTAAAAGTGCCAGGGGGAGGGGGACACTCAACTCATGTATGAAATGTATACCTGTATAAAAGTTGAAACCCTGGAACATTCTATGCATAAATATGTTAAAATGCCATGTTTTGGTCAAAATCGTGTGACAAACCCACAGAAATATCAAAATTGCACATATAGTAAAATAGCAATATAATTTACACGTCTTAAATGAACTATCCATCCTTATTCAAAACATTCTCAGAATATATATCCCACAATGCTCGGCTCTTAACACTATGTGATTGCATGAACTTATTGTAGTGTAAAATAATTTGCTATTGTACAACGCCTTGCGGTGTATTCGTCAGGCCAGTGGCGTAGCTCAGGGGGGGGGGCAAGGGGGGCAAATGCCCCCCCTGACGAAAAAAACCGATTTGTGCCCCCGCCCCCCACCACCCTAAAAATTAAAAAAAGGGGTGAGAAAAAAAGGAAATAGGAAAAAATTGAGAAAAAAGACCGAGGTTATTAGCCAAATAGAAGGCAAAATTGTACATGTAGTACATTTACTATGCGATTTTTTGTGACTGAGCGATTTTTTTTTGGTCTGTGCGAAATTTTGTAGTCACTAAAAAAAAAATTGGGGCAACCTTTTACGAAAATTTAGAAATCTTGCCCCCCCTGAAAAAAATCCTAGCTACGCCACTGCGTCAGGCACTTAAAATGTGTTTTTTAATATTATTATTACTAGCGGCACGCCTGTCCTTTGGGCGGGCTCCCGCTAGTAAGTAGGGCCCTCCAGATAGAACCCCTACTAAATGAAGAAACATTGTAAGTGTTGGAAATTGTATCACAAAATTGTTCAGGGGAAAATTGTTGTGGAATTCACAAAATACAATTATTACACACAATTTTGTCCCATAACCTTAACTCGAAATCACCACACGGCAACAGATTTCTTTTCCGACCCCAAAAATTCACCAGAAAGGTCACCCTGACCTCCCGGGATTTGAACCACGGACCTCCAGTACCAGGGCCCAGATCCTAGCCGTGTGGCGTAGTAGAGTTAGGGTTAATAAATCCTTATTCTATCCCGGCAGTTTTATTTTTTTTTATTTTCAGTGCCTTAACTTTTGTTGTCATCATTGCCTTATCATGCGGAGGAAACTTAAGACGGACCTTCCCAATCAATATTATCGCTTTGTTGATATTTGTAAGTATTTGTCATACTTATCCTCAACACTCCAATGGGAAATCCATCTTGCTTCCAACACCTATAGTCAGTCATAGATTTTCTTGAACAAATTTGCATAGCAAATTGCTTTCAAATTTCAACCGTATGTTAAAAATGATAAACTGTTACATTGAAATGCATACATAACATATAACAACCATTTGAGTTCATGTAAAATAGAAAACATCAAGTTGAAAATCAGCCAGCAATCAGAACATCTACCTTTAAGGTAGGCTTAAATAGACTTATTTATACATCATCAATGATTATACAAAATATAAATATCAATGTCTATTGCATTTCAAAATGGCTGAAAACCCAATAGTTCCGAGGGATTTTCTTTACACATACTTGTCACCTTGACCTGTAAAATATTGCACATTGTTCACAATTTACTTCAAAGAATATAAATTCTTTGTTAGATATAGCATCGAGACATGATTTAATTTGGTGTGAGTAATAACAAAATAGGGTGTGGCAACTGTTTATAACCCGGCGTGCAGGTTTTTTGGCTACAAGACGTACCCAGGGGGGGGGGGGGGTACTCACCTAATATGGTATACTGGGATGTGCCGCTCTAAAATTTGTTGTTTTTTTGCCAAAAAATCCCCAAACATGGGGTATGATTTTGTGCTGGAAAAGCTCTAATAATGGGGTCACTTTTTACAAATGGGTCTATTTTCGCAGAAATGTGCGAAAATTGGGCCAATTTCCCCCGATATTTTGCGAAAATTGGATCTATAATGAAGCACAATCCTTAGAAATGGGTAGGGGTTTTGAATCTCCAGCCGCACACCTCAAACCAAATCCGAGTACAACTCCCCCTGGGGAAAAAATCCAACTTTTCCCCTCAAATCCAACATTTTCCCCTCAAATCCAACATTTTCCCCGCAAATCCGACAATTTCCCCTCAAAATTGCAAATTCTAGATGTGTCATGTTTATAGAATGGACAACTTTAATTTGTCAAGAACGAATGGCTGAATGAATTATATAAAATCTAATAAACTGCAAGAAGATTCATTTTGTAGGTTGCCTTTGACCTATATACGCCATGTAGAGAGGAATCAATTAAATGTCTACTGCAAGTATGCCTATATTTGTGGGCATAAAATTTCACATTTGGATAAATTCTTACAATTTTACATGTTGATAAATTCACTATTGTGCTTTTATGTTCTCTCTATTGATCTGATGTTACAAACATAGTTCTGCATTCTTGTTTCCACATGATTATGGTGCATAGAAAGTGGGAAAATAGATATGGCGCAGAAATGTCCTCTTTTTCAGTCTCTTGAAATCTTTATCAAATAATGTTTCTTAGCAACCACTAACCAGAGCTGCGCATACATACTTAACTTGTTTAGTAATTTTTGTGCAATTGATTTTTTTGTGGTTTTTTTTTGCCAATTTAAGCCATTTTGATTGTTTTAAAATTTGTGGTATGGAAGCTTATTACAAATAAATATATCTGCATATTTTATTTTTGCAGTAACTGCTTGAAACGTAAAAAACATGACAAATGTGTGTCAAACTGTCAAATAAGATACGCCCTAATAATAATTGAAACATTAAAACTTGATAAGAATAGCTGAGACTTGGGTACATTGTTTGATAGTAAAAATTCCATTTTGTATGTAAGACATTTAATAAGCCGATATTTTTTCAAACCGTATATCATAATAATTCACATGGGATTTTAAATCCTAATAAATAGTTGAAATGGGCATGGCACGTAGAACACTGCACAAGGGATAGAATCTGGATAAATTATGCTAATGAGTACACCAGCAGCCAGCCAGCGTGACCGCTGGGCTGTTTTGGAGCACTGCGCAGCTCATTATGACGTCAGTGTTTTGTGAGGCCCGCCGAACTTTTCACAGACTTGGATTTATGAATGAATTGAGAGGCCGAACGTCTGTCGATGTTTTCCAATGATTATGTTGTCATCAGATCTTGATCAATTTTAGATCAAATGAAAACAGACAAAATGGCGGAGTCAGTGGGAAAAAGTTCCGTGAAAATCAATGCGGTTTTTCGAAAGTTATGCTACTTTTTGGGTACGTTTTTCCCCCCGCTTTTCGATAAATACTGCAGAATTGCGTAGAGAATTCTTTGACAATATGCATGATGGAATGTGATTAAAAAATGACATTTAGAAATTTAGTTAAGAACTGGGAATTTAGCGATAGTAAATCTAGACTGTGTTGAATAAGTTAATCATTGAATCAGCAAGAAACCTTTTGAAACTTTCAGAAACTAGCAGTTTGAATATCACATTTTATTTTATTCTCAAGTCATTTTTACACGCGTTAGTATACAGTAATATGATCCGTCGCCAATTTGGTCCAATTGCGCGTGTCTTGTGGCCTCGCTGTGACTGCCGAGGTGTCCCTAGTAGTTATAAAGAGTACTGTTCTTCGTGCATGGAAGCCAGATAAACAATCAAACAAACCAAAAATCTGTGTAAGTACACTCATCAATACAGATTTACATGGATGGATAATTTCATCTACATGTACCAGTTGCAAAATATTGATTAATGATTTACATAATAGTCGATAGCTTGGGTTCAGGAGCCTGGGTTCATCAATGGGTTCATCATGGGTTCAGGAGCCAATAAATATATCCCTGAATAAATATATCACAAATAATCTGAAATGAATTAATATAGTTTGTATACATAGTGCTACCTATCTTTTTATTGTGCAGGTATGCACAAATATGGCGATTCCTAACGCACAATCTGGAACATTTCAATTCAATATTTTGCATTATTTTCTTTCAAATATTTACACACACAAAAAAAGGGTTTTCAAATAATTGGGTCTAGCAGTCGAACAGTTTCTTTTTTATCAAATTTGAATTGCCTTGCAAATTTTGTGCTTTTGTAGGTGCACTCTATTGTGTAGCAAACTGCTATATGCTGTATGAGCTAAGAACCATCTCAGGATAAATCCTTAACACTTTCCACACGGCAGTCGTCTGAGCAGTCTTCCTTGCAGACGACAATTCCAAAATGTCACAAAATGTTTCAAAAATGTTATTGAATTTCATTACCACATTCGGAATCAACATTGAAAAATGCATCAAATTAAGAAAAAACATGCCTAGTATCGGTTAAGTAATCCTTATGATAGACTTTGAAATTTGGGGACGATTTCTGACAAATATGTTTTGTATATAATGGAAAAATTATAATAGCCGTGTGGAAAGCGTTAAATGTCAAATGTGAAAGCATACATTAAATTTACCAAAACCTTATATTTACCCGGACTCTGTACATTGACATAGATAGTATTCAGTCATTATCCATCCACAAGTCAGGCCTAAAAAAAAAAAATGTTTGATTGGCGTAACCCGACCGACCCTAAATACATCGCCGACCCTGAATATTTTTTATTATTTTGAGGGGGAAAAAAAACAAAAAAACTGAAATCTGAAGTTTGTTATTGTTTAAAACTTCAGAAACTTGTACTCATAGAGTCTGTTGGTTTCTATAAATAAAAAGAAAAATGTTTAAAGAAAAGGGAATTTTTGCCGTCTCTTCATTTGTGTGTACTGCTGTCATTTAAGTGTTCAAAAGTAGATGATTTAAAAAAAAATTAAAAATTAAAAATCCCGACCGACCTACCCTATTTGTTTTGGTCATGTTACGCCAATCAAACCTTTTAGGCCTTATCCATCCACAAGTCAAGTCAATTTATTCAGCGATAGATTTTTTTCCATGTCCTACAAAACTGACAGCAAATGATGCATTTCAGTAGGGCAGTTATTTTTTAGAAATTATGCTCCTGGGACTTGATATAGTTTTTCGAGCATGACTCAAGATTCCTAAATTTCTCTACAAATACTCTGGATTGATTGTTAGGGTGCCATTTTATCCAAATTGTGCTACACATGTTTTCAAAATGGTGTCACTATAAACACTGAAGTGACGATCCACAGATAGAAAAGACATCCTTAGGGAGTAATAAACAGTATAAAAATGCACACATTTGTCAAACTCAAACTAAATCCATTTCAAGTGAATCTCCGCTTTAAATTTGTATAGAATGTTTTAGTTGACAAGTTAGGCAAATTTTATTAACCCTAACTCTAGTACACCACACGGAAACAGATTTGTTTTCCGACCCCCAAAATTCACCAGAAAGGTCACCCCGACCCCCACGGTCCTCCAGGCTCCAGCACCAGAGCCCAGATCCTAACCACTACACCGGCTGTCAATCACACTCGACTCAGTATATTCTTCTCGTTATATAGTCTGGGTCCGTTTTGTAGCCTAAAAACCTGCACGCCTGGAACTTCAGATTTTTTTAAACCACAATCCAAGAAATAATTTTTGGTACACATTGAGAACTTTGTTGAAATCAATCCCCCAGTCCCCCATACAATGTTTTTTGATCTGTTTTATCACCGCAGTCGTTGGGACCCTCAACATTGATTGATGGGGGTGGGGGTGGGGGGGTTGGAGGGATATGAGTTTGTAGATATTTCAAGCTCTATATACAAGTATATTGCAAAACCAGCGCTTAAAAATGGTCTCTTATTGTTGGATATTACATGTATTAGCGGATAAATTTCCTGAATTGCAGCCAGGTGACTCACAGCCCAACTGAAATTCCACCTGTATGTGTAACTCATCACTATACTGTGGGTTTGAACACCAGCCAGTCGGTCAGGTATTTTTGCATCTTCACCCGTCCGACGCCAAAGTTACCCGCTATGGGCAAGTGGCCGGGTGCTGATGTTTAATGTTTAATTTGATTGTCCCTATGATTTGTCTCCTATGTAGACTGTATGTGGGGTGCTGATGTTTGATGTTTAATTTGATTATCCCCATGATTTGCTCCTATGCAGACTGTATGTGGGGTGCTGATGTTTGATGTTTAATTTGATTATCCCTATGATTGTTCTCCTATACAGACTGTATGTGAAGGCGTTCTATTAGGAGTATGCTGTCTCCAATATGATACTGATGCAGTCCTTATAGCAGCTGGAGTGACAGGAGTAAGTCAATTATTTATTTAGGGTCACTGCCCTTTTTTAAGTCTATTTCACTTCCACAAGACAATGATGTCACTGCGTCATTCACTGATTGCAGTGAATTGATTGATTGATTGAATTTATTTGGTACTCAAACATACATTGCACATATCTATATTATAATACGCTACTCTCTGTCTGTTTGTTTGTCTGTGCGCGCTTTTTCGTCGCCTTCCCGGAGTCGGGCGGCGTTCAAACTTGGTGGGTGGGTGCAGCTCGGTCCCCGAAAGATCAAGTTCGCATTGGCTAGAGCGTACGAGGTCAAAGGTCATCTAGGGGTCAACTTTTTGAAGTTGGTCGGATCGTGCTTAAACTCGGTGATCGCAATGCTCAATGCGAGGCGAGCGTGGCAAAAATAAAACGGGTTGGCGTTTGTCGGGTCTTCCGGGGTCAAAGGTCGTCTAGGGGTCGAATTTTCAAAGTTTGTCCGATCGGGCTTAAACTCGGTGACGGGAAGCCTGAGTACGAGTCGAGCGTGGAAAAAATAAAACGGCTTTGCTTTTCTTGGGTCGTCCGGGGTCAAAGGTCAAAGGTCATCTAGGGGTCAACTTTTTGAAGTTGGTCGGATCGTGCTTAAACTCGGTGATCACAATGCTAGATGCGAGGCGAGCGTGGCAAAAATAAAACGGGTCAGCGTTTGTTGGGTCTTCCGGGGTCAAAGGTCGTCTAGGGGTCGAATTTTCAAAGTTTGTCCGATCGGGCTTAAACTCGGTGACGGGAAGCCCGAATACAAGTCGAGCGTCGAAAAAATAAAACGGCTTTGCTTTTCTTGGGTCGTCCGGGGTCAAAGGTCGTCTAGGGATCGAATTTTCAAAGTTTGTCCGATCGGGCTTAAACTCGGGGACGGGAAGCCCGAATGCGAGTCGAGCGTGGAAAAAATAGAGCATACGAGGTCAAAGGTCATCTAGGGGTCAACTTTTTGAAGTTGGTCGGATTGTGCTTAAACTCGGTGATCACAATGCTCGATGCGAGGCGAGGGTGGCAAAAATAAAACGGGTTAGCGTTTGTCGGGTCGTCCGGGGTCAAAGGTCATCTAGGGGTCGAATTTTCAAAGTTTGTCCGATCGGGCTTAAACTCGGTGACGGGAAGCCCGAATACGAGTCGAGCGTGGAAAAAATAAAACGGCTTTGCTTTTCTTGGGTCGTCCGGGGTCAAAGGTCGTCTAAGGGTCGAATTTTCCAAATTTGTCCGATCGGGCTTTATGCATGCATTCTACAAACCACCAAACCCGAGAACCGACAAACCCCGGATGACCGCCCAAACCCGAGAACCGACAAAACCCGAGAACCGACAAACCCCGGGTGACCGCCTAGTATACATTATAATACAGCATAAGATACACAAAGAAAATGACATACAAAATTTTGCACTTTTGAAACATCAATAAGGACATACAAATAACATTATGGGACAAGAGTACCAAGGATAGCCCAAGAAAGCCACAGAAATATATAGCTTATTTCCATTGGGGTCCTCAACATAAAAATAGAGACTGAAGGGAAATAGGGAAGAAAACAAAAATGAATGTACATGCGTCATTCACTGATTGCAGTGAATGAATGTACATGCACTCACAAGGTATACCGTATTTATTACTCCATTAAACAACCCTGCTCTATTATCCCCTCCCCCCCCACGGAAAATACTTACGTCCCCCATTAACATTTGATAGAACAAGGTACGTGAAAGTCACTTTTCTTGTCCTAAAAATACAACAGCTTGAGCTTCTTAGCTATAAAATCATAAGATGAATACATTTTTCCGATAAAATTGGCCGAAATATGATGCGAGATGCCTGCAAAGTTCCCTCACTGTCCAGAGTTTAAGTCATATTATGCGACCTTTTCCGAGTTTATTCTCTAACCGTACACAAGTGAACAGAATAGTATGAAAATTGAAACCATTATGTTGATATCAGTCAAGATAGATTTACGAGTTCAGGAATGTCTTTCTTGTTAAGTCAAGCTTTATAATAAGAGAGACAAAATATGTATAAAATATTGAAAAAGATCACATAATGTTGTTTATGACTGTTTTAATCAGTAATATATTAAAACAATCATACAGTGATATTATGTAAGATGCCAACAAACCAAATGCATTGATCTGTCTATTTGAGTATTATTTCTTGATAGTAATGCCTATACAGTCCTCATAATAATTAACTGGACCAAGTAATACATTTTTTCTCAACTCAAAAACTGTAGCTCCTGCATACAAATATTAAATTATAAAGTTGTAAGGACATTTCTTTTCTTTAATTTTTAGATATTACACGTGAAGATTGAATGAATATTACTCAGTTATGTGCCCAGAAACAAAACAAAGTCTGTTTTTCACTTTAACATTTTGTTCGTCTACACTCTACACGCAGCCTCGGACTAGCAACAGGCAGATTATTGAATAAACTGGTAGCGACAACTCACGGGTCGATAGTAAGATGAGGATTGGAGAAGCTTCAATTGATCAATGCAGCCCATATATACACTACCTGTCACACTGTCCTGCGTGTTAAAAACCCAAGTGTTAGAATGTAAACTGCACTTTGTTTTATCCTTTTCAATGTTGCGTTCTTAATAATTAACTGATCTTCATGAACAATGTCTCAAATCAAAGACAAGACATTTCTTTACAACTTTATAATTTAATATTTTTACGTAGGAGCGATAATGTTGGAGTTAAGAGTATGATTATTACCTAGTCAGTTACTTATTTTGAAGACTGTATATACTCTTTGTCATAGTATTAAAATTTGTCATTGTTTTTTTCATCAGATAGGTCGCACTGCAAAACCAGTACATATGACTCGTTCGTTTAAGTGACTTTTATGTAAGACTTTTACGATTGCAACCAAAATAAAATATTTAGTATCGCCATTCATACAAGCACCCATAAAAATAACTATATATCACTAGTGTTATTGCAAACCAGTGCATAAAGCCATACACACTGGTTTTGCAAACCAAGATTGTAAATGTAATATGATAATTTGTTAGCATCGACCATGAAAACCAGTACATATAAGCCATACACACTGGTTTTGCAAACCAAGACAGTAAATTGTAATGTGATAATTTGTTAGCATCAACTCACCATATTACTTATATTTCTTTCTTTATTCAACAGCTGATGGTTTTTGCGTTAACCATCTTTGCCTTTCAAACCAAGGTAAGATTGAGATCAAAAAGACATGTATTCAGTAATGGCCCATGATTTGGGCTTTTACATGACTCCTTTTGGACTGATAAAAGTCAGTGGAAATATGAATAAGGCAACTAAAACACACACCTTGTTCTCCGGGCAAACAGACCTCTCAGGTAGGGTCAGTCGGGTAGATGTTATTTGGGTGGGTTTTTTCAAAACAGTTGCTATTTTTGTTGTTTCTTTGTTTTTGTCATGTCAGGGTTTCCATCGGGGCTCCTAGCCTCTTTCTCACATTGTATTATTAGTATGACTTATAGCACGAGGCAGCATAGCTGCCGAGTGCTATAAGGAATTAATAGCACTCATCGACAGTGACCATTTTAGTGATGATTTATGTGGCAGAGCTCTACCCTACACACCAGATACACACCACTTTCACAGTAGGACACCTCTCACTCACCCAGACTTAGACAATCATCTACTATTAAACACACACACACCAAGTTGGGTAATAATTACAGTTCTGTTATTAATCAGGTTATTTACGATGTCAAATTTACAGCATTCTGAAGCTGTACAATAAGTGAAATTTGTGGAATTCTGGATTGGCTGTGTATGTGCTATTATATTATTAATAGCACATACACAGCCATTCCAGAATTCCACAAATTTTACTTGTAGTACTAGTACAGCTTCAGAGTGCTTTCAATTTGACATCGTAAATAACCTGATTAATTACAGCACTGTAATGATATCCCAACTTGGTGTGTGTGTGTTTGTTTATCTTTATCAGTGTTGCTTGAATACAAACTTAAGAGTTGAATGTGTCCTACTGTGAAAGTGGTGTAATATATGTATTGAGGTGTCCTACTGTGCAGGGGTATAGCAGAGTTCTGCCACATAAATCATCACTATAAATAGTACTGTCAATGAGTGCTATAAGTCATGCTTATTCATTTTGCTGAATAAATTGAATTGAATTGAAAAATAAATGTTGGTGATTTTGTAACAAGATTTTCTAAAAAATTCAAGTTCAAATGTACACATTAAAACAAGTGAAATATACTTTTAGGCAAAGAAACCGCCCCCCCCCCCCCCCCTTTCTATGGAAATATTCAATAGCTTTTGAACAAAAATTGGTTGAAATCGTTTTGTTATGCCAGTAGAACAGGGAGGGTTTTGTCACCTAAAAGTATACATCACTTGTTTGAATGTTCACATTTTTGTTTTGCCAGCAATATCCTCATATAGGTCTAACATATTATTATTATTTTCATTCATAAATAATTCTGGGACACCCTGTATCCTATTCGTTTCAGATTGATTTCACCATCCTATCTGGAATTCTATTTGTGTGTGTCATTGGACTCATCACCCTGTATCCTATTCGTTTCAGATTGATTTCACCATCCTATCTGGAATTCTATTTGTGTGTGTCATTGGACTCATCACCCTGTATCCTATTCGTTTCAGATTGATTTCACCATCCTATCTGGAATTCTATTTGTGTGTGTCATTGGACTCATCACCCTGTATCCTATTCGTTTCAGATTGATTTCACCATCCTATCTGGAATTCTATTTGTGTGTGTCATTGGACTCATCACCCTGTATCCTATTCGTTTCAGATTGATTTCACCATCCTATCTGGAATTCTATTTGTGTGTGTCATTGGACTCATCACCCTGTATCCTATTCGTTTCAGATTGATTTCACCATCCTATCTGGAATTCTATTTGTGTGTGTCATTGGACTCATCATATTTGGAATATTTGCTCTCATCTTTCAGAGCAAGGTAAGTTTGCTTTATTCAAACGAATACTAATTTAAGGAGTTTGTACTACAGACCAGAGGTTGCTTCAGTGAAATCCCAACGTGCAGTAGAAATGTACTGTGCACTGTGACGTTGGAGACAGTTTTTAAACTGTCTCCAACGTCACAGTGCACAGTACACTCGCCCAGCATAGCTTCCCCCGTGGCTCAGTTGGTAGAGCGTTCGACTGTCAACCGAGAGGTTGTGTGTGCTTTTTTTGCTTGAAAAAAATTTCGTTGGAAAATCCACCGGGAGTGTTAGGGTTAAGGAACGATTTTTTTTCTTCTTTTTAATTTTCACTTTTTTACTCTAATTTTACCTTGATTAACCCTAACAGCCCCGTATCCCATGAAATCCCATTTCCCAGCCTGTCGGTTCCACCTGGCGCTGAGGTTTTTGGGTGAAATAATGGCCCCGGGCTACATAGCTGGGCGAGTACACTCGCCCAGCATAGCTTCCCCCGTGGCTCAGTTGGTAGAGCGTTCGACTGTCAACCGAGAGGTCGTGGGTTCAAACCCCGGGGCGTGGCACCTCTTGTTGTGTGTGCTTTTTTTGCTTGAAAAACAATTCGTTGGAAAATCCACCGGGAGTGTTAGGGTTAATTTATCTAAATTTTAGGCAATTTAGTCCAATAGTCTGCTTTATTTTGCATATTTCATGGAATTTCAGATTTTGTCACTAGCTATGAATATCATGCCTGTTAATTAGTATTACAAAGTTTCCATTAAAGGCATATTATGTGATCTTTTCCAGAGGGCGCCCTCTATTCATGATTATTTTTAGAAAGTAAATTTTCTTGCAGATTTACATTTCTGATCATAAATCATAAAAAATTACAGATTTACAGATTCCTAATTACTTCAATATCCTTGAAGTAATTAGGAATCAAATCGCTCTGTAACTCAGCATATATTCTTGATTTATTATCAGAAATGTAAATCTGCAAGAAAATCTACTTTCTAAACAAATCATGACTAGAGGGCGCTCCCTGGAAAAGATCACATAATATGCCTTTAAAACGTTACTTCAAATCACATCAAAAACAAATGTGCTATTTGCTATTTTTTGAATTAACATTGATATGGTATTACATTTATAGATCTTTATGTGGAAAGATTATTTCTCAAAAAGGTTTAACATCGACCAAAACATGTGATGTTGCCTATGATTTGTAATGTTTCACTCTTGTCTTCTGTGAAGTCAAGTTTTCCAGGTTATTCCACATATATAAATGGCAGTAATGGAAATACCAACATGACTGTTGACGAGCATGTGTGTCGCAGCTATATTAATACTATTGTATGTACTGATCATAACAGTAGTATAGCTTTATTCCGTAATAATAAGAGCAATTCAAATCATGTCTTGGCCAGTTCACCCCTCACTAGTCTAGTGGTTAACTTTCACGCTTTACAATGCAGAGGTCCATGGTTCGATTCCCACTAGGACCACTTGTTCAATTGATTCATTTCTTTTTATAAATGTTGGGTTAGAACATTGATGGTAACCGTCTATGGTTAGAAATATTCTAAATCCACAAATCCTAGTCAACCCCGGGTGGAAATTCATGTTGGTATTTCCATCGCTGCATATATATATATATATATATATACACCTAAAACAGTTCTCGGACTAGGCGCCCTGATGTTGGCTAATCCAAACTCAATAATCGGTATCAAAAATATACATTAAATGAGCAAATTTCTTCTCCGTAGTTTGATACCTCATTCATATAATAAATCGAATGGATACTTTTAATGTTATGATGATCTCAATAACCACGACTAACGATAACAAACTTGCGCTAGAATTGGTTTCCAATAGGATGTCATTGATTTGTTTTGTCCACTGTGCGATCTGAACCAGTCATGTATCTGGATGAATGGGTAACAGGCATCGACAGGGAGTCATAATTGGCGATTTCATGTCTAAAGAGAGAGACATACTCGATAAACATACAATCTTGTACTTTTACTGCAATATAATGAACTGTGAACTTATACATTTTCCTAGATAGTGTCGGTTACAAGCAAACATTTCATTTCAAACTAGTTTAATAGATAGTTTATACGTTCAAGTTTATTTAATGTAATAAGGTCAAATATTGAACAACTCAGAAGTATCAAGTGTTTTTTTATGATTAGTGCAAAGTTTACCACATTGAACAACTACATCACTCTCGTCTCAGCTACATCGTTAGCCTTGTTTTCGAAGCACTAATTGCTCTGAGCATGCTCAGTTGAATAGCACGGCTCTCTTTTGACGTAAATGCGCAAATTATGAATAACGTCTATAAGCAATGATATCCTATAGAAAACCAATTCTAGTGCAATTATTCTTTGGTAGTTGTAGTCATTGAAGCAATCATAACTATCCATTAGATTTGTATGAATGAGGTATCAAACTACGGAGAAAAAATTATATTTCTCGCCAATTTGGAACTGATTAAACTATTACAATGAAAATGATTTGTGGTGGAATTAACAAATAATAATATGTTCTATCTTTTCTATACAAAATAAGATTTGTCTTGACTCTTTTTTGCAGGTATTGGACATTGTTTATGCCTCGATTGGAGCCATCATTTTCTCTATTGTAAGTATATTGGTGAAAATTGCATGTAAATTAGATATCTCCTTTTACCATGATTACCATACACAGTGTCATTCAGTGCTCATAAAGGACCAGGGAGTAATTATGCTTATTACTAAAGCTCAAATTTAAAAATATTAAATTACAAAATTGTAGATTTATCTCTCCCTGTTAATTTGAGTAAAAATATGAAGAAAGTTATTGGTCAAATACCAATACAAAGCAAGTTTTTTCATTTTTGCACTTTTTTCAACATACAGCCAATGCAATTTATGCTGTTTGTAGTCCATTGCACATATCCACGGTTTTGAAGGGGTTCATTCATAAAAACGTCCACATTTGAAGACAAACATATACACTACGCTATAGCATGTTCAAAACCAAAGACAAAGTAACAAAATTGCACTTTGTCTCATTCTTTGGGCTGTAGCTTTCTTAATCTTTAACCGATCATTGAGGACAATTAGTGGAGCGGATATGTATCAACAAAAATGGATAAGATGTTCACTTCTTTCTGGCAGAAAGTATGAAAATTGGGGTGTTTTTATGCGCTGATTTCAAAAATCAAATAATCCACATTTTTAAAGAGAAGAAATTACTCCATAATTGTATAATAGATATTTTTAAGTTGGAGCTATAGTTATTAGTATTACCTGAGCAGTTACCTTAGGAGCACTGTTAGTTTTCAAACATGTTTTTCTCAGAATTGACTCAATTTACTTTACATTTTGAGAAGCACTAGACATATGGAGAGAAAACACATGTGTTTCGGGTACCAAAACAATGGAACAGTAATAAATATTAGAGCTAAACCGATGCTTTGTATCTGCAATCGGATCTGCCCGATAGTAGACCAATTGCCTTATGGTTCGGAGGTCACATAAAAATGGTGGTCCCGTGCATCGGAAGAGCTATCCCCGAGCACGTTTAAAGGTCGGACTCCTTCGTAAAGAGTAGGGGATCATCCCCTGTCTATATTTGTACACACACACATCGGGCATCCCTTTAATTAAGTGCTAAAGTCATTATTGGGTTTGTCCTGGCTCTTTAGCCTAATTGTTATCAATAAATATAAATATATCGGTAAACAATCGTATTGGTTAAAAGCACATGTCTTCGCCAATGTAAGTTACCATTTTTTATTTAAATGGTTCAACCAGGTGGCCAAGTTACCTAGGTTGATGGCAAAATCATGGGGGAATCCGCATCGATTCAGCTCTAATAAATATGCAGATTTATTTTATTTTTGTACTCATTTATAGCATGTAATAGTGAGTATTGCATGGGTGTTTATATATTTGTGAAATAATGTACATTTTAGAAGTAACCCCCCCCCCCCTGAAATTAGATCATGTTTGTTTGCATAACTCCACACACAATTAGACGTTTTGTGAAATTGAAACACTTATAAAAAAAGAAAAATTCTTGGCTACCCACACAAAGGACTTTGTTGCAGTGTTTAGTATTCTAAACTGCTCACAAAAAGTATCGAAACACTCAGAAATGATCCAATATATAACGGCTCGAAAAGGTATGCATTAATGGAAGCAAATAACCACTTGCATAATTTTGTTCTGCGTATTTTGACACCTCGATCGTTGAGATACGATGTTGCGAAGCGGAGTTATTGTCATTTCAATGATCGTGGGTCCAGTTTCAAAAGTGACACTCATCCCTATTGAAAATCACGAATCTGATCATTCTAAACAGAAATGCAAACCTCTTTCTAAAAAGGTATGCATTAATCGAAGCAAATAACCACTTGCATAATTTTGTTCTGCATATTTTGACACCTCGATCGTTGAGATATGATGTTGCGAAGCGGAGTTATTGTCATTTCAATGATCGTGGGTCCAGTTTCAAAAGTGACACTCATCCCTATTGAAAATCACGAATCTGATCATTCTAAACAGTAATGCAAACCTCTTTCTATAGGATGATTGTCACTTTTGAAACTGGACCCACGACCATTGAAATGACAATAACTCCGCTCCGCAACATCGTATCTCATCGATCGAGATGTCAAAATACGCAGAACAAAATTATGCACTTGGTTATTTGCTTCGATTAATGCATTACCCTTTCGAGCCGTTATATATTGGATCATTTCTAAGTGTTTCGATACTTTTTGTGAGCAGTTTATTATATCTGTTGTGTTTTAGTACAAATAGAACAAACAGCTTGATTGTTTTATTCAACATTCCATCAGAATAAGACCCATTTTTGTTGTGCTGCCCTCAAGTGCCAAAAATCTTGAAATTGAGTCGGTAGGTCTATTTTCCTTCTGTTCCTCCTTTCTTTTTTGCTTACAAATATTACT
This sequence comes from Ophiura sarsii, assembly GCA_035610835.1. Taxonomy (NCBI): domain Eukaryota; kingdom Metazoa; phylum Echinodermata; class Ophiuroidea; order Amphilepidida; family Ophiuridae; genus Ophiura; species Ophiura sarsii. Next base: position 1,801,040 of record CM069456.1, read on the forward strand.
GACAGCCCGTTGTTCATGACAAGATAATATTGGTAAATGTCAATTTGACTAATGTTTATAGTATGATAATAGTTTAATAGAAATCTTTTCAACCAAACATTCATTTCAAGCAGAAAACAGTAATATTTTGACAAATTGGGTAAAATCTAAATCTAAAAAAAGATTGCGACCCTGATTGTTGAGAATTTAGGGTTGGTCGCTGAGGGTAACACAACTATTGTTGATGTTGGCCTTATATCATTCATGCTTTGCTTATAGATATAGTAACATGTATTGGATCATTAGTTTTTGTGTTTCCTTGTCTCATCACAGTACCTCGTATTTGATACTCAGATGATGTTAGGAGGTAGCCACAAATATGCACTGTCGCCGGAGGAATACATCTTTGCCGCCCTCAATCTTTATGTTGACATCGTTCAGTTATTTTTGTATATGCTTATGCTAATTGGAGCTATCAAAAACTAATAGTTGTGTATTGTATATTATGACTTTCACTTTTACACTGATCCAGCGATCTATCATATTTTGATTAATCGCGAAAAGTGGACACTTTATAGTCTGATTAATTATTGAACGAATACATTTCCACTAGCGTACACAGCTACAAGATATGTGATTGATGTAGTGCTAGCATATGCACATTTGACTTGTGCATATTTTCGGGCCCAATCACTTTGACACAGTATACGCTAACAGTATGTTATTTCACATAATTGTTCTTTCAATTATTAATTAAACTATGTTTTAAAATATGTACAAAAAAATGGATTGATCATTGGTCAATTTTTTAGTGATTGATTATCATAGCGACTGATAGTTCCAAATTGCAAAGCCACCTTTACAACAGCTGATAAATACAGAAGGACGCAGTGCGCATGAAGGCAACTATCGCACTGTGTGCATTATATACGTGACGAGTGTGTGTGACCAATACCGTGTGCGTGTCGCCATAATTGCAGGTGTACGCTTACTTTTCCGCGCAGAGAGATAAAAAACCAAATATTTCTCGTCAATTTGGAACTGATTAAACAAACTACAGTGTTGATCAAAACATGATCGATCGTTAGGTCAGTGTGAAAGGCTAAATGAAATGTAAGCTTTATTGGTGTATCATTTTGGTGTGTGTAAAATTAGGCTGATTTTAGGTGTTACCTATAATGGGTAAGGTATATCACCAATGAGCCTAGTTGTAAGTCTTCCAAATTAGACCCTTTGTCCTCGATCATTTTGAGAAAAAATAATTGAATAATTGAAAGCAAAGGTTTTACATAAAATCTGACAATAATAGGATTTTTTGGAAACATTAAAAAAATGTATAATACTCAGCAAAGTTGCTTTCATGCAATATCTGGCTGAGATGAATAATGGCGCCGGTTGAATCAACACGGCAAAAAGGAATTAAATGATATGATTTTTTTTTTAAAAGCAATTAACGGTATTGGTGTTGTACACAGATGGTAACAGGGCATTTCAATCAGTGATGGTACGAGGAAAAAAACTATATTTGTACACATTTGAGGATGTTGTGTTACTATACATGAAAGTTTGCTGCTATATTATGTACACTGCCTTGTGTAGTAACAGTTAGTTATGTGCAATGAAGCATGATTTGTAGTTCTGTTGAAGTCATTGGTGGCACAAACATAAATATTTGCAGGAGGGGGAAAAAACAAATCTGAGGGAAGATGCACCAAAGTGTGTACACATTTTGCCTTCTAATGTTTAGTTTTTAGGTGTGAAACTAGGCATTTTAGAGGTAAGTTTGTAGATTGTAATATTTTGCTCCACTGCCAGTTGCCTCTGTAACTCAATGGTAAGAGAGAGTGTTGTTGATGTGATGCAGATGTTGATGGTTTAATTCCAATCAGAATCATGTGGGATTTGTTTAAGGTATATGTGCACATGCCTTGGGTAAGCTAAATAATTAAAATTAACACTTTCCATGCGGCTATTAGTTTTACAAAAACAGAATTTTCAGAAACCATTCCCAATTTTTCAAGTCTATCTCAAGGATTTGCTGAACCAATACTAGGCATTTTTGTACTTATTTCAATGCATTCCTCATGGTAATTCCTAAAATATGGTGATGAAATTCAATAATTTTGCCATTTTTCAAACATTTTGTACAATTTTTGAATATAAATATTGTCTGCCGCATGGAAAGTGTTAAACTTCTCTCTCTTCAATTATGTAGGGAAAATGGAAACCATTATCTGTAGATATAAAAAATCATCATACAGGTTTTTTTAATTTCAAAATGAGTCTGAAGTCGAAAGTATCACATTTTCAGTTTTCTGCTTGATTGTGTTTGTTATTTGCATTGCTACATTCTGTAGAAAACTTATCACAAGTGGACACTTAATTCCAAAGATATGAGCAATTGAAGTATTTTCAAAACAATAAAAACAAAAAACAATTGTAATCCTTTTGTTTGGTTACATCTCAAAGTCAATATCCCAGACTAACGACTCATTTTACCTGATCTTATCGCATATGTGTGCAGCCACAGCAAAAGCCTGCGGATGCAGTTGTCTCTTAAAGAACCAAAGGAGCTTTTTGAATGCTTTAAAATGACACCTTTGTGGTTAAGATGTATGCTGCTATCTGATTTTATGAAGAAATATGACTGTAAAATTGTATTGAATTGAATTGACTTTATAAAACTTAAAAGATGTATCCGTCCATGGAAGTAAAACGGAACCAGGAACAAAACACACCGAGGATCAGAGAACTGATTCAAGAGGATATCTCGAAAATGTAAAATGCAAAGAATAAAAGCAAGATATACCAACTGGGTGTGGGGAAACAATGAATAACAAGAGAGAATAATTGTATAATTATTCTTGTTTTTCCACTCCTAATTCTATCAATATCTCAAAATGCATTTTACCGATAACTGCACCCTTTTGCCGCGACAGTACACATGTGACGCGATCAAGAGGAATGAGTCGGATGTCGACCCTGGTCGAAAATGAGTTTTTAATACAGTCTTGAAGAAGACACCTAGAGCTTTCAGAAACTGAAAACCCCATGTCGATACGATGTTTTGTTCCAAAGTTATGTCAAATTGTATACATGAATTTCTATCAAATCTTATGTAAGCCGCCATTTTGAATTGGCCATATCTCAATTTGGGATTCCCCGACATCCGACTCATTCCTCTTGATCGCGTCACATATAAGCAATTATGAATACAACACAGTGATGTTATAAAATCTCTTTTTTATTACTTTCTTCTAGTTTATCGTTTTGGATACACAACTGATGCTTCGTGGAAAACACATGTATCATATCAATCAAGAGGAGTATGTGTTTGCATCACTTAATCTCTACCTTGATATTGTACTCTTGTTCCGTTTCATTTTGGGATCATTTCGATGTAAGGTGCTTGCCCCAATTTATTACATGGTGTTTACTAATAAACAAGAAGATGAATCGTAATACATTTGGCCTTATGGAGTTAAACAGACAGGCCTTGTGTCATTGTGAATTGATAGTATCTTATATGTATCAAACAGACAGGCCTTGTGTCATTGTGACGTGATAGTTTCTTATATACGGTGTGCCATATATTCGTGCACCCCCCAAAAAAAAGTAACATATAATGATTTAAAATTAAAGTTACATTTTTTTTCAGAGTATTGGCTTATTCCTTGAGGTCTTTAGAGTTAGTAGAGTCTTTAACAACCTTATCCTGCTTATTTATTTAAAGTTATTGTCCCCATGGTGCTCGATCACCTCCGACACTCGTCCTGTCCAATTCTTGTCCACCAATGAAGCAAGAAGATCCTTGTTCTGTCTAGTTCCTGCCAAACACGTTTGACTCTAGCTATCAGCTGGGGTAGTGTAGTGCAGTAGGGTGTTGCAAAGACTTTCTCTTTCAAAATTGCCCACAATTTCTCCACTGGATCCATGTCTGGAGAGTTACCAGGCCACTGTTCTTTGGTCTTTGTACGCGCCATTTTTTTCACTGCCTGAGGTGCATGGTTTTGTGTATAGGTGATATTGCGTATCCCCAGGCTATGCTGCTAGCGGTGACATGATAGCGCCGTCTATTGATTATTCCCGTGAAGTAATAGCAATACGCAACAGCCAGGCGGAGTATTCAAGCGATGGCGCTACGCTAGAATTTTTTACAGTCAGATGCGTTCGGCCGAAAGGGGTGCACGAATATATGGCACACCGTATATATCAAACAGACAGGCCTTGTGTCATTGTGAAGTGATAGTTTCTTATGTATCAAACAGACAGGCCTTGTGTCATTGTGAAGTAATAGCGTTTTATGTATCAAACAGACAGGCCTTGTGTCATTGTGACGTGATAGTTTCTTATATATCAAACAGACAGGCCTTGTGTCATTGTGAAGTGATAGTTTCTTATGTATCAAACAGACCGGCCTTGTGTCATTGTGAAGTGATAGTTTCTTATGTATCAAACAGACAGGCCTTGTGTCATTGTGAAGTGATAGTTTCTTATGTATCAAACAGACAGGCCTTGTGTCATTGTGAAGTGATAGCTTCTTATGTATCAAACAGACAGGCCTTGTGTCATTGTGAAGTGATAGTTTCTTATGTATCAAACAGACAGGCCTTGTGTCATTGTGAAGTGATAGTATCTTATGTATCAAACAGACAGGCCTTGTGTCATTGTGAAGTGATAGTTTCTTATGTATCAAACAGACAGGCCCTGTGTCATTGTGAAGTGATAGTTTCTTATGTATCAAACAGACAGGCTTTGTGTCATTGTGAAGTGATAGTTTCTTATGTATCAAACAGACCGGCCTTGTGTCATTGTGAAGTGATAGTTTCTTATGTATCAAACAGACAGGCCTTGTGTCATTGTGAAGTGATAGTTTCTTATGTATCAAACAGACAGGCCTTGTGTCATTGTGAAGTGATAGCTTCTTATGTATCAAACAGACAGGCCTTGTGTCATTGTGAAGTGATAGTTTCTTATGTATCAAACAGACAGGCCTTGTGTCATTGTGAAGTGATAGTATCTTATGTATCAAACAGACAGGCCTTGTGTCATTGTGAAGTGATAGTTTCTTATGTATCAAACAGACAGGCCCTGTGTCATTGTGAAGTGATAGTTTCTTATGTATCAAACAGACAGGCTTTGTGTCATTGTAAAGTGATAGTTTCTTATGTATCAAACAGACGCCTTGTGTCATTATGAAGTTATAGTTTCTTATGTATCAAACAGACAGGCCTTGTGTCATTGTGAAGTGATAGTTTCTTATGTATCAAACAGACAGGCCTTGTGTCATTGTGAAGTGATAGTTTCTATGTATCAAACAGACAGGCCTTGTGTCATTGTGAAGTGATAGTTTCTTATGTATCAAACAGACAGGCCTTGTGTCATTGTGAAGTGATAGTTTCTTATGTATCAAACAGACAGGCCTTGTGTCATTGTGAAGTGATAGTTTCTTACGTATCAAACAGACAGGCCTTGTGTCATTGTGAAGTGATAGTTTCTTATGTATCAAACAGACAGGCCTTGTGTCATTGTGAAGTAATAGTTTCATTTGTATAAAACTAATTACTGAATTAATACCATTCCATATAATGGTACACTTCAACAGCTTTTCTGTGGACGATATTTATCTTGTTCAAAATGTGTTTTGTTGAATGTCCTGTCTAAAGATTGCATTTAACTTAAACATGAGTTTAGTTAGCGATGGTTTTAGCTGAGACGAATATTCGTTTAGAAAGTGACGGCCCAATGTGTTTTGGGTGATTTGGTAATTATTTATTACAATATTGGTATAAATCAAGTTGCTGCATCCTAATTATGTTGATCAGTTTAGCTGTTTTTGATCCATACACTCTAAGTAATTCTGAACCAATGGGAGGAAGCAGGAAACATAAAATATGCAGAGTGCATTGAAAGTGTCTAATTGCACTCTGCATGCGCGGCATATATGCGCGCACCACACAATTTATTTTGATTCGTTGTTCGCGCCGCATGGGTTCACCAATTCTTACTGCCAGTGTTATCAAACATGTTTTATTTGTATGAAATTATGTTGTAGAGAGTGACAGTATTCACAAAATTATAAATGTTGTTATAAATCAATATTGTTGTGCATGAATTAAGTCAATACATGCGTATGCTTTATTTCTCAAAAAAGAATTCAACTTGCACTTGCGTAAATGTTGATAATCAATGCACGTGCCAAAATGTTGATAATCACTTGCGCAAATATTGATATGCTCACAATAGCACTCCCCTACAGAGACGTACCATTATTTACACATCAACATCAGCGCACATGCATGGATTGGTCTATTTCACTCGCTCGCAACAACATATATGCATTTATTGACCTTTAACACTTTCCACGCGGCAGGCGTCTGCAGACGACACTCCAACATTTCACAAAATGTTTCATTTCACAAAATGTTTCATTTCACAAAATGTTTCATTTCACAAAATGTTTCATTTCACAAAATGTTTCAAAAATGTCAAAATTATTAAATTTCATTACCATATTTGAAATCACTATGAGATATGCATTGATATAAGTACAAATATGCCTAGTATTGGTTTTGTAATCCTTGAGATAGACTTTGAAAATTAGGAAAGGTTTCTAAAAAATCTGTTTTGTATAATGGTAAAACTAATAGCCGCGTGGAAAGTGTTAAGGAACAAAAAAAGTTTGTCTCAGAAGAAACCTGAAAAAAGGCTATGCAAAATGCGGTATTTAAAAATATATTTTAACATGAGACAGGCTCTGAAGCTGATATGATACTTCACAATGTGAAATTAAAATATGAAGAAGCGTAGTCCAATATATCACTGGAGTTGGTTGTTTTTCTTTCATTTAAATACTGTTTCAATATCGGGGGAAAAACATTCCATAAAGCCACAACTTGGCTCACACCATCATTTTCGAAAGTTATGCGATAAAATGTGAATTTTAAAAGCTACGGGTGCGTTCTTCTGAGACAAAATATTTGGCCTTATCCTAAATGTCTTTCAATTTTGCCTGTAAACAACAGTTTTCATGATATTAATCAATGAAAATGTATAACTCATACCAAAGAAATTTATAATCCTTGATCCAATTGAAAAATGAATCGAATATAAACAAATTTGAGCTGAATGTATTGTAAATACAATGTATGTAAATATAAAGATATATAATGGTTATAATATGTTATATACAGCGAGCGTGTATCAAAAAGAACGCAACACTTTTTGTCGAGAGCTGTACGGTCACAGTAAATGACAAATCACTCTAAAACTTATATATTCTGTTAGGTCTACTTATTGGCTATCACATAGTCAAATTACAACGATATCGAATATTTATTCGCTGAGATATTAAAGGTATAAGTAAAAAAGTGCAAAACACGTTTTACATCGTTCGTTCTAAAAACTTGGATTTTCCTGTCCGGTTAGTGTTATGGGTTAACAGTTTAATAACTATGTAACCTTAATGTCTGGAATGGTTTATCTTAATTTCCTTTGTTTCAGTAAGGTGGTACATAAAATCATTGAATTGTGTAATCTGATAATCATTCGACCATTTGAATACATCAATCACCCTTTTAAAGTTCTGAACCACCGATTGCTATGATTGCCACATGTCTATGGTACTTTCTTTCATAAATTAAAGTTCATAATCGATGCATCTTAAAACAAGGACAGCATTTTGAGGGTCGAGGAGCACCATAATGTCCCATTTCCATTCACAACATACTAACAATGACTGATTCATACAAGACAATTACTACCTTCACTGGACTATTCCATTTGTTTATCTTTTGAATAATGTGCCATACTGTTTTATTTATGACATTAACGAGAGAAAAAGAGAGAGGATTTGCAAACAGACTTTGTAATCTGGATTTTCAAGTTGTGTCATTAACTATTTTAACTAATTTATTGCCAGATTTAATTAATATTGATATGATACTGTAATAGCCAGAAAATTGATACCTTTAACATGACATTTTCTTCTCAGAATGATGAGTTTGATTCCAATTATGTAAGTACAATGAGTTATTAAAGTGTCTTGCTAATATTCACCTGACAAAAGAAAATCAGGCATACAGGATAAACGATGTAAAACGTGTTTTGCACTTGTCTACGTGTATCGTTGATATCTCAGCGAATCAATAATCGATATCGCTGTAATTTGACTATGTGATAGCCAATAAGTACACCTAACAAAATATATAAATTTCAGAGTGATTTGTGATTTACCGTTATCGGAGAGCTCGCGACAAAAAGTGTTGCGTTTTTTTTGATACACCCTGTATAAAGATATATAATGGTTATAATATGTTATATATAAGATATATAACAGGTTAGTGTCTTCAATATAATACTGTCAAAATGGTAATTTTTGTGTGATTAATTTTTCGCACTTTGCAGATTTTCAACTGTTTTGCATGTTTTTAAATTTGTGATTTGAAGTTTCATCACATAGACCTATAGTATAAGCAAAAGAAAATATTAGCATGTTATTATATTCGAGGTTGGCTGGTTCAAATGCAAAAAGCCAAAAATAAAATGCATAGAAATGTCCAAGTTTACAGTATAGATTTAGGCTATATATTTTTTATTCTCCATAGTAATTGTTAAAATGTATTGCATTTTTAATTTGGGGTTTGTTACAGTGCGCCTTGAATTTAAATGACTAATTTTCTGTGTTTCCATCTTAATGTAAAACAATGGATGATTCGATCAAGCAAAATGAGACTGATGTTGAAAATATTACAATTTGTTTTCTATGTGGTGTTATTGGGTATATGCATCGCTACATTTTGCAGAAACTGCCATTTTAAACGGACACTTAATATTAGTAAATAAAAAGAGTATTTAAAGGGCACATGAAATGCAAATACAAGTGGTGTGATTTGAGTCAAGTCTACGAGGAGGGACCAGAAAGCATTCAATATATGTGCTAGTTGATTATGACATCAATTGTGGAACTATTGATAGCTCAGTGAGTACTATGAAAAGAAATTTCCAGGTGACTGGTTTGAATCTATTCATGATACTCACTGATAATCAATATACCACAAATGATGTCATTTGTGGTGTGTTCATTTTTCTGGCCCTGTTTATTGTAATGGAATGTGTCCTTTAAAATAATGGAAAACAAAAGAAATTCTACCCTTTGTTTGGTTATATCTCAAAATCAATATTTGTGAGTTCCAACTCATTTTGCTTGATGACATCACAGTTTTACCATTGCATTTGCACCATTTATTATTTTTACAGTATACAAAATGACATGTATTATAAAGGGTTCAACAAAAGAAAGTATACCACTTTGTTTATGTCATTTTGAGTAACTTTCAATTTGTTTTTGTCCAAACAGGCTAGATAGGCATTTAAATGAATCTTTTAGGCAGAATTTGATACCAAATTTGCCCCCTAACAACAAAGATAAACCATGATTAGCACCATTTAAAGGAAAATATCCCATTTTCAAAAGTCGCATTTTCAATACACAGCACGAGAAGAAAGGGCCAATTGTTAACACACACACATGCCGTATTTATCCCGTACTGATCACCGCGCATATCCCTCAATGCGCGGGCTAATTCAAATGTAAACTGATGCATGGGTGAAGGGTTTGAATGTAAAGGAATGTTAATGGATGGGGAGAACATGGACAGATTAACCAAATCTTCTCGTGCTGTGTATTGGAAATGCGACTTTTGAAGATGGGATATTTTCCTTTAAATGGTGCTAATCATGGTTTATCTTTGTTGTTAGGGGGCAAATTTGGTATCAAATTCTGCCTAAAAGATTCATCTAAATGCCAAATGCCTATCTAGCCTGTTTGGTCAAAAACAAATTGAAAGTTACTCAAAATGACATAAACAAAGTGGTATACTTTCTTTTGTTGAACCCTTTAGTATACAAATATTGAACACATGAGAGTGTGATTTTGGACTCTATATTATCAACAGGTTAAACATGGGACTTTTCCATTAAATATGGCAAAGCCACTGAGTGTGATGGAAAAATCCAAATTGGTCCCAGAGATATAGTTTGATTTAAAATTGACTAACTCAACTCACAGAGACCATGTAGCCCTGTTCTACATACTACATGTGAACGGATCTCTCAGGTAGAGTCAGTCAATCAAATCATCTTTCCCCAAAGATTTTCGTAACAATTTTGTGAATGTTCCACAATTGTCAAACTTTTCAACAAAAATCTTCAAAAATAATTCAATTTTTTACCCCAAATATAAATGGGTCAGTCGGACCCGTAGAACCATTCTTTCATTGCGGTATCACTCATGAACTAATTCAACTCCAGTAGGGTATCCCCCCTATTCAAAGAAAGTGCCATTGATGCCTTAAAAGGGTGCTTTTTGGAAGATTCTTAAAAACAGTTGGTTTTGTAAAATTGCAGTTCAAAGTTGGAGTTGGGCCATGATTTTATTTATATTAAATATTGTAATTAATTTCTTTACAAACTTATATTCTTACATTAATCATTTTGTAGACCTAATCAACTCATTTTAATTGTATAATTGATTTATAATTTATGTATACGAGCATTATGTATAGATTATTTTTGAATAACTTGTCAGATGTTTTTGTTTTGTTCGGTGAATGGTCAAATATGACATTTTTGTTTCAGCATTATTTTTACCTCTAGATATCCGAGACAAGTCTCAGTAGATATGGTATGATTGGTAACTATTAGGGCAATAGACTCTATTCACGCGGCAGCCATTTTCCAAAATATGCCACCCAAGCCTCGTTCCCGTTTGGTCTATCTGCGCCTCGCGCTGCACAATAGAACTGCACGAGAAGCGTGGTACCAAAGCGCGCGGCGTAAGCATCCTCACGCAAGTCACGCAGGCGCAGGTATATGTAACGAGAACGAGGCTTGGGTGGCAAATTTTAGAAAATGGCTGCCGCGTGAATATGGTCTATAGAGTGGAATGTCATTAACACCAACTTTGTTAAAGGGGCACAGAGAGATTTCTCAAAAACTGAATTTCAAAATGCAAAATGTTACCTTGTTTAGATAGATGATATACATAGAAACCCTCTGATGTAAGATTTCTTAAAAAATAAAATCAGTAAAAATGAAAAATAAAGACATTATCTCAGCATTTCCGAAGGTATATTAGTGCTTTTCACATTTTGTTGTATTTTGGTTAAAAATCACCACCAATTGAATCAGGGAGGTCATGACTAGGCATCACGTAACAAGCCATTGGGGGTCTTCAAGGTTATTTTGAATAATCATGAAACAAACAAGTAAGAAGCCATCTGCGGCCTTTTAGATGAATTTGGGTAGTTTCGATGTCATCTCATCGAAACTCAAAACAATATCAAGTCAACGAATTTCACATGAAATACTGCAAATTAAGCTCTATCATTTTAGGTGGTAGCTAGTACTTATATAAGCATTACGTATATGTAAAAAAAACCAACTTCTGAAAGAATTGAGGGCTCCCTCCATGAAGGATCTCTTAGTGCCCCTTTAACACTAAAGTTTTGATAACACAAATAAACCCCTCAAAATAAGCATTTGGAATTTTTTTCTATTGCCTAAATTTCAGATTTCGTTATGTTCAAACATGTAGTGTGTTGCAGATTAAATCTCTTCTCTTATACAAGTTTCTTTTCGCTTTTAGTTCTTTTGAGCAATCAATACGTAAAACAATATGAATATGTTAAAATATTGAGTAATTGAATGATTTTCAAAACAATAGAATTTCTATCTTTGTTTATTACTGCCAGACTCATTTTGCTTGATCATGTCACATGATATCAGGGTTAGGCCAAGAAAAACAATAAGTTGTGTTGCCCTCAGTAAGCGACCCTAAAATCGTAAAAACTAGGGTCACATTTTATTTTATTTTAGATTTAAATTTGATTAAAAGTGTCTAAATGTTACTATTTCTTGCTTGAAATTAATGAGTAAGCTTAAATAAATGTGTTTTAGACTATTGTCACACTAGAAACATTAGTTAAATTGACATATGGGCCTATATCAAATTTGTCTTGACATCAACCATATATTTTTCAGCCAAAAAAAGAAAAAAAGAAATTGAAACAAAAAAATTGGAAATTCTTTTTTGTTTTTGGAAAAAAAGAAAGAAGAAAAAAAAAGATTTCCGACCGACCGACCCAATTTTAATTTTTTGGCACTTGAGGGCAACACAACTTATTATTTTTCTTGGCCTTAGCGCTGACCTGCAAATGTAAGGAGTCCAAATCGAGAAAACTTGGGGTCCAGGTCCTATAACTACACAAAATTAGACATTTAAGGGGTCCAAATTAGTCAAAACTGTCAATCTAAGGGGTCCTGGCCTCCTTAAAACGCAACCCTGCATGATATGATATGTTTATATAGAATTTGTCCTTGATTTTTTAGAATTAAATTATTGATATGTTGCAGTACTGAATTGACTTGATGATTTGTGTGCATTTATTTAATAATACTGTGCCTCATTGGTGATATTAATAAAAATGTATTTAACAACACATTATTTGGATGTAGTGTTTCTTTCAATTGTTCGAAATCAATCATTTTTATCAGGAGGTAACTTAGGCTACATGTCGGAACCAGCACACGGAATCTCATGTCATTTGAAAGGAAGCAATTGGAAAAAAACTACTCCTCCCACTACCATTGTCATAATTGTAAATTGTTTACTATAAGGATTCATGTCAATAAAGCCCAAGGGGCGTCGAAATTTGCTTATTTTATCACAGAAAAAATCAATACTGTAGATGACATGAGTTTCCGTGGACCGGTTCCGACATGCACGGGAGGGATGTGCGTGTGTATGTTGATTGTAAAAGTTCTCATTAATGGGAAAGATTGGTTGTAACCAAAACAGGCAATATGTTCATTGTAGACTAACCAAATAAAGTCATTATCTAGTGTTTTTATCCCTTTTTTTTATTTATTTTTATTTTTTATAAAGAAGAAAACCGCATATTCCCTGCCCCAAAAAGTTAATTTGAAAAAATATCATGTTTTATTAATGATTTTCTTTCCGAGATATCGACGATAATGTAAATTTTATTCCATAGAGCTGTGTATAAAAGCACATCTTCTCCACCCCACTGTCTTTTAATACAAGATTGTGCGACATTGGCGCTTCTCGGACACGTGCCATAGACATAAATGATTGCTTTAAACAATTTAAAGTTTAACATGTATATTTATCGAAATGACCAAAATATGACGGTCTAATTTTCGCTAGTAGGAACAAAATTCGGAGAAAAACTTTTTTTTTTAAATATCCAAAATATAATTTTAAACGTATTACGCGGCTAAACTTTAGAATACCCTACCATTTTTGAAGCTCCACTTTTTTTTAAATCATCTTCGACGGCGCGAAGCTCAACCTTTTAAAAAATAATGCAACATCGAAAAGGTCTTCCTTTTCAATATCACCTTCGCCAGCGCGAAAGCACCGCTGGTGAACCATCATCATCGACGGCGCGAAGCTCAATTTTCTTTTTCCTACCATTTTTGAAGCTCCTCTTTTTTTTAAATCATCTTCGACGGCGCGAAGCTCAAACTTTTAGAAAATAATGCAACATCGGAAAGGTCTTCCTTTTTCAATATCACCTTCGCCAGCGCGAAAGCACCGCTGGTGAACCATCATCATCGACGGCGCGAAGCTCAATCTTTTTTTCAAAACAATCAACATCGGCGAAGCACCGCTGATGAAGCCATCATCATCGACGGCGCGAAGCTCAATCTTTTTTTCAAAACAATCAACATCGGCGAAGCACCGCTGATGATGCCATCATCATCGACGGCGCGAAGCTCAAGCTTTTTTTCAAAACAATAGTATTTTGTATAATTTTCAAACCTCAATGACATAATACAGTCCTCAAAATAAGTAACTGACCAGGTAATAAATATATTCTAACTCCAATCGTTCTTTAAAAGCCCTGCACAAATTGATGAGGTGCTGGACTGTCCCTTAACATATCATGTGGGACAGATTGGCCAAAATAGATTATGGGTCGTTCTTTAAAAGCCCCGTCCAAAGATATATTACGGGTCGTTCTTTAATAGTCCCGTCCAAATTGTTAAGGTGTTGGACTGCCCCTTAATTGGGACTGAAGTTCAGTATCATGTGACAGGTCGGCTTAAATAGATTATGGGTCGTTCTTTAAAAGCCCTGCCAAAATTGATGAGGCGCTGGATTGTCCCTTAATATTGCATTGTGGGACAGGTTGGCCAAAATAGATTATGGGCCGTTCTTTTTGCATTGGGACATTATGGGTCGTTCTTTACCCCTTGATATTGCACAGGGACATATTTCGGATTGTAATGAGCCCCGCTGGGCTGTAGAAAAAAGATAGATTATGGGTCGTTCTTTAATAGTCCCGTCCAAATTGTTAAGGAGTTGGACTGCCCCTTAATATTGCATTGGGACTGGGTCGTTCTTTAGTAGTCCCGTCCAAATTGTTAAGGTGTTGGACTGCCCCTTAATATTGCATTGGGACTGAAGTTCAGTATCATGTGACAGGTCGGCTTAAATAGATTATGGGTCGTTCTTTAAAAGCCCTGCCCAAATTGATGAGGTGCTGGGACAGATTGGCCAAAATAGATTATGGGTCGTTCTTTAAACGCCCCGTCCAAAGATATATTATGGGTCGTTCTTTAATAGTCTTGTCCAAATTGTTAAGGTGTTGGACTGCCCCTTAATATTGCATTGGGACTGAAGTTCAGTATCATGTGACAGGTCGGCTTAAACATGTTAAATAGATTATGGGTCGTTCTTTAAAAGCACTGCCCAAATTGATGAGGTGCTGGACTGTCCCTTAATATTGCATTGTGGGACAGGTTGGCCAAAATAGATTATGGGTCGTTCTTTTTGCATTGGGACATTATGGGTCGTTCTTTACCCCTTGATATTGCACAGGGACATATTTCGGATTGTAATGAGCCCCGCTGGGCTGTAGAAAAAAGATAGATTATGGATCGTTCTTTAATAGTCCCGTCCAAATTGTTAAGGTGTTGGGCTGCCCCTTAATATTGCATTGGGACTGAAGTTCAGTTCAGTATCATGTGACAGGTCGGCTTAAATAGATTATGGGTCGTTCTTTAAAAGCCCTGCCCAAATTGATGAGGTGTGGACTGTCCCTTAACATTGCATGTGGGACAGGTTGGCCAAAATAGATTATGGGTCGTTCTTTAAAAGCCCCGTCCAAAGATAGATTATGGGCTGTCCAAATTGTATGTAGAATAACACCGCCCATTCATGAGGCAGCCCCTTAATATTGCATTGTTGGACGCCGCCCCTTATAATTATTAACGGCCGTTCGTCGTGTCCACCGTCGTCCGACTAGGTTGTCGATGGGTCATTTCATTTTAGTCCTGCTGTAATGGATTGACCTCTTGACCCTAGTGCGCCTGAACGGACTATAGTTATTTTATATTTAAAAACATAAAGAGTGATCTATTCTGGTAATATTACAATTGTTTAAACCAAAAATATATCTACACTCTATACTTTAAACACGAAAGGGTCATTCTATTACGGGGTCATTTCATTTTAGTACAGCTAGAATGGATTGACCCTGGTTCTAATGCGCCTAAACGGACTATATAAGTTGTGTTTATACTTTAAACATAAAGAGTGATCCATTCTGGTAATATAACAATTGCTTAAACCAAAAATATATCTACACTCTATACTTAATACATGAGAGGGTCATTCTATTATGGGGGTCGTTTTATTTTAGTAAACAGCTAAAATAATATGACTCCTTGGCTCTAATACGCCTGAACGGACTATATATATAAGTTGTTTTTATATTGTAAACATAAAGGGTGATCTATTCTGGTAATATAACATTTTTTAAACCAGAAAATATATCTACACTCTATACTTAAGACATGAGAGGGTCATTCTATTTACGGGGGTCATTTTATTTTAGTACATCTAAAATGGATTGACCCCTTGGCTCTAATACGCCTGAACGGACTATATAAGTTGTGTTTATACTTTAAACATAAAGGGTGATTTATTCTGGTAATATAACAATTGTTTAAACCAAAAATATATCCACACTCTATACTTTAGACATGAGAGGGTCATTCTATTATGGGTGTCAATTCATTTTAGTACAGCTAAAATAAAACGACTCCTTGGCTCTATATGCGCCTGAACACACTATACACACTCTATACTTAAGACATGAGAGGGTCATTCTATTACGGGGTCATTTTATTTTAGTACATCTAAAATGGATTGACCCCTTGGCGCTAATACGCCTGAACGGACTATATAAGTTGTTTTATACTTTAAACATAAAGGGTGATCTATTCTGGTAATATAACAATTGTTTAAACCAAAAATATACCTACACTCTGTACTTAATACATGCGGGGGTCATTCTATTACGGGTGTCGTTTTATTTTAGGACAGCTAAAATAAAACGACACCTTGGCTGTAATGCGCCTGAACGGACTATATAAGTTGTTTTTATACTTTTAAGATAAATGGTGGTCTATTCTGGTAATATAACAATTGTTTAAACCAAAAATATATCTACACTCTGTACTTTAGACATGAGGGGGTCGTTCTATTATGGGTGTCGTTTTATTTTAGGACAGCTAAAATAAAACGACTCCTTGGCTCTAATGCGCCTGAACGGACTATATAAGTTGTTTTTATACTTTAAACATAAAGGGTGATCTATTCTGGTAATATAACAATTGTTTAAACCAAAAATATATCTACACTCTATACGTTAGACATGAGAGGGTCATTCTATTATAGGTGTCGTTTTATTTTAGGACAGCTAAAATAAAACGACTCCTTGGCTCTAAAGCGCCTGAACGGACTATAAAAGTTGTTTTTATACTTTAAACATAAAGGATAATCTATTCTAGTAATATAACAATTGTTTAAACCAAAAATATATCTACACTCTGTACTTTAAACATGAGGGGGGTCGTTCTATTATGGGTGTCGTTTTATTTTAGGACAGCTAAGATAAAACGACTCCTTGGCTCTAATGCGCCTGAACGGACTATATAAGTTGTTTTTATACTTTAAACTTAAAGGGTGATCTATTCTGGTAATATAACAATTGTTTAAACCAAAAATATATCTACTCTCCGTACTTTAGACATGAGGGGGTTGTTCTATTATGGGTGTCGTTTTATTTTAGGACAGCTAAAATAAAACGACTCCTTGGCTCTAATGCGCCTCAACGGACTATATAAGTTGTTTTTATACTTTAAACATAAAGGGTGATCTATTCTGATAATATAACAATTGTTTAAACCAAAAATATATCTACACTCTGTACTTTAGACATGAGGGGGTCGTTCAGCTAAAATAAAACGAATCCTTGGCTCTAAAGCGCTTGAACGGACTATAAAAGTTGTTTTTATACTTTAAACATAAAGGGCCATTCTGGTAATATAACAATTGTTTAAACCAAAATTATATCTACACTCTGTACTTTAGACATGGGGTCGTTCTATTATGGGTGTCGTTTTATTTTAGGACAGCTAAAATAAAACGACTCCTTGGCTCTAAAGCGCCTGAACGGACTATAAAAGTTGTTTTTATACTTTAAACATAAAGGGTGATCTATTCTGGTAATATAACAATTGTTTAAACCAAAATTATATCTACTCTGTACTTTAGACATGATGGGGTCGTTCTATTATGGGTGTCGTTTTATTTTAGGACAGCTAAAATAAAACGACTCCTTGGCTCTAAAGCGCCTGAACGGACTATAAAAGTTGTTTTTATACTTTAAACATAAAGGGTGATCTATTCTGGTAATATAACAATTGTTTAAACCAAAAATATATCTACACTCTATACTTTAGACATGAGGGGGTCGTTCTATTATGGGTGTCGTTTTATTTTAGTACAGCTAAAATAAAACGACTCCTTGGCTCTAATGCGCCTGAACGGACTATAAAAGTTGTTTTTATACTGTAAACATAAAGGGTGATCTATTCTGGTAATATAACAATTGTTTAAACCAAAAATATATCTTCACTCTGTACGTTAGACATGAGAGGGTCATTCTATTATGGGTGTCGTTTTATGTTAGGACAGCTAAAATAAAACGACTCCTTGGCTCTAATGCGCCTGAACGGACTATATAAGTTGTTTTTATACTTTAAACATAAAGGGTGATCTATTCTGGTAATATAACAATGTTTAAACCAAAAATATATCTATACTCTGTACTTTAGACATGAGGGGGTCGTTCTAGTATGGGTGTCGTTTTATTTTAGGACAGCTAAAATAAAACGACTCCTTGGCTCTAATGCGCCTGAACGGACTATATAAGTTGTTTTTATACTTTAAACATAAAGGGTGATCTATTTTGGTAATATAATAATTGTTTAAACCAAAAATATATCTACAATCTGTACTTTAGACATGAGGGGGTCGTTCTATTATGGGTGTCGTTTTATTTTAGGACAGCTAAAATAAAACGACTCCTTATGCGCCTGAACGGACTATATAAGTTGTTTTTATACTTTAAACATAAAGGGTGATCCATTTTGGTAATATAACAATTGTTTAAACCAAAAATATATCTACAATCTGTACTTTAGACATGAGGGGGTCGTTCTATTATGGGTGTCGTTTTATTTTAGGACAGCTAAAATAAAACGACTCCTTGGCTCTAATGCGCCTGAACGGACTATATAAGTTTTTATACTTTAAACATAAAGGGTGATCTATTCTGGTAATATAACAATTGTTTAAACCAAAATTATATCTACACTCTGTACTTTAGACATGGGGTCGTTCTATTATGGGTGTCGTTTTATTTTAGGACAGCTAAAATAAAACGACTCCTTGGCTCTAAAGCGCCTGAACGGACTATAAAAGTTGTTTTTATACTTTAAACATAAAGGGTGATCTATTCTGGTAATATAACAATTGTTTAAACCAAAATTATATCTACACTCTGTACTTTAGACATGATGGGGTCGTTCTATTATGGGTGTCGTTTTATTTTAGGACAGCTAAAATAAAACGACTCCTTGGCTCTAAAGCGCCTGAACGGACTATAAAAGTTGTTTTTATACTTTAAACATAAAGGGTGATCTATTCTGGTAATATAACAATTGTTTAAACCAAAAATATATCTACACTCTATACTTTAGACATGAGGGGGTCGTTCTATTATGGGTGTCGTTTTATTTTAGGACAGCTAAAATAAAACGACTCCTTGGCTCTAATGCGCCTGAACGGACTATAAAAGTTGTTTTTATACTGTAAACATAAAGGGTGATCTATTCTGGTAATATAACAATTGTTTAAACCAAAAATATATCTTCACTCTGTACGTTAGACATGAGAGGGTCATTCTATTATGGGTGTCGTTTTATGTTAGGACAGCTAAAATAAAACGACTCCTTGGCTCTAATGCGCCTGAACGGACTATATAAGTTGTTTTTATACTTTAAACATAAAGGGTGATCTATTCTGGTAATATAACAATGTTTAAACCAAAAATATATCTATACTCTGTACTTTAGACATGAGGGGGTCGTTCTAGTATGGGTGTCGTTTTATTTTAGGACAGCTAAAATAAAACGACTCCTTGGCTCTAATGCGCCTGAACGGACTATATAAGTTGTTTTTTATACTTTATACATAAAGGGTGATCGATTCTGGTAATATAACAATTGTTTAAACCAAAAATAATCTACACTCTGTTCTTTAGACATGAGGGGGTCATTCTATTATGGGTGTCGTTTTATTTTAGGACAGCTAAAATAAAACGACTCCTTGGCTCTAATGCGCCTGAACGGACTATATAAGTTGTTTTTATACTTTAAACATAAAGGGTGATCTATTCTGGTAATATAACAATTGTTCAAACCAAAAATATATCTACACTCTGTACTCTGTACTTTAGACATGATGGGGTCGTTCTATTATGGGTGTCGTTTTATTTTAGGAGAGCTAAAATAAAACGACTCCTTGGCTCTAATGCGCCTGAACGGACTATATAAGTTTTTTTATACTTAATACATAAAGGGTGATCTATTCTTGTAATATAACAATTGTTTAAACCAAAAATATATCTACACTCTGTACTTTAGACATGAGGGGGTCGTTCTATTATGGGTGTTTTATTTTAGGATAGCTAAAATAAAACGACTCCTTGGCTCTATCTAATGGAGTATATTGTTAACCAAAAACATATCTACACTCTCTACGTTTACGTTTACTGGGCTTCCCAGAGCAGTCAGATTCAATTGCGCAACACTTCTTCATAATTAATTTCTGCCAATTAGAAATTACAAAAAAATATAATAAAAATAGTTATATAATCCCTACATGTACCGGGATTTTCATCGGTAAAGGCAACGAATTCCGACGGGGTCCACTTGTGAACTATGATACTGTAAAGGCGTTAAGACGGGTCCGGGAAAACGAACGAAAAGGAATAGGCCTATAGATTATTAGATTAGAAACGAAAACCACTCAGAAACTGCCACTTTCTAGCTTTTACACTTGTTTTATCCATTCCTATAGTTGCTACATCCATCCATACACCCCCATCACACCGGGCATCACACAGGCACACTAATAGCAATTATACAGTATAATTGCTACGCTTGTAGTCACTGCGTGGCAATCGGGATAGCTGCCTAGACCATTTTGGGCCATTTTAGAACAGCGCGCTTCTGCTTAGAAAATTTAATATATGTTTACAGGGGTGGAATCGGATTAAGATAAATAAATAAAAATATCTATAATGAAAGCATCAAAATCATTGCAGTATAATTCTAAATGAGATGATCGTCGTCGATTTCAAAATAATCAAAATAATTTCATAATGCCAAAATACGACTTATTATTTGACAATTTTCAATAGCGTAAATAAATTTCACCTCAATGATAAATCGACCAGTCCATGTAAACTTTGGGGTTGATGTCTTCCGGTTTACAGGGTCATTCATCCTTCATCCGTGTCATTTCGTGGTGTGTCGTCAACATCTGCTTGTAGTAGTTATATTACGCCTTCCTTCGGTCTAATCAATTGGCGTTAGCCTCCGCTGGGGGCGCACTACCAGAGTTAAAAGTGTAAACATACTCCTCATTACCCATCATGCAATATACTTCCTACTTAGTTTTCTGCGTACGGGGTGCCTACCGCAAAAAAAGTTATAGTGTAAAAAGGTAAAGGTAAAACAGGTATATCATAACCGTAGTTTAAGCTTTATTTTTCAGTATTGACTAATAACATGTCGAACATTAATAGGAACTTGGTAAGTCCAAATAGTCCTTCTCAGGACTCGGTAAGAGCAGTTATAACGACCGATAAACCACTCGCGACACACGCGGTTGGAATTGAAAATGAAGGGAGTGGAATTCCACAACCCGTCCTCATAACTCAGGATACGGTTCAACCTGAGCTGATGGTAGGTAGTAATGAGATTGTACAATCATCACACCATCCGATAGGGAGTCACGATGGAGATCATGACCACGACAAGAACTCTCGTATGCCTCTTGAAACGTCACGCCTGTCCGAAAGGAGCCGTGATTGTTATGATATCAGAGATGAGCCATGCCTTCCTAATAAAAGGAGCCATGACAGTTACAAACACAGTGAGGAAGATTCTGCACGCCTTTCCGAAAGGAGCCGTGAGGACAGTAGACATAGGGAATCGCGTTCCCGCAAACCTCACACTTTATCTCATTATTATCGCGAACAGGATCATGAGGATGCACGCCTCCCACCTCGGGGCCGTGAATACGATCATCGCAATCGTAAATCTCAAGATAGATACCATCACGAATCGGATAATGATCCGCGGGATTACGGGTATGATAACCGATCCGGTAGATCGCGTCATCGATCCCCTCCACCAGTGAGATACAGGAATCACAGTCCCAAACCAGATCACGGTTTTTCTGAACACCAGATGCATACTCTGGAAGACATGCAAAACCGACAAGCAAGCATGATACAGCAGTCCTTCAACGACATGCTACAACAGATACAGACAACGGGAAAGCGTCCCCGTCCCCCAAGTGAGTCCGACAGTGACTCAGGGTCTGAGGTTGCGTCTAACCCTTCACCTGCTAGAAAAAAGACTCACAATGAAGAATCTGACCAGTCTAAGGATGACGCTATGTCAGTTCACGCAGGCGACATGCATGATCTGGATGACACGGCAGAAAAAGCCAAAGAAATGAGCACGCCACAAACAGGAGACGTGCCACAACCAGATGAAACTGGTAACAATACCGCGATCAAACCGGCGTTGATAAATCCACACCAGGTGCCCAAAGGGGCATTGTTTGACGAGACGGTATTGACATGGTGGGGAGACCAGCGTACCCACGTTCTTGTAGAACAAAAAAAGGAAGAACTTCTGGGTGACTTGAAACCAGATCCATCGGTAGCGAAGTATTTCAAAGCACCTAACCTTCCACAATCAGTGAGAGAAAACATGAAAAAAGGCAGGATGTCTGCCTGGAAGGACGATAATTCCATCTGGTCGATACAGGAAGATTTCCTGAAAGCTTCAATCCCGCTTATTAAAGCCATAGAAAAGAATCAAGAGACTGGTAAACAGGATGACCTCTTGACCACCACGGGTAGCCTATTAGGCTCTGCCATTCAACGTTTATCCGTCTTCCGACAACGTCACTCAGAAACGTTCATCAAGGATGGATACTTGCGTAGTGTGACGCCATCTTTGTCATGCCTATACGGCGACGAATGGACTCAGAAAGTGGAGGAAGAAGAGAAGATCAATAAGGTGACCCAAAAGGTAGTGAAGACCTACAATAAGGACTATTCCTACAAGAAATATGACAACCAGGGTCAGAAAAAAGGCAAGACCTTTAATAATTCTTTTCGCTCCAACAAATATCAGAAAAATAGGACGCAACGAAAGAATAAGTCATCCTACCAACCAGAGCCTTATAATGCCTCTGGACATGCCTCGGGATATGCCTCAACAAACAAGGGATTCAACATCCCCAAACCATACCCTAACTCCAATGACAAGTTTCAACATAAGAACACAAAGCCATATGCTCCAAAAAACTAGGCAAAGTCTTACCGACCCCGATATCGGAACGCATCGATCCGATACACAGTTACGAGGAACAGTATGCTGGTCGCATAAGGTTTTTTCTCCCAGCATGGACAGAGCTTACGTCGGATCCATGGATCCTTCAAAACGTAACTGGGTATCGGATCGAATTTCTAAAGATACCAAATCAAATGGTGATCCCAAAACAAATATCAATGTCTCAAATTCAACATACAGCATGCACACAGGAAGTGCAGAAGATGATAACAAAAGGTGCAGTAAAAAAAGTCAGATCATGTCCGGGACAATTCGTCTCGACCATCTTTATTGTCAGAAAGAAATCCGGGGGTTACCGCCCAGTGATAAATTTAAAGATACTGAACAAATTTATCCACACTCGCCATTTCAAGATGGAATCCATACAAAGCGTAAAAGACCTACTTCAGGTCCAAGATTACATGACATCCATAGATCTAAAAGACGCCTACTTCATGATCCCGATCCACCCAGTAGACAGGAAATATCTAAGATTCCAATGGGACGGGGAACTGCTAGAATTCCAGGTACTCCCCTTCGGCCTAACCACAGCTCCCCGATTATTCACAAAAATGTTGAAGCCTGTGGTAGCCCATTTACGGCAGAAAGCCATGCGGGTGGTGATATACTTGGACGACCTAATACTTCTTGCAGTCTCCCACAAAGAGGGACTGAGTCAAACAAACTACATTCTAGAATTGTTTGCAAAATTAGGCCTAGTAGTGAACTGGGAAAAATCTCAGATAGTGCCCACGCAACAGATAACATTTCTGGGACACATAGTCGACACTCAAAAAATGACTCTGTCTCTTCCACAAGAGAAGGTGAGTGGTATAAAACAGTCATGTCACCAGTTAGTAAAACAAGGGGCAGTGATAGCCAAGAAACTGGCCAGCGTAATCGGAAAAATGACGGCTTCAGCGGAGGACGTCGTCCCAGCGCCAATTTTTTTCCGCGCCCTTCAGACCGACCTGATAAAATCAGTACACAAGGATCAAACATACGCGTCGACAGTCCAACTATCAACATCCAGTCTAGAAGAACTGACATGGTGGATAGAGTGTCTCGAACACTGGAATGGGAAGCCAATTTCAAACCCACCCCCCAAACTGACTATAATCTCAGATGCATCCATGATGGGATGGGGTGCTCACTGTCTCGGGAAGAGAGCAGGGGGACGTTGGTCGATAACAGAACAGCTTCAACATATCAACTACCTGGAGCTTCTGGCAGCTTATCTGGCACTGAAAAGCTTCGCCAAACACGAACATCATTGTCATATACTCCTGAAGTTAGACAACACCACAGCGTTGGCATATATAAGGCACAAAGGCGGTACACACACAGAGAGCCTGTCAAAATTAGCAATTCAACTGTGGCAGTGGTGCCTGAAAAGATCCATCACAATAACTGCTTACCATATACCAGGAGTAGACAATCAGATAGCGGATTACCAATCACGCGTGTTCAACGACAGGATCGAGTGGACACTCGACCCCCAGGTCTTCACTCATATATGCAGGCGGATGAACGTACACCCGACCATAGACCTGTTCGCAACCCGGGCAAACAACCAGGTCCGGAGATACGTATCCTGGAAACCAGATCCGGGAGCAGAGGCAGTGGATGCATTCTCCATAACATGGATGAACGAACTCGGGTATGCGTTTCCGCCCTTTTGTCTCTTGGGCCAGACCCTGAAAAAGATACAGGCGGAGAAAGCCGAAGCATTGGTGATAGCGCCAACCTGGCCTACACAAGCATGGTATCCACTACTTCTGCATTTAGCCATAGCTTCTCCGGTACTTCTACCGCCCAATCACAATCTCCTTATCCAGACACACTCGGGCGAAGTACACCCTCTGATTCCAACGTTACATCTAGCGGCATGGAGTGTCTCAGGGGCCGATTCAGAGCAAAGGGTCTATCGGAACAAGTTACTCAGGTCATGCTCGATAGCTGCAGATCTTCCACACACAAGCAGTATGAATCTGCCTGGAGGGCCTGGAGTGGCTGGTGTTATATTAGATCGCGTAATCCCATTTCAGCGCCTGTAGAACAAATCTTGGAATTCCTGGTACAATCTGAAGCCAGAGGACTAGCTTACCGAACGCTAGGTGTCTACCGATCTGCTATTTCACAATATCACGCATACATAGGAGGTAGGCCTATTGGTGAGCAAGCTGATATCATCAGACTTATGAAAGGATTTTTCAATAGAAACCCTCCTAGACCCAGATACACATGGACCTGGGACGTTGAACCAGTTTTAAAATTTCTCATCTCCTTACCTACATGGGAAGGCCTGCCCTTAAAAATGATGACCCTAAAACTTGTGTTAATTCTAGCATTAGTCACAGCAGGGAGGACATCCTCACTGGTCCACATAGACTTGAATCAGCTGTCCTATTCTGGAAGTGTGATTCGTTTCGTACCATCAAAAATGCAAAAACAGACCAGACCTAATTTTGCATTGAAATGCGTTGAGATCGAAGCCTTTGAGGATACTCGCATATGCCCGGTTAAGGCAGTCTCTGAGTATGTGAAAAAGACTAAATTACTCAGAGGAACGGAATCGCAGTTGCTTATTAGCTACATGAAACCTCATAAAAAAGTAGTTTCATCAACGGTGAGCCGATGGATTCTGGCCATATTGAAACTGGCCGGCATAGACACAGAGCGATTCAAAGCTCATTCAACTCGCGGAGCAGCAACGTCTGCTTCAGCAAAGGTAGGGGTGGCCACAAGTGACATATTAGCCACTGCAGGTTGGTCATCCGACTCTACCTTCTCAAAATTCTACCATAGAACTTCTGCCAATTCGAAGTTGGCAAAAGCTCTTCTTTCTACAGCTTCAAAATCGCCAATTGATTAGACCGAAGGAAGGCGTAATATAATTTAAGATTATGCAAAGGTACTTACCTGCAGTATAATCTGGATTATATTAGCCTTCCGTAGGGAGAATCAATTTCCCACCCAGGCATTCAGTCCCGGTAGGACTATTACCCTATGCCCATGATTCTCCCTACAAAAGATGGGGTCGGTAGACGCCCATAAAATTTTCTTGGCCCTACTATGATGGTGGGCCTACATGTATATATGTTACAATTCATAGTTGTGTTCACAGTTCAGTAGAATTTGTTAGACACAACAACCTTGCTTACAATTTATTGTTGTTGTTTGTTTGTTTTTTAAAAAAAAAAAATTAATCATTACCCACTAGTTATTTCTTTTAAAGAGGAAGTATATTGCATGATGGGTAATGAGGAGTATGTTTACACTTTTAACTCTGGTAGTGCGCCCCCAGCGGAGGCTAACGCCAATTGATTCTCCCTACGGAAGGCTAATATAATCCAGATTATACTGCAGGTAAGTACCTTTGCATAATCTTAAATTTGCGGGGATTCTACTATTACATAATAATATTCACAACACGGTCTTGTTGGTTTGCCTGACATCACATGATCGTTACAGATAGAAGTCGTACAGCTTCAGGTGTGGCTATTTGAAGAGTAAGAATAACCGATCTGCGTTTCTTTGGTAAGCTTATTATTTTCAATCAAGCTACAATTTACAAAGTTAAGTACATGTATCATTGTACAGTCATCAAAAAAAGTAACTATACAGGTAATAAATGGGCTTCTAACTCTTGACTTAAATATATATCCTACCTAAAAATATTACATTATAAAGTTATTGAGAAGTTTGTCTTCTTTAATATGAGATATTGCACGCTAGGATCGGGTTATTATTGAGGAAGTGGCACTCAAACATTTAAGGAGAAGTCAGATTTTCATTTTCACATTTTTATTTTCTACTCGCGGACCAATCTACGGGTACCTTATTGATTACCGGTAGTGCAATTGGGGGATGCATGCGCAGGTTGGACAGTCGGCCGCATTGTTCCGATGGATCAATACGACACACACACGCTACCTGTCATTCTCTCACCCGTGTTGAAATGTAAAATGTGAATTTGAAATTGTGACTTTCCCTTACATTTTGGATTGTCGCTTCTTAAATATTCAACCGATCCTAGCGTGCAATATCTCATATTAAAGAAGATAAATTTCTCAACAACTTTATGATTTAATATTTCTAGGTAGGATATATATTTTTAGAGTTAAAAGTACATTTATTACCTGTATAGTTACTTTTTTTGATGACTGTATGTTAGTTGTTTGTTACTGTAACATACTCTGAACTTTGAGTTGGAGAGAATGTGTTAAAAGATTGTAGTCCTTCCTCTTGGATGTTGCCAACAACTTGTTTGGAAGACTGTTCCACTGTAGCTGTATGGATGAAACTTCCGTCTAAGGCTAAGCAACAAGTTCTGGCAGGCGCCGGGCGGCAATGAAAGGGCATCAGATCTGCAGCCAGCAGGGAGGTCACGCTGCGTGTCAGATTTTGTTATACGCAAGAAAACAATGGAGTCTCAGTGACTGCAATATTTGTTAGAAATAGCTTCGGAAAATGGTCTATTTGGGCATCTCAAAAACTGAGAAACGTGTTAAAAATCATGTAGAATTTTAGAGGAGGGTCATTAGCATCTGCAGAATGGTAAAATGTATAGTATTAAACACGTTTTGTGACCATATTTATGTTGTAAAATGTTGGAAAATTCACGTTTTGAAAATCTGTGGTCTTCGAAATTACAGGAATCCTAACTCATTCTAAACCTCACCTAATCATAAAATGAACCCTCGTCTACAAAAAAGTCCATGTACGTATTGCTCTATCTGCTTGGAGATAGCGAAGACCACGCAAACATCATAGCTTCATACAACGGAATGAAATCCGCCATAGAGATTACATAGCGAAAATCGTAGAGATTTGCACTGCAGTCCTCTGTGTAGGGAGTGTTGACAAAAGCAAGGTCGTTTGGCTATTGTGTTTGTGCATGTTTGTGACGACTGACCCCGTTTAACAATCTTCATAGCTTTCATATAGGGCTTGGGTGACCTAACTATTGACTGATCTGGCATTGCAACACTTGAACGCGTAGCACGACGATGAACATGTGGTGTGGGGAGCAATGCTGCTAAATCTTGTGGGCAGTGGTTGGTGTGCATTTTGTACATTTCTAGCACTACAATTTCCCCATACTTTGGTGGGGGAAAAAAACCCAAAAAACCACCAATGTATGGGTTTCCTGTACTATAATCAAAACAAAGAATTCTCGATAAAAACATTTATTCCAGTCACGCCAGCGTTCATCTAAATACTGAACGCAGTGTGATGAGCTCTTGACAACCACGCCGCAACACGATCGGGCGTAATTTACGTAATTGTCCAATCACGCAGCGTGGGGTCTTGTTGATTAGGGCCGCGATTGGTCAATTACCTTTTTGTTTACAAGAACGTCACACCTTCCAATTTTAATGCGCCCTTGCCACACGATTGACGCGGTCACACACAATACGCCCCAGTCACACTGAGGAATCGTATACGATTTGATCGAGAATTCTTTGTTTTGATTATAACAGTATTGTTGGCTATTAAGCTCTCTCGATGTCAATGACCTCCAGATATTAATTTTCTTCTCTTATATTTTTGATGTTATTCTCTATGTTTGGGTGTTTATCTTATTCCTGTCCCACGCCACCTTCATTGGCTTTTTTACTAGCCCAATTGTGTTTACTTGTATTTTTGATTATTTTCTGAGTTGCAGTGAACCAATTGGTTGGCTCATAGCTCTGTTGAGAGTTACCCGTTTGATTTGTAATCACTCAGTACATTAAATTTGTTAATGTCTGTTGGGCTATTGTTCACATTTGCTCTTTATACAAACGAAGAAGAAAAAATCCTGAAAAATTTAATGGGACTCCTCACAGCTTTGAGCCAGTGCCACCCCTGGACTTTGGGGGGGGGGGGGGGGGGGTCCTTGTTTTATTGAATTTTGATTGCATGAAAATACACCATAAACAAATAATTAAGATTTTTATTTATACATTGATATGGAACAGTTTGTGCACAATCATCAAAACGCTCTTTCCTTTTTGGCTTAATTACATTCAGCATGGCGTTTTGAAATGTCCCTAAACACTTTGAGTTGTGATACCAGATTGTGAATGTGTTCACGAAGTGTCTTGTCTGGATCTTTGCATTAGCTATCTAGGAGTGTAACATCTATCGGCTTTCCAAAAATATGCAAGAAATTTATGTTGACTTGTATCAAGTTCGTCAAAGATGAACAACAAACGGTATAGTGCAGGGCTCGAATTACAGGAAGGCCTCATGGCCTCCCGTGCCCCTTGACCTGGTCTTGGTGCCCTCAATTTCAAAGCATTCTTTAGCATACATGTAGTGGCCTCTGGTGCAAATTAATTCAAACAACCTGCCAACACAGGGTGTATCAAAAAAATTAGGACACTTTTTGATGATGGTTTAAAGCCTTGTTAATTCACTGAAGCATGACCAACTTTTATTTCAATGTAAAGTACAACCGATAAAGATAAAATCCTGAAGAGATGAGAAAAATCCATCATTAATTAAGGAAATTGTGACCTATTAGACAAGGCAATCTATTTTTTAGTATGTACAATGGTTATTCACACAGTAACAGTAAAGTAACATGAACGCACACACTATTTATGCCAATTCTACTACTTATCATGCTAATGAACCATCTATAGGCCTACAGTGGGTTTGAGAACTTTTTTAATTTGCACAGAATATGCATGCATCTGATTTATGGATTATTTAGCCAAACTAATCTTTGCTATTGACTGATAGATTATTTTCTATGTTTATAATTATTGTAACGTATTGAAACGTAAACCATGTTATTTACTGGTCTATACATGTAAATCCCATTGTACAAACCAGTAAATGACATGCTTTACGCAAATTATGCTAGTTTTCTTATTTTTCATCGGATTGATCTCATATTTTCAGGATATCATGATAATTAATTGGGCTTTACATTGAGACTAAATTGGTCATGGTCCAATGATTATAACAAGTATTACAGCGTCATGAAAAAGTGTCCTCATTTTTGTTGATACATCCTGTACATGGTGAATCAATCGTATTTCAGGCTTGTAAAACACATCCAGCATAATTATAAATGGTGTCTGTCATAATTGTTGAAACTGTTTATTTGTTTTGTTTTCCGCTAACCTATATAGAACTACCTTTAGCCTTGATCAAATCTCCCCAATTGTGAATCATGAGTGCCGCCTATGAAGACTTGGAAGCCGGCGGTGAAGGAGGAGGATTTGAGTTTTCAGATACAAGTATCCGACATGGTATGTAGTCAGGGCCGGGGGAGAGGGGGGTAGGACCTACTCAATTTATTTTTGACAGGGGTGTCATTTTCCGCTGGAGGCTTAAATCACAGGTTGCAATTTTAGAGGTATTTTACCTTGAATCCCAGGACTCACTTTTAGAGGTATTTTTACCCAGCACAAATCTGACCCCATGTTTAGGGATTTAGATTTCACTGCAAATTATGAACGTTTACTTTTGGACAACCTAAAAGTAAACTCAAAAGTAAACGCAATACTAAACACTTATGTGAGCCAAACAACTAAGCTGTTTTCCACCCAGCCTCTAATCAATAAGTGTCCCATTATATCACAGATAGTGGAAACATCTGTAATTATATTCACTCACTTGGAGCATGCTTTGAGGTCAATTGGGTGCAAAATGCAAGAAACATTTAGTTTTGCGTTTACTTTTACGTTTAGTTTTGTGTTTAGAATTGCGTTTACTTTTGAGTTTACTTTTAGTTTGTTCAAAAGTAAACGCTCATAATTTGCAGTGTTTTTTGAACCAATTATAATCGCAAATACTTACTTCCGCAAGAAAAAAGGCAAGTTGTGGACATATGTCAGCCCAGGCGGCAACAAACTACAGCTGGACTACATCCTTGTCAGGCGGAAATGGCGAAACAGTGTTCTGAATTCTGAAGCATATAACACCTTTGCTAGTGTGGGATCTGACCATAGAATCGTCTCTGCTCGTATCCGATTAAGCCTCAGAAAGAGTAAAATCATCAAACGGCAAAAGCAGTACGACTGGAAGCTACTTACAACTGATAATGATCTGCAAGTCAAATTTAGCATAGAGGTGCATAATAGGTTCCAACACCTCCAGGATGAATTAGAAACTGCATCTGAGAAATATTCCAGATTCATCAAAGCCACTCAAGATGCTGCAGAGGAAGTGATTCCTGTGAGGAAAAAAGAGAAAACAACCTACTTCTCAAATGACGCCTCGGTATCAAGGGCGAGATCACAAATTGAAGAAGCGTATGCAAAATACCAACTGGACACTAACGACGAGGAGAATTGGAGAAGTTATAAGGAGGCTAAGAAGAGCCTAGGGGAGGCTTATGATCATGTGATAGAGGAAGACCTTACCAATAAGCTTAGAGAGGTAGAAAATGCCCACATAAACTGCAAGCATGGTAAGAGTTGGAAACTGATCAACAAAATATCAGGAAGATTGACTACAAGAAAGGGTCAAATCAAAGGATCCACACAAAAGGAGAGACTAGATAATTGGTATACTCATTTCAAAAATCTACTTGGGAGCCCACCACACATAAGTAATGAAGATGAGGAAATTGCCCCAATAGTATCAAATCTCAGCATAAAAGAAGGACCCTTTGACTTGGAGGAATATGTAAAGGCTAAGAAGGCACTCGTAGAAGGGAAAAGCAGTGGGGAAGATGGTATCACACCTGAAATGCTCAAAAGATGTGATTTTGATAAAATCATTCTGGACTTCTGCAATGATGCCTTGCTGAATGGGAAAAAGCCAGACCAATGGTCTATTCTCAACATAATAATTAATACCAATACCAAAATCAGGTGATCTCAGCTTGGGAGGCAACTACCGTGGAATAAGTCTGAGCTCAATTGTTGCCAAGCTATTCAACAAGATGATACTCAACAGAATCAGACCTGAGCTCGACATCCACCTGAGAGCTAATCAAAATGGCTTTAGAGTTGGACGCACCACAGTTGGCCACATTCTTGCCCTCCGAAGAATTATTGAGGGAATTAGATCAAACAACCTGCC
The DNA here is from genome assembly GCA_035610835.1 of Ophiura sarsii. NCBI lineage: Eukaryota > Metazoa > Echinodermata > Ophiuroidea > Amphilepidida > Ophiuridae > Ophiura > Ophiura sarsii. The sequence goes on from CM069456.1 coordinate 1,833,125, forward strand.
AGCCATCATAACCTTTATTGACTTCAAGAAGGCGTTTGACACAATACACAGGGGACGAATGCTGCAAATTCTGAAGGCCTATGGTATACCTGAGCAGCTTACAAATGCGATTGCAGAAATATACAAGGACACCAAGGCAAAGGTTATATCACCTGATGGGGAAACAGAGGAATTTGAAATACTGGCTGGAGTACTACAAGGTGACACCCTGGCTCCATATCTCTTTGTCATTGTTCTCGACTATGCCCTAAGAGAGGCCATAGATGGCAAAGAAGAAGAGCTAGGATTCCGCTTAACAAAAAGACGCAGCAGACGAATAGGACCAACCACAGTTACTGATCTTGACTTTGCTGACGACATTGCACTGTTGTCTGAAGAAGTATCTCAAGCGCAATCACTACTTAACAGAGTGGAGACTTCGGTGGGTAAAGTTGGGCTCAAAATGAACGCTGCAAAAACAAAGTACATGTCCTTCAACCAGAAGCATGTACCTGTAATCACCGCAAGCGAAGGTATGCGTCTTGACAAAGTGGAGGACTTCAAGTACCTTGGAGCCTGGATGAACAGTACTGAAAAGGACATTAAAACACGTAAAGCAGCTGCATGGAGAGCTTGTGGCAAACTCAGTCAGCTATGGAAGGCCAAATCACTATCCATAAAGCTCAAAGAAAGATTGTTCATAGCTACAGTAGAATCAGTCCTCCTCTATGGATGTGAGTCATGGACAGTCACCCCAAAGCTTAGTAAACAGCTGGACGGATGTTACACTAGAATGCTTAGAACTGTGTTCAACATCAACTGGAGACAGCATGTGACAAATAAGGACCTGTACGCGGATATGCCCAAAGTCTCAGATAAGATCAGGGAGCGTAGATCTAGATTTGCAGGACACTGCTTCAGAGGGTCCAATGAGCTGGTCTCCAAACTCATACACTGGATACCTAAACATGGAGTGAGAAAGCGTGGTAGACCAGCCCTAACCTACATTGACATACTGAAGCGTGACACAGGATTGCAGGTAGAAGAAATCAAGACAGCTATGTTGGAAAGGAAGATTGGGAGAAGCATCGTGGTTCGGGAATATCACCCGCCATAAGTCAAGTAAGTCAAGTTGAACCAATAAAAGCGACCCATTAGAGTGACAAAATGTGAGTACCTCCCCAGTCAGGGTGGCTCAAAATAAGTGAGGAGAGCAGTGAGCTCAGAGGTTATCAACTTTCATTTTGTTTTGGTATAGTTGAGCTGCACAGAAAGCATCAAACCTAGGGTCTTGAGAACCTGCCAAATTGCCATAATTGGGGTCGGGGGGGTGTGTTGGTGAAGTGGTTTTCTTTGGACTAAAATTTTATCAATCACCTTGTGCAATATTGCTTTCGTGGGAACTGCATTTAAGCTAAATTTGAAGCTACAATGGGACTAAAGATTTCACACATTTGTGATTTTTGATTGAAGTGAAACATGAGCACTAGAGAAATGTGGGTCTTAGGGAACTGCCACTTGCCATGCTCAAAAAGGTGAGTCTTCAGTGCCACACTCATACCTATGGCTCACCACCAACCCTACCCTCTCGGCAAAATTAGCTACTGTTTATGAGGGGCAGAACTTTGATGAGAATCTGAGAATCCATTCTTATTCTCCCTAAGAATCTAAGATGCACACAATACATACCTACAAGAATTCAAGTTGAATAAACATAGCAGGGTTCTAGCTACAGTGGGCGGCACTGGGCGGGGCCGCCCGGCACTGACAATATCCACCCGGGACTTGGGGTCAAAATGGGCTGTGCGCCTGGCACTCTATAAAAAAAGGTTTTACAAAAATGTTGGGGGGTAGATTTTTTAACAATTTGTGGATAAAATCATTAAACTGCCTCATAAAACAAGAAATTATGTGGCAGGAACCCTCAAAGTGCATTTAAAAACCCTAAAAAGACATTAAGAAGGCCTCTGGATCCCATGCCATGATCCACTGCACTTCGTTCGCTACACTTTCTCCGTTCGCCATCAGTAAATTTATCCGGCACTAAAATGGTCCTGGCTAGAACCCTGAAACATAGATAGACACAGATTCCTGATAAATCCTTTTCAATTATCTCAGCAGATTCTAGCAATCTAGGATAATCTTTTGAAATGCCAACTTGCTTTTTTTAAATCAATCAATTCAATCAATTGGGTCGCTGCAACTCAAAATATGCATAATACAGGGTGAGTCAAAAAGAAGTTGTACGGGAATGAATATTTGATTAAAAATAGACCAAACGAATTTGGCAAACCAATGAGGTACGTATTCAAAGAGCTACTTATTCCGCTCATATGACAAAAGGAATTATTGAAATCGATCAGCAAATTTTGCCCCTCCCCCAAGCTCTCAAAAAATGTATTTTCGGAACTCCCCACCCCCTCTCAATCAAATTTCTGACTCGGCAGCACATTTCCCCAAAAACGACCGACCGACCCTACATGAGAGGTCCGTTTGCCCTTAGGCAAACAGACCTCTTGGGCGGACGAACCTGTCAAGTAGGGTCGGTCGGTCAAGCGATTTTTTTAAAATAAAAAAAAAAGTTTAATTATATTTGTTACTTAAAATGTCACAAAAATCTGCAAAAACCAGGATTTTCGGCAAAAAAACGGCTGATTTTACATGATTTGAGAAGAATATATATATTTTTTTTTTATTAATCAGGATTGTGGGTATATAAATAAGATGTTGCTGTAAATATTTAAAATATTTCAAAAACCCATTTGGCCAACTTCCTCAGTGATGGCTTATTTAGTCCACTTGCTTTTTCCGCAATAATTGTTTTCCTCGTTCTAAGGATGCATTGATGGGAGAAGTGAATCAAACATGTGATTAAAAATACCCTTGTCCCAGATGATTATTTATGGTCTCTCTCCTCCTGATACAGGCAAACGGACCTTTCAGGTATAGGTCAGTTATAGTCAGACATTCCCCCCCCCCTTTTTTTCTCTCAAAATAATTGGTAATTTTTGGTGAATTTTCAACAATTTTCAAATATTTCACAAATTTTCCAAATGGTGGGGGGGGGGGGAGGGACGGACTCTATAAGTATGGGTAAGTCAAGCCCGTAGAACAGAGGGTTTCTTTGTCGCCTTAACAGTAACAGGCATGAGAATTTTCAGTTTTTAAACTGTATTCAGGTTTTTTTATGGTCCAAATTCCCGCACTTTCATTTAATTTCAGGCTGTTTTTGGCCTTTTTAGCCCGATTTCATGCACATTTTCAGTTTTTAAAGTTTTTTTCATGTTATTTCATTCTCAAGCCTGCAGTAAAGCTTCATTGATCCATCTATTTTGCTATTATTTCCAACCAGGGATGGAAATAAGACCCGCCCATAGCGGGTAACTTTCGTGTCGGGCGGGTGAAGATGCAAAGGTACCCGTCCGACTGGCGGTAACATTTTTGAACCTCAATGTGTATGTAACAGTAAGTTCAGAGTAATTTCATCATCAGTTGACTGAGGAGATCAGGTTGATAGGAGATTAAAGAGAGTATTAAATTGATGAACATGATGAACGAGGAGCTGTTACGGGCTAGGGTTACAGTGGAACATTGTACAATAAAGACAAAAACATTTTATCATCATTTAAAAGTAGTCTTGCTCTTAATTGTTTGCTGCAAAATATTATGAAAAAATCTTGGGCTGGTGGAATTTTTGTCGGGCAGGTAAATTCTGTGAGTTACCTGCCCGACTGGCTAGTTGAAAAAAATCTGAAGTTCCACCGCTGTTTCCAACTGAATCCATCGGGTATTTCTGGTAGTTTTGAAATAATTTTAGGACTTGTTAATTTGGTTATGCTTTATTTTATAAAGTGTATAAAACATAATTTCAGTGTTATTTTTTTATTATCCATTATATCTTTTACAGGTTTTATACGTAAGGTATATGCCATTCTCTCTGTACAGTTAGCCATCACGGTGGGAATCATCGCAGCTTTCGTTTACTCGTAAGTTTCCTCTTTTCCCAAGTATCGGTTTTGTTCGTCTAATGTTAAGCCGTCTAAATTTTCTCCACTTTTCAACTTTTTAATCCCTGCTTTATCCTGCAACCGACCGGGTAGCGCTCTTACACATTATACAAGAGTACCATATATCGCTTAATACAGAACAATATAAAAACAGTGTTAAAAATCACTTGCACTATAACGGTGGAATAAATGAGTTTTAACATCTTCTTAAATTGAGTCAGTGATGAGGTATGCCTGATCTGTTGCGGTAAATTGTTCCACCAAAGTGGACCTGAGGCATAACACCCCTTCTTGGTTGCAGCGAGACAAGTTTTAGGTTTAGTAAGAATCTGATTGGTTTTTTTGTCAGAGGCAGAAAACCACTTCTTTTAGGAATATATATTAAGGTCCTTAAGATAAAAGAGTGAGCTGTCATTGAAACATTTATATACAATAGACAAGATTTTGAACCCAATGTGCGTTTTAACAGGCAGCCAATGTAACTTGTTGAGAAGAGGAGATGCATGATCACATCACTTAGCATTATAAATGAGTTTGGCTGCTCTATTTTGGAGACGTGGAAGCCGTTTGATATCCTTCTCAGAAAATCTATGCAAGAGAAAGTTAGAGAGTACCGTAATTAATCACATCTGTTCATAACTTAAAGGCAACAAGTTTGAGAAATTGTTGCCTTTTTGTCTTAAAATGTATATTTGTACAGACCTGACTGGAGCAGGTGCTGTCTTCTTCTAGAAGGCATTTGTCTGTTGACCCTACAACTCTGATGGCACAATCATGGTCATTAAATTGAATCACAAATGCATTGGTTGGTTTGAAATAGCACCCGCCTACCAGCCATAGATTCAAAAGTATCGACCGATTAGTGGGTAACATTTTTCAAGATGCAGTGTTGTGAGTTACACAGGCTGGTGGAATTTCTGTCTGGCAGGTATTTCTGTGAGTTACCTGCCCGACTGGCTGGTTAACAAACATTTTGTGTACCATATTGTCCCTATTAAGCGCCCAAGACCTTAAAAGCGCCCACCCCTATTTTTCTCAATGACTACCAACAAACAATCCCTTATAAGCACCCACCTTTTCAAATGGTCAGCCTCCTCAAATGACCACTTGTACATTTCATTTAGTACATGAAATGGTCATCCTCCTCAAATGACCAATTGTACATTTTCGTTAGTACGTCAAGTGGTCAGCCTTCTCAAATTACCACTTGTACATTGTATTTAGTACATCAAATGGTCAGCATCTTCAAATGACCATCAAATGGTCAGCATCTTCAAATGACCAGCATCTTCAAATGACCACCCAAAATGACTTTGCTAACTGCCCTGGGCGCTTAATAGGGATAATACGGTACATGTATGTTCCAAGGCTACACAAAATATATTTCAATCCTTCTTTACTGCTTAAACGTTTTCTTACATGTATATTTTGTTTACAGAGAATCTATTAAGGACTACGTTCTTGTGAATGATTGGGTTTTCTGGACTGCATTGTAAGTACATTTGAAAAGTGCCAGGGGGGACACTCAACTCATGTATGAAATGTATACCTGTATAAAAGTTGAAACCCTGGTACATTCTATGCATAAATATGTTAAAATGCCATGTTTTGGTCAAAATCGTGTGACAAACCCACAGAAATATATATCAAAATTGCACATAGTAAAATTGCAATATAATTTACACATCCAAAATGAACTATCCATCCTTATTCAAAACATTCTCAGTCCATATATCCCACAATGCTCGGCTCTTAACACGTTGTGATTGCATGATAACTTGTTGTAGTGTAAAATATTTTGCTATTGTACAGCGCCTTGCGGTGTATTTGTAAGGCGCTTTAAACTGCGTTATTATTATTACTAGCGGCACGCCTGTCCTTTGGGCGGGCTCCCACTAGTAAGTAGGGCTTACCAGATAGAACCCCTACAAAATGAAGAAACATTGTAAGTGTTGGAAATTGTATCACAAAATTGTTCAGGGGATATTGTTGTGGAATTCACAAAATACAATTATTACACACAATTTTGTCCCATAACCTAACTCGAAATCACCACACGGCAACAGATTTCTTTTCCGACCCCAAAATTCACCAGAAAGGTCACCCCGACCTCCCGGGATTTGAACCATGGACCTCCAGTACCAGGGCCCAGATCCTAGCCACTACACTACGTCTGTCAGTCGACACTCGGCGAGTATATTCGCCTCGTTATATAGCCTGGGTCCGTTTTGTAGCCAAAAAACCTGCACGCCGGGTTATAAAAACATTTTTTCCGCACAGTTGCCGTGTGGCGTAGTAGAGTTAGGGTTCATAAATCCTTATTCTATCCTGGCAGTTTTATTGTTGTTTTTTATTTTCAGTGCCTTAACTTTTGTTGTTATCATTGCCTTATCATGCGGAGGAAACTTAAGACGGACTTTCCCCATCAACATTATCGCGCTGTTGATATTTGTAAGTATTTGTCATACTCAGGGGCGTAGCAAGGTACCAAAAAATGGGGCGGCCATTTATGTTGAAATCTGTACAGGTAATTGAGCTGGTACCACCTACGCGGTGCCCGAGCTATGCTCGGACAGGGGGCATCTGAATTAGAACATTTTTCAATTTTCGAACTCATTTGGTGCGATCTGGTGTATACTTTTGACCAACATTTTATCGAAAAGCCACCTCTTCATTTCCAATAACTATTTTATTTTTTATCCATGCACGAAAGAAGTTGAGCACAACTGATATATTCTTGAATAAAGTATACATGGTTTAAAAGCTCGAACAGGAGGGAGGATGTGCCCCCCCCCCCCTCAGAATTGGATTTTTTTTTTTTTCAATTTTCAAACCCATTTGGTGTGTACTTTTGACCAATATTTTATTGAAAAGCAATTCCCCCGTTTCTTCTTTTTTCTTTTTTTTTTACCCTTCTTTTTTATCTTTCTTTGCCCGGTTGCGATGTGCATGTTCATACTTATCCTCAACACTCCAATGGGAAATCCATCTTGCCTCCAACTATAGTCAGTGATAGATTTTCGTGAACAAATTTGCATAGCAAATTGTTTTCAAATTTCGACCGTTTGTTAAAAATGATAAACTGTTACATTGAAATCCATACATTTGTAATATAAAACTGTTATACACTTTTCAGATTGTATAGCAAATTCTGCAAAGTGTGGAGCATTTAGTGTTGCAACACTGGGTAAATCGTACCCTGCCTATAGTGAATCAAAGGGTATTTTTCTCAAATAAAACATCTCAACTGATAGTGCACACACTTCACTCATGATTTAAAACACACATATATTAAACATACTCGCCTAATACGGTATATGGGGATGTGCCGCTCTAATTGTTTGCTTTTTTGCAAAACAAAATCCTACATGGGTATGATTGTGTGCTGTTTTTGCAAAAATTGGGCCAATTTTCCATATAATTTGCGAAAATTTGATCTATAATGAAGCGAAATCCATAGAAATGGGTACCATATTTTAAAGAATCACCCTTAGAAATGGGTAGGGGTTTTGAATCTCCAGCCGCACACCTCTAACCAAACCAAATCCGAGTACCCACCCCCTGGGGAAAAAATCCAACAATTTTCCCTCAAAATGGCAAATTCTAGATGTGTCATGTTTATAGAATGGACAACTTTAATTTGTCAAGAACGAATGGCTGAATGAATTATATAAAATCTAATAAACTGCAAGAAGATTCATTTTGTAGGTTGCCTTTGACCTATATACGCCATGTAGAGAGGAATCAATTAATTGTTTGCTGCAAATATGCCTACATTTGTTGGCATAACATTTCACATTTGGTTAAATTCTTACAATTTTTCATGTTGATAAATTCACTATTGTGCTTTTATGTTCTCTCTATTGATCTGATGTTACAAACCTATTTCTGCATTCTTGTTTCCACATATTTATTGGTGCATAGAAGGTGGGAAAATAGATATGGCATACTGTAAAAGTGGAAATGTTCACGCTACATTTATTTTCGCGCTCAAATCAGCAAGCGCAAAAATTAAAACACGCGAATATATTCATTTTGTATGAAGGTCTATGCATGGAAGCTCAAAATCGCGAAAATAAAAACAAGCAAAATTGTTCAAAATGTGCAATGCGCAAAGATTTACACGCGCGAACATTTCCACTTTTACAGTAGTGTCCTCTTTTTCAGTCTCTCAGAAATCATTATCAAATAATGTTACTTAGCAACCAGAACTGCATAATGTCGTACAAAATGTGTTTACAGCGTAAGGCAACAAAAAAAGCAACCTTGGTCTACGGACAAATAGCCCTCTCTGGTTGGGTTGGTTGGTCTGGCTATTTTTCTTTTCTATTTCTATTTCCCCTTAAAAATAACACACACAAATTACAAAAAATTGTAAAGAATAGCAATTTTTTTGACAAACTAAACAATTTCTAAAAAATGGGTCAGTCTAGCTGGCCCGTAGAACAGTTTTTTTGGGATTTTGTCGACAAGGGATTCAATTCAATTATGAACATTCTTTTAAAGTGTGTCAAATAAGATATGCAGTAATTACTGAAACATTAAAACTTGAAGAATAGCCGAGACTTGGGCACCTTTTTTGATAGTAAAAATTACATTTTTATGTAAGACATTAATCAGCCAATATTTTTCAAACCGTCTGTCTCATCATTCGCCATTTTTTTCTTCTTCTCAATTAGATGTTGCTTTAAGCAATTTTATTGAGTATTAATTTATATTTAGATTTAGATTAGATAGATCATAGTCAAATGTAATTATTCACATTGGATCCTAAATAGTTGAAATGGGGATGTAGAAGCCAGATAAACAATCAAACATTAACCAAATCTGTTCAAGTACACTCATCAATACAGATTTACATGGATGGATTATTCTATCCACCAGTTGCAAAATATTGATTAATAATTTACATAAATGCCAATAGCTTGGGTTCAGGAGCCAGGGTTCATCCGGGGTTACCAATAAATATCTCCGAAAGAATATATTGCAAATAATTTGAACTTAATTAACATATTTTGTATACATAGTGTTACCAAATTATCTTACCAAGGAGTTATTATATTAACTATTAGAGGATATTGATTATGCTTTCTCATGTTCTTGTCTTTTTACAGACAGTGATCATAAATAAGAACGCTGTCTATTTGTTCTGGTTGTAACAGTTACTTTAACTTTATTCAACTCCAACGATGATCACGGTCTGTAAAAAGACAAGAACATGAGAAAGCATAATCAATATCCTCTATTATTATTATTATTATTATTATTATTATTATTATTATTATTATTATTATTATTGTGATCATTGTTGGAGTTGAATAAAGTTAAAGGAACTGTTCAGGGTTCTAGCTACGGTGGGCGGCACTGGGCGGGGCCGACCGGCACTGACAATATCCGCCCAGCACTCAAAAAGAAAAAAGTAAAGACAATTTGTGGATAAAATCATTAAACTGCCTCATAAAACAAGAAATTATTTGGCAGGAACCCTCAAAGTGCATTAAAAAACCCTAAAAAGACATTAAGAAGGCCTCTGGATCCCATGCCATGATCCACTGCACTTCGTTCGCTACACTTTCTCCGTTCGCCGTCAGTAAATTTACCCGGCACTAAAATGGTACTGGCTTGAACCCTGGAACTGTTACAACCAGAACAAATAGACAACGTTCTTATTTAACTATTAACTATGATAACTCCTTGGTGTTACCTATGTTTTTATTGTGCAGGTATACAAAAACATGGTGATTCCTAACACACAATCTGGAACATTTCAAATTAAATATTTTTATTTATTTTCTCTCAAATATTTACAAAAACAACAGTTATCGTTTCATATAAAACGAAGTTGTTTGCAAATAATTAGTCTAGCTCTTCGAACAGGATCTCTTTTATCAAATTAAAGGTAGATGTTCCGATTTTCAACTTGAAGTTTTCTATTCTACATGAAAAGGTCATCCTTAAAAAAGTCGTGTTCCAAAGTTTGAGTTGCATAGCTGTAATGGTTCTTATTTTAGACGCACAAGATGCTGTGAACTGTACCCATTGAGTAGTACACAAACTATATCGGTGGTTACCACCATTCGCGGTAATTCGACGTTATTTCATCGATTTCTCCGTAATTATACCGATTTAGGCCGTCAAATTTCAGTATGATGATGAGAAAAATACGAGCTTTCATATGATATGAAAATCTCCGTATGTTTGAAATAATTCTGTGTTACGAAAATGTGATCGGGTCATCTACCTTTAAATTGCCACACACATTTTTGTAGCTTTTGTAAGTGGTAACAAGTGCACTCAAATGTGTAGCAAACTGCTGTGCTGTATGAATCATCAGGATAAATCCTTAAAGATCCACCGAAGTGTATATATGTATTGTATATCAAAATAAAGACAAAATCACAAGGATTTCGAAAATAAACATTTTATGAACGATCTATAGGGAAAGAAGAAATTTACAAAAATAATAAATGCTCCCAAAATCTGTGTTAAAAACGATCTTTGTATTTTGGAAAACCCGCTCTAAACGCAACACAGAGGAGAAATCATAGTTAGCAAACAATGCACTAGTGTAAAACTGTGACAGGTTCTATATGTCTACACACACTCTTTACAATGCATGCAATGTTAGCCTATTCCCATCATCATGCCTCGCTGAACAATTGATGACCACGCGCATTTTAAATATGTGTATTCATGCTGTGTGCATTCAAAACCATACAATCACAAGTGTATGAGCCGTATTATCACGTTCAGTGAATGAATAGATCGAGGTCATGATACTGTTTGTAAGGCAACCTGTACAACTTGAGACACATGTTATTTTTATTTTGTGGCCATATTTTTAGACCGTGGTGCATTGTTTGCTGACTACGAGTCCTCCTGTTAGGCAACACGGAAACTGTGACGTCAGTCCGGGAATCCGACCGTGTTGACACTTCAGTTCCTCCCGGATCTACGTCACCAGTGAAGTCGCCCAAACCACTAAATGGTTCATTGCGTTTCTGGCGAAAGGCTTGGATTTGTTATACGGCTGAACGGATTTTTTTTTTTTTTAAATATATTTATTCACATTTTAAAAAAATAACATGTTAAATGTTCCAACTAATATATTGTATAACTTTTGAAAATAAGTTTCATGAGCACTTCTCTGGACCTTTAACACTTTCCACACGCCAATCGTCTGCAGACGACTACAGCTCCAAAATTTCTAAATTATTGAATGTCATCACTATACTAAAATATCACCATGAGAAATGCATTAAAATAAGTACAAACATGCCTAGTATTGGTTCAGTAATCCTTGAGATAGAAATTTTGAAAGGTTTCTGAAAAATCTGTTTTTGTATGATAAAATTATAATTTCCGTGTGGAAAGTGTTAAATGTCAAATGTGAAAGCATACATTTACCACAACCTTATATTTACCCGGACTCTGTACATTGACATAGATGGTATTCAGTCATTATCCATCCACAAGTCAAGTCAGTTTATTCAGCGATAGATTTTTTCCATGTCCTACAAAACTGACAGCAAATGATGCATTTCAGTAGGGCAGTTATTTTTATGAAATGTGCTCCTGGGACTTGATATAATTTTTCGAGCATGACTCTAGATTCCTAAATTTCTCTACACATACTCTGGATTGATTATTGGGGTGCCATTTTATCCAAATTGTGTTATGCATGTTTTCAAAATGGTGTCGCGGTAAGCACAGAAGTGAGTTATAAAGAGTATAAAAATGCACAGATTTGTAAAACTCAAAATAAACTCATTTTTAAAGGGATTCTTTCTCCGCTCTAAATGTGTATGTTTTAGTAGACGAGTTAGACAATTTTTAATAAGCTAATTGTACCATATATACCAAAGAGTCTATGTCAGTCAGAAATGTCCAATTTGTAGAATTCAAAAATGTAAAAAAGGGTATTTATAGCTTAATAAAGGCAACTTTTCCTGTATAATCATTCTTAGACACCCTGTATTAGGACTGGAACATCAGATTTTTTTAAAACCACAATCCAAGAAATAATGTTTGGTACACATTGAGAACTTTGTTGAAATCAATCCCCCAGTCCCCCCTCCCCAATCAATGTTTTTTGGAACCATTTCATCACCACAGCCGTTGGGATACCTACCCTCAACAATGTTTGATGGGGGCGGTGGAGGGATATGAGCTAGTAGATAATTCAAGCTCTACATACAAGTTTATTGCAAAACCAGCGCTTAAAAATGGTCCCTTATTATGGGATATTAGCGAATAAATTTTTCCTGAATTGCAGCCAGGTAACTCACAGAAATACCGTCCCAACAGAAATTCCACCTGTATGTGTAACTCATCACTTTACTGTGAGTTTGAACACCAGCCAGTCGGTCAGGTATTTTTGCATCTTCACCCGTCCGATGCAAAGTTACCCGCTATGGGCAAGTGGGCGGATGCTGATGTTTGATGTTTAATTTGATTATCCCTATGGTTGTTCTCCTATACAGACTGTATGTGAAGGCGTTCTATTAGGAGTATGCTGTCTCCAATATGATACTGATGCAGTCCTTATAGCTGCTGGAGTGACAGGAGTAAGTCAATTATTTATTTAGGGTCACTGCCCTTTTTTAAGTCTATTTCACTTCCACAAGACAATGATGTCACTGCGTCATTCACTGATTGCAGTGAATTGATTGATTGATTGAATTTATTTGGTACTCAAACATACATTGCACATATCTATATTATAATACGCTACTCTCTGTCTGTTTGTTTGTCTGTGCGCGCTTTTTCGTCGCCTTCCCGGAGTCGGGCGGCGTTCAAACTTGGTGGGTGGGTGCAGCTCGGTCCCCGAAAGATCAAGTTCGCATTGGCTAGAGCGTACGAGGTCAAAGGTCATCTAGGGGTCAACTTTTTGAAGTTGGTCGGATCGTGCTTAAACTCGGTGATCGCAATGCTCAATGCGAGGCGAGCGTGGCAAAAATAATACGGGTTGGCGTTTGTCGGGTCTTCCGGGGTCAAAGGTCGTCTAGGGGTCGAATTTTCAAAGTTTGTCCGATCGGGCTTAAACTCGGTGACGGGAAGCCCGAGTACGAGTCGAGCGTGGAAAAAATAAAACGGCTTTGCTTTTCTTGGGTCGTCCGGGGTCAAAGGTCAAAGGTCATCTAGGGGTCAACTTTTTGAAGTTGGTCGGATCGTGCTTAAACTCGGTGATCACAATGCTAGATGCGAGGCGAGCGTGGCAAAAATAAAACGGGTCAGCGTTTGTTGGGTCTTCCGGGGTCAAAGGTCGTCTAGGGGTCGAATTTTCAAAGTTTGTCCGATCGGGCTTAAACTCGGTGACGGGAAGCCCGAATACAAGTCGAGCGTCGAAAAAATAAAACGGCTTTGCTTTTCTTGGGTCGTCCGGGGTCAAAGGTCGTCTAGGGATCGAATTTTCAAAGTTTGTCCGATCGGGCTTAAACTCGGGGACGGGAAGCCCGAATGCGAGTCGAGCGTGGAAAAAATAGAGCATACGAGGTCAAAGGTCATCTAGGGGTCAACTTTTTGAAGTTGGTCGGATTGTGCTTAAACTCGGTGATCACAATGCTCGATGCGAGGCGAGGGTGGCAAAAATAAAACGGGTTAGCGTTTGTCGGGTCGTCCGGGGTCAAAGGTCATCTAGGGGTCGAATTTTCAAAGTTTGTCCGATCGGGCTTAAACTCGGTGACGGGAAGCCCGAATACGAGTCGAGCGTGGAAAAAATAAAACGGCTTTGCTTTTCTTGGGTCGTCCGGGGTCAAAGGTCGTCTAAGGGTCGAATTTTCCAAATTTGTCCGATCGGGCTTTATGCATGCATTCTACAAACCACCAAACCCGAGAACCGACAAACCCCGGATGACCGCCCAAACCCGAGAACCGACAAAACCCGAGAACCGACAAACCCCGGGTGACCGCCTAGTATACATTATAATACAGCATAAGATACACAAAGAAAATGACATACAAAATTTTGCACTTTTGAAACATCAATAAGGACATACAAATAACATTATGGGACAAGAGTACCAAGGATAGCCCAAGAAAGCCACAGAAATATATAGCTTATTTCCATTGGGGTCCTCAACATAAAAATAGAGACTGAAGGGAAATAGGGAAGAAAACAAAAATGAATGTACATGCGTCATTCACTGATTGCAGTGAATGAATGTACATGCACTCACAAGGTATACCGTATTTATTACTCCATTAAACAACCCTGCTCTATTATCCCCTCCCCCCCCCCCCCCCCACGGAAAATACTTACGTCCCCCATTAACATTTGATAGAACAAGGTACGTGAAAGTCACTTTTCTTGTCCTAAAAATACAACAGCTTGAGCTTCTTAGCTATAAAATCATAAGATGAATACATTTTTCCGATAAAATTGGCCGAAATATGATGCGAGATGCCTGCAAAGTTCCCTCACTGTCCAGAGTTTAAGTCATATTATGCGACCTTTTCCGAGTTTATTCTCTAACCGTACACAAGTGAACAGAATAGTATGAAAATTGAAACCATTATGTTGATATCAGTCAAGATAGATTTACGAGTTCAGGAATGTCTTTCTTGTTAAGTCAAGCTTTATAATAAGAGAGACAAAATATGTATAAAATATTGAAAAAGATCACATAATGTTGTTTATGACTGTTTTAATCAGTAATATATTAAAACAATCATACAGTGATATTATGTAAGATGCCAACAAACCAAATGCATTGATCTGTCTATTTGAGTATTATTTCTTGATAGTAATGCCTATACAGTCCTCATAATAATTAACTGGACCAAGTAATACATTTTTTCTCAACTCAAAAACTGTAGCTCCTGCATACAAATATTAAATTATAAAGTTGTAAGGACATTTCTTTTCTTTAATTTTTAGATATTACACGTGAAGATTGAATGAATATTACTCAGTTATGTGCCCAGAAACAAAACAAAGTCTGTTTTTCACTTTAACATTTTGTTCGTCTACACTCTACACGCAGCCTCGGACTAGCAACAGGCAGATTATTGAATAAACTGGTAGCGACAACTCACGGGTCGATAGTAAGATGAGGATTGGAGAAGCTTCAATTGATCAATGCAGCCCATATATACACTACCTGTCACACTGTCCTGCGTGTTAAAAACCCAAGTGTTAGAATGTAAACTGCACTTTGTTTTATCCTTTTCAATGTTGCGTTCTTAATAATTAACTGATCTTCATGAACAATGTCTCAAATCAAAGACAAGACATTTCTTTACAACTTTATAATTTAATATTTTTACGTAGGAGCGATAATGTTGGAGTTAAGAGTATGATTATTACCTAGTCAGTTACTTATTTTGAAGACTGTATATACTCTTTGTCATAGTATTAAAATTTGTCATTGTTTTTTTCATCAGATAGGTCGCACTGCAAAACCAGTACATATGACTCGTTCGTTTAAGTGACTTTTATGTAAGACTTTTACGATTGCAACCAAAATAAAATATTTAGTATCGCCATTCATACAAGCACCCATAAAAATAACTATATATCACTAGTGTTATTGCAAACCAGTGCATAAAGCCATACACACTGGTTTTGCAAACCAAGATTGTAAATGTAATATGATAATTTGTTAGCATCGACCATGAAAACCAGTACATATAAGCCATACACACTGGTTTTGCAAACCAAGACAGTAAATTGTAATGTGATAATTTGTTAGCATCAACTCACCATATTACTTATATTTCTTTCTTTATTCAACAGCTGATGGTTTTTGCGTTAACCATCTTTGCCTTTCAAACCAAGGTAAGATTGAGATCAAAAAGACATGTATTCAGTAATGGCCCATGATTTGGGCTTTTACATGACTCCTTTTGGACTGATAAAAGTCAGTGGAAATATGAATAAGGCAACTAAAACACACACCTTGTTCTCCGGGCAAACAGACCTCTCAGGTAGGGTCAGTCGGGTAGATGTTATTTGGGTGGGTTTTTTCAAAACAGTTGCTATTTTTGTTGTTTCTTTGTTTTTGTCATGTCAGGGTTTCCATCGGGGCTCCTAGCCTCTTTCTCACATTGTATTATTAGTATGACTTATAGCACGAGGCAGCATAGCTGCCGAGTGCTATAAGGAATTAATAGCACTCATCGACAGTGACCATTTTAGTGATGATTTATGTGGCAGAGCTCTACCCTACACACCAGATACACACCACTTTCACAGTAGGACACCTCTCACTCACCCAGACTTAGACAATCATCTACTATTAAACACACACACACCAAGTTGGGTAATAATTACAGTTCTGTTATTAATCAGGTTATTTACGATGTCAAATTTACAGCATTCTGAAGCTGTACAATAAGTGAAATTTGTGGAATTCTGGATTGGCTGTGTATGTGCTATTATATTATTAATAGCACATACACAGCCATTCCAGAGTTCCACAAATTTTACTTGTAGTACTAGTACAGCTTCAGAGTGCTTTCAATTTGACATCGTAAATAACCTGATTAATTACAGCACTGTAATGATATCCCAACTTGGTGTGTGTGTGTTTGTTTATCTTTATCAGTGTTGCTTGAATACAAACTTAAGAGTTGAATGTGTCCTACTGTGAAAGTGGTGTAATATATGTATTGAGGTGTCCTACTGTGCAGGGGTATAGCAGAGTTCTGCCACATAAATCATCACTATAAATAGTACTGTCAATGAGTGCTATAAGTCATGCTTATTCATTTTGCTGAATAAATTGAATTGAATTGAAAAATAAATGTTGGTGATTTTGTAACAAGATTTTCTAAAAAATTCAAGTTCAAATGTACACATTAAAACAAGTGAAATATACTTTTAGGCAAAGAAACCGCCCCCCCCCCCCCCCTTTCTATGGAAATATTCAATAGCTTTTGAACAAAAATTGGTTGAAATCGTTTTGTTATGCCAGTAGAACAGGGAGGGTTTTGTCACCTAAAAGTATACATCACTTGTTTGAATGTTCACATTTTTGTTTTGCCAGCAATATCCTCATATAGGTCTAACATATTATTATTATTTTCAATCATAAATCATTCTGGGACACCATGTATCCTATTTGTTTCAGATTGATTTCACCATCCTATCTGGGATTCTATTTGTGTGTGTCATTGGACTCATCATCTTTGGAATATTTGCTCTCATCTTTCAGAGCAAGGTAAGTTTGCTTTATTCAAACAAATCCAAATTTAAGGAGTCGGTACTACAGGTATGATATATTGTAGATAAAAATCTGAAAGTAAATATTTTCAAGTCTCCAATGCAGATATTTGTGCCTAAATTTGCATTAATTTATCTAAATTTTAGGCATAAATTTGCATTAATTTATCTAAATTTTAGGCAATTTATCCCATTAGTCTGCTTTTTTTGTATGTATTCTGAGTTACAGATTCCTGATTACTTCAATATCCTGGTTTTAGAGTGAATTTAGAGTGAAAAATAAGTTGTCATGCAGACCTGACAGTTTATTTTCACTCTTTAAACCATGATTTTGAAATAATTAGGAATCAAATCGCTCTCTGTAACTCAGCATATATTCTTGATTTATGATCAGAAATGTAAATATGCAAGAAAATCTACTTTCAAAAAAAAATCATGACTAGAGGGCGCTCCCTGAAAAAGATCACATAATATACCTTTAAAACATTACTTTAAATCACATCAAAAACAAATGTGCGATTTGCTATTTTATTAACATCGACCAAAATATTGTGGGATGTTTGCCTATGATTTGTAATGTTTAACTCTTGTCTTCTGCGAAGTCAAGTTTTCCAGGTTATTCCTCATATATATATACACCTAACACAAAAGGTATTGGACCAGGCACTCTGATGTTGGCTAATTCAAAATCAATAATCGGTATCAAAAATATACATACATACATACATACAATAAGTATTGTGATGCACTATTCCCCGGAGGCTCAAAGTGCTTACAAAAGAATTCAAAAAAATACAAGTTAACATAATAATATATAGAGAACATGAGAACATGATTAGATGGGGAACAAATATGTCTTGAGGGCCTTTTTGAAAGCATGCAGAAACAGACTACCGAAAAAATACAGGTAGATTGTTCCATAACTTGGATGCACAAACAGTAAAAGTCCTGTCACCAGCTTTAACTGTTGTCATAAGATACTCAAAACGAATATGATCCTTGGAAGTGTCTATTTGAAACATACAATTTGAAACAATATTGAAATATACATTAAATGTGCAAATTTCTTCTTCGAGTTTGATACCTCATTCATATAAATCGAATGGATACTTTTAATGTTATGATGATCTCAATAACCACGACTAATGACAACTAAGTTGCATTAGAATTGGTTTCCTATAGGATATCATTGATTTGTATTGTCCATTGTGTGCGATCTAAACCAGTCATGTATCTGGATGAATGAGTAACAGGCATCGATAGGGAGTCTGTACACACACATTTCCACCGCGTAATCACATAAATAAGCAATGATATCCCATAGAAAACCAATTTTAGTGCAATAATTTTTTGGGTAGTTGTGGTCATTGAAACAATCATAATTTCATAACTGTCATCCATTCGATTTTTGTGAATGAGGTATCAAACTACGGAGAAAAAATTATATTTCTCGCCAATTTGGAACTGATTAAACTATAGCAATGAAAATGATTTGTGGTGGAATTAACAAATAATAATATGTTCTAACTTATCTATACAAAATAAGTTTTGACTTGCCTCTTTCCTGCAGGTATTGGACATTGTTTATGCCTCGCTTGGAGCCATCATTTTCTCTATTGTAAGTATATTGGTGAAAATTGCATGTACATTTGATATATCCTGTTACCATGATTACCATACACAGTGTCATTCAGTGCTCATAAAGGTACTTACCAGGGAGTAATTATGCTTATAACTAAAGCTGAAATTTAAAAATATTTAAATTACAAAATTGTGGATTAAAGGTATATGTTCCGATCACTTTTTGGGGGCTATAATTTTTTTTTCACATCAAGATATTTTTATATCAGAAGAATCCCCATATTTTTCTCATTATGTCTGTAAAATCTTACGGGCCAGAAATGTTCCATTTAGGAATTATAGGCTAAAATGTTGTGAATTACTGTCAAAGGTGGTTAACCACCAACCAGAGTTTGCACCACTTAATGGGCAAATGTATTGTGACCTTGTGCTTCTTAAAGTAGAACCATTAGAGTTATGCAACTCAAAACTTTGAATGTGACTATTTTAAGGATGACCTTTCATGTAACATAGAAACATCAAGTTGAAAATCGGGCCAACAATCGGAACATCTACCTTAATCTCTCTCCGTTAATTTGAGTCAAAAAAGACAGAAAATAATTTAACATGAAGAAAGTTATTGGTCAAAGACCAATACAAAGCAAGCAAGTTTTTTTCATTTTTGCACTTTTTTTTCAACATACCGCCAATGCAATTTATGCTGTTTGTAACAGTCCATTGATTATATCCGCTAAATGCAGGTACATCCGCAATTGGAAGGGGTTCATTCATAAAAACATCCACATTTGAAGACAAACAAAAATTGAACATTGTCGCATTCTTTTGGCTGTAGCATTCTTAATCTTTAACTGATCATTGTATTGAGAACAATAGTAGAGCGGATATTTAACAACAAAAATGGCTAAGATGTTCACTTCTGGCAGAAAGTATGAAAATTGGGGTGTTTTTATGCGCTGGTTTCAAAAATCAAAGAACCCAAATTTTAAAGAGGAGAAATGACTCCATAATTGTATAATTGATATTTTTAAGTGGGAGCTGATAGTTATTAGTATTACCAGTGAAGTTACCTTTGGAGCACTGTTAGTTTTCAAACATGTTTTTCTCAGAATGGACTCAATTTACTCAACATTTTAAGAAGCACTAGACATATGAAAGGCTCAGAAACACAAGGCCTCATCTCCTTTTTTTCAAAAATGAGATTTTGGTATCAAAATTTTCAGAAAGAAATTCTCTTTTCAGTAACACAGCCTTATCTCCATAACACAACCCCTTTTAAAATTATAGCCAGTATAACAAGGCCTCATCTCCATCTCCCCGATGTGTTTAAAAATCTTCATTAGTCTTTTTCTCAAAATTGTCAAAATGGAGATCAGGCCTTGTGGTTCTGAGCCCTCGATATGGAGAGAAAACACATGACTGGTGTTTCGAGTACCAAAACAATGGAACAGTAATCAATATTAGAGCTTAACCGATGCTTTTTTCTGCAATCGGATCTGCACGATTGTACACCATATCAGCAAACAATCGTATTGGTAAAAAGCACATGTCTTCGCCAATCTTAGTTACTGGTGTTTATTTATATGGTTCGCCAGGTGACCTTTTGATTACAAAATCGTAGGGCAAACCGCATCAGTTCAGCTCTAATAAATATACATATTTAGTTTATTTTTGTACTCATTTATAGCATGTAAATAGTGAGTATTGCATGGGTGTTTATATATTTGTGAATACAATGTACATTGTTCAAAAGAAGTAAGTCCCCCCCCCTGAAATTAGAACATGTTTGTTTGCATAACCCCACACACAATTAGACGTTTTGAGATATTGAAACACTTATTAAAATAGGGAAATGCTTGGCTCCCCACACAAAGTTTCCCCTATCATATGATATTTACCTTTTCCAAAACAGCCATATTTCCAGAAATTGATGTTTTCAAAAGAAAAAACCTGTATGTTGATAATTGTCAACGTTTGAGGAACATTTGGGAGATTTGTTGATAACGAAAGAACATGACGACAACAACAACACTAATGTGTGTGATCTTGAAATTTGTAAACATGTGAACTTGCAATCTTTATCAATCCTGGACAATTTTAATAATTGCTTGTGAAGCAAACGAGGTATTAAAATGTAGCTAACAGAGTCCTTCAAAGATTTGTATCAATTATAAATCACTTTATTGCAAAATATTCTCTAAAAATACGATGGGATTTGTGCTAAAAACCAAAATAAATTGGGCCCCATTTCATGAGGAAAAAAAATCATGGGTCCCAAATCACATGAAAACAATTAAATCAGCCACTTTTTGAGATAAAAATTGGGTCAGGATTTCAAACCACCTGTGGCACACTATATACCATCAACAAATCATTTGAGAACCCCCACCCACTGGGACTTTGTTGCAGTGTTTAGTAGTATTCTATTATATCTGTTGTGTTCTAGTGCAAATAGATAAGCTTGATTCCATCAGAATAAGACCCCCATTTTTTTTTGTGCTGCCCTCAAGTTCCAAAAATCTTGAAATCAAGTTGGTCGGTTGATTTTCCTTCTTTTCCTTCTTTTTTTTTTGCTGACAAATATTACTGGCAGCTTGGTTCATGACAAGATAATATTTGTAAATGTCAATTTGACTAATGTTTCTAGTGTGATAATAGTTTAATAGCGATCTTTTCACCCAAACGTATTCATTTCAAGCAGAAAACAGTAATATTTTGACAAATTGGGTAAAATCTAAATCTTAAAAAAAATTGCGACCCTGATTGTTGAGAATTTAGGGTTGGTCGCTGAGGGTAACACAACTATTGTTGATGTTGGCCTTATATCATTCATGCTTTGCTTATAGATATAGTAACATGTATTGGATCATTCGTTTTTGTGTTTCCTTGTCTCATCACAGTACATCGTATTTGATACTCAGATGATGTTAGGAGATAGCCACAAATATGCGCTGTCGCCGGAGGAATACATCTTTGCCGCCCTCAATCTTTATGTGGACATCGTTCAGTTATTTTTGTATATGCTTATGCTAATTGGAGCTATCAAAAACTGTATTCAAGTCGGTCGGTTGATTTTCCTTCTTTTCCTTCTTTTTTTTTTTGCTGACAAATATTACTGGCAGCTTGGTTCATGACAAGATAAATGTCAATTTATTGTGTATTGTATATTAGACCTTTCAATTTCACACTGATCCAGCGATCTATCATATTTTGATCATTCACGAAAAGTGGACACTATAGTCTGATTAATTATTGAACAAATATGTTTCCACTAAAGCGTATACACAGCTACAAGATATGATGTAGTGCTAGCATATGCTTATTTATGCACATTTGACTTGTGCATATTTTCGGGCCCAATCACTTTGACACAGCATACGCTAACAGTATGTTATTTCACATAATTGTTCTTTCAATTATTAATTAAACTATGTTTTAAAATATGTACAAAAAAATGGATTGATCATTGGTCAATTTTTTAGTGATTGATTATCATAGCGACTGATAGTTCCAAATTGCAAAGCCACCTTACAACAGCTGATAAATACAGAATGACGCAGTGCGCATGAAGGCAGCTATCGCTCTGTGTGCATTATATACGTGACGAGTGCGTGTGACCAATACCGTGTGTGTGTGTGTTGCCATAATTGCAGGTGTACGCTTACTTTTCCGCGCAGAGAGATAAAAAAACAAATATTTCTCGCCAATTTGGAGCTGATTAAACAAACTATAGTGTTGTTTAAAACATGATCGATCGTTAGGTCAGTGTGAAAGGCTAAGTGAAATGTAAGCTTTATTGGTGTATCATTGGTGTGTGTAATATTAGGCTGATTTTAGGTTTTGAATGAGCCTAGTGCTAAGTCTTCCAAATTGGTGTACGTGTAAAATTAGGCTGATTTTAGGTGCTACCTATTATGGGTAAGGTATATCACAAATGAGTTGTAAGTCTTCAGACCCTTTGTCCTCGATCATTTTGAGAAAAAATAATTGAATAATTGAAAGCAAAGGTTGTACATAAAATCTGACAATAATAGGATTTTTTTGGAGACATTAAAAAAATGTATTGTGTGATGGAGTGATGTTAGAATAAGGTTTATCGCAAATAGGTAAAAATCAATTGTTTATCCTTTTCTGATGCAAAAGTGTATACATTTATCCACTTTTTGTACACTTTTCTATCCCACAATGCATCAGAAAAGGATAATCAATTGATTTTTACCTGTTCGCAATAAACCTTATAACTCATGAATCCTTCATAGCTGGTAAATATAGGGAACTCAGGAACCTGATTCGCAGGAAATTTGTTGTCTTTTTAGGCATGAAATAAATAAATACATTCAAATGAGAATATTTCTTTTAAGGGAATTTTTTTCTTCTTTTTCTGAACCTGAACATTTTACATTACTATCCACGCGGCTATTATTTTTACCATACACAAAACAGATTTTTCAGAAACCTTTCCCGACTTTCAAAGTTATCTCAAGCGTTACTGAACCTATACTAGGAATGTTTGTACTTATTGTAATGCATTTTTCAAGGTAGTTCCAAATATGGTGATGAAAATCAACTCTTTTTGTTGACATTTTTGAAACATTGTGTGCAATTTGGGAATGATTGTCTGCAGCCGCCTGCCACATGGAAAGTGTTAAGGATAACCCACGTTGCTGCTATATTATGTACACTGCCTTGTATAGTAACAGTAAGTGTTGTACAATGAAGCATGATTTGTAGTTCTGTTGAAGTCAGTGGTAGCGCAAACATAAACATTTGGAGAGGCCAGACGACTGTGGACATAAATTATTAATCTCCATTGCTTTCAATGTAAAATGGATTTTGATTATATGACTCTAGAAAATTCATCACATGTTGGAACTAAATTATTTCATCCTAAAACCGCTGGAATCGGATAACCAACTCCAGTGTCAGTATCATTATTTGAATTTAATCTATAGTTAACCATTTGTCCCATTCGCTTGATCACGTAACCTCGTACCCATAATTTAACCTTGAATATTCGTGAACGAGCCCATGTCTGTCCGGCATCCTCTGGAATGGGTAAAGACAAATCTGAGGGAAGATTGGCCAAAATATGTATACATTTTGCCTTCTAATGTTTAGTTTGTAGGTGTGAAACTAAGCATTTTAGAGGTAAGTTTGTAGATTGTAATATTTTGCTTTGCTGCCAGTTGCCTCTGTAACTCAATGGTAATTAAGAGAGAGTGTTGTGGATGTGATGCAAATGTTGACGGTTTAACTCCGGTCAGAATCATGTGGGATTTGTTTACGGTATACTCTAGACTAACGACTCATTTTGCCTGATCCCATCGCATAACGTCAGCCTGCTTCTATGATTGCCTAACTCATTTTTTTCTAGTTTTTAGAAAACAACAAAAATATGAAAAGTGAGTTAGGCAATTATCGAAGCAGGCTGACGATATGTTGAATAGCACCGTGAATAGTGCAGGTGAATTCCAACAGGAGCTGTAACTGTTGGATAGAATTAGGTTGGAGGCATACCTTTAAGTGAAATATGGCTTGTTATAGGCCTAATACGAGTTAATATGACCCATTTTAAACATTTTACATCATTATTACCATCTGCCTAAAACTCACAAGGCTGACTTAAGCAGAATTGAAATTGTGCATTGATCAATACTTTTAATTGGTCAATGACTTAGGTATTATTACAGCATGTGCATAATGTAATGAAGTCATGATTTATGCAAAAAGCTCAATTTCGCTGAAAATGACTTAAGCAATTATCGAAGCAGGCTGACGATATGTGTGCAGCCACAGCAAATGAGATATTTTTGAATGCTTTAAAATGACATCTTTGTGGTTAATATGGATGCTGCTATCTTATTTTATAAAGAAATATGACTGTAAAATTGTCTTTATTATCTTTATAAAACTTAAAAGATGTGTCCAACCATGGAAGTAAAACGGAACCAGGAACAAAACACACAGAGGATCAGAGAACCGATTCAAGAGGATATCTCGAAATTGTAAAATGCAAAGAATAAAAGCAAGATATACCAACTGGGTGTGGGGAAACAATAAATAACAAGGGAGAATAATTGTATAATATTGTCTTTGTTTTTCCACTCCTAATTTCATCAATATCTCAAAATGCATTTTACCGATAACTGCACCCTTTTGCTGCGACAGTACACATAAGCAATGTACAGTCATCAAAAAAAGTAACTATACAGGTAATAAATGTACTTTTAACTTTAAAAATATATATCCTACCTAGAAATATCAAATTATAAAGTTGTTGAGAAATTTATCTCCTTTGATATGAGATATTGCACGCTAGGATCGGTTGAATATTTAAGAAGCGACAATCCAAAATGTAAGGTAAAGTCACAATTTCAAATTCACATTTTACATTTCAACACGGGGGAGAGAATGACAGGTAGCGTGTGTGTGGCGTATTGATCCATCGGAACAATGCGGCCGACTGTCCAACCTGCGCATGCCTCCCCCAATTGCACTACCGGTAATCGATAAAGTACCCGTAGATTGGCCCGCGTGTAGAAAATAAAAATGTGAAAATGAAAATCGGACTTCTCCTTATATTTTTGAGTGTCACTTCTTCAATAATCACCCGATCCTAGCGAACAATATCTCATATTAAAGAAGACGAATTTTTCAACAACTTTATAATTTAATATTTTTAGGTAGGATATATATTTTAGGAGTTAGAATCCCATTTATTACCTGTATAGTTACTTTTTTTGATGACTGTATTATGAATACAACACAGTGATGTTATAAAATCTCTTTTTTATTACTTTTCTTCTAGTATATCGTGTGTGATACCCAACTGATGCTTCGTGGAAAACACATGTATCATGTCAATCAAGAGGAGTATGTGTTTGCATCACTTAATCTCTACCTTGATATTGTACTCTTGTTCCGTTTCATTTTGGGATCATTTCGATGTAAAGTGCTTAGCCCAATTTATTACATGATATTTACTAATAAACAAGAAGATGAATCTTAACACTTTCCACGCGGCAGACGACATTCCAAAAATTCACAAAATGTTTCAAAAATATCAAAATTGTTAAATATCATAACCATATTTGGAATCACCATGAGAAATGTATTGACATAAGTACAAACATGCCTAGTATTGGTTCAGTAATCATCGAGATAGACCTTGAAAGTTGGGGAAGGTTTCTGAAAAATCAGTTTTGTATATGGTAAAACTAATAGCCGCGTGGAAAGTGATAATACATTTGGCCTATAGGAGTTAAACAGACAGGCCTTGTGTCATTGTGAAGTGATAGCTTGTTATGTGTCAAACAGACTGGCCTTGTGTCATTGTGAAGTGATAGTTTCTTATGTATCAAACAGACCGGCCTTGTGTCATTGTGAAGTGATAGTTTCTTATGTATCAAACAGACAGGCCTTGTGTCATTGTGAAGTGATAGCTTCCTATGTATCAAACAGACAGGCCTTGTGTCATTGTGAAGTGATAGTTTCTTATGTATCAAACAGACAGGCCTTGTGTCATTGTGAAGTAATAGCTTCTTATGTATCAAACAGACAGGCCTTGTGTCATTGTGAAGTGATAGTTTCTTATGTATCAAACAGACAGGCCTTGTGTCATTGTGAAGTAATAGCTTCTTATGTATCAAACAGACAGGCCTTGTGTCATTGTGAAGTGATAGTTTCTTATGTATCAAACAGACAGGCCTTGTGTCATTGTGAAGTGATAGTTTCTTATGTATCAAACAGACAGGCCTTGTGTCATTGTGAAGTAATAGCTTCTTATGTATCAAACAGACAGGCCTTGTGTCATTGTGAAGTGATAGTTTCTTATGTATCAAACAGACAGGCCTTGTGTCATTGTGAAGTAATAGCTTCTTATGTATCAAACAGACAGGCCTTGTGTCATTGTGAAGTGATAGTTTCTTATGTATCAAACAGACAGGCCTTGTGTCATTGTGAAGTGATAGTTTCTTATGTATCAAACAGACAGGCCTTGTATCATTGTGAAGTGATAGTTTCTTATGTATCAAACAGACAGGCCTTGTGTCATTGTGAAGTGATAGCTTCTTATGTATCAAACAGACAGGCCTTGTGTCATTGTGAAGTGATAGTTTCTTATGTATCAAACAGACAGGCCTTGCGTCATTGTGAAGTGATAGCTTCCTATGTATCAAACAGACCGGCCTTGTGTCATTGTGAAGTGATAGTTTCTTATGTATCAAACAGACAGGCCTTGTGTCATTGTGATATGATAGTTTCTTATGTATCAAACAGACAGGCCTTGTGTCATTGTGAAGTGATAGTTTCTTATGTATCAAACAGACAGGCCTTGTGTCATTGTGAAGTGATAGCTTCTTATGTATCAAACAGACAGGCCTTGTGTCATTGTGAAGTGATAGTTTCTTATGTATCAAACAGACAGGCCTTGCGTCATTGTGAAGTGATAGCTTCCTATGTATCAAACAGACCGGCCTTGTGTCATTGTGAAGTGATAGTTTCTTATGTATCAAACAGACAGGCCTTGTGTCATTGTGAAGTGATAGTTTCTTATGTATCAAACAGACAGGCCTTGTGTCATTGTGAAGTGATAGTTTCTTATGTATCAAACAGACAGGCCTTGTGTCATTGTGAAGTGATAGTTTCTTATGTATCAAACAGACAGGCCTTGTGTCATTGTGAAGTGATAGCTTCTTATGTATCAAACAGACAGGCCTTGTGTCATTGTGCAGTGATAGTTTCTTATGTATCAAACAGACAGGCCTTGTGTCATTGTGAAGTAATAGCTTCTTATGTATCAAACAGACAGGCCTTGTGTCATTGTGAAGTGATAGTTTCTTATGTATCAAACAGACAGGCCTTGTGTCATTGTGAAGTGATAGTTTCTTATGTATCAAACAGACAGGCCTTGTGTCATTGTGAAGTGATAGTTTCTTATGTATCAAACAGACAGGCCTTGTGTCATTGTAAAGTGATAGTTTCTTATGTATCAAACAGACAGGCCTTGTGTCATTGTGAAGTGATAGTTTCTTATGTATCAAACAGACAGGCCTTGTGTCATTGTGAAGTGATAGTTTCTTATGTATCAAACAGACAGGCCTTGTGTCATTGTGAAGTGATAGTTTCTTATGTATCAGACAGACAGGCCTTGTGTCATTGTGAAGTAAAAGCTTCTTATGTATCAAACAGACAGGCCTTGTGTCATTGTGAAGTAATAGCTTCTTATGTATCAAACAGACAGGCCTTGTGTCATTGTGAAGTGATAGCTTCTTATGTATCAAACAGACAGGCCTTGTGTCATTGTGAAGTAATAGCTTCTTATGTATCAAACAGACAGGCCTTGTGTCATTGTGAAGTGATAGTTTCTTATGTATCAAACAGACAGGCCTTGTGTCATTGTGAAGTGATAGTTTCTTATGTATCAAACAGACAGGCCTTGTGTCATTGTGAAGTAATAGCTTCTTATGTATCAAACAGACAGGCCTTGTGTCATTGTGAAGTAATAGCTTCTTATGTATCAAACAGACAGGCCTTGTGTCATTGTGAAGTGATAGCTTCTTATGTATCAAACAGACAGGCCTTGTGTCATTGTGAAGTGATAGTTTCTTATGTATCAAACAGACTGGCCTTGTGTCATTGTGAAGTGATAGCTTCCTATGTATCAAACAGACAGGCCTTGTGTCATTGTGAAGTGATAGCTTCTTATGTATCAAACAGACAGGCCTTGTGTCATTGTGAAGTGATAGTTTCTTATGTATCAGACAGACAGGCCTTGTGTCATTGTGAAGTAATAGCTTCTTATGTATCAAACAGACAGGCCTTGTGTCATTGTGAAGTGATAGCTTCTTATGTATCAAACAGACAGGCCTTGTGTCATTGTGAAGTGATAGTTTCTTATGTATCAAACAGACAGGCCTTGTGTCATTGTGAAGTGATAGTTTCTTATGTATCAAACAGACAGGCCTTGTGTCATTGTGAAGTGATAGCTTCTTATGTATCAAACAGACAGGCCTTGTGTCATTGTGAAGTGATAGTTTCTTATGTATCAGACAGACAGGCCTTGTGTCATTGTGAAGTAATAGCTTCTTATGTATCAAACAGACAGGCCTTGTGTCATTGTGAAGTGATAGCTTCTTATGTATCAAACAGACCGGCCTTGTGTCATTGTGAAGTAATAGCTTCTTATGTATCAAACAGACAGGCCTTGTGTCATTGTGAAGTAATAGCTTCTTATGTATCAAACAGACAGGCCTTGTGTCATTGTGAAGTGATAGCTTCTTATGTATCAAACAGACAGGCCTTGTGTCATTGTGAAGTGATAGTTTCTTATGTATCAAACAGACAGGCCTTGTGTCATTGTGAAGTGATAGTTTCTTATGTATCAAACAGATAGGCCTTGTGTCATTGTGAAGTGATAGCTTCTTATGTATCAAACAGACTGGCCTTGTGTCATTGTGAAGTGATAGCTTCTTATGTATCAAACAGACATGCCTTGTGTCATT
The DNA here is from genome assembly GCA_035610835.1 of Ophiura sarsii. Lineage (NCBI taxonomy): Eukaryota > Metazoa > Echinodermata > Ophiuroidea > Amphilepidida > Ophiuridae > Ophiura > Ophiura sarsii. Next base: position 1,862,356 of record CM069456.1, read on the forward strand.
GTGAAGTGATAGTTTCTTATGTATCAAACAGACAGGCCTTGTGTCATTGTGAAGTGATAGTTTCTTATGTATCAAACAGACAGGCCTTGTGTCATTGTGAAGTGATAGTTTCTTATGTATCAAACAGACAGGCCTTGTGTCATTGTGAAGTGATAGCTTCTTATGTATCAAACAGACAGGCCTTGTGTCATTGTGAAGTGATAGCTTCTTATGTATCAAACAGACAGGCCTTGTGTCATTGTGAAGTGATAGTTTCTTATGTATCAAACAGACAGGCCTTGTGTCATTGTGAAGTGATAGTTTCTTATGTATCAAACAGACAGGCCTTGTGTCATTGTGAAGTGATAGTATCTTATGTATCAAACAGACAGGCCTTGTGTCATTGTGAAGTGATGGTATCATTGTGAAATCATACACTGCACTGTGTGCTGATTGTTAATCAATCCTGATCAAAACAAAATAGATGCCTTACAACAATGTGAATCATTATAAACAATATGGTAGACATAGTAGACCCTATGTATGCACAAAACAAGTTAGACCTGGTCTTAAGGATGGATAGTCCCTAACAAAGTCCTAAAGTATAACTGGAGTCAATTTATTAGGCTAATGTAACAATAAAATGTATTGCCCCTTTATATTACGGTTCATTAATAATGTAGAATGAGCGCATCAAAGCATAACAAGGTTCTTTCTGGAAGGACTATTCTTATTTAGACCAGGTTTTAAGTTAGACCGGGTTTAAAGTTAGACCAGGTTTAAAGTTAGACCAGGTTTAAGTTGTTTTGTGCCTGCAGACCAATGATTTTCATCTGCGAAATTTGTTTAGGTAAGTAGAGAGGAAGTAAAGTAATGGGAGGAAGCAGGAAACATAAAATATGCGGAGTGCATTGAAAGTGTCTAATTGCACTCTGCATGCGCGGCATATATGCGCGCACCACACAATTTATTTTGATTCGTTGTTCTCGCAATGTGAAATTAAAATATGAAGAAGCATAGTCTAATATATCACTGGAGCTGGGTTTTTTTCTTTCATTTAAATACTGTTTCAAAATTGGGGGGAAAAACATTCCATAAAGCCACAACTTGGCTCACACCATCATTTTCGAAAGTTATGTGATAAAATGTGAATTTTAAAAGCTACAGGCGCAGTCTTCTGAGATAAAATATTCGTCCTAATCCTAAATGTCTTTCAATTTTGCCTGTGAACAACAGTTTACAGATAAATGATATTAATCAATGAAAATGTATAACTCGTACCAAAGAAATTTATAATCCTTGATCCAATTGAAAAATGAATCGAATATAAACAAATTTGAGCTGAATGTATTGTAAATACAATGTATGTAAATATAAAGATATATAATGGTTATAATATGTTATATATAAAGATATATAACAGGTTAGTGTCTTCAATATAATACTGTCAAAATGGTAATTTTTGTGTGATTAATTTTTCGCGCTTTGCAGATTTTCAACTGTTTTGCATGTTTTTAAATTTGTGATTTGTAGTTTCATCACATAGACCTATACGCAAAAGAAAATATTAGCATTTTTATTATATTCGAGGTTGGCTGGTTCAAATGCAAAAAGCCAAAAATAAAATGCATAGAAATGGCCAAGTTTACAGTATAGATTTAGGCTATATATATTTTATTCTCCATAATAATTGTTGAGAGGTATTGCATTTTTAAGTTGGGGTTTGTTACAGTGCGTCTTGAATTTAAATGACTCATTTTCTGTGTTTCCATCTTAAAGGTATATTATGTGATCTTTCCAGGGAACGCCCTCAACATCGAAAAAAGAATTTGAAAGAAGATTTTCTTGCAGATTTACATTGCTGATCATAAATCGTATATACATTCCAAGTTACAGAGCGATACGATTCTTAATTACTTCAAAATCAGGAATTTAGAGTGAAAATAAACTGTCGGATTATCCGACAGTTTATATTTGTCACTCTAAATTCACTCTAAAACCATGATTTTGAGGTAATTAGGAATCGTATCGCTCTGTAACTTGGAATCTATGTATGATTTATGATCAGAAATGTAAATCTGCAAGAAAATCTACTTTCTAAAAAAAATAATGAATAGAGGGCGCTCTCTGGAAAAGATCACATACTATGCCTTTAATGTCAAACAATGGATGATTCGATCAAGCAAAATGACATGAGACTGATGTTGAAAATATTACAATTTATTTGTTTTCTATGTGGTGTTATTGGGAATGTGCATCACTACATTTTGCAGAAACTGCCATTTTAAACGGGCACTTATTAGTAAATAGAGTATTTAAAATAATGGAAAACAAAAGTAATTCTACCCTTTGTTTGGTTATATCTTAAAATCAATATTTGTAAGTTCCAACTCATTTTGCTTGATGACATCACAGTTTTACCATTGCATTTGCACCATTTATTAATTTTACAGTATACAAAATGACATGTAGGCCTATTATAGTATACAAATATTGAACACATGAGAGTGATTTTGGACTCTCTATTATCAACAGGTTAAACATGGGACTTTTCCATTAAATGAGGCAAAGCCACCGAGTGTGATGGAAAAATCCAAATTGGTCCCAGTGATATAGTTTGATTTAAAATTGACTAACTCCACTCACAGAGACCATGTAGCCCTGTTCTACATACAACATGCGAACAGATCTCTCAGGTAGAGTCAGTCAATCAAATCATCTTTTCCCCAAAGATTTTCGTAACAATTTTGTGAACGTTCCATAATTAGGCCAAACAAAATTAATTGTTATGTTGTCCTCGACCGCCCGCTTGTCAGATTAGGGCTGCTCAAAAAAATGTTTTCAGATTTTTTTTATAACAGTTTAAATGGCATTGGATATTAAATTAAGTGTTTATAACAGATATATGTGACTCTTAGAGTGATTTCAACTACTTGTTGGCTGAACTTTGAAAAATTAAAAATCCGCCCGTTGTGGAGGACAACATAACAAAAAAAAATTGGGGGGGCCTTATAATTCCATTTTTTTTCCCCCAAATATAAATGGGTCGGTCGGACCTGTAGAACCATTCTTTCATTGCCCTATCACTCATGTACTAATATAACTCCAGTAGGGTATTCAAAGAAAGTGCCATTAGTGCCCTCACCCATAGATAATCAACACAGGGATGATTAAGTTCTGGATTATCTCTATTGAAATGTTGTGTGGAGCTGATCTATGTCTGTTTCGCAAACACCTGTATGACTAACATTTTTGAAAAGCCCGGTATACAGAACGAGTATTGATAGTCTATGACGGCTACTACAGTATCTAATACTAGCTACTACAGTATCTAATACTAGCTAACGGGATACATAAAATTAGTTTGATTAAAAAAGCAACGGTGAAAGTTAAGATACTTCTAATATTTGAAACATAACAATTTAATACACGCATTCACCGACGCGATAGATGTAACGCTAATTGTGAAGTTTATAGACACTTATTTCACCCAGTTTTATATTACACGTAAACTTGAACCCATGATGAGCGCGATGGACAATAGCACTTCTTTTGAAATCGATCCCTAGCGATTTCATGCATCTGGGAACGAGAGTGGCGTATTATTTATGGATGTTAAGAAGATTTTTCATGACAGGGCGAAAGGCTACATTGGCTTTTGTGTTGCGAGACCTTGGCCCGAAACACATATAGCTTCCAACAAAACACCCACGTAACCATTCCTGTGTCGATTATCTATGCTTCACCCAAATGCCTTGAAAAGGTGCTTTTTCGAAGATTCTGGAAAACAAGTGGTTTTGTAAAATTGCAGTTCAAAGTTGGAGTTGGGCCATGATTTTATTTATATTAAATATTGTAATTAATTTCTTTACAAACTTATATTCTTACATTAATCATTTTGTAGACCTAATCAACTCATTTTAATTGTATAATTGATTTATAATTTATGTATATGAGCATTGTGTATAGATTATTTTTGAATAACTTATCAGATGTTTTTGTTTTGTTCGGTGAATGGTCAAACATGACATTTTTGTTTCAGCATTATTTTTACCTCTAGATATCTGAGACAAGTCTCAGTAGATATGGTATGATTGGTAACTGTTAGGGCAATAGAGTGGAATATCATTAACACCAACTTTGTTAAAGGGGCACAGAGAGATTTCTCACAAAATAAAATTCAAAATGTTTACCTTGTTTAGATAGATGATATACATAGAAACCTCTCATGTAAGATTTCTTCAAAAATAAAATCAGCAAAAATGAAAAATAAAGGCATTTTCTCAGCATTTCCGAAGGTTTATTAGTGCTTTTCACATTTTTTTGGTCATGACTAGGCATCACACAACAAGCCATTGGGGGTCTTCAAGGTTATTTTGAATAAACATGAAACAAACAAGTAAGAAGCCATCTGCGGCCTTTTAGATAAATTTGGGTAGTTTCGATGTCATCTCATTGAAACTCAAAACGATATCAAGTCCACAAATTTCACATGAAATACTGCAAATTAAGCTCTATCATTTGAGGTTGTAGTTAGTACGTATATAAGCATTATGTATATGTGAAATAAACCAACTTCTGAAAAAATTGAGGGCTCCCTCCATGAAAGATCTCATAGTGCCCCTTTAACACTTAAAGTTTTGATAACACATATAAACCCCTCAAAATAACAATTTGGATTTTTTTTCTATTGCCTAAATTTCATATTTCGTTATGTTCAAACATGTAGTGTGTTGCAGATTGAATCTCTTCTCTTATACAAGTTTCTTTTCGCTTTTTAGTTCTTTTGAGCAATCAATACGTTAAACAATATGAATGTGTTAAAATATTGAGTAATTGAATGATTTTCAAAACAATAGAATTTCTATCTTTGTTTATTACTGACAGACTCATTTTGCTTGATCATGTCACATGATCATGTCACATGATATCAGGGTTAGGCCAAGAAAAACAATAAGTTGTGTTGCCCTCAGTAAGCGACCCTAAAATCGTAAAAACTAGGGTCACATTTTATTTTATTTTAGATTTAAATTTGATTAAAAGTGTCTAAATGTTACTATTTCTTGCTTGAAATTAATGAGTAAGCTTAAATAAATGTGTTTTAGACTATTGTCACACTAGAAACATTAGTTAAATTTACATATGGGCCTATATCAATTTTGTCTTGACATCAACCATATATTTTTCAGCCAAAAAAAGAAGAAAAAAAATTGAAACAAAACATTTGGAAATTCTTTTTTGTTTTTGGAAAAAAAGAAAGAAGAAAAAAATGATTTCCGACCGACCGACCCAATTTTAAATTTTTGGCACTTGAGGGCAACACAACTTATTATTTTTCTTGGCCTTAGCGCTGACCTGCAAATGTAAGGAGTCCAAATCGAGAAAACTTGGGGTCCAGGTCCTATAACTACACAAAATTAGACATTTAAGGGGTCCAAATTAGTCAAAACTGTCAATCTAAGGGGTCCTGGCCTCCTTAAAACGCAACCCCTGCATGATATGATATGTTTATATAGAATTTTTCCTTGATTTTTTAGAATTAAATTATTGATATGTTGCAGTACTGAATTGACTTGATGATTTGTGTGCATTTATTTAATAATACTGTGCCTCATTGGTGATATTAATAAAAATGTATTTAACAACACATTATTTGGATGTAGTGTTTCTTTCAATTGTTCGAAATCAATAATTTTTATCAGGAGGTAACTTAGGCTATGTTCTCACTATAGAAAATGATAGCTATGTGGACTCTACCAAGGTCGAGTCAACATACAAATCACATTCTCCAGGATGTCTACGGCCCTAATCTGGCAAAAGGGTGTATCTTCAAAAATGGCATTTTGAGAAAACGACCGTTAAAGTTGAAACATATAAAGAAAAATGATAAAATTATCATGAGAGAGCACCTGCTATCTTTAAAACAAAGCATCATGGGATTCTAAGACTTTGATAAATGGAAATAGTGCCCTCAATTTACCTGAAAATGATTCAAACTCAAAAAGGGTGTATTTTGAGATACACCCTACCGAGACCCCTTATTTCGCATTCCATAGGCCAGTGGTTCTTGACCTTTTTCCATCAGACATTCTTGGTCACTACCGTGATCCCCATTTTGTTTTGGAAAAAACAGCCTGATTTATTAAAACTGCTTATTTATATGATGCGAGCGTAGCGTGCAGGAAACTTTGCATATTTGAACGTTTCTTTTGGGTTTATAGAGCGGAATGTTAAAAATGGTTTCCCAAAAAGCTATATGACCCCCTGGAAAACCCCATATGACCCCATGGGGGTCATAACCCCAGGTTAAGAACTGTTGCATTAGGCTTTGATGTAGCATCAGTCTGGTCCTAAACATGTACAGTCATCAAAAAAGTAACTATACAGGTAATAAATGGGCTTCTAACTCTAAAAATATATATCCTACCTAAAAATATTAAATTATAAAGTGGTTGAGAAATTTATCTTCTTTAATATGAGATATTGCACACTAGGATTGGGTGATTATCGAGGGAGTGACACTCCCAAATGTAAGGTAAAGTTCGATTTTCATTTTCACATTTTCATTTTCTATACGCGGACCCATATCTACGGGTACCTTATCGATTACCGGTAGTGCAATTGGGGGATGCATGCGCAGGTTGGACAGTCGGCCGTATTGTTCCGATGGATAAATATGCCACACACACGCTACCTGTCATACTCTTCCCCGTGTTGAAATGTGAAAATGAAATTGTGACTTTGCCTTACATTTTTGATTGTCATTTCTTCAATATTCGACCGATCCTAGCGTGCAATATCTCATATTAAAGAAGATAAAATTTTCAACAACTATATGGTTAAATATTTTTAGAAAGGATATATATTTTAAGAGTTAAAAATCCATTTATTACCTGTATAGTTACTTTTTTATGACTGTATAGTGTGAACATGCCCTTATTTATCTCGCCCAAGCTTTAGCATGGCTTGAGATGAAGGCCTACAGGCAAACCCACCCCAATTATTTTTCAATTGGCGATAATAAGGTTAATCCCATCAAGGATGATCCCATAATTGTCTGGGTTCACACCTATCATTCTCATGTAAGCAGGAAGATGTGTTTGACCATATCAGGTCTCATATCTGCACCCGGCTTGAACGGATCGATACACTTTTGATCATGTTGATTAGAGGAGAGTACAAGGACAGCCCCACATATCTTGCACATTCCTCACCTCACTGACATAAAATTAATCTATCAACTATACTCAAATCACATGTTACTTACTGCTTCGTTCTGCCTCTGACACTCGGATTCTCACTGTACCTAAAACTCGTCTCACTATCTCCAAAAAAGGATTTTATGCCTCCGGCCCATTTTTGTGGAATAATTTACCGCATCACATCAGGCATGCCTCATCACTGACTCAATTTAAGAAGATGTTAAAAACTCACTTATTTCACCGTCATAGTGCGAGTGATGTTTAACACTGTTATTTTTTAATTTTATGTTTTAATTTTGTTAAGCGCTGTGGTACCATTGTATAATGTGTAAGAGCGCTATATAAATGCTCATTGTTATGTTATGTTATGTTATGTTTATGCTTACTTATCGTCAAGACGTAAAGGTGATTCAAAAATTAAATGCTCGTGATTCATGTCTCGACAGAGAAAGGTTGGTCCAAAAAATTCTGTCTCAGTTTATTCTCAAAACAAGCTTCATAACTCTGACCCAGCTTTGCCTTTGAAAAAAATATCCATCTTGTCTAAATCTATCAAAGACGAAATAACCAAAACCTGGATTAGTCACATCAAAATCCTTATTGTCTAAAAGGACATTGATCGCATTGCTATTCTAAAGAAATCCGACCACCTCTGGAAATCTTACATTTTTAATCTTCCAAAAGGCATCATGAAATGTATGCTTAATTCTTTTCTGGACTCACTCTCTACCAAAAACAATCTCAGCCGTTGGAGTAAATGTAATGCGACCTCCGTGGCTGCAAAGAAACTCTTCACCCTATTTTAAATAATTCCAAAACTATGTTAGAGGGTCTCCGCATAATCCTGGACACCCTTAGGGACGCACCATTAGATTTTCATGGGGGGGGGGGAGGAAGTTTTTGGGAGAAAAAAAATTCCCTCTCTATGCAGGCCAACCCCCCCCCCCCCCCCCCCCCCCCCCCACTGATGAGTAAAAAAACTCTACCCCCACCTAACTCAATATGAATGAATACATTAAATAAAAAAATTCCCCCCTTACGTCGGCCAAACAAAAGAAAATCACCCCGAACCCAACTTCCTACCCCCCCCCCCCCCCTCCCCCACTGAAAATCTAATGGTGCGTCCCTTAGTGATAGTGGTCCCTCATGAAGTTTTTGGTGATTGATCTTCAAGGGGCTACCAACATTGCAGGGACAACTATTCCGCCCGACATCCTTCCTACTCAACAAAGACCAGATCTTGTCATTATTAAGGCTCAAAGTCGATCATTATTTTTGAGCTCACTATCCCATTCGAACGTAACATTAATACTGCACATGATCGCACTCAATAAATATGCCGGCCTTGCCATTGACCTGCGAGAACAGGGTTATGACACCAAGCTCATATGTGTTGAAATTAGTTCTAGAGGCCTTATTTCAAGTTCAAATAAGAGCTCCATCCAATCTATTTTCCCTCTTCTTTCCATCAGCAAAAAATAGGATGCGGGCGTCCACAAAAATATTCAAATCCATAATAAGTCAGCGTGCAATACATGTTCTTATTCTATATATTTTCTAGTCTTAAAGGAGGTGTTTCGCAAGCATAAAAGTGTGCATTATATGTTAGAAAAATAACTATCGAGCCAAACTTTTGTAATTATATTGAACAAAACACCACACTTATGACAAAAACAAATAAAAACCGCAATCTCTCAACATGCATTTTTTTAAATTTGCGGCGATCGAAAGTCCCAGTGTCGATGATGTCATAATTATACAATGCACATGCGCAAATTTGAGCACCGATACCCATGACGTCATCGACACCGGTAATTTCGATCGCCGCGAATTTTAAAAATTGCATGTTGAGTGATGGCAGTTTTTATTCAGTTTTGTGACTAGTATGGTGTTTTGTTCTATATAATTACGTAATTTCGGCTCGATAATTATTTGTCTAACAAATAATGCTCAATGTTGTGCTTGCGGGACCCTTCCTTTAATACGACAAACAATGGTCATGGAGCACCAACGAATCATATTACTCACTCAGTGCATGCAATCCTCCTCCCAGTTCTTCTAGGCACATTTCATTGATAACTTTTTTTATATTTTTATGTTTAGTGCAATACCTTTATTTGCTTTCCTGACCATTTGGTCCTTTATCCACCAGTTTTACCAGGGTTGCACAAAGTGCGGGAGCAGGGAGCACCGCTCCCGGGAAATAATGAGCAGAATTGGGGAAATAATGCCGAGTGGAAAAAGAAAAAGTATTGGGGAAAAGGGTGAATGAAGAAGATGAAGAGAAAAAAATGCAACTTTGGGTTATGAGCTGAAGTAATGAAGTAATCCATGGCTTGCCAGGGATAATTTTAGGGGTTGATGAACCGTTGTTGTACCTCAATGGAAAATAGATATTGTAAATATCGTTGAATTTCGTATTAAAAGCGTCATAGGCTGCTTCGGTGGAAGTTATGTCCGTAATAAAGCTCCAACCAATGAGACTTATGTGATTATGGCATCCAAGAATTCTATTTTGATTGAATGAACAAGATTTTATGGGCAGGTGATGATTATGACGGTGGGGCATCGACTTGGTGAATTGAAAAACTGGATAATGATCTGTGAGATCATTCACAATAACAGCTGTTTTAATTTCATGAGTAAGAACATTTGTAAAGATGTTATCAAGTAAAGTGGCTAAAGTAATTATAGCCTACATTGTATAATATATTAATTATAATTTAGTCGGTTTGATAACTCAATCAATCAAGACCTTCCGTTTGTATTATATAGGGTCACGCGTTATGAACTCGCCTCCCAATGGGTGGTGCCGTTACATTTTTTAGTTTCATGCTGTCATTTTCCTCAAATATTTTCAAAACCACAAAAGCTATCTCAACAAATTTGGTATCATTTTAAAGCCCTAATAACAAGCTATCTGCCTACAAAATGGCATTGGTATAGCTAATACAGAAGGGGAGATACAGCTGTTTGATGTTTGGAGACCAGGGGTGGTGCTGGAAGGGGTGCCGCTGGAAGGGGTGCCGCCTGTACAAACTCAATGGGGATAATCCAATAATGGCGATAATCTTTGTTCTTTTTACAATAACTAGTCATCCCACAATGTTACAAACACCATTCTGGTCCCATTTTAAAGGATATTTAGTAGTCTTTAAATATGTGGTTCAACAGACTTGTCAACTATTTGTAACAACTAATTAATTATGGATAAGACCATGATCACCAGCTTTCTTCCTATTCGCTACACAGTCAACATGAATAATCAGCCTCAATTTACCGGATTTATAAAAATGACTATAACAGAAAAAGTTTTCAACCTATGATAGCAAAAGTATACATTTTTGGAAAACTTGTAACTAGAGGAATTCAGAAATGCAGTTTATATCAGGGAAGGGTTCATCCTTAAACAAATATTTCTGAAAATTCTAAAAATATATAAAAATTGGAGATATTTACTAGCCGGTATAATTACCATACCGACGTAGTAACTTTGACAATCATATATCATCTAATGGGTAATTTCATGAGGAATTCAAATATGTAAAGTAAATAATGAGAGGGGTAGGTATAAAAAATATATGGATCTCAAATTAAAAATTAAAAAACTCTGATATTTTCCCGAACATTTCCGATCATACCATTTTAGTTCTTGGTCGTACTATAATTTTAATGGCATATTTGGTTTCCTCATGCAATTTCCCTTCAGAAAATGTATACTTTTACTACCTCAGGGGGGTATACAAGCAAATATAAATGTGTAAAGTTAAAATCATGTCGCGAAAGCCAAAATCCGTGTGTAACGCGAAAGGAGGCGAGCTTAAAACACATGACCATAGTTGCAATAACCATCTATGAGCAAAGGATGTCATCATTGTGTTATTTGTAAATTCTCTCTAAGTATATATTTTTAACTAGTTGCTATTCTATAAGGGGCCTAGTATTAACTCGGGTTTTTCTAAAAGCATCATATATTAAATGACTCTCATAGTAACTATCCTTATCATAATACATTTGAAGAAAAAAACACCGAACAAGATAGACCTACTCCAATGGTCAGTTTTATTATTCCACCGTGCCTAAAAGAGTGAATTCTCATGCACTTATTTGGAACATGTAAAACAAAAACACTATAATATATAATATTAGATCGTCTCAGGATTTGGAATATGTATCCAATTCTATTTTTCCTAAATTTGAAGGCACATTCTATTTCTTAATTAGGTCAATTATCAAATTGATATATATTTTGGTAGATAAGGTATAGCCTCACACTAACCTATATTTTGAATGGATCTTTTTATATTTAGTGGCGTAACCAGGATTTAAGTTGTAATATGGGGAAACATGGGCAAAAACAAAAAGAACCCACAAAAAACACGCGCTCTTGTTTATTTTTTACTTCAAAATGCTTGCATTATCAGTGTATATGGTTACCAATCTGCATGATACTGCGTGCGCGAAGCCCGCTAAATTTAATTGTAATCTCAGGTATATCGATTTTGAATACCCATTTTCTTCTTTTTGGTCTTTTTTCTTGGAACCACTAACTTGCCGACAGTACCCTGATTTGCCGACAGACCACCGCAGGGTTGCACAAAGTGCGGGTGCAGGGTGGAAAAAGAAAAGTATTCGGGAAAAGGGTGAATGAAGAAGATGAAGAGAAAAAAATGCAACTTTGGGTTATGAGCTGTGGTTGCAGGTATACTAACGTGTTTATTGTGTTATTGCTTTTCCCCGGGGGCAAGGGAGGGCATTTCCCCAAAAGATATTTTTTGTGCCCCCACCCCCTAAAAAAAATTCTATTTAGTTAAAATTAGAAAAAAAATCGACAATTTTAGCATAAAAAGGCAATTTTTGTCGCGCTTCGCGCACATTTTCGTACTAAATTAGACAAATGTGTCCATTTTACTGTAAAATGCCACAAAACAATTTGCGCGCTTCGCGCAAATATCTTTTTTTCTCATGTTCCCCTAACAAAAATTCTAATCCAATATTGTGATCTGATTTTTATCAAACCTGTAAGTATAGGTGGGGAAATGTTAAGCTCAAAACCTTGCTCCTGGGGAAGAAACAACTTTGTGCAACCCTGAGTTTTACATTGGTATTTATTTCCAGCTGGAAGTATCATTTTTATGTGTCTCATTGTTAACACTTTCCATGCAGCTATTACAAACATTTTTTTTCAGAACCGTTCCCAACTTTCAAAGTTTATCTTGAAATACTAGTCATGTTTGTACTTATTTTAATGCATTTCGCATGGCGATTCCAACTATGGTAATACATTTCAATGATGTTCACATTTTAGAAACATTTTGTTAAATTTTGAAATTTTGAAATGTCGTCTGCAGATGCCTGCCGCGTGGAAAGTGTTAATTTTTTTGTGCAATGCGGCCTGCGGATGATGATGGAAGGCTCATCGGCCTACTAGCTTTTCAATGTTGTTTATCAATAAAATTGGAACGGTTAATAATTAAAAATATATAAGAAGAAGAAAGACAACTAAATGTAGATGTTCTGATTGCTGGCCCGATTTTCAAATTGAGGTTTTTTATTTTACATGAAAGGTCATCCTTAAAATTGTCACATTCCAAAAACTCCAATGGTTCTAATTTTAGAAAGCACAAGGTCACAATAATGTTGCCCATTTAGTAGTATACAAACTGGCTGGTGGTTAACCACCTTTTGCAGTAATTCATCACATAGTAATATGGAACATTTCTGGCCCCTAAGATTTTACAGACATAATGAGAAAAATATGGGGATTCCGTTGATATCAAAATATCATGATGTGAAGAAAATCAATCATAGCCAAAGAAATTGATCGGAACATACACCTTTAAGTTGGTTGTCAAACGCTGTATGGAACACGGGAAACTCAGTGGCGGCACCAGCATCATACATTTAGGGGGAGCAAAAGGGGGGGGGGGCAAGAAACAATTTAGGGGGTGGCAAGAATTTAAAAAATGCGCGCAATTTCTTTTTTGCCATTTTATGCTAAAACTGTCAAATGTGGTATAATTTTAACTAATTTGGTAAGCAAATTGCAAAATTTGGTCTAATTATAGCTAATATAGTGATAAAATGTGCGCCCAGCACGCCAAAATTTGATATTTTATTCTAAAATGGTCACATTTTGTCAAATTCTAACCTTTTTGAAATTATTTTGGGGGATTGCTCTACGCGCAAATGTTATCTTCCGTAGATAGCAGCGACGCCACCACCTGTTTGATCAGCTTCGATACTAGTGATGAGCGATATTGTAAACCCTGCTCTAAGCGGTACCGAGTTATTACAACCAGTGGCTGAAGCTGTTGGGTTTTAGCATGTTTGAATGGCCTAGGAAAGCTCTCCTTGTTATGAATATTTACATTATTTTTTATAAACTTTAGCTAGGTTCATAAACAATGAATAATCAATCATTGAAACTTAAAATGTTTGAAGCGCACAAAAAAAAATCAGGTTTTTTAACTAAAATGGTTCAAAAAACGTCCTTGAAGCCATCTTGTTATGCTTGAATAATTAACATTTAATCCAATACGCGCAACTTCCATTTTTTTAAATATAAATGGTTCAAAATACGTTCCTGAAACCATCTTGGTATGCTTGAATAATTAACATTGAAACTACGCGCAAAGCGCGTAAAAAATTAAGTTTTTTAACTAATATGGTCCAGAAAACGTTATACAGCCATCTTGTTATGCTTGAATAATTAAACAATTGAAACTGATTTTGCAGTACATGTTCAATTTCTACTTGGTCATCCGTTGTGTAGTGCCAATATAGATTACGGTAAGCCTACCCCCTTCCCCTTCCCTCTAGGTAGAAGACTATGCGCGGGAAGCTCGCAAATAATTTCAGATAGTAACTAAAGTGTTTTGCGCGCAAAAATTCAGTATTTTCACTATAATTTTGCTTCCCCCCCCCCCCCTATAGCCTATAGTACACTGAATGGTATTAATGTCATGACCCCCGTGACCCCACAGGATCCGAAGAAAATCATAAAGCCCCCTTAGGGCGGGGCCCAGGGGCCGCCCACAATTTACTCGATCACGTCAGTACCACCCATCTCCAGGGGCGGAAATCCCGGGGGGATGGGGGGATTTATCCCCCCCCCCCACTTTTTGACCTGGGCAAGGGCGGAAATCCCGGGGGGGGGATGGGGGGGATTTATCCCCCCCACTTTTTGACCTGGGGGGGATGGTCAATGTAATCATCCCCCCCTGATTTTTCACATCTACCAAAAAAAAAGGAAAAAAGGGGGGGAAAAGGAAAAAAAGAAAGAAAAAAGGGGAAAAAGGAGGAAAAAAAGGGAAAAGAGAGGGAGGGAGGGACATAAGAACGTTTGGAGTTTATTGTACGTTGGTTAGGATACATACGCGTATGTACGTTAAGAATCCATCTTTTGGAGGTAACTAATTAACTTCTTTCTGGTATAGGCCTATCTGCCTATTTAAAAAGCCAATATTGATCAGAAATAATGATTGCTTTTCAATAAAATATTGGTCAAAAGTATACCAGATCGCACTAAATGAGTTTGAAAATTGAAAAAAAATTCTACTTCTCAGGGGGCATATCCCCCCACCCAGTGGCGTATCCAGGGGGGGGGGGGGGGGGGGGCCAGCAGGCCATGCCCCCCCCCCCCCCCCCCATTGAAAAAAGTGTATAAAAAAAAAGGAGGGAGAGGAGAAGGAGGAAGAGGAGAAGAAGGAAGTAGAGGAGAAGAAGGAGGAAGAGGAGAAGGAGGAAGAGAAGGAGGCAGGGGAGGAGGAAGGGTAGGGATATATGCGGCGCGTAATGGGGGGGGGGGGGGGGTACGGGGTCACGTCCCCATAATTTTAATGTGAGGGACGTTAAAACGTTATACTAGACCTTATAATGTTAAAAATGCCAATTTTTGCGCGATTTGCACGTATTAGTTTCAATGTTTCATTATTCAAGCTTAACAAGAGGGCTTCAGGAACGTTTTTTCTGGACCATTTTTGTTTAAAAACTGTTTGTTTTTTCTTGCTCGATTCGCGCTCACTTTTTCAACAGGTTTCAACATTATAATGGGTCTCAAAACACACCAAATATTCTAAATTGCAGGACAGTTTTTTTATGACCATTTTAGTTCAAAAACTGAAAAATAGTGAGCGTTCCGCGCGCATATTTTCTACAGGTTTTAATATAATAATGACCCTCAAACCATGCCAAATATTCTAAAAATTATGTTGGGGACGTTTTTAACGTCATACTGGACCAATTTAAGTGTTAGAAATGTCAATTTGTGCGTACTTTGCGCATTAGTTTCAATGTTTCATTATTCAAGCTTGACAAGATGGCTTCAGGATAGTTTTCCATGACCAGTTTAGTTAAAAAAATCAAATTTTTGTGCGCTCCGCGCGAATATTTACTGCAGGTTTTAACATTATATGGATCAGACCCACCAAATATTCTAAATATGTGGGGGACATTAAAAACATCATACTGGACCAAAGTTTTAATGCAAAAACCACACCAAAAATTCTATATATTAGGTGGGGGACGTTATTATTATACTGGACCATTAATGTTAGAAATGCAATTTTTTGCGCGCTCCGCGCGCGTATTAATATTAATATTTCATTATTTAAGCTTAACAAGGTTGCTTCAGGACAGTTTTCCATGACCATTTTAGTTAAAACTCGAATTTTGCGCGCTCCGCGCGCATATTTTCTACAGGTTTTAACATTATAATGGCCCTCAAACCATATCAAATATTTTAAATATTATGTGGGGACATCATACCGGACCATTTAAGTGTTAGAAATGCCATTAGAAATTGAAATTAATTTCAATATTTCATTATTTAATCTTAACAAGGTGGCTTCAGGACAGTTTTCCATGACCAAATTTAGTTCAAAAACTCAAAAATATTGTGCGCTCCGCGCGAATAGGTTTTAACATTATAATGACCCTCAAACCCCACCAAAAATTTTAAATATTATGTGGGGGACGTTATTATCATACAGGACCATTCGTGTTTGAAATGCAATTTTGTGCACGCTCCGCGCACGTTTTAGTTTTAATATTTCATTATTTAAGCTTAACAAGATGGCTTCAGGACAGTTTTTCATGACCATTTTGGTTCAAAAACTCAAAGACTCTAAAATTTTGCGCGCTCCGCGCGAATGTTTCTAGAGGTTTTAATATAATAATGGCCCTCAAACCACACCAAATATTTAAAATACTATGTGGGGGACGTTAAAAACGTCATACTCTACATTTTTAGTGTTAAAATCACAATTTTGTGCGCGTTTTGCGCGTATTAGGTTCAACGTTTCAATATTTAAGATCAACAAGATGGCTTCAGGTTTTTTTGGCCCCCCCCATCCAAACAGTCCTGGATACGCCATTGCCCCCACCCGACCCTCAGACGCCCCTGTTGGAGCTTTTAAACCATCTATACTAAAATCAAGAATATATCAGTATAAAAAATGCTCAACTTTCTTTTGTTCATTGATAAAAAGCAAAATATTTATTGAAAATGAAGCGATGGCTTTTCAATACAATATTAGTCAAAAGTATACACCAGATCGCACCAAATGAGTTTGAAAATTGAAATTTTTTCTACTTCCGAGGGGGGCACATCCCCCCTCAGACTCCGGACATCCCCCCTCAGACTCCCCCTGTCCGAGCATAGCTCGGAGTGCGGTGATGCGCACCGCCTGGATGGTACCAGCTAAATTTATTTTTTTAAGGGCAAAACTTATCATCCCCCCCACACCTAACAAGAAATTTCCGCCCCTGGACCTGGGGGGTGGTCAATGTAATCATCCCCCCCGCCTGATTTTTCACATCTACCAACAACAAAAAAGGAAAAAAGGGGGGAAAAGGAAAAAAAGAAAGAAAAAAAGGGGAAAAAGGAGAGAAAAAAAAGGAAAAAGAGAGGGAGGGAGGGACATAAGAACGTTTGGAGTTTATTGTACGTTGGTTAGGATACATACGCGTATGTACGTTAAGAATCCATCTTTTGGCGGTAACTAATTAACTTCTTTCTGGTATAGGCCTATCTGCCTATTTAAAAAGCCAATATTGATCAGAAATAAAGTGATTGCTTTTCAATAAAATATTGGTCAAAAGTATACCAGATCGCACGAAATGAGTTTGAAAATTGAAAAAAAATCTACTTCTCAGGGGGGCATATCCCCCACCCTCAGACCCCCCTGTTGGAGCTTTTAAACCATCTATACTAAAATCAAGAATATATCAGTATAAAAAATGCTCAACTTCTTTTGTTCATTGATAAAAAACAAAATATTTATTGAAAATGAAGCGATGGCTTTTCAATACAATATTGGTCAAAAGTATACACCAGATCGCACCAAATGAGTTTAAAAATTGAAATTTTTTCTACTTCTGAGGGGGGCACATCCCCCCTCAGACTCCCCCCTGTTGGAGCTTTTAAATCATCTATACTCAAATCAAGAATATATCAGTATAAAAAATGCTCAACTTCTTTTGTTCATTGATATAAAACAAAATATTTATTGAAAATGAAGCGATGGCTTTTCAATACAATATTGGTCAAAAGTATACACCAGATCGCACCAAATGAGTTTGAAAATTGAAATTTTTTCTACTTCAGAGGGGGTCACATCCCCCCTCAGACTCCCCCCTGTCCGAGCATAGCTCGGAGTGCGGTGCTGCGCACCGCCTGGATGGTACCAGCTCAATTTAATTTTTTAGGGGCAAAACTTATCATCCCCCCACACCTAACAAGAAATGTCCGCCCCTGCCCATCTCCCGGGGTAATGACCACATTCTTTTGTGTCCACACCAATGACGTTTGTGTCACTACTCGTCAACCTTCCCAGTTTATCAAGTTCTTGCCCGTCACTCTCCCTCTCGGGCTACGCTCGTGAAAAGAACGTCATCTACAAAAACAAATAAACTATCGACTTGCCCATCCCTACCTTTGTAAAACCTGAATCTGACAGCTATACTACAGTAACGTAACGATACAACATGTGCGAGAAAAAAGCCCATCACAACAAAAACAACATTGCAGGGGACTAGACACATTATCTACGTTGATCTGGATGCGATAAAAGGTCAGCACTGGTGATAAGATTTGCAGTGTGTATTCAATTAAACAAATAGTAATCAAGTATCACGGAACGAAACTAAATAAAAATATACACTTCCTGATATGGACAGTCACTGTGATCAAGGCATTACTGTTAGCGGATGATCCGTAGTTTCGGGATCATCCATTACATTGCTCTCCGATATCACGTAGCAGGCCGTGATACATGTGCAGGCCGTGAAACATGTACTATTTACTATGATGCAGTGAGACTACTCTCTGACGGGACCGGATGATTCATCAGTTGATTGAAGAAACACTCATTTGTGACGTGAGTCAACATATCGTTTAGTGTTGCTTGCCTGAGGATTGAGACATGAGCCCGCTGCAAACGCTGCTGCACTATTACTGTAAACTATAGCCTTAAGGAGTGAAAGGCTGCTATCATTCCACCATTGGCACCAATTGAAGCAAGGGGGAAAAAATCACAACTGTTTGAAATGCTTTTTTATGGCATAATGAACTTGACATTCAAGTGCGACTTGCTGATATTATATTGATAGTTGTAGAACATGACTCTTCATGGCACTACCCCTGAAATAGAACAATCCGAGAAGCTAGCTAACATGGCCGGAACAATCCCACTGCACAGTGTTCGATCCTCATCACCGACCAAACAAACGCCTTGTACAACCTCTCGCGGTGAGCGCATCGCTTTTGTACGAGACGCTCTCATAGCTGTTGCCTTGTCCGTAGTCGTGATCTTGATCGGCTTCAACTATGTCATAGTACGAATGCCTCCAATGCCCACTGTTGCAGATCGTATGGTGTTCACGCTTCGCTGGTTGTGCCTGAGTATACTCCCTCTAGTGGGTGGCGTTATGTACGTCGGTAATCTACGCTTTCTATGCATGCAGACTCCGAGAAGTGACGCATCGACTCGGATGGAAGAAATCTTCGAAAGGCACCACCATTGTCTGCAGGACACATTTTTACAAACATTTATACACTGCATTGTGATGCTATCATTGAGTACATTCCTAGAAGAGCACGCCATGAAAATAGCTCCAATTCTAACCATACTGTTCATATTGGGTCGTCTCGCATTTTGGGTCGGCTATGTACACAGACCTCTTGCCAGAGCATTTGGATTTTTCCTGACTTTTTTCCCCACCGTGTTATCCTTAGGCTACTGTATCCTAAGGTTGTTTTGGAAAGGTAGTGGATGGGATCTGCCAATTCCACTTTGATGGATACATCTCAGCCTAAGCAGTGGCGGCACCCCGGTCAGCTCAAGCCCCACCCCATTTTGTCCGGAAAACATTCAAAAATGTTGAATTTGAATGTCAAAATTACTTAAAATTAGCTCAAAATTGATCTGAAATGTAAAATTTAGATCAAATTAATCTAATTTCAGGCATTTTTTTTCAATAAAAGCCAAATAAATTAGTACACTTTACACACATTTTTTCACCACCACCAATTTCTCCCCCCCCCCCCCCCCACCCCCATTTGCCTACAAATTGTGATGCTGACTGGGGCTGTCACTGCACCTAATTAAAGGCAACTTAAACCCTCTTGTTCTACTAGCCCAAAAGAAACACACATGTTTGCAGAACATTTGTATTGCCTCATTCCATCCATATTTCTGTTTATTTAATTTGTGTATAATTCCTTTCAATATCAGGTGGAATTTTCATGTTACGTTAACTTTTCACCTAAACAATTATATTGGCTTGACACAATGTATTGTTCATGTTCATTATTACATTGCGTTTTTTGTGCTTTTCACCTTAACAGTTAAAATATATTGGCTTGACACAAATTAATGAATTGTTTATGTTCATTAATGCTCTCTGTGCAGTGACGTTATAGAGGATATTCCAGTGTTCAGCAATGGCACCTTATCCGTGCAAGACTGTGCATGGTTTAAATACATTGATATGTACCAGCAATTCCCTGACTAAGCAAATTGCTGCACAGTTGACAACAAACAGTAGTATACACCCTGACATCACTGCGCATGAATGACGTGGAGATTATATGGACTTTCAACCAAATAGATAATACACCAAAGTGTTTTTATTTGTGTTCTAAATTTCAAATTAATAATGATTCATATTGTTTTAAAGGTGTATTTTCCGATCACTTTTTTGGGGCTATGATTTTTTTTTCACATCCCCATATTTTTCTCATATTATATTTCTGATATTATAGGCTTAAAATGTGGTGAATTACTGCCAAAGGTGGTTAACCACCAACCAGTCTGTGTACTACTCAATGAGCAAATGTATCACGACCTTGTGCTTCTAAAAATAGAACCATTGGAGTTATGCAACTAAACTTTGGAATGTGACAATTTTATGGATGGCCTTTCATGTAAAATAGAAAACATTAAGTTGAAAATCGGTCCAGCAATCGGAACATCTACCTTTAATTTGTAGAACAAAACAATTTCACAAAAAGCACCAGCATGCAGAGCAGTCACATGCTATGTGCTTAACACTTTCCACACGGCAGGCAGCTGTAGACGACATTCCAAAAATTTCAAAAAATAATTCAAAAATGTCAAAATTATTGACTTTCATTACCATATTTGGAATCACCATGAGAAATGCATTTAAAATAAGTATAAACATGCCTAGTATTGGGTCAGTAATCATTGAGATAGACTTGTGAAAAGTCTGTGAAAAATCTGTTCTGTGTATGGTAGAAATAATAGCCGCGTGGAAAGTGTTAAACTTGTATAGTTCTGCTGTTTCAATGACACCTTCCTTGGCTGTTATAATAATTATATTATTTCAAAATATACATTTTATTCTTCAAGTAAAATAAATATGATTTCTTTTCTGATTTCTTTTTCTTTTTGACCTTTATGTGTCAAATACTCGAGGGAGGGAGCAGTCTACTAGCATATTGTATGAATAAGCATGCATGACAAATAATACATGTATATTGGTGGCAGTTGTGGGATTCAAGGCCATTCCATTAAAGTGAGTTTGTCATGTTTGATAAACATAACTAAAAGATGAACTTTTAATTAGGGATACATACATGGACATGTAAGGGACGCACCATTAGATACTCAGGGGGGGGGGGGGGGGGGGGGGCATGGAAGTTTAAAAAATAAAAAAAACTTTGCCCACTATCTAGGAAAAAAACAACAACTTTGCCCACCAACAAGGAAAAAAAAAAAAAGATGACCCACTGCTGAGTAAAAAAAAAAAAGATGACTCACCCACCTCAATATAAAGAAAAACAGTAAAACCCTAAAAAAAAAAACTTTGCCGCATTTGCGAAAAGAAAAAAAAATCCGCCTACTTCGGTGGAGAAAAAAAAAAATTCCGCCCGACCCCAACTTCCATGCCCCCCCCTGAAAATCAAATGGTGCGTCCCTAAAGCAGTCATGTAATAAGTTTTTAAACATAAAAGTGGAAGCCCCACTGGAACCACGGGTGGAACCCCACCCCTCACCCCAAGCCACAATATGTGCCAATGGAAGAATCTGTAACGTTTGCAAGTGTCGGGTACATGTAACCCCACTGTTATAAATATAAATATTAATCAAACTAATTCGCTTATTGTTAATCATTACCATATTCTATTGCCTTTCAGTGGAAAAGTATGTAATTGATTCATTTCATATTTCCCTCCTACATATGTGAATAATTTTAACAAGGTAACTTTCTTCCACTTTTTGTTAACCAACCATAGCTTAGGCCTAAAAAATGGTTTGATTAGCCTAACTTTTTTCGAAATCACCTGTTTTGGGAACTTGAAATAGCCTAAAATGAAAGCAAATAGTCAGAAACTTTAATACTTTGTTCAATTTTTATATATTGTATATATATATATATTTTTTTTTTTTCCTCCCTCAAAATAATTTAAAAAAATATTCAGGGTCGGCGATGGGTCGGTCGGGTTAGGCCAATCAAACTTCTTCTTTTTTAGGCCTAAGCTTGTTTGGATATTTGTTGAACAAATGTTGTTCTTTCATTTGCCTCAACAGGTTCTGCCAAAGTTATTGTACCGGGTGGTTCAAAAAAAAGTTGACCCAAGTTCAAAGTAGTTTTTCAACCACATTTAAAGTTTCAGAGAATTTGCGTTTACTTTGTCTTAATCAGCAGTAAGTTTTGAAATTATCCTGAAAAGATGGCACGTTTAGCTTGTTTGGTTCTTCAGATATGGTTCATTACAGAAAACATGTACAAAACTGACTTGTCCACGGGAGCGTCATTTAGTTTGTGTCTTAAACAAAACAGTGCTCTAGTTTCAGAATTGAAAACCCCGCCCTGACCATGCTGACACATTCAACAAAGAAACGTAGATATACGTATAGGTAGGTAATGTCAAGCATCAGACAGATGTTTCAGATGTCTCCCTTTTTCTTTTTCTCCTATTTTTACAATTTGTGACCAATCGTGTGTAAGTCCACTTTGTGCATGCCAACTCTACTAAAGGACGCTCCCGTGGCCAAGGCAGTTTTGTGCATGCTTTCTGTAATGAACCATATCTGAAGAACCAACCAAGATAAATGTACCATTTTATCAGGATAATTTCAAAACTTACTGCTGATCAAGACTAAGTAAACAGAAATTCTCTGAAACTTTAAATGTGGTTGAAAAATTATCTTGAACTTGGGTCAACTTTTTTTTGAACCACCCGGTATGTGCAATGTGCTAATATTATTATTGTATGTGCAATGTGCTAATATTATCTATATATTTTATGTTTAAAAAATCAGAGGTGGATTTGATAAAATCTTATATTGGAAGATTAGGGGACAGAATGAGACTTAACAATAGGTATTTGAAATTATATCGGAGGACAGGGCCTAGCCAGTAGCCAACAACTGCTGTCTTTAAATCTGTCAATTACATGTTTAGTCCAAAAGAATAATACTGTAATCCAAAAATATATAATGTTCACGCTATGTCTTCTTGAAAAGATGTTATTTACATGTAACTGATTGAAGTACAATAAGTTTGCTTTTTATTTTGTCTTACTTTTATAATTTTGTGGAATACCCACCCATTTTAATCATTAACCCTTTCCATGCAGCTACTAGTTTTACCATATTCAAAACAGGTTTTTCAGAAACCTTTCGCAACTTTCAGTCTATTTTCAAGGATTGCTGAACTAGTTCTTGGCATGTTTGTACTTATTATAATGCATTTATCATGATGAATCCAAATATGGTGATAAAATTCAATAATTGTAACATTTTTGAAACATTTGGTGACATTTTTTAACTGTCGTCTGCAAACGACTGCCGCATGGAAACTGTTAACACTTTCCACGCGGCTATTTTTTTTACCATACACAAAACAGATTTGTCAAAAACCTTTCACAGTTTTCAAAGTCTATCTCAAGGAATACTGACCCAATACTAGGCAAGTTTGTACTTATGTCAATGCATTTCTCACGGTGGTTCTAAATATGGTAATGAAATTCAATAATGTTGACATTTTTTAAACATTTTGTGAAATTTTGTAATGTCGTCTGCAGCCGCCTGCCGCGTGGAAAATGTTAAGTGGTGTTCACTGTAAAAACAAACGTTTGACTATTGATAAACACTACAACACGTTTATTTGTTGTTGTTAACGTGTAAAGGTATAGGAGGTTGTTAAAGATAAACGGGTTGCATAAACGCTACAACGCGTTGATACGTGTATTAACTGTTATCAAAAACGTGTTTATACCAGCAATTATAAACACATGATTACAGTGAATTGGGGGGGGGGGGGGGCGGGGGGTTGTAAATGGGTTATTCTTAAATTCTTTAATGAATTGAAAACATATGGTTGCGTTGTAATGGTATTCTATAAGAAATCCATGTTTTAAAATGTTTATACATGTACATAGTGTCCCTGAATGATTTATACGGGAAATTTGTGGGAAAGGTGCATTTATTTACATATTTATGATTATGAATACCGTGTGTTAAGGGTGCACACAACTATTAGAGTCACCGTCAAAGCTTCCGGCCATCGCCATCACCCAGCTAGTCCCAAAATAACGGAAAGAATGATTCATATTGACATTATTTGGCATCAAAGATGATTGAATTTGGTCTCTATTTGTTCACTGAATTGTACCCGATATATTCTGAATGAAAAGAGGATACGTTTTATTTTAAAATATTGGCGGAAGGATACACATTGAACACAACGCGCTACAAGGTGTGATTTCTTGTTCAAAATGACTACGCTGTATAAAGAGGGAAATATTGAAAAATCTGAAAGGGCAACCCGACCTGAATTTTTGACCCAAGTTAGATCTATGTGTGTTAATTACTATTCCAACATTTTATAAACGTAGTTGCAAGGTAACTCAGGATATCGCCGTTTACCTAAGGCACATTTCCCATAGAAACACACTATAGCGCGTAATAGTTGTGTGCACCCTTAATGATTAGAGTCTAAGAGAGTATGATCATCTACAAATATTTAGCTTGCTAAACAATTTTGAATTATGAAAATTGGACATTTCTGAAAGAAATAATTGATACTCATAAAATCATTGACCACGTTAGGCACAAAGCTCAATTTAAATGATATGCTATCTCTTTTATGAAATCAAATGTTTGTGATGTTTTATGACGCACATGCATAGGGAATTGTTCATCTTCAGCAATTTCTAACAGTTGAGGTTTTGCGTGAGTTTTAGCAATTGAAATACGCTGAAAGTGAAAACCAGGTTTTCCCCGATTTTTAATAATATTATGCCTTATCGGAATGGATAAAGACTCTTGATGAACTTGGCAGAGTATGTAGGAAACATGTTCCCCATTACATTGCAGGTATAAGACTTGAACTACAATGTTGTTTTTATATTTTGGGACATCCTCTATATATTGTATTATTGTGTTCATACAAAATTGTTAATGTTACTCCCTTAAAACACCTTTCACGCTGGCTATTAGTTTTACCATTGCAAAACAGATTTTTGGAAACCGTTCCCAACTTCCAAAATCTATCTCTTGAATTAAGTACCAATACTGGGCATGTGTGTACTTATTTTATGTAATTCAACAATAATAAAAAAAATTAAACATACTGTCGTCTGAAGTGTTAATTATATTTGCCTGGTTAAAAGTGTTGAATTTGATATTATCATATCATTATACATGGTAAGATTGTAAGTCTATCTATTTTGCACCCAGTGCCCTCTTATCTACACAAGTTGTAATTATCAATAAACTCTGACTACCACCAGAGGAAGAGTTACCTTGGATTTTGTTTGACAAAAATTACTACCTTGTTTTTGCTGTGCTATGCTCAAGCTACATTTTACATAGATCTGAATATAGATCCTCTGTTTACCCCCAATCTCTGACTACCCCATCCAGTGTCCATCCAGGGCAGCGGTTTACCGAGACTAGCAAACTCTAGGCTCAATGCATGTCCATGATGCAATAACACTGGTGTACGTACTAGTCCAGTACAGACTTTCTACAGTATGATAACGCAAGCCATGCTGGTCAGGAGAAGGTGTATGAATACATCTACCTTTCTTCTTCTTCTTCTTCCGATAAAGTGCAGAATTCATTAAATGAATATAGTCGCACTGCGTATCCCTGTAACATGGAATTTTGGGTAAAGATACAGACCGGGATGATCCCCTACTCTGTAGATTTACGAAGGAGTCTGTAACCTTTTAACGTGCTCGGGGATAGCTCTTCCGATACACGGGACCAACATTTCTACGTGACTTCCGAACCACGATGCGCTATACATGCCTACTTCAGTCTGCACGGTCTGAAGGAGGCATGGGGACGAGGCTGTGTTGGTGTATCGAATTGAACTCACGCTCAAACGATCCACCGACTGTGCCACCTCGCCCCCTAAAACTGATTCATTGTTAAAAAGGACTCCATCAAGCAACACACACTCAAAATGTTATAAGAGCCTGACCGACACAGCGGCGATAAAAATGTTCACTTACAAATGAGTACTGACCCAATTTTGGGATATATTTGGAATTTTTAAGTTTTGTCCAAACATTTAAGGGGGAAAAATCCTCAGGCCGACTTGACATGAGAGGTCCGTTACCCGTAGACCATGGTTTTACGGTTTAAGTTGCCTTACGTCACAAAATGTTATAAAATAAGGAAATGTTGGCAACAGATTGTAGCCTTGTGTGTTTACTGTTTACAAAGTAAAAATAAAGGTCCCAAAAATGCTGTTTGTGAGCATAGCGAGCGGGAAAATAGGGGGTTTTAACGCTTTTTAGTAGAAAAAGGTCAACATTTTGGTAAAAAGATCCACTTTTGCCAAATTCACCCTCACTCCCCTCTCCCCGGTAAAAAGGTCCATATTCTGGGGGAAATGTCCACTTTTGACAAATCGCCGCCCCTCCCCGAAAATTCCTGGTGATGGGCCTGATTTTGAGCCCTTTTATTAAAATGACCAGGTGTTTTTTGTCATGAATACGTGTTCTTTTCATGTAAATGGCATACTTTTTCCAAAATATTATTTTAGTGGAACCATTTACTGCTAATGTATTCTCGCAATTTATTTTTTAAGTTAAATATTTATACAGCGAGAACAAATATATGCACTTGAAATGTACGCTATAGTCTAAAATAGCGCACGCATGGACTGTAGAGTCTGCAGTCCATGGTCTAAGCCAAATTTGAATTATTTTTTCAGCTCAAGTTCATTTCTATAGCAGAGAGTACATTTTATTTCAATAAACATTCTAAATATATGTAAAACTGTAAAGTGGACATTTGTATTTGATTAAATTTCACACCTTTCACTTTTGAAACAGCTGCAGCAAATATACAAATGTCTAGGAATAAAATAATAAGAACAAGAATAAAACTAGCATGAGCTAATGGTTCAGAACTGACAAGGTGAAAAATAAGGACACAAATTGTCCACCGTTGCAGTATTGTACCAAGATAGGATGTTACAGTATAAGTAGAAATATTTGTGCTGTCATATTTATTTTAGGCATTCTACTTCCTGGTTCTTGTTCCACTTTCCACGCGGCTGTCGTTTGCATTCGTCGGGTCTAAAATTTTACAAAATGTTTAAAAATGTCAAAATTATTTAATTTCATCACCTTATTTGGAATCACCATGAGAAATGCATTACATTAAGTACAAACATGCCTTGTATTGGTTCAGTAATCCTTGAGATAGACTTTGAATTTGGGAACGGTTTCTACAAATCTGTTTTGTATATTGGTAAAACTAAATAGCCGCGTGGAAAGTGTTCACACAAAATATGACCTGCAATTGCACATAATTCGGGAGGATTCAGCAATTGTTTGACTTCAAACTTCTTCAAGGTCAACGCTGTTTTCCCCTTCATTTTAGAGCCTGCAACAAAGATAACAAATATCTGTTGTCGTTGTAACATACATCAATACCTAGGGGTATGATTTATTCATATTGACAGGGTGAATGTCTTCATATTCTACATATTTATGACAAGTATCTTATCATTTATTTAAAACCAATCTAAAAAAATAACGCTGTGTGGGCCGGATACTTGAATAAACCACTCCAGATTGCAGGATGCACGACACAAAATATAAACCATGTGTTCTATAACACTTTGCACATGGCTATAAGTTTTACGATATTCAAAAAGGGATTTTTCAGAAACCTTTCTCAACTTTCATATAGTCTTATCTTATGAATTACTGAACCAATACTAGGCATGTTTGTACTTATTTTAATGCATTTCTTATGTGAATTCCAAATATGGTGATGAAATTGCATACCAATATTGAATCATTTTGTGAAATCTTAGACTTGTCGTCCGTATGCGGACGACTGCCGCGTGGAAAGTGTTAATGTATTGATATAAGATTTGGAGTGCTTGTGTAATGGCGATGCAGATAGAATAGCATGTTTTAATTCATATCGAGGGCTCAGAAACAAAAGGCCTTATCTCCATTTTGACCATTTTGAGAAAAAGCATATTGAAGATTTTTAAACACATTGGGGAGATAGAGACGAGGCCTTGTGATACTGGCTATAACTATAAAGGGGTTGTGTTATGGAGATAGGCTGTGTGTTACGGGAAAGAGAATTTCTTTCTGAACATTTTGATATCAAAATCTCATTTTTGAAAAAATGGAGATGAGGCCTTTTGTTTATGAGCCCTCGATACATTCACTATACAATTTGGAAAATTTATTGTTCCCGGGCTCCAAAATAAAGTGTCATTTACGGCTCAAAATGATTTACATATTCAAAATGTGTCTAGAATAATCTAACGTGCTTAGAACAAAACAAACATCGACATTATATTGTATTTATTCTGTTGATTTTATGTATTGTGATATCGTTATTTTTTAGTGGCATGGAATTTAGAATAGACTTCTACTGATGATGGCAGTGTAATTCATAAGTCATGTTGCAATTGCAGTATTGACTGCTATCTACAGACGATAGCATTCTAAAAGGGCGTATAGACTGGTATCTACTGATGATAGCAGTCTAATTCTCAAGTATTTATCATAATGTAGATTTCTATACTGATGATAGCAATTAAATTCATAAGCCATGTTGCATATGCACTAGTATTGACTGCTATCTACTGAATATAGCAGTCTAAAAGGGCATATAGACTGGTATCTACTGATGATAGCAGTCTAATTCTCAAGTATTTATCATAATGTAGATTTCTATACTGATGATAGCAATTAAATTCATAAGCCATGTTGCATATGCACTAGTATTGACTGCTATCTACTGAATATAGCAGTCTAAAAGGGCATATAGACTGGTATCTACTGATGATAGCAGTCTAATTCTCAAGTAATATTATAATGTAGATTTCTATACTGATGATAGCAATTAAATTATAAGTCATGTTGCATATGCACTAGTATTGACTGCTATTTACTGAAAATAGCAGTCTAAAAGGGCGTATAGACTGGTATCTACTGATGATAGCAGTCTAATTCTCAAGTATTTATCATAATGTAGATTTCTATACTGATGATAGCAATTAAATTCATAAGTCATGTTGCATATGCACTAGTATTGACTGCTATCTACTGAATACTGAAGATATCAGTCTAAAAGGGCGTATAGACTGGTATCTACTGATGATCGCAGTCTAATTCTCAAGTATTTATCATAATGTAGATTTCTATACTGATGATAGCAATTAAATTCATAAGTCATGTTGCATATGCACTAGTATTGACTGCTATCTACTGAATATAGCAGTCTAAAAGGGCATATAGACTGGTATCTACTGATGATAGCAGTCTAATTCGCAAGAGTAATATCATAATGTAGGTTTCTATACTGATGATAGCAATTAAATTCATAAGTCATGTTGCAATTGCTCTAGTATTGACTGCTATATATATACTGAAGATATCAGTCTAGAAGGGCGTTTAGACTGGTATCTATACTGATGATAGCAGTCTAATTCGCAAGTAATATCTACTGATGATAGGAATTAAATTCACACGCTCCGTCATAGTTAGATTGTTCATTTTTATTCATTTACTTGTGATTTTTTAATCGTACTTATTTGGACAAAATAACGTGTTCTTCTTGCCTTACGGTCATATGGATACAAGTGATTTCACTGAAACTTGATCTGTTATCAGTTTCATCTCTTGGAATGTTGCCGAGAAAAACAACCTGTGCCAAGTTACGCCAACTAAAGAAATAAGTAAATTCTATTCCCCACGCGCATCATTTTTCAGGTTATCCAAAACCGTCTCGTTCCAAGATTTAAGAAGCTGACATCTTGATAAGAAATTTGCTTTAGTCCAATGAGCATCTTAAAGCAGGTTGTGTGTTACTGAAACCCCAGAACCATGATAACAAGATGGTCTAAAGGCCTCGTCTTCTTCAAGTTACGCAACTAATAAGGCAATACCATGCTGGATGGTGAGTTCGCTCGGTTTTTAAAGAAACTAGTTATAATTTGTATAATATGGTTAAAAGTCCCGCAAGCATAAAAGTGTGCATTATATGTTAGAAAAATAACTATCAAGCCCAACTTTTGTAATTATATAGAACAAAACACCACACTTATGACAAAAACAAATAAAAACCGCAATCTCTCAACATGCACTTTTTAAAATTCGCGGCGATCGAAAGTCCCAGTGTCGATGATGTCATAGTAATACAATGCACATGCGCAAATTTGAGCACCGATACCCATGACGTCATCGACACCGGGACTTTCGATCGCCGCGAATTTTAAAATTGTATGTTGAGTGATGGCAGTCTTTATTCAGTTTTGTGACTAGTATGGTGTTTTGTTCTATATGATTACGTAATTTCGGCTCGATAATTATTTTTCTAACGAATAATGCTCAATGTTGTGCTTGCCGCTGCGGGACCCTTCCTTTTTTAAAAGACTCGTATCAAATGGTGTAAAAGAGGTCGTACTCTTGTACTCGTCAGGTTGTGTTGCACGGCTACTATATGTCTTCTGCGTGATGTAAGGTTTACTTGACCTGTATAAACTGATTATATCAGGGATAGGAATGAAGAGATGGTGACTTAAGGACATGACATACTACACAGTCGCGCGACGCGATTTGTCGCTTACGGTCCTTATAAAGAGTGCTATTTACCAAATAAGGAGCGTAAGCGACAAATCGCGTCACGCGATTATGGAGTATGTCATGAACTTTAGGCCAAGAAAAAAGATTTGTCTCACATACCCGCGCGCATAAGTATATGTAGAATTACGTTTGCCCTACGCGATGAGCTACATTTGGGCTCTTGGCGCAGTAAAGGCATATTATGTGTTCTTTTCCATGGGGCGCCCTCTATTCATAATTTTCAATTTTAGAATGTAGATTTTCTTGCAGATTTACATTTCTGATCATAAATCATGAATATATTCTGAGTTACAAAGCGATACGATTCCTAATTACATCAACATCATGGTTTAAAGAGTGAAAATGAACTGTCCTGCTAGTTTATTTTTCACTCTAAATTCACTCTAAAACCATGATTTTTCTAAAACAAAAACCCAAAACAAAAAACGCATATCGCATAGTTATTTCCAAAAATATATGTCAGACATACTTTTTTTAGCCTTAGATAGGGAAGTAATCTTTGAAACTTATGTAAGTTGATGTGCATTGCTATAATGTCTTATGCATGATGAAAGATTTACTTGACCTGTATAAACTGATTATACCACCATCAAGGAAAGTAATGAAGGGGCGATGACTGAAAGGCTAATGATTGTCATTTTGTTGAAATTCATTAGCATTTCAGTCATCGTCCCTTCATTTCATTCCTTGATGGTGCGTTTTTTTTCAGTTTAAAGATGAAAATAAATGTTGCTGTTCAGCCAGAAATTAGACACATGCACCAGACATTATAGACCATGATTAATGTACAGCCAAGAGATAACAATGCATTGCATATACAGGGTGTCTCAAACAAATTACAACGCACCATTAGCATTAGGTGAACATAACTCCCTAAATAAGTGTCGGAATAGAACAATTCAAACGATAAAATAAAGTCAAATTACCGTAGTTGGCTATAATTTGTAATAGTTACGGAGAAATGAGCGACTTTGCAACATAGTCAAGGAACACTTCCATCCAAGTTTGTGTATTATACACATTTTCATTTTTGCGGATGGTTACATACGCATACCTTTTTGAATTAGCCAGACTGTTGGAAACTTTTTATATAAAATACATTTCTTCATATATTATTGAGTAGGGCCTACTGAGTAATCGATCGTTACATTCATAACGACCCAAACGAAAAAAAATACAACTCATCGTTAGGAGAGAGATTTACCATTACTCTTTTAATCTAAATTAACATTAATTTTGTTTTCGATTGCGTTGATAATTTAACCTTTCTGCACAAATTGGCAATAGTAAACACGATGTCAGCTTTTTATTTCATCAAGTTGAAAATGTGAAGATAAAAACCTTTATATGCGCAATGTTAAAGGCATATTATGTGATCTTTTCCAGAGAGCGCCCTCTATTCATGATTTTTTTTAGAAAGTAGATTTTCTTGCAGATTTACATTTCTGATCATAAATCGTACATACATTCCAAGTTACAGAGCGGTACGATTCTTAATTACCTCAAAATCATGGTTTTAGAGTGAATTTAGAGTAAAAATATAAACTGTCGTGTTATCACGACAGTTTATTTTCACTCTAAAACCATGATTTTGAAGTAATTAAGAATCGTATCGCCCTGTAACTTGGAATGTATGTACGATTTATGATCAGAAATGTAAATCTGCAAGAAAATCTGCTTTCTAATTTTTTTTTCGATGTTGAGGGCGTTCGCAGGAAAGATACATAATATACCTTTAATGGTTATCTTGAACTTCTGTAAATAATCGAGAATGTACAAACTAACCATCGCTTTGTTTTCAATTGTGATAACATGAGTGAAGTGAACTTCGTGCAAATTGGCGATAATAAACTTCAACATTTACTCGTTTTACTCATATCAAATTTAAAATGAGATGAAATAACCGTGACAACCAGTGGCGTACCGACCGGGGGGGGGGGCAGGGGGGCAAGTTGCCCCCCCCCCCCCTGGCTCCAAATACCGGGACGCTAAATTCGCATAAGGAAAAAAATAGGGCCTAGGCCAAAAACACTGATGATTGGGCATTATTTGTTGACTGTTGTGCTTTTGTGACCGTGCGAAATTTTGTGATCGTGCGAAATTTTTTGACCGTGCGAATTTTTTTGACCCTACCCCCCCCCCCCCCCCCCCCCCCCCCCCCCCCCCCCCCCCCCCCCCCCCCCCCCCCCCCCCCCCCCCCCCCCCTGGCTCACATGCCGCGGTACGCGCCTGGTGACAACTTCTATGTGAAATGTTAGGTTGAACTTTTTCAATAGCTGGCATATTATTTAACTTAAATGAAAGAAGTAGTTGGATGGAAGTGTTCTTTGACTACATTACGTAATCGCTAATTTAGTCCATAATTATTGAACCGAATCAAACGCGGTTTTCTTCAAATAATAGCTAACTAATTTGACCTTATTTTGTTGTGTGAATTGTTCTATTCCGACACTTATTTAGGAAGTTACGATCACCGAAAGGTGCGTTGTAAGTTTGTTAACACTTTCCACGCGGCTATTATTTTTACCATATACAAAACCGATTTTTCATAAACCTCTCCCAAATCTCATAGTTTATCTCAAGAATTACTTAACCAATACTATGAATGTTTGTACTTTTTTCAATGCATTTCTCATGGTGATTCCAAATATGGTCATAAAATTCAATAATGTTGACATTTTTTAAACATTTTGTGAAATTTTGGAATGTCGTCTGCAGCCGCCTGCCGCGTGGAAAGGGTTAAGACACTCTGTATGTAACCTTTTTCTCTATTGACCAGTGTGTTTCAATGTGTTAGACTGCTATCTACTGAAGATAGCAGTTTAACCAACACGCCACTATACGCAATTAGTACAAATATAAATGTGTTTATTGCATTATCTCGTGCAGACTACTTAACCGAAACACTTGAATTGATTGTATCTCGCAAACACATTCTCTATATTTCGCATGGTGATAGAAAAACCAATATACCCAATGCGACTACTACTAATAGATGTGTCTAATTATAACTTTAAGTGCTTAATACGGGTTGCAGTTCCTTTACTTCAATTTAGTTTCCTTGGGGCTTTGAAGTACCTTCGAATAACAAACAGTTCAGATAACAACAACGCACAGTAAAAATAGAGAAGCAGATTTTTGACTAAAGTGTTTTACTATTGGTCAGTTTATTGAAAAAAGGCTTTTGTAACATTGCATCATGATCCGGAGATGCGAACGTATGGCAGGCGGCCATAAGGCAATGCAAGGGAAGGCAAGGCATTTCAGTTTATTAGACTATCTATAGATGAGGTGACCTATGATGTCATGTATTTACAAATGGGACACCCTCTGTTGTTTCCCTCCAGGCAGAATATACAGTAAAGTTAATGAAGACAACATGAAATTTCTTTCTAATGAATTGTAAAACTCATTTAGTTTTAGGTTTTTTGTGTGAAATGCGATAGGTTATAGCATTCCTAAGCAAGTTTAAAGACAGTTTTGATAACAATTTGCTGTGACACCACAATCTAGTTAGAAAACCTGATCTGGCCTATGTAAACTATAGGAACTCTTGCCCGGTGTGTTTTGTCTCAAACCAACAGAGGGCGTCCTAAATGTCAACAAATGTCACCTCATCTATACTGAAGATAGCAATCTGATCCATATCCCTCTAGTAAGTAATTAGTAAATATATCAACATGTTTATTTATTAATTTATGTGGTGCCATTGGCGTGCCCACCAGGGGGTAGTTTTTCAAGATTGAAATTTCGCGTATGAACTAAAAATTAAAACCAGCCATATTACATGTATGTTCGCACGTTTTACCCAGGTATCCAGGTTAGCCATGTCACGGGTTTGTAAAGTATTTGGGC